>CM050509.1:128540815-129140815 GCA_027563665.1 Antrozous pallidus
AAATTATTTTTTTAAATTAATATTTAAAATATTAGTAATTTTAGATATTGCCCCGGCTGGGTAGCTCAGTTGGTTAGAGCATCATCCTGCTATGCCAAGGTTTCAGGTTCTATCTCTGGTCAGGACACATACTAGTATAAGAAGCAACCAATGAACGCACAAATGAGTGGAAAAACAGATCAATCTCTCTCTCTCTCTCTCTCTCTCTCTTCCTCCCTCCCCCCTTCCCCACTTCCTTTATCTCTAAAAATCAACTGAAACTCCCCCCAAAACATAATTTTAAATATTAAGTCACCTCTTGTTTCTTTTAGGTCTGTAGTTTTTTTTTAAAAATATATTTTATTGATTTTTTACAGAGCAGAAGGGAAAGGGATAGAAAGTCAGAAACATCAATGAGAGAGAGACATCGATCAGCTGCCTCTTGCACGCCCCCCACTGGGGATGTGCCCGCAGCCAAGGTACATGCCCTTGCTGGAATCGAACCCGGGACCCTTCAGTCCACAGTCCGACGCTCTATCAACTGAGCCAAACCGGTCTCGGCGTAGGTCTGTAGTTTAATAATTATTTTTGATGGTCTAATTAGTTAGCATCTACCCATCTATCAATAAATCCTATCACATTCCATGATTTATTATTATGGCCCTGTCTTATCACTCCCACGGTTAGTCAAGATTCTTTGGCCAGTCATTGCCTGGAGTCTTACACACTGTCTCCTGGCCAGTTACCAAAATTATATTTTAAAAAATTATATGACCCCTCTTCTTAAAGCAACCGGCTTCTGGGGTAAAATGAGTAGGAGCAAGCACATCCTTAAATATGCTGCTTAAAATATTAGACTGTCCAAGGAAACAGACTCCATGATTTCTCATTCTGGGGGCCAAAACACTCACAAAACCATGAGACCATCAGCATGCAATCAGCATTGAGAGAGACTCCTTTGTGGAGAATGATAAACTAGAAGCAAAGATGATTAGCAAGTGGTATAATGGTCTTACATAAAGGGTACTGATTAAAAGGAGCAGTGTTCACCTGGAAGAAGGTGCCTACCCACTAATACGTGCATAAAGGCACTTCAACACTTCAACAATATTTTGGAGAAGATAAAAGAGGGAAGGTTAATCACAGCATCAGATCTGTAGTAGACAAAAGGTTGGGCACATGGCAGAATCAGGATCCAAAAATCCACAATGGGACAGTGATGGGCTGAGTACGGCAAGGAGAGATTTCTCAGGCTTCACCGGAAGGTCTCTCACAGAGTGCAGGTTGGCCTGCAAGACCAGTCTACGCTTTATAGCAGAGGTGGGAACACATCCAGCCTGTGGGTGGTATGAGGCCGGCAAAATCATTTGGTCTGGCCCTGCCAAGGTATTAGAGGAAAGTTAATGAAATGTTTGACCAAACAGAGCAGGCTAATTTTTAAGTTGATAATTATGTATGGCTCACAAATGACGTTATAAATATCCAAATGGCCGTTGGCAGGAAAAGGGTTCCCCACCCCTGCTCTATAGTAACAAAAAAGCTCTTCTGTCCATGTGAACAACTTCTGGCCCATGAAATGTAAGCCGGAATGTTGGGTGGAACTTTCAGGAAGTTCAAAGATTTGACTTGGCTGGGAGGTGTATCCTTCAGACCCTTCAGTTTTCTCTCCGTCTTGTAGCCTGTGATGGTTTGGAGTTTGCGCAGCCATCTTGGACCACGTTGTGATCTTGAGGTTAGAAGCCTGGCATTGCCAATGATGACGCTGTGGAGCTATAGCAATCCTCAACAGCCCACACCTGGATTTCTGTCACATGATACAGTATTAAAGGTTCTTGGATAGAGAACTGAATGTCCATTCTGTTTAAGCTGCTGTTACTTTTGGTCTCTAATTCCTTCAGCTCAGTACAATTCCTGCCTGTTATGGGTTGAATTGTATCCCAAATCAGGTTAGGTTGAAGTCCTAACCACCAATACCTGTGAATGTGGCCTTATTTGGAAATAAGAACTTGGTAGATAAAATCAGGTGAAGATGAGCTCGTACGGGATTAGGATGGGCCCTTGATCCAATGATTGGTGTCCGAAGAAGAAGAAAAGATACAGACACGCATAGGGAAAAGATGGCCAAGTGACTACAGATGCAGAGACTATAGTGGTGCGTCTCCATAGGCGGAGGAATGCCAAGGATTATCAGATACTAGAAGAGGAGGCAAGGGAAGATATTATCTCCTATAGATTTCAGAGGGAGAATGCCTTGCCAATACCTGCATTTCAGACTTCTAACTAGCTTCCAGAACTATGAAAACAATAGATTTCTGTTGTTTTAAGCTAGCTGGATTGTTGTACTTTGTTACAGCAGCCTTAGGAAACTAATACACTACTAATGGAGTCCTAGACTTAAGTCTAAATAAATCACTCGGCTCTCAAAACTCCTGACAAGGCATGGGTCAGAGGTTGTATGTGCAAAAAATATTATGTGCTTTAGTATACAAAAGGCTCAAAATGAATCAACACTATGAATATGGATGCCAAGAAAGTTAATGCAACCCTAAGTAGACTTCACAGAAATCGGCTACCTAGAAAATGAAATAAGCCAGTCAGAGAAAGACAAATACCACATGATCTCACTCATTTGTGGAATATAATGAACAACATAAACTGATGAACAGGGACAGACCCAGAGGCAGAGAAGCATCGACCAGAATGCAGGTCCTCAGGGGAAAGGTAGGGGAAGGAGGCAGGAAGGAAGAGATCAACCAAAGGACTTGTATGCATGAATATAAGCCTAACCAATGGACACGAACGCAAGGGGGGTGAGGGCATGAGTGGGGGGAAGGTTGGAGGGTTAATAGAGGGATAAGGACACATATGTAATACCTTAATCAACAAAGAAATTTGGAGAAAAAAATCGGCTACCTAGAAAAGTTGGCAGCAGCAGGATTGCAGTTGAAGCGCAGCCTGAAGTTCTGGGTTCCTCACTTTATTGGGAAAGGAATGCTAGATTGGGATCATTATTCTGAAAAGCAGAGTACTAGAAAAATGTCTGAAAATCTAGGAATATTGAGCCTATCAGGAAAAGGTTCAGGAAGATAGCCACTTTCACCATCTTAAAGGCTCTCATAAAACAGGAAAACAGTAGATGCTGAGTAAGTGCTTACTGAAGGCAAGGGATCAATCCATTCAGCTGAATTAGGAGCAATGAGTGAGTCAAAGGACACAAATTTAGGCCAAATGTAGGACCTATCTGTCTAGTGAAAAAGAAAATAAACTTTAAAAATATATGGAAAGGAGAAACCCAGCAGTGGATCAATAGATAAGCACATGATGGTATCTCTATGCAATGGACCATATCCAGCCATAAAAAGTAATGAAATACTGACATATGAAATGCTACATGCAACATGGCAGAACCCCAGGAACACTGTGCTAGTTGAAAGAAGCCACACACCAAAGGTCATTTATTACATCATTCCTAATGGGCACAGGGATTTCTTTGGGGGTGAAGAAAATCTTTTGGAACTAGAGGTGGTGGTCTCACAGCATCGTGAATGTACTAAATGCCACTCCATTATTCACTTTAAAATGGTTCCTTTTACATTATGTGAATTTCACTTCAATAAAAAGGGATTAAGAAGTTAAAATCGCTAGCATCTGCTTTGTGGTAAGAGAAGCTGTAGGTAGAACTTAGCAATTTCTGCATCAAAGAACAAGTACATTGAAATCACAACAGAGATCCAAAGGACCCTTCATGGTAAACAGAGAGTCTACTGAAGGGCACCTAATTATTAGATACAAATGTTCAAGACTTTCCACCATGGTTCTAAGGTTCTCTTGCTGCACAACTCATGATTACTACCTTAAGAGATCACAATTATTTTTCTATTTTCATTGTATGCTGAAACAAGACACTCTCCCAGGTAGCTTGACAACATTCTCAGTGTCCCTAAGTGACTTACCAAATCGGTAATTCATTCAACCACAGCCATTCCGAAACTGTAACACATAGTGATTATAAGTTCATCATTTAAGTTCTCCCTTGAAGGCAAAAAGTCCAGTATGGCGCACAGGTTCCATTATAAAAATTTTCAACAGCTTTATGACTGAAGATAATGTGAAAAACACCAGAGTTATCCCAAAGTAGGACTCTAAGTCATTTTACTGCTTTCCTCATAAGTGGCCTTCAAGAAATTTAGTTGAATGAAAACTTGAATCAAAGGCTCTACCACAGTGCTCCTGCCCGAGGGGCTGTACAGTTTCACAAATTATTTCTACCATGGCCTAGGGAGTCTCACTCATGTAGATGTTTTCTCATCTCGTCACAGATAGAAATGTTCCTGAGAAAAACTTTTAACTTGCTTGAAAAGCCTAATCCTATAATGAAAACAAAATAAAATGTATGCTTTATTTTTGGTGAATTATATAACACAGGATACACTGTAGGTTCAGCTCATAGCCATACAAATTTGGTCACCTTAAGAAGTCAAAACCATGTCCCTAAAATAAGGAGATATTAAGATATTTATTCCCTGTCTTAGGTAAGTCCTGTCTCTATCACCAGTGAGGAAAAGGGTTCTATTCACTTAGGAACTTAGGCAGTCCTCAAAGTGTTTATTCCTGTATTTATTTGGACTTCCTATGTAGCAGCGAATACCCAGAGAATATATTTTTAATAACCAGCAGTTTGCATACTGTTACATTCCCATGAACCTTAGAAAACATTATTGATTAAAACAAAAACAAGAAAACAAGGTTATCTGAGAAGAGAGACACATCTAAAACCCTGAGAACAAAATTGCCTCAGCTTTCTTCTCATAACTCTGGCAACATGAGCCGGAAGAAGAGCCAGTTTTCATATTGCAAGTCAATTCTGGAAAGTACTCAAGCCAACTACAACTCAGGACTAAATGAAAGTAGATTTATTATGTGAGGATGAGACTGGCACAGTAAGGGGCAAGTGTTTTGCCAACAAACTTGAACGTGTTTAAAGTCCTCACTAGTCAAGCATTAGGGAAGCAGTGCTTTTGTCCAAATGGATATTTACAAATGCCTATTTTTGCTTACAGATAATAAATTTTATATAATTTAGGTAATGTTAAACTAGCTTCATAAATAAGGACATGTCCTGTAGATTTGATATGTCCCTAGCACCCAGCAAAGTGCTAGGATATAGGTGTTCAATAAATAATTTAAAAATATATTTTATTGATTTTTTTACAGAGAGGAAGGGAGAGGGAGAGAAACATCGATGAGAGAGAAACATCAATCAGCTGCCTCCTGCATACCCCCTACTGAGGATGTGCCTGCAACCAAGGTACATGCCCTTGACTGGAATCGAACCTGGGACCTTTCAGTCCACAGGCTGACCCTCTATCCACTGAGCCAAACCGGTTAGGGCCGATAAATGATTTTTAAATGAAAGTAAAACATAACTGAGACACAGCAACCCAAAACTTAAAAATCAGATAAGCACAATCCTGCAAAATTAACACGTTGGAAAGCCCTAAGATAATTATAATGACCCTATCCATGATGCAACTGATTTTGGAACTTCTCTAGAACTAATAGCAGGTCCTAGAATAATGTTGTTTTGTCATAACATTGATGAGATGTCACAGGGAATTAACTCTGATTTGTATCAATTAACCTATGGTAAAACTGGTTTCATTATACATCATTTTGCTTAAAGTCACAAAATATATTGACGATGTTAAGTGAGGAAAGATGTAACTTTTTCCTCCTGCTAGGAAGCCTAGAAACCTCATAAATAGAATTAAGAAATTCCCCACTCATCCCTAGCAACTCAAAAGGAACCATAGGAGAACAGGCTGTCTTACTCTCACGGTCCCTGTGAGGAACAGCTAAGGGCAGTATCACCAAACCAGGATGCTATGAACCTCTAGCTATTCCCAAGGGTCATGTTCTGAGCTGCAATATGACCCAAGGAGCTACGATATAAAAGCTTCTCTCTGGGCAGAGTAGCTGATAACTTTGACAAATGCCTGCCCAAAAGGCCACCGTTTTTGAGGACAAGGATATGAAGCGAAAGAAATCATTTCAAAATGTCCATTGGTTTGCTCATTTAAAAAGGATAATAAAGGACCAAAGATAACCGGATGTATGAAACCACTACCAATAACATCATCAACCTACCAGGAACATCATTAACATTTACTGAAAGGCTAGCTGTACACTTTCCTTTTACTTTCTTTCACCGAGAATGCAATCATAAAACTGGTTGACTTTCTAAGAAGTAACTCAATTCTCGCTGAACTTCACTTGATGATCTAGATGTTAAAGGCTCAAAGGCAGCAAGGGTTCTTGAAGCAAGGTGATTCCCCGGGAGTCTGCAATTGGACTGATGACTCACACTGAATTGATATGGTCTTGTTTCCTTTCTGCACCTGCTGATGCAAGTCTTGCGATGAGACTGACGTAAAAAGAATTTGCTGCAGTGGCTAATTCTCACTTTGTGTTCTGTATTTTTAGAAAGCCTACATTCTACTTGGTTAATTATTGAAGATCTACAAAATTAGGGAAGGAACATTTAGACATATCAAATTAGTTAAGTGTAAGTGAATAATAATGTTCAAATGCTGTAAAGGTAGTGGTAAAAACTGGTTATACAATATAAGGTGGGATAACCCATTAAGAAAATAATCTGGCAATACCAATGATGACCATATTGTATTTATATTTTGATATATATTACTGATAAGAATGTATCCTACAGAAATATTTCAAATAGCAACAAAAAAATAACTTAAGCAGGAAAATATTTGCCATAGTTTTCTAATAAAGAGATAGTGAAAACAGCCTAAATATGCCCAATGAGAGGGATGGTCAACATAGCACTTAAAATTCTTGGTACTGAAAATTAAGTAGCAATACAAACAGATGTTTGACAAAAAATAATACGAAAGCGTGTTTTCATTATGACTGAAAACATGTAAAACATACATATGGATAAGCAAAACAAGGAAATATACAACAATGATTGTAGCCATTTGTAGTTTCTGACTTCTTGCTAAATTTTGTGAAAAGACGATATATCATCTTAAATATTTCGCTAAAACTAGCCTGTGGATCAACCATTTTAAGTGAAAAGATTTGAAGTTAAAAGTTGCTTAAAGAACCCTGGCTCTGAGTTGGAAAATAAGTAAATACATAACAGGTTTCTGATTTTCACTCTCTTCTCACCAAAATTCTTACAAATTCTCGGGCCAGAGCAATGTAGAAAGTGAGGCACATGACAGTCCTGTTTGGTGAGACAAGACTACACATGACCATTTTATAGGCTCTGCGAATCTGCAGTAAGCCTGTTTAACTTTGGCTAGTCCAGAGTCTGCTAGACGTACTTGATCACAAAACCCTCTTTGCACGCAAGACCCCCAAAACATTTTTCTCCCCACAGTTTGGGAAATGGTGCATGGGTGATGCTACAAGGAAATTCCCAGGAAGATGGTTCCAGACCATGTGCTCCCCAGTTGAGAGCCATTAACGATAATCTCCTTATCCCTTGGGTATATTAAGCTAGAGAAAAGGCTTGAGAACCACTGATCTATGCTGCTACTTAGAAACAATGGAAGTCCATACAAATAAACCCTTTAGGGTACCCCGGTTTGGGAGGGTGTTTTGGCCTTTATGAAATAGTTCTGATCTAGTCCAAAGGTAACAGCAGTTTCTGCAAAGAAATGGTACCTCTTCTTTGTAATTATAAAGTGGTGATCAAAGAAATCTGAGTAACCCATATGAGAATTAGTTTCTCTTTTAGCTATAAATACAGTATTGTTCATGGTGTGAAAAAAAAAAGCATATCTTTTTGAAGTTTAAATATTTAAAAAATATATGTATGGTAGTAAGGTGTCTCTACCCAGCAAACACCAAATATCTACTTCCCAGAGGTAAGGAATGGACACACACAGCCCCCACCCCCTCCACACACAGACCCACTCAGTTCTTTAGCATTATTTATGCCACCTTTACCTCTGGCCGAAGTGTAGCTTTCATGCAGACTTGGCAAATAGGTCCATTTCGGGAGAACTGAAGGGGAAGGTGCCGAATTCGATTTCGACAGGTCGGTTCCTCACAAACCAACCAGCCCTGCAAAGAAAAAAGAGAACATGTCAGTCCTCTCTCCACCATCAACAAACTCAAATAAAGACCCCTTTCATTATCAAGGTAGACTCATCTCATTCTAATTCTCCTTAGAGATTCTGAAATACCTCCTTATCTTTCTTTCCTGATGTGTTATTTTGATCTATGCCCCAAACTTAAAAGTTAGGCAATTCATCAAGTTTTACAAAAAGAAAGATAACATGAGATGGTATTCTCTTTTCTTAAAATACAATCCCGATTCCCCATACAACATCCCCCAATAAAATCTTATATGATTATTCACAGATGTAAACCAATGGGTTTTAGTTCATTAGTACAGACCATTACCAAAGTAAAGAATATACTATATAGAAATAGATGACTTTCCCAACAGCCGAGTAACTATTTATTACTTAACTAGAGGCCTGATGCGTGAAATTCGTGTAAGGGGCTCGGCTCTCACAGCCTCGGCTTTGCCCGGAAGGTTGTCTGGAAGGTCGTTTGGCTGCCCAGTCTAATTAGCATATTATGCTTTTATATTATAGATTGCTGAGATCAGTTTCCTTCTCTGTGAAATGAGCACAACAGTACCTGCTTTACAGGATTGTTGTGGTTGTGATGTCATACATTCAGAGTGCTTAGAACTATGCTTGGCGTAAGAGAAACACTGACTAAATGTAAGCAACTCTTTCATGTAAAATTAAAACATTGCCTGACTGGTGTGGCTCAGTGTCTGAGCATCAACCTATCAATTCCCGGTCAGAGCACATGCCTGGGTTGTGGGCTCCATCCCCAGTAGGCAGTGTGCAGGAGGCAGCCGATCAATGATTCTCTCTCACCATTGATATTTCTCTCTCTCTCTTCCTGTCCTTTCTAAAATCAATGAAAATAGATTTAAAAAAATAAATAAAATCAAAACATTATTTTACACATGTTCTCTGGAGGCCGCCATGTTTTCAAGGACGTCAACTGACCACCCTTTCCCAGTGGTTTCAAATAGCCACTGCCCACTTCTTGATACATTTCCTTTCTGCAGTTACTTTCCTTGCTGCTCCTGTGTGAATGCTCTCATACACATGTGATAACAATATGCCTGTTATCTGAAATCAGCACTGTTTGCTAGGCAACATCTGTTAAACAAGTAAGATAAGACTTCACAAATAGGGTTGAGCAAAACCCAGGTTCTCTGGGGGCTGTAGTGCTATATGTATTAGGCATAATACACCTAAGGAAAACTAGGGGTTATAAAGGTGAACACGGTTTGTTCCCTTGTTGCACGGGTTCCCACTAGGGGAACTACAAGCAGGGACCTGTCTTTGGGTCTTGAAGCCTTTTGGAGAAGCAGAACTTCTGAACTGGTCTGGAAGAGTAGGTATAAGTTGGAGAAGGCAGGAAAGACAGCTTAGGTAGAGAAAACAACATGTGCAAAAGAATGAAAGGCCAAAGAGAACTGTGGAGTATGATCAAGAAAGGCATCAGTGACATTTTTAACCATGTTCCCTGTTTCTAGACTGAGCAACCTGTGGGGTTTTGTTCTGCCTGTATCTACAGTTGCTCCTTAATTATGTTAGGGACCTTTGTCTGCCACTTATTAATATGGCCACATAGCATTAATTCAAAACTGCAGGATGTCTCCACTCATTGCTGTGCTAAGTGACCTCATTCCTCAGAATAGGCTCTTCTTGGAAATAGCTACAGCCAAGTCAAGGCAAAGCACTTCAAATCAGTTCTTCCAGCTCCATTTATTACTTTTTTACTACTACACACAAAGAAAGCGTACTTAACATTTTTTTTTTACTAAAAGAAAATATGCTACCTTTAAAGAATATAAAATCCATCTAGACAATACATTCACAGTAAGCTTCATTCCTACCTTCAGTCAACAGGCTAAAATATTTCAATATTTAATTTGAACTTTTCACGGGGGAGGTCTCAAGGAGTCCTTATGAAATCTTTAATATATGCCCAGAATTGTATTTAATATTACAGTTTCAGGAAATTACAAACTAAACATGACAATGAGGTACACATACACACGCACGCGCGTACACACACGTAATTCAGTATAGTTTGGCTTTAAGAAGCAACTTGTATGGTACCAACTATAAATGCTAAACAACACAGAGAAGAGATGGATGGAGTCATGTGGATCCTTACCACGAACTAGAATAAAGAATCAGTGGTTCTGAGTCATAATCATAGTCACAGTCATAGTCATAGGTCTTAGGGCCACATTTTCTTGATTTAAGGACACGTTTTTATTCACAGTTTACTATTTCTAAAACTCAGATGCATTTACAATTGACATGTCCATTTAATGATGTATTTGTATTTCGTTGGAAAAAGCTGTTAAGATATAGCTCACAACTGATGGCCTCTCAGAATTAAAGAAACAAGATAGTTTGGGTTAGTCTATTCTAGGTATGGAGAACACCAAAGGGGACAGTAGAGCCGATGGCAGCAGCAGATATTAAGTTTTAATTGCAGCGTATGGACACTAAAGGTCAGACTAGTTGTTTCTGGTTACCATGTAGACATATTAATAAAGGAAACAGTAGACTTCAAGCAAACCATGCATGAAGAATGTAGGACTGGATGACTTTTATCACTTATTTCGAGTTGCTATACACACACACACACACACACACACACACACACACACAGTTGATTTCAGAAAGGAAGGAAGAGGCGGAGAGAGAGCTAGAAACATCAATGATGAGAGAGAAACATTGATCGGCTGCCTCCTGCATGCCCCCCCCCCTCCACTGGGGATGGAGCCCACAACCTGGGTATGTGCCCTGACCTGGAATTGAACCATGACTTTACACCAGCAGAGCTGGAGTTGTCACATTTTTGAGACAATAAATTATTAAGCACCAGAATATAACCTGGAAGTTAAAACTATTTTTCAGGTTTTGAAACCTGATTCCATTAATTTATTACAATTCCATGACGCACTAGGTCAGTGGTCGGCAAACTGCGGCTTGCGAGCCATGGTTTGCCGCTCTGTTGACTAATAAGTTTGCTGACCGCTGCACTAGGTGAGCTGCCAACCAGGGAGATCTAAATTGTTACCTCACCTGTTCCTAAAGCAAACACCCAACTATCTCTGACAGTTACTAACTAAATGGCCTTTCAAGCAATATAGAAAACAGATAATATAATTTGTCTAGACTTCCTACCAGTTATAATTAACATTAAAGAGGTTTTTCTTCTTTGTCACCTCTCTCTATTCAGTACTTATTTGGGTTTGTTTGTACTTACTATCTGTTAATCTCCCTTTACAAATGACAACAATAACTAGCGCTATTATGCTTGGAAATTAAACATGCTGATAACTGTGTGAAGGGAACTGGAGCTGAAAAAAATATTAAAGCCTGTAGTTCTTTATACCTATTGTTTTATTTTTATAATTAAGCTTCTGGTCATGGTCTATTTTAAACAAAAGTCTTCTATGGGGGAAATAGGCCCTAATCATATTCAATATATGCTTTGCTTCCATTCCATTTTGTCAAGTACATTTTGGTTAACCCTTTGTTCCCCACAACAAATAATAACT
This sequence comes from Antrozous pallidus, assembly GCA_027563665.1. NCBI lineage: Eukaryota > Metazoa > Chordata > Mammalia > Chiroptera > Vespertilionidae > Antrozous > Antrozous pallidus. Next base: position 128,552,445 of record CM050509.1, read on the forward strand.
GACTGTATTAAATCTACCTTTCAAAGAACATTTGTGTCCTTGAAAATAAATATGCCAGGTCTTTGAAAAAAATCCCATGATGGGGCAAATCATCCACTGCAAGATGTCACAGAGACATTTACCTTGCATGAGTGTTAAAAATGAAAATACTAATATTTTATAAATTTACTTTGAATTATTACTCACAGAGACAAAACTAAACTAATAGTCATTTCCCATGTTGGGAAATAATGTACTGTCCAAAACTATGTTGCCAAGTCAATAGAAGGAAAAAAATTTAATGAAGTGTAGGTCTTTGGAAGTCAAACCTATACAAAGATTTGGGCTTTAATAAAAACTTCCAAAACCACTCTAAGGATGTTGTCTATCATCCAAACATGTCACTTTATTATGCAATGTCACACCAAAGTGTCAATTTGTCATAACCAACAGAAATAAGGTCATTAACATACTTTGTATATTTTATATTTTCATGTACATATTTCCGCAGCCCCCTTTTATGGCTACACAAATTTGGGGAGTTTTGCAAAAAGTAAAAGTACTCTGAATTTTATATACATACATATAAATTTTGTGTGTGAGAGAAGAAATAAGGCCATTAAGTTTTCAGAGGACTAGCAAAACCATGCTTATAAGTAAAGGGTTCAAAGGAGGGGAAGCCACCTGCCCGATAGCAAAACAATGACCCCTTGAAATCATTGTGTACTAAATTGTGTGAAATGTTGACTGCTAATATTTCTGAGGCCTTAACTAAAATATTTCTGCACATGCTAAAAAGGTGTTCCTGGTAGTTGCCCCTTAACCACAAACTGTTACTGAGTATACTTTGCATTTTTAGAAGGATGCACGCACAAAAATCATCCAGACCTGGAAATATGGAGCATAGGAGGCACTCAAAAATATCATCTGAATATAGTTCCCCTTTACCCATAGTTTCACTTACTTTTTTATTTTTATAATCCTCACCTGAGGATATTTTTCCATTGATTTTTAGAATGGAAGGGAGAGATGAAGGGAGGGAATGAGGGAAGGGGGGAGAGAGAGAGACAGAGAGAGAAAGAGGTGAGAGAGACACATCAACTAGTTGCCTCCCACATGTGCTCCTACGGGGGCTGAGATACATGCGAGCGAAGTATGAGGTATGTGCCCTTAACCAGAAATCAAACCCTTAACCCCTTAGTCCAGTGGTCGGCAAACTGCGGCTCGGGAGCCACATGCGGCTCTTTGGCCCCTTGAGTGTGCCTCTCCTACAAAATACCAAGGCCGGGGCAAGTCTATTTTTGAACAAGTGGCATTAGAAGAGGTTTACGTTTAAAAACTTTGGCTCTCAAGAGAAATTTAAATCGTTGTACTGTTGATATTTGGCTCTGGTGATGAATGAGCTTGCCGGCCACTGCCTTAGTCTATGGGGAGAAGCTCTAACCATTGAGCCACCGGCCAGGGCCACATTTTCACTTTCTGTGGTTTCAGTTACCCCTGGTCAACCCAGTCTGAAAATATCAGATGAAAAATTCCAGAAACAAACAATGTATAAGTTCTAAATTGTGCACCATTCTGAGTAGCATGATAAAATCTCCTGCTCCATGCCCCCAGGATGTTGAGTCGTCCCTTTGGCCAGTGACTCCATACTATAGCCGCTCCCTCCCCATCAGTCACTTATTAGCCATCTTGGTTATCAGATGACTGTGGAGGTACCATAGTGCTTTTGAGCAAAGTAACTCTTATTTTACTTAACTTTCATCAACTTAACTTTTATTACAGTATTTTCTAACTCTTCTATTTTATTATTAGTTATTGTTAACCTCTTACTGTGCCTAATTTAGAGATTAAACTTTATCATAGGTATGTATGCATAGAAAGAAACGTAGTACAAGTAATACAGGGCTTGGTACTATCTGTGGTTTCAGGTGTCCACTGGGGAATGTATCCTCCCTGGATAAGGGGAGTCTTCTGTAAATGAATGCATAGAAGCGATAAAATAAAAATGCACAGGAGCACGCTCATAGAAAATAATAAGGGAAGGGTCTAAAATTCACAGTCCTTCTCTTTGTTTTTTTTTTTTCTTTAATCCTCACCTAAGGATATGTTTTTATTGATTTCTATGGACGGACGGAGGGTGGGAGGGAGGGAGGGAGAAGAGTGGAAGGGAGGGGGGACAGGAGATACAGAGAAACATTGATTGGTTTCCTCCCACATGAGCCCTGACTTCGGAGCGAACTTGCAATCTAGGAATATGCCCTGACCAGGAATCAAACCCAAGACCTTTTGGTGTATAGGACAAGCTCCAATCAACTGAGCCACCTGGCCAGGTCCACAGTATTTCTTATTCTTTTTTTTTAAATATTTTTATTGATTTCAGAGAATAAGGGTGAGGAAGAGAGAAAGATAGAAAGATCAATGGTGAGAGAATATCATTGAATGGCTGCCTCCTGCACGTCCCACACTGGGGATTGAGACCCCAACTGTGCCTGTGCCCTGACCCGGAATCAAACCGTGACCTTGTGGTTCATTGGTTGACACTCAACCACTGCGCCACGCTGGTTAGGCCTATTTCTTATTCTTGAATCAAGTATATTGTGGGCCCTTTCCAATCAGTCACCAAGCCTGCCCCCTGGCCTTATAGTCCTATTATCACCAACCTCACCCAAGCCCAGACCTCAGAGTCGATCTATTGCAATAGCCCTCTACAGGGTTTCCCTGACTCCATTCTCTCCCACACCCAATGCAAAGAGAGGCCAAGTGTGGCTTCCCACTCCCAACCCCCAACTGCATACCTTCCAGAGAGTATTAAGAACCCATGCTTTGGTCTGGCTTTCCAATTCTTACAGCCTCATCCTATTCTTCTTTTCTCATCCTTCTCTTACACAAACTCTTTGCCCCAACAGATTTTTTTTCACTGTCTTCATCACATTTTGCCCAATGCCAACTCCTCGTCTGTACTCATGCTATAGAAGCTTTGCCCAAAACGCCTACTCCTTGAACACCACTTCCATTCCTCTCCTATGAAATTTCCCCACCAGCCAGGGACTGCTCCCTGTATCCCAGCCACAACTGAGCATACAACGCTTTGCACTATCCCTGAACCATCTTATTTTATCTCCTTAAATGATGGTCAGGTCCCTAGAAGTGACCTGCTTTGGATTGGTAGTGTCCGCCACAGTCTCCAGCACAAAGGTTCACACTCAATGAAGAATACAGAGTTGAGATTATGGAAAACCACGCTTGAGTGTGTTTCTCTCATTCAGTAATGGATAATTTTGTACAAGTCACCAAACCTCTCTCTGAGCCTCAGTCTCCTTGTCTATAAAACAGGAAGTAATGATACCTATCCTACTGGAGTTGTTAAGAGGATCAAATAAGAAAACCCACAGAGTTCAATAAATTAAAATATTATCATCCTACATATGCCACCAGTACTGGGGAACACCAGTGCTGGGCTATAGCTGACAATGCACTATTAAAGGTGTAATATTCAAATGTGGTACGAGCCAGGTCAACTTTCACCTGGTGTTATCCCAAAATAGAGAATCCCAATGATGAATAATGGGTAAGATTAGGCAGAGCTGCAACTCAACTTGATTGCAATATAATACAACTATGTAGTTCATGTAAGTGAAATGATCAGGTTTTTCCTGATAAAACTATACTGGAGCCCTAGCTGGTTTGGCTCAGCGAATAGAGCAACGGCCTGCGGATTAAAGGTTCCTTGGTTGATTTCGGTCAAGGGCACATGCGTGGGTTGCGGTCTCGATCCCCACTAGGGGTCGTGCAGGACGCAGCCGATCAATGATTCTCTCTCATTGATGTTTCTTGCTCTCCTTCTACCTTCCTCTCTGAAATCAATAAAAACAAAAACAAAACAAAAAAAAAACTATACTGGATTTGATGTTACAGACGGCAGAATGGATGGTGAGGGATGAGGAGGTGGTCTTTGCTTTACTTGGAATTCACAGAGATTTTCAAGAGGCACAACGAAGTAAAGCAGTGACATATGATTTCGTTTAAACTGTAATGGCTCTCCAGGAGTGCAATGACAGGGTCACAGGGCTAGGTCTGCCAGCATGCATGCTCTTAGAGTTCATCATATCATTATCCTATATAATAAAAGGGTAATATGCAAATAGACCAAACAGCAGAACTGAACAACTAATCAAAGTATAATACGCTAATGATATGCTAAGGCTGCTCAGCTGCTCGCTATGATGTGCACTGACCACCAGGGGGCAGATGCTCCGACTTGTAGGTTAGCTTGCTGCTGGGGTCCAGCTGATGGGGACTGAGCAAAATGAGCCGGACATGCCCTGGAGCCCTCCCGCAACCCCTCCCTGGCCTGATCATGCACCAGTGGAGACCCTCAGCCTGGCCTGTGCCCTCTTGCAATCCAGGATCCCTTGGGGGATGTTGGAGAGCTGGTTTCAGCCTGATCCTGCAGGCCACTCCCCTTGGGAGTGTGCCAGATGCAGGGCTCATGGCTGGCGAGTGCTGCTGCAGCAGAGCAAGCCTTTCCCGATCGGGACTGGTTGGGCGCGAGCCTGAGACAGGCACAGTGCGGCCAGAATGAGCAGGAGTGGCGGGTAGAAGCTGCAGGTGGTGCTGGACTGTGGGTTTTGGTCGAATACCTGGAGGCCACCCAGAGGGACCCCACCCATGCACGAATTCATGCACTGGGGCCCTAGTTTTTCTATAATGGCCTAACTACCTCCTCTCCCCAAACTTGTGCACTTTGAGAACACGTGACCCTCTTTACACCAAAAAAAAATTATACATGTTCTGGGGTTCCCTTGTAGTCAATTTTTTTCTGTCACAGAATTATCCCAAGCGGAAAATGGGTCTTCTTATAGATAGAGCACAGTATGGGCCCACAGCTGCCTTTGAAGAATGACATGTTGTGATTTGGGACTTCCAGACATAATAAAAACAAACAAATTGCTTTCTGACCCACATTTGCACCCAAAACTGGGAGAAATTTTTCCCTATCATCTCCAGGGGAAATTTTAACAGGAACATAATTTTGCATTTAAAGTTAAATTTTCCACACTACAGCATTCTGGCATGTGAAAGAATGATTATTAAGTCTCAGAGAGGTACCAGGGTAGGAAATAAAAGAGAAACTCGGGAGGAAAATTATATAAACGGACTATTCACCAAAGTTAATACAAAAATATATTTTTTAAATTATCAAAAAAGATGTGCAAAGTGCCTCGGCGGTCAATGTAAGAATTTTGAATATTATTAAAATTGATTTTTAAAGTAAGATATGTCTTTAAATGAACAGTCACATGCCATTTCATCCAAGTTATTTGAAACTTATTGATCTTATCATTTGTGCAAGGACCAGACTGTGCCATCAGTTTGCTGAAAGGATAATGGAGCACTCCCCAACTGTTATGATAGGTTAGATGCAAACAGCGCTCCACATTTAAACACACAGAATAGCACTACAAGTGGACAAATTCTAACCTCGGCAATTGTATATTACATGATAAATTAGCAAGTTGTTCTGCTTTGCCTCACATCAAATCCAATACCACAGCTATGTTATTTTAATTTGCAATCAGAGTTGAGCATCAGAAGACGTACCTGAGGGACATTAAGCCATCTTCTCCTGCTACGCTGTGAGCAGAGAAAGCCAACAATTACCAGCAATTTTATTTTACCACTGTAGGACAATACTAGAACAGTTAAAATCGTCTCCATGCAAGCAACTGGGCAAAATATACTTAAAATTACTTTATATGGAAGATTACATTTTGGGGGTGGGGGGTGCAGTGGTGAACACGTATCTTTCTGTATGGGCAGCTGAAAATCTCTCCTGGTATATTCAAGCCTATTGTATAAAATACTCTCCCTATTCATCCAACTCAAAAGCAAGCTACATTCTTAGGCTATAATAGGTCACAACTAAGTACACAGCACCTTGCTTCAGGAATAATTTCGCTTTGTCTGTCAACTGTCAACAAAGCACAAAGAGCTCATGCAACCCAGCCATGTACTGTGGATGTTGGAGAGCTAAGAAAATACAAATAATAAGAATACAAGATTTGTGAGCAGTCCTGCTTTCATTTCATATGTGAAACGGAAAGCATTTTCCTCTCCACATTCCATTAATCTCTATTGTACTACAAATCTTTTCACAAAAGACTTTTGTTTTCACTATGTGAAGCTACAAGTGACTTGGGGATGTAATATTCCAACCGTGATGAATGTCCGACTTTCCAACATGAATGCTTATAAGTGGATGTGCCAGTTAAGGCATATAGTCATCTCAACAAGAAAAAGGGGGAAAAATAAAGCGGAATGGTAAAATGGCTACTCTGGTGTTTATATTATTTTAGTGATGAAGACTCTTAAGAAAAATGGTTAATTACTTCCACCACCGACCTTGCTCTCAAGTCTCACTCTTGCAAAAAAAAAAATCACCTTCATTATATTACACACATGAAGAAATAAACTTCAAAAGTAAACTCAAGTTTTACTTTCATCAATATGTACCCAGAAAAAAGACTGGAAGGAAATACTCTAAAATGCCATCACTGGTTCCCTTTTGGTGGGTTCTTCTGTTTCTATATTTTCTAAATTTTCTATAACTGTACATTGTTTTTATAATCAGAAAACCATTATTAATGAGGGAAGACGCAGTTTTTGACAAGAGCTTTCAATATAATCAAATCACCAAGCCATCTGAAAAATACCTTGAGCTATATACCATGTTTCATTGTAACCAAGATGAATTTTCTGGGAATGTGCTTAGGGGGAAAAAAAAAAAGAGCACATAAAATCGTTTTTTTTCTTTAAAACATTTTAGGCTAGTTCAGAAATTTCACAAAATAGGTCAATTTAAGCATATAAGCAGTTCTTGAGTAGAAAGTGGCAGGGCATGTATTAGCGGTATTAGAATAATTTATCAAATTAAGCCACTCACTGAGATCCACATAGCCTTCGATGGAAGATGATTTGAACACTTTTCTTTATGATGCTGGATTTCTGAAGGTGGGGAGCAAACCAGGTTTAAAGAGAGGCGCTTTGCTCCCACATCCCCTCCCCTGGCTTTATTCAGTGTACACATGGATGAGCTCATGTCCAGGGTAGGAATCAAATTTTTAAAAAAATTCTATCAGGAAGGCATGCTCGAACCTTATTATGAGCAGTTTCTTTTCTATGCTCAAGCCTAGGTGAAAGTAATTGTTATTATTTGTTTGTTTGCAGGCCAGAATTTATTGGCATGGTTTAATGTGCTGTGCCTTTGGGTACAGAGCAGCAAATGTTAAAACTAAACTATATATGCAATGGCCTCAAAGGGCATCTTAAAATCAGAATGGGGTTCAAACCATCACCAGGCAATGTTTGTTCATTTAACTTTAATTATTTTCTCCTTGAGAGTGGTACTAATGAAACTGAATATCTTTCATGGTTTCGAAGGGCTGTTTGAATGGTCTGTAAACAGAACTAAGGGTAGGCAAGAGATCTGGCTGAGCCAGGGGGTTGCTAGGTGACGCAGAATGTAAACTCACAAACTTGTTAAGGTTTCCCTTGCTTTCATGCCACTTTCACACACTCTCAAAAGTTTTGAGAATTGATTTTTCAGGTGGCCATTAAAAAAAGAGACCCCCTCCCTTTCAAAATTCACTCCCCCCGAGCTGATCTGCCGGATTCAGAAAAGAGGAAGTGCATCTTTGAATGTAACCAGGGAAACTTTTGCTTTGACATAAATACAGAATCATGAATTTCACGAATGCCTGTAATTTCAGCAACAAATCCACAAAGGGAGATTTTTGAATTTCAAAAAGACATTTCTAATCTTATCTTATTCAACACAGAATAACATGAAGATTTCCTTCCAGGAAAAAAAAAAAAAAAGGTGATCACAGCTTCGAGGATTTGGGGCCCAAAACCCCAGAACCCCATGGCAAATACCTCTGCACCGATTATCTTCAGGACAAGCCTCTCGTTTAGCCACACATCTCCCTCCTGGCCTACACCAAGTCTGCCTGCCTGCGAGGCTTCTTCCTCCTGCCCCCTCCTCCAAGCTCCTTTTTAAGTAGCTGATCAGAGATTGTCCAGTAAGAGCACTTTATTAGATCATCAGCCAGAGGGGTTCACAAGTACTGAGAGCAATGGGCTCAAATGCGGCACATCAGTTTTAATAGACCAGGGGCTACTAGTAAACTGCAGATACTGCTGAGAACTTTCCATGCACTGAACTCTTGAAAAAGCACCGTCTCTCCAGCTTAAATGCAGCTGCCTCTTTCAATGCCGCAAATGGGTAAATTTGACAAAAAAGCCACCATTAAGACTACATGAAAGGCTCAAGACAACATCCTTTCAATGCTTTGTACTTCAGTAATCAGATGTACTTACTCCCCCCCTCCCCCAAACCCGATCAAGAACTATTTCTGAATGGTAGGAAATAATTCCACTTTGTACATCTTTTAGTTAATCAAGACTTTCTATTCAGCAATTTGACCTTTTGTTCAAAACAGGATTATCAGTTTTTTCGCCAGTTACCAAGGGCGATTCGCATGGTGAACATAATTGCAATAATTTGCAAAACACCATGGCAACCCACATTACAACTAGGTAAATACTGGGCTTTTGTGCTACATTGTTATTTTCAGAGATGCTGAAGTCAAAGAACGAATGACAAATGAACACAAAATTTATATTTGCTTTGTCTCAAAAGAGAAGAAAATTGATAACAAGAATTGGGGGGAAACCGACTACAGCTGTAATTTCTAACTTGATTAATTAGGATGGTAACAGTCCTTAACAGTATATTCAACAAACAGCCCTGACTTCGTCTCTCCACCCACCTCTCTCTGTACCACGACCGCTATCCCTCCTCCCCCCACCCCAGACAAATTTTTTCAGCCTGGAGAACAAACATCCCCCATTTGCTCTTTTCTTCAACTTAATGGAACCCTTAATTGCAGAATATTGTTCTCCTGCTCTTCGGGGCAGTGAAAATGAAAAGAAAGGAGGAGAGTGCCAGGGCAGAAAGGGAGCGCCAGTCATTTTTCCCTGCCTCTTCTGGACACCCCAGGCTCAATGATGAGACGGCATTTTTCTGGTCTCAGCAGCTGTTCCGTAGCAGACAATAAAGTGCAAACTATTTAGCTTTGCAGAAAAGCCACTTCTTTCCTCTTGGCAATACAACAAGGTAAGTCCACACACTGAGACGAAGTTTCATAATTTCAATGCCAGAATATAAGATGAGAAAATAACGTTCATTAAAAAGCCATACATTGTCCCTGCAAATACTGATTAAACGTGGTGTTCCCAGAAAGCTGTTGAAATGCATGCGTTTGCTATTTGAGGAAGATGTTCAATAATACCACTAGTGTGCTGGGAACCACTTTATACTCAGAGAGAGCCCAAGTCACAAAACAATCTAAAAATATAAAGTCAGTACTCAGAAATTAATACAAAAACTAAAACCACCCTTTGATCAACGTAGTCTCAAAAACAGTATTATCTTTCCTGTAATAAATGTGATGATGACAAAAGTTATATCAGAATCGTTGGGGGCAGGTGTGAAAGGCAGGTTCTATTTGATAGTAAAAGAACCGTTGGTGTTTTTTTTCCCCCTAAGAGGAATACATTCTGTTATACGGGCTAGCTTTTTGGAAATGCTCGAAATTGACTTTCCCACGAAGATGTAATGTTTTCCGATGAGACGAGAAACACACAGAAAGGGCTTGCGGAAGTTTCGCTGCTGAGATCCGAAAAAGCAGCAGCTCCAGATGCGCTCAACACCGCCTGCTTTCCTCAGTTTGCCTTACAACAAGGCAGAGCAAAAGGAGTTTCTCCAGGGATCTGCATATTTCCACTGACTTTTGAAAAATCAAATGAGCCCGATACTATAATGAGTCCGCTCTTATTTTGTCAGAGCTGAAAACTCCCAGACAGATCTCAAAGATTCAGCGTAGAGAAATCACAATATAACATTCTTCAGAATATGCCTTCGAAATTACAGATACTGTGATTTCTCTGGAGGAAGAGAAATCAAAAGAACATGACACATTAACTCCTTCTCGGTCGGTGCCAATCTCTTTATACTTGGAAAATGTATTTTATTTTATGGCTTAATTCATTTAGAATTTATCATACCTGTATTAAAGTACATTCTTATCAAAAGTCCAAATGTTAAGAGGAAATGTATCCTTTAATGCCAAACAATAAAGGGTTGACCAAGCTTTCAGTACTTTTCAAATAGACTTGATGTTAGACCCTAAAGTGGGCATAAACTCCCCATGACACGTGAACTTCCTTAAGAAGCCCAAAAGAAATATTTTACTTTTTAAAAAATATTTTTATTGACTTCAGAGAGGAAGGGAGAAGGAGAGAAAGATAGAAACATCAATGATGAGAGAGAATCATTGATTGGCTGCCTCCTGCTCACTCCCCTCTGGGGATGGAGCCTGCAACCTGGGCACGTGCCCTTGACCAGAATCAAACCCGGGACCCTTCAGTCCGCAGGCATCACTCCATCCACTGACCAAAACCAGGGCCAAAATGAATTATTTTATAATCTATCTGGAATGTCTTCATTTACAACACTTTACCTAGTACACTTGATCCCTCCTGCCCCAACCTTTTGTTGCTTCTGTTCCAGTATCTGTTTGTTTTTCCTTTTCTCCTGTTCCCTTTTCCCTGCTTTGGCCAACTGGATAGGATGCTTCTTGACTTCTATTTGTGAATTGCAACATCCAATCCTCTATAATATCAACAAATTACCAAACCCCCAAATCAGGAATGGCAATTACCTAGACAGCGACTGCATTCAAACTCCCTCCCCAATGGCCCATATGAGATGAGAGCTGGCACTCACTAGGAAACCCACCTGCTCTCCCTGCTCCAAATCCTCCTTTATCTAGAATCCTCAACTCCGGCTGCACATTGGAAAAACCAGGGAGCATTATAACATTGACTGCTGAGCCCCACTCCAGTGCTTGATTCAAATAGGTCTTGGGGGAGGGCCTGAGAACCGGCATCTCTAATAAGTTCTCAGGTGATACTGCTGCTGCTGGCCTGGCCACCATGCTTTAAGAACCATGGGTCTGAGGTACAGAATAGAGACCTGGGATGTTATTTTATTTTCATTTATTTTTTAAAAATATATTTTATTGATTTTTTACAGTGAGGAAGGGAGAGGGATAGAGAGCTAGAAACATCAGTGAGAAACATTGAGCAGCTGCCTCCTGCACATCCCCCTACTGGGGATGTGCCCGCAACAGAGGTACATGCCCTTGACCAGAATCGAACCTGGGACCCTTCAATCCACAGGCCGACGCTCTATCCACAGAGCCAAAACGGACAGGGCTATTTTATTTTTTATTTTTATTTATTTATTTTTTTACATTTTATTATTGCATTTTTTTCTTTATTGATTAAGGTATTACATATATGTCCTTATTCCCCCATTACCCCCCACCTCCCATTCATGTCCCCACCCCCCTGTTGTCTGTGTCCATTGCTTAGGCTTATATGCACACACATAAGTCCTTTGGTTGATCTCTCCTCTTTACCCCTCTACCTTCCCTGAGGTTTGATGGTCTGATTGATGTTTCTCTGTCTCTGGATCTATTTTTGTTCATCAGTTTATGTTGTTCATTATATTCCACAAATGAGTGAGATCATGTGATACTTAACTTTCTCTGACTGGCTTATTTCACTTAGCATAATGCTCTCCAGCTCTATCCATGTTGTTGCAAATGGTAAGAACTCCTTTCTTCTTTACCCCAGCGTAGTATCCCATTGGAGAATTGAGATTTTAAAAAGAAACCCAAGTGATTCCAATGTGTCCATATGATTCTCATTCTCTCTTGTTCAGAGAAAACTACGCAGCGTTGGTGGTATAGTGGTGAGCATAGCTGCCTTCCAAAGAAAACTAATGGTTACTATCTTCTGAAGAATGAATTTTGTAAATAGAATTGTACTAAAAAAAATCTCAACTCTTTCTCATTCAATATTTACTCTTTCTTTAGATGTTGGTTATGTGGTTCTCTCTTTTACAGCAAACCCTCAAACTGGACTTAATTCTGCTAGAAGAACTTACCAGCCTTAGCTGGTTAGAATCAGTGGTTAGAGTGTTTGCCTGAGGACTGAAGGGTCACGGGTTCAATTCCGGTCAAGGCTCCTCGGTTGCAGGCTCCTTCCCTTGCCTGGTAGGCATGCATACAGGAGGCAACCAATCAACATGCCTCTCTCACATCGATATTTCTCTCTCTGTCTCTCTCCCCTCTTCCACTGTCTCTAAAAAAAAAATCAATGGAAAAATATTCTCGGGGGAGGATTAACAACAACAACAACAACAACAAAAACTTACCAATTTCTGCCTATTTTACAACATGTATGCGGCTTAGTAACATACTTCCTTTAAACAAACCAATAAATAAAGAAGCTTACTCTAATGATAACAATCTAGTCCCTACAATATGAAGTGTGCTTTACTTAGGAACACAGAATTTTAGGAGTGCTGGTGGAAACAGTGTCTATGAAAACAAGCACAATTACATTTTTTACTTGACAAGCAATCTGCAATAAATAAATATGAACCCTAAATTTTAAAGTTGGAAGGGACTTTAGAGCTCTAGTCTAATGTTTCATATTCTGAGAAAAATGAAGCCCAGGAAAAAGCATATTCCTTGTGCGCTCTCAGAGCCTTTAGCGGCAGGGCCACCCAGGCTCTGAACTTCTAGTCCAGCACTCTGCATACTACACCTACTCTGCCAAATGCACGAGCCACTAGCTGTATGTGCTTCACGAGCACCTGGAATGTGGCTAGTCCAAATTGAGATGTTACAAGTATAAAATAAACAGACATGGTCCAAAAAAGATGATAGAACTTACTGACATTTTTAACATTCATTATAGACTGAGATATTTTGGATATGATGGGTTAAATAAAATCTATTATTGACTATTTCTCCCTTTGTTTTTAAAAATATAAATGGGAATGTATCATATACAGTTCTAAACCTTGCCTTTTTCGGTCAACAGTAGAGGAAATTATACCTTACTAGAGGCCTGGTGCATGAAATTCATGCACAGGTAGAGTCCCTAGCCCTGGCTGGCGATCAGGGCCAATCGGGGCTTTCTGGCTGCCAGGCAGGGCCTTCCTTCCACCTGCTGGCTGGTGCCTTCCTTCATTTCATGCCACCCCCTGGTGGTCAGCATATGTCATAGTGAGCGGTTTTCCTGGTCAAACTCCTGAGGGAACACTTTGCATATTAGCCTCTTATATATATAGATAAGTACACGTAAGACCTGCAATGTTCCTTTTAATGGCTGTACAGAATTCTATTTTCTATTGTAATCCTTCAACAAATCCTCTTCTGATCAATAATTAGGTTGTTTTTAGTCTCTTACTATTACTAGGAATGCTGCAAGGAATATCCCTGTACAGTAACTTTGGCAACATTATTCAAGGTATTGTACATCTGGAAGGAGAGATATCCAAATTGGAATTGCTAAGTCATATGTTCACTTAAAAATGTGACAGGTGTCGCCAAAATTACAGTTCAAAAAGGGGAGGGATATCAATTTTCAAATCTGCTAACAGTGTATGCAAATACTCCTTTCCTTACACTACCCATTATCTAACTTTTGGATCTTTGATAGGTGAAAATTGGTATTCATTTGGACTTTGGAATTTAAGAGTGAGCTTAAACATCTTTACCTATGTTTATTAGCCATTTTCATTTCCTTCTCCATGAATTACCTGTCCCTATCCTTTACCCATTTTTCTACTAGATTCTTTTTCTCCTTGATTTGCAAGAACACTTTATGTGTGAATGAAATTAGGCCTTCATTTGTTTTGTGGGTTGCAAATACATTCCCTAGATCATCATTTCTCTTTTGATTTTATGGTGTCTGTGTGTATGTGTAATTTTTTGAACCTGCGGAAATTTTTAAATTTGTAGTCAAATTTATCAATGTTTTCCCTTTTCAAATTCTTAATTGTGTGATGTTTCAAGAAGTCTTCCCAACTCCAACATTATTAAAACATATTACTTCTTTAGTTTCATTTTCTAACTTTAAATTTTTATCCACCGGGAATTTGTTTTAATGTAGGGAGCAAGGAAAAAATTCAACTGTATTTTTTCTCCCAGATGACTGTTAGCTATTGACGTAAGTCACTCCTTTATATAATACTAAATACAACTTTAGGTCTACTTCTGGACTTTCTATATTGACTCAATTAAAATTAGAAGAGGACCAAAATATTTTAATTAGCCTAAACACCCTAAAATTTTAATAACCGGTAGGCCATCTTCTTTGTGGAAATTTTCCTGTGAATTATTTCTTTTTCTTATCTAATGACAATAGCTAATACTTCCCAAACTGGGCATTTGTCAAGATTTTCACTGGGCTGCCTCCAGCACTGGGTTTCCCAAGAATCTAGGGCTATGGTTCCAAGCCGCCACAGGATCTCTACAACTGGAAACCTGTAATTATATTAAAATTTCTACAGACCTTCGTGCAAAATGCCTAAAATCAACTTCAGGATTGAAGTTAATGTAAGGATATTAAATGGCTGACTAAATACTAAATGGTTCCCTTTATATTGGGAATTAGTCCTCTTGAAAGCTCCCTTCCCCAAAAGTCTTCTTACTCAATCACTTGTCCCGGCTCTGCCTTTAAAAATAAGGGGTCAAGGTGGGGGGAGGGGGAAAGGAGGACATATGTAATACTTTCAACAGTAAAGATTTAAAAATAAATAACTAGATAAAACAAAAAAGTAATTTATGAAGTTGAAGAGATTTCAATTTTAGGAGCCTCAGTCTCATCTTTCATAAAAAAGAGTGTTATACCAGGCTAGGTGGTTGTTGTAAGGTCTATTCTAGCACAAGAATCCTCTAATTCCAGGACCTGTTTTTTTTTTTAAATGAACATGAGGTTTCCTATCAGCCTTCATGACTTGGCCACAACTGAGGTTAGCAAAAGATACAAATGTTCCTATCACTGAAAATTATTCCCTCTTAATGAAATCTCATCACTCTAACATGATTAAGTTAGGATTGGATGTTGTTACCACTTTCATTCAACTGCCCCTGGTTGAGTAGTATCCTCAGTGAATGTCTAGAGTCGTAGTTCTCAAATTGTGGCCCCCAGACCAACAGCATTAGCATCATCTGGCACCATGGTAGACATGTGAATTCTCAGGCTCCACTCTAGACCTAGAATTGGATGTTTTGGGGTGGCACCTGGCAATCTGTGTTTTAGCAAGTCTTCCATGGTGTGGCTGTGAAAAATAGGCATGCATTTATAGAAATGAGGTGACTTTTGGTTTTGTTAATCCTCATCTGAGGATATTTTCCATTGATTTTTTTTAGAGAGAGAGAGAGAGGGAGAGAGGGAGGGGGAGAGACAGAGAAACATTGATGTGAGAGAGACTCTTAGATTGGCTGCCCCCTGCCGCAACCAGGACTGGGAATTGAGCCTCCAACTGAGGTGCGTTCCCTTGATTGGAATCAAACCCAGGATCCTTTAGTCCATGGGTGGATGCTCTATTCCAAATAAGGTTTAACAAGTATAAATCATGAGGCTAACTGGTACATGCTATGAAGTTGTAAAACATATAGAAGACAGGCGGAGACAGAGTGCTACATACACATATGTGTATATATATACATACAAAATATATACATATGCATAGATAATATCAGCTACTGATGCTGACATTTGCCAATTATGCTACCCCTCTCAAAGTCCCAACTGCTGTATGCCCTTCTGAATACTTATATTACTCAGGATATGAATATATATATATATATATATATATATATATATATATATATATATATATATATATTCATATTCCCAGGGCCTACAATTTCTAAATTGGAAGAAGTATAAGGAAAGAAAGAATCCCTAAAGAAACTATTATCCACCTTAGATGTTTTTATGTGTTACTGAAACATCTTCAAAGAAAAATTCTTTAGCTTCAGCTTCCCAGCTCTCTTGAATTTTCTAACTAGCTCCTGAATCAGTTTTCATATCTCGCCCATCTGCAGCAAGCTGCCATGCCTCCCATGGATGCTGAGACAATCTAAGGCATGTCCGTCCACTCACTAGTCCACTGCCCCACGGATTCCACTCCGGGGCTTATGAGACACAGATGGGAAAAGATTTTCTTTAGCTCCTCACCTGATGTTTTCCATAATAAAACTAAAGAATTTGACTTTGTTGCATTAATACAGTCACTGAGTGTTCCCCCACGAAAGCCTAAAAGGGGGCTGGAGTTGGTCATTAATTCACTAAGAACAGAGAAGTCTCTAATCAACTCCCTTTCCCTGAGAACATGCTTGGAAAGCCTCATATATTAGAAGCCAGGAGAAAGAGAGAGAGGGAGGGGGAGGGGGAGGGGGAGGGGGAGAGGCAAGAGAGAGAAGTCTTCTGTAACAAAATGGATTTTATGGATTCTGTGGAGATGAGAGAAGGTCTGAGATGCTTTGTGAACTGGCCACAAACCTTACACACAATTACTGTACATACTATCAAAGCCCTTTGCATTAAGGTGGTCAAACACCTGAGGCATTTTCGGTACCAATATGAAAGGAGGAAGACTCTACTGCTACAATTACAGTATCACTAGCACATTAATGATGGGAGAGGTATGTGGTCCAGGTATGTGGAGTGGGAATATAGCTATTCACATGTCTGGCAAATCACTCCCTAAGTAGAAAGGGTTTGGCCTCCATCTAGTCCAGCTTCTATCCCAGCTGCCTATACTAGGAACATTATTACTGAAATAGCATGTAAAGTGACTTTTAAAGTGAAAATCTCCCAAGTGAGTTGTATTTCTCACATATTTATATGAATTAAATGGAACGCTCCTATATAATAAAGAGATAATATGCAAATTGACCCTCACACCCTCACAAAGATGGCTGCCTATTACCAGGCTGGCAGGAGGGTTAGTGAGGGACAACCAAATGAGCTCTTGTGTGGGGTGACCAGGCCAGTGGGGGGGGGGGCAGTTGGGGGCAACCAGGCCAGCAGGTGGGGCAGTTGGGGGTAACCAGGTCAGCATGGGAGCAGTAAGAGGTGACCAGGCTGGCGGGGATGGGGGCAGTTAAGGGCAAACAGGCTGGCGCGGGAGGGGTGCAGTTGGGAGTGACTAGGCCAGCAGGGCAGGCAGTAAGGAGTGACCAGGTAGGCAGGCAGGTGAGTGATTAGGAGCCTACAGTCCAGGATTTTGAGAAGGATGTCTCACTGCTGGTTTAGGCCCAATCCCCAGGATTGGGCCTAAACCAGCAGTTCAACATCCCCCAAGGGGGTCCTGGATTGGAGAGGGTGTAGGCTGGGCTGAGGGGACCCCTTCCCCCCTTGCACGAATTTCATGTACTGGGCCTCTAGTCAAATAATCAAATCAAACATTTACAAAAGGCCAACAACATGCTGGGTCTGTATTTAAAAATACATTTTCCATTATTTCTCTTGGGGAATGGACATTTTTATGTGGGAGACCTGGAGTGCAAGAGATTGAGCAAGACTTTTATGTCGGAGGTCCAAAGGTATTATTATAAAAGACTAAAAAATATTTTGAGAATGGAGGAAAGAAGGGAAGAGGTAGAAGGATGACAGAAAAAGCCAGCCCCTCAGTCCCCAGGGCCTGGGATCCTACCATTCAGCTTTGAGCTTTATGGCCTAGCACAGTGTCTGATGCAATGCAGGAGCTGAGGAGATGTTCTTTTAAATTTAAACTTAAAACTAGAAAATATCAAGATCAATTTGAATGGCTGAACACTCCACCTCCCCTCAGGCTAGGTTGCCCGTAAGACTCCAAAAGCCCTTCCCTTGCAGAAGGAAGATAAAGCCCCGTGACCAAGTAGAACCAACTCAAAGCTCTCCCCTCACCTTGCTGCTTCAGGAGCCATATCCCCTGGGCAGACTTCTTCACCCCCTTGGACTATTGCAAATAACACCTACCCTCCCTCTTTCATGGGATGATAAAATAAGCATTATGTGGTACCAATGTCTTAAAACTGTCAAGATTTGTAAACAACTGATATTCTTAGGTCCTCGTTCCTGACGATATACAGCACAGCATTTGTGGGCCTACTTCTTGAAGGGATATTTCAATGATTTAATCAAGATACTGTGGAGCCATTGCTCAGTAATGGGTTACTTAGGGAGTATGATGTGATTCATTTTACTTGGAACAATGCACCTTCTCTAATGTCCCTTCAGAGCAGACAACTCAATGATGATTGCATTCACTAACACTGATAGAAAGGCAAAAATATGTTTTGTTGGCTAATGAAAGATAAATCTCAAGTGATATTACACTTTCAGAAAGATTACACTTTAAGTTTAAATAGTATCCATCATCCATTTTCTTGTGGGTAACCAGGTCCTTCTGCTGGAAATCAGATTTTCAGAGAATTCAAAGATACTGTTGTTACTCTCTTGCCACCTCTCAACATATATGCCTTTGGGAAGTAATGCTACATTTCAAGTTTTTTTGTATGTTTTGTTTTGTTTTTAAACCCCGGGATGAACCGAGTTCCATTGCACAATGTACAGTTTATAAACTATTTGCCAAGTATGTAAGCCTTGTCTGAAAACTGCAAAAAAAAAATCCAGAACACCTATGCTGACCAAACAATGAAAATATGAGAACACAGTAACTTCCACTAAAAAACCCATGGGGCTCTGTTTGCCCATGAAGAGAAGTCCAGCATTATTTAACCTTTTTCCTAACATAGACATTAAAAACACTTTGCTTATGAATTTAGCGGACTAAAAGTTAAGCTTGAAATGGAAATGCCACAGAGGACCACCATTATGGTCATAATTCAACATTGTGTTATTCAATGCAACCTAAGGGGTAGCTTTTGTAGGCACAAAATACGAACTACACATTTCTGAAAGGTCATGGAAACACGAAGGAGACAAGAATAAAGTGAATTAGTGAGAAATGAATTCAATGCAGATTTTTACATTTAGTTTCTTACTAACAAGAAACTATCTCCCAGAAATGGCAATCTTTAACATTAAAATGTCTAAATATTTCAACTAACAGTTTGGATTTGCCCCCCACAGAGTATATGAAAAGTTCTCCTTTCCCTTTGTGTGTACACTTTGCTGTTCACTTTAAAAAAGTAATTTCATGAAAATACATTTTCCTTCTGATTAAAAACTCCAGTGACTCAACAGCTACAGAAAAGAATCTATGAGAGTTGAAAAAGATTTACCTTGATATTATATCAAGTATATTTTCATTGCCATGAAAATACATATTTTCAAGGTCAGTATAAATGTTAATGTAAATTACTACTTAAAAAAGGGCATGCATGTATTTTTTGGATAAAATAAAATCTCATACTTTGTAAAGGTTTCATATATTTAAAGAATTCAGAAAGTCATTTCAAGTAGAAATTAGCTTACATTCTTTCTGAAGAACAAAAACATTAAATTAAAACTTCAAGGCCAAGGAGACGCAAAGGAAAGAGCAAGTCCTTATAATGGTGACAGGGAGCCAAAAGCATGGTACAAATGAGACTAAACTTTTCCAAATAACTGTAGGTCAAAAATAATACTTCCAAGCTAAAAACTTCATGGAATAAATAAAAAAAAAAACTAGAAGATGGCCTATGCATATTTGTAAAAACTAAATTGAAAAGGAGAAAAATGAGTCATTTTATTGCCCAGCCTACTAAAATTCTTGAGAAAATACTGAATACGTGATAAGTAATATTTTAAAATGCTAAAATATTAAGTCACCTATATAAACTTCAAGAAACCAAAAGCCCGGCCAGCATGGCTCAGTGGATGAGCAGTCAACCCACGAACCAGGAGGTCACGGTTCGATGCCCAGCTTGCAGGCTCCATCCCCAGTGTGCGGCACACAAGAGGCAGCCAATCAATGATTCCCACTCATCATTGATGTTTCTCTCTCTCTCTGCCTCACCCTTCCTCTCTGATATCCATAAAAAATACCTTTCAAAAAGAAACGAAAAGTTTATTGATATACTGATACTACATAAACAAAGATGAAAAATGTAAAATTAACTTCAAAGTATTTTGTTTACTTTAGCTTCAAAGTCAAACAATTAGCTTAAAATCTATGTTAGTATTTTAAATCAAATGGAAAATTATTTTGCCTTTAAAAAGTACATTTGGGCAAGTCTAGTCTATTTTATTAATCTTTTAAAAAATCATTTAAAAATAAGACGTATGAAGATAAAAATCTTAATATGCAGTTTGGTAAAGTTCAAGTCAATCTTTGAACAACACATTTATCTACCCAGTAAAGCTTGTGTTAATGCAATGTAAGAGTTTGGCAAATTCAACTTTAATGGAGCATAAAAGTGCTTTTGCTTGAAAGTGAGATCATTTTTAAAAATTCAAAGCATGATCACTTTTTCTTTTTTCATAGGAACAATCTGATACAAGCAGCAAAGCTTAAATAAACTAGAAACATTTCAAATGATCCATAAAGGATTAATAAGCACTGCAGGAAGTCCTATAGGCTCAGCGTATACCTTTTCCATCTTTCCCACCTATGATGGGCATGATATGAAATTCTAAACAGAAGTGAAGTTTCAAAGTCCCTGAATGTTAAAGGGCTGCCGTGTTCAGGTGAGAGTTAGCAACCCAGGGCTAATTTGAAATGGAGCAAAATGGCAAAGATATTAGGACAAGAATCATTCAAATTGGGATATTTAATTCTCAATTAAAAAGGTCTTTTTGCTGAGGGTAATAACCAGTGGTCAGAAGCAAAATTAAGGCAAAAGGAGTAGTAGTGGTAAGTTACAGGCCACTAATACACCAAGAACAAAATGACAGCTATTATTTTAGCAGAGATAATCTATGCTGAAACACAAAACACACACACACAATTTCTTTCAATACAATTTTCTTGTCTTCCCACTGATTTCTGTGATTACCACAGAAAGCAGGGTTCTAAGCACATTTCTCAACCGAATCCTCAATCAATAATAGTAAAAAATTCAGATGGAAGATATGGGAAAATGCATTATGGCATTAGTAACTATTTGTAAAATAGGCTGAACTTACCAATATGCACCGAAGTTGAGAAGAAGAAACCTCACATACTTAAAACACCATGTTTTTGTTACCCCAAAGCTTAGTCACATTGCCTGTATTCATCAAATTGAAATTCTGTGCATTTTAGGTTGTACAATCTTCTTACTAATCCTCATAAGCACTAATTCTTCAAGAACATACTTCATAAAAATCCCTTCTTTATATTAAAATGTAAACAGCCCCCCAAAAGTAAAAGGTCTATTTTCTATGAAACATAAAAATGCCAATTTTCCTTACACATATGCAAAATTAATTATAACTTGGCACAGGGTTCTAAATTGAAGTAAGGCTCCAGTTTTTTAGTAAGAGCTCAGGTTTACTATTTGAGTAAATACTCAGAGAGGCAAAAATATTCCCTAGTTTTCATACAAACTTTAGAAATGTGCATATTTTTCAACCTCCTGTGCTTTGAAAGTTCCTTGACAGAAGAAATCAATTATTCATGCTACTACAATCAGATTTACTTTCTTAAAATGAAATTCAAATACTAAATGACAAGAGTGACATTTAACAATACCAATGAATGGAGGGATCAACAACTGCTTAAAAACAGAGACACAAAAGATAGTAAACACTGTTATCAGCCATGTCCGTGAATACAAAGAGCCCTTACTAAGGCTTTGGCTAATTTACTGCTAATGCACATTGCCATTAGCAGATGGGTAAAAGAAACGAACCTGAAGCAATTAGTCTTCCACAATGATAAATTTAATCATTTATTGAACACCTATTTAGTTCTTTGGATTTTCTAAAAACTTAAGAGTAGGATGCAAATTGTTATTCTTATGTGGAGGAGGCTTCTTTTTAAAAAATTTACACACACACACACACACACACACACACACACACACACACACACACAGTGAGTGGCCAGATTATTATGAACTCTGAACGCATAATAATTTGGCCACTCAGGGTATAGCCTATATAATCCTATATAATAAAAGGCTAATATGCAAATTGTCCCCTTGACCAGGAGTTCAACCAGCAGGCAGGCATGAATTCATACACCGGGCCTCTAACACACACACACACACACACACACACACACACACACACAGAGTGGCCAGTTTATTATGTGTTCAAAGATCATAATAATCTGGCCACTCAGTGTGTGAATATGTGTCTGTGTGTGTATTCTTGATTTTTACAGAGAGAAAGGGAAAAGGATAGAGAGGAACATTGATGAGAGAGAAACATCGATCAGCTGCCTCCTGCACACTCCCTACCAGGGATCGGGGGATCAAGCCTGCAAACAAGGTACATGCCCTTGACCGGAATTGAAACCAGGACCATTCAGTCTGCAGGCTGATGCTCTATCCATGGAGCCAAACTGGTTAGGGCTAGAGGAGGCTTCTTGAAAAGAGGGTATGGGTTTTGATCTGGGGGTCCAAATTTAAATCTCAACTCTACAATGGTTTGCCTGTTTAACATTGGCTGAGTTGCTTACTGTCAGATTCAGCTTCTTGATTTATAAAAAATGAAAATATAACTCTCACTGCACAGGGTTGCTACAAAAATTAAACGATACCATGTAGGTAAAATAAGTGTTAGATAGATAGCTCAGAAAAGATTAGTCTTTCTTCTCCTATTCTGTGAAAATCTATAACCATATAGAGAATAAATTCATTGTTTTCTATATAAAAGAATATGTCTAATAAGATTGTTTTAAGGAAATTGTGGGAGAAAGGTTATACATTCAAAGTTCTCTAGGAATCTAGAGGGAGATAATGGCAATGAAAGCCTTGCTGGAATTGAGGTGGGCTTGGGTACTGAAGGCTGAGAACTGAAACAGATTGAAATGGCAACCGGGTGAGAACAATATTGGCAGTTGTAAGAAAACAAGCAGGTCTGTCTGGAGGGTTAATAATTTGGACAGTATCCCTGAATGGGACTCTACGGGGAGGGAAGGTTGGATTATACAGTGTCTCAAATGCCAGAATAAACAGTTTGGCTATAATTATGATTAAATTAAATTAAGCCACAGCAGCACCCATGAGTGTGTATAAATTGTGTCCACTGTATTTTAGAGTTAACTATGAAAGACGATAGAATGCTACCTATGGAGCTAAGGTAAAAAACAAAAAAACAAAAACCAACAAAACTGTCCAAATCCATTTGGCTTAAATTTAGTATAATCTAACCCACAAAGGGCAACCAGGATTTAAAAATAGCGGTTCAGAAAAACAAAAATTAAAGCTGAAAATTTTGAAGACATGAGACCAAGTCATCAATCATAGAGCTCGAAGAAATGAAAGGGAGAGATGAGTGATATTTACAAATATTAAAGAAAAGCATTAAAAAAGTGGTCGTATTCATTTAATGTTCAACACAGGTGCATAGCAGGCAGTAAGGCCTAGAATGGAGAACGTTTAGATTAGCCATGGGGAGAAACTTCTGAACGTGGAGCTTGTAAGAACTAGAAGACAGCCCAGCAAGAGACTGCAGCAGTACCATTAATGCAAAATATTCAAAAGATTTTCAAAAGCACAGTGGCAGAAAGATAGATTTTCAAGATTCACTGTTTTCGCCTGGGTGACCCGCAGACGACATGTTAGCTCTACAATTTATGACTTTTGGATTAAAGCTGAGGGGGTGTCCTTCCAGACATGGAGAGCCCTTAATGACAGTGCAGCTTCAAAACCGCACAGTGATCAAGAGTTACTAAACTAAGAAAAACCTCAGCAAGTGCTCCCTCAATTATTTCGGCCCTTGGGCACTTCGATGGGAAACTATTCATTGATATTATTCTTTTTCCAGCATTCATTTTGTAGAATATCAAGACAGAGTCAAATGTTGACTTACTCTGGTAAATAGAGGAGGAAAAAGCCTGCTTTGATTTCCTTTCCTTTAGTACCACCTTGGTTTTGTGTTTTTAGAATGTCGATTATGTTTGAAAAGAGGCTGGAGGACGGGAGGCAATGAAGACAAAAGATAGCAGCGATTTCATTCTGCTGTGTGAGTGTTCCCCCCCCCCTTAATTCTCTCACCATCATATTAAACTGTGATTTTCAACAGCCGCCTGAAAAAGTTATTATATTTTACTTGTTATTCTAAAAGAATTAATAGGCAAATATAGGGACAGGATAAAAATAGGGCAAAAAATGTTTTTGTATTCTTAGACCAGCTAAAATGTTCAGAGTATAAAATAACTAGAAAGGCAAACTGTTAGGTATTCATAAGGAAAATGTGAATGTTTTCCCAAAGGCATTATTAACAATTAATAATCATTACACTGGTGCCTTGTTTACCTGACCTTGTGTAAATTCAGCAGCCTGGTAATTAGACCCATATTTTGCACATTTGTGTATTTCCATGCATAGATTTGACTCATTCATTCATCCATTAAAATTTGCTTGACAGACGTAGATGAATAATCAAGCTACAATTTGTATTTACTGGATTATAGAAAATTGCCCAAACTGTTAAGTTCAAGGAAAGCACATTCTTGTCTCTCTCTTGTGACTGATGTAAAAGCAATTACACATCAGAGGATTGCCCCAAAGCTCTCGAAGAAGTGGTGCTGCTTCTGCAATCTGAGGTCTTTAACAGCATCTTTTTTTCTGAACATGGAGACTGTTTAAAGATTAACTCTAGCCCTAACCGGTTTGGCTCAGTGGATATGGCGTCCGCCAGCAGACTGAAGGGTCCCGGGTTCAATTCCGGTCAAGGGCACATGCTAGGGGACGAGGGGGTGTTGCAGCTCAATCCCCAGTAGGGGGCGTGCAGGAGGCAGCTGATCAGTGATTCTCTTTCATCATTGATGTTTCTCTCTCTCCCTCTCCCCTATTCTCTAAAAATACATTTAAAAAAAAAAGATTAACTCTAACAGAGGAAAGGAAATATCCCTGTGTAAGTAAGTTTATAATTTAATTCATTATACTGTAATTTCACATAAAAATGAAGTTCTGATCAACCTTCTACATCCCAAATAAACAACGCAGCTTTATGCCACAAAGGCAGCACAGGCAGTGGACATTTTGAAAAGGAGAAATAAGGGAACTTTTTTGGAATAGATTTATGATACACACCCCTCCCCTTCTTCCCCTAGAAAACAAACATCAAACAAAACCTGAGCAGACCTCTTCCTACCAGCAATCAACAAGAAACAAAAGCACTGTATGTAAGATTTTATTATTAATGCAGTTTCATGTAAAGAAGCAGAATACATTTCAGTGCTAACTGCTTCCTAAAATGAGATACTCAGTACTCACCAAACATGCTGTCATATGGAACCGTATTTTACGCTATGGTATTTATTTTGCAGTCACTAACCAAAGCATCGCTATTACACATTTTCTGGTCCAAAGTACAGTACTTCTTTTATACAGCTAAAGATTCAACAATTTTGCTGTCTTAAATCCATTTCTTCAAACTGCTTATTTTGATTGTCTACTTTAGAAGAAAAGGAGGGATTCCCGACTTTTAAAAAAATGTGTGTGTGCGCATACAACCAGCATTATCAGAATTTTTAAA
This sequence comes from Antrozous pallidus, assembly GCA_027563665.1. NCBI lineage: Eukaryota > Metazoa > Chordata > Mammalia > Chiroptera > Vespertilionidae > Antrozous > Antrozous pallidus. The sequence goes on from CM050509.1 coordinate 128,577,978, forward strand.
ACCTCTTATATAATAAATCAAATTTTATAAAAATAGACATAGCCCTGGCCAGTGTTCTCAGTGGTTAGAGCATCAGCCTGCACCATGAAGGGTCTCGAGTTTGATTCCCAATCAGGAAACGTGCAGCAGGCAGCCAATTGATATGTCTCTTTCACATGGATGTTTATATATCTCTCTCTTTCCCCCCTCCCCCCTACTTCCTCCCTCCCACTCTCTAAATATCAATAAAAAATATCCTTGGGGTGAGGACTAAGAAAAATAAATAAAACAAAAATATACATAAAGATGCAACTATCCATCCTAATAAAAGAGTAACATGCAAATGTGACTGTACCTTGGCTCCTGATTGGCTATGCTACCAGCCAATCAGGAGCAGGGGGCGGGGTTGCGCAGTGCACTATCTTGCCTCTCCCGCTGCCTCTGCACAGCCTGGGGAACGAGCGCCATGGGCCTGGGGAGTGGAGGCTGCGCTGGTGGTCCCGGCAAGCCCGCGGTGCCAGTCCCCAGGCCGCACGGAAGCACAGCGGGAAGGCTGGCCTCCACCTGGGGTCCGAGATCACGAAGGGCGCGAGCGCAGGGGTCCCACATCACTGGTGCGTGCGCAAAGGGCAGGGCCACGGGAGGCCAGGGGGAAGACTGGCTACCGCCATGCTTTGCTGCGGGCACTGGGGATCCCAGATTGTGAAAGGCGTGTGCACACGGGGTTCCCAGATCACCATGGTGGAGAGGCCAAGTCAGAGGCCATTAGGGGTGATCAGGCCAGGAGGGGAAGGCAGTTGGGGGTGATCAGGCCAGGAGGGGTGGGCAGTTGAGGGTGATCAGGCTGATGGTGGGGGGCAGTTGGGGCTAAGCAGGTCGGCAGAGGGGACCAGTTGCAGAGTGGTTAGTAAGCAGAATGGTTAGGGGTGATCAAGCAGTCAGGCAGGTGAGCAGTTAGGAGCAGATTGCGAGGGGGTTGTCCAAGTGTCAGTTTAGGCCCGATCCCACAGGGATCTCAGATTGGAGAGGATACAGGCTGGACTGAGAGACAACCCCCAACCCCACCCCCACCCCCCGCATGCACGAATTTCGTGCACCGGGCCACTAGTTTTATATAAATCTTTACTATGGGCATTTAGCTCCATGGCTAATGCACCTGATTTTTTTTTAACATTACCAAAACCTAACTGGTTTCCTCCTAACATTTAATCTTTTCTTCTAATAAAACAAGCATTAACCACCCTGATGGATGTCAGATATTAACTTCTGTGGTAATTGCCTGCAGTCACCTAAAAAATCACTAAAGAGCCAGGTGAAGCCTTAGTTTAGAAAATGAGTTCTTTCTAAGAGTCCACATGTTTATAAACACATAAATGGGAATTCAGATGCTTCCAAGTGTGTGTGACTTTACCTGAAACTGAGTGTCTGCTGAATCCATGGCATTGTAATTGGCATTTTAGGGGTCTTGTGTTAAGAAAACACGGTCCTGGTAGTTTAATATGATAAAACAACTTTGATTTTTAAAATAACTCTATTGGGGTTACGCTGATTAATACAGCCATATAGGTTTCACATGCGCACTTCTATAACACATCATCTCTATACTGCACTGTGTACTCACCACCCAAAGTCAAGTCTCTTTCTGACCCCATTTATCCCTACTTTGCCCTCTTCTATCTTTCCTCAATCCCCTTTCTCTCTGGTAATCAGTATGCTGTTGTCTGTGCCTATTAGTTGTTCATTGTTGTTGGTTTTCTTGCTTAATCTTTTCACCTTTTTCACACTGCCCCAAACTCTCTACTCCTCTGATAGCTGTCAGGATGTTCTATCTGTCTATGAGTCTGTTCCTATTTTGTCTGTTAATATATTTTGCTCATTAGATCCCACATTTAAATGAAATCAGATGGTACTTGTCTTTCTCTGATTGGATTATTTCACTTAGCATAACACTTTCTAGGTCCATGCATGCTGTTGCAAAAGATAAGATTTCCTTCTTTTTTATGGCCGAGTAGTATGCCATGGTGTAAATGTACCACAGCTTTTTTATCTACTCACCGACTAATGGACAATTAGGCTGCTTCCAAATGTAGGCTATTATAAATAATGCTGCAATGAACTAGGGTGCATGCATTTTTTAAATTAGTGTGTTTCAGGTTTTTTTGGATGCATTCCCAGAAGTGAAATCTCTGGTCATAAGGCATATGATGACCAATAAATAGAACAACTCTCCAAGAGGAAGCAAAAGCCAACTAGGCTGGCCCATTACTCTTCTGCAAGGGTGCATTTGTGTATATTAGGGCTAGGGAAAGAGCACACAAAATCAGACCAGTACACACATATACACATGGTGCTAAGGGTTTGTCAAAACTGTAAATCTGGATTATGGTATTTAGGATAAAGATATGACTACCCAGTGTTAAGAGAACCTCTGGCAACAGCAGTTTGAAAATCAGTTCTGCTGCTAGCATAGAAATTTCCTGATCACAGTCTGGGACAAAAAGAGTGCTATGAGACAAAAGGGAAAAATCAACACCACACCTTGGGTTCAAGAAGCAGAGACATTTTTTAAAAGGAGAAAATATGTACTGAGTGTATCCTATATAATAAAAGGCTAATATGCAAATCGACTGAACGGTGGAATGACTGGTCACCATGATGCACACTGACCACCAGGGGGCATGCACTCAACATAGAAGCTGCCCCGTGGTGGTCAGTGTGCTCCCACAAGGGGAGCGCAGCTCGCTCAGCCAGAAGCCAGGCTCACAGCTGGAGAGCGCAGCAGCGGTGGTGGGAGCCTCTCCTATCTCTGGGGCAGTACTAAGGATGTCCCACTGACAGTTTAAGCTCCCTCCCCAAGGGCTCCGGACTGTGAGAGGGCACAGGCTGGGCTGAGGGACCGACCCCCCCCCCCGCCCCATGCATGAATTTCATCCACTGGGCCTCTAGTACGTATATAATAGTATGTATATAATGCAAGAGTAAGTTTATCTTCTTAAGATGCATGAGGTGATTGAAATTTAAAGACAGACTAAAGATGATATTCCAGAAAATACTGTCCATTGGTATGGAGTCATTAATAACAAAAAATAAGAACTGGTCATTCCATTAAACATAAGTGTTGTACACAGAGCCTTTTTGGAAGGTTTCAAAAGCCATTCCCTTGCTCAAATAATCAAGTCCAATGTCAGAGATGTACCTGGCACTATGCTCTGCTGAGGGGACCTGAAACTAAACCCATCACTACACAGCACAGCTTGTGGTCACAAGGAGCTCACCGTCTGGGGAAGAGAGCCACTTAACTTGGTGATAGGAGTCATTGCAAGTATGTACGGGGTGTTATGGAGCCCACAGGAGAGAGGGAGATCTTCTGTCTGTGGAGAGCTGAGTGAAGAAAGCTTTTCAGAGACTGTGTGCGTGATGAGAACACCTGAAATCTCTCTCAGGAAATTTCCATCTTCAATACAGCATTATTAACTTCAGTGATCATGCCATACATTACATCACATCTCTAGACACAACTACAACCTCGTGCCCTTTGACCACTTCTTCCCTACCCCATTTTGACTTTTGGGTTTTGCTCATGTAATTCCGGGCATAGAAAAAACTAGGCAATTCCTACATGTGGGAGCCTGAAATTACTCAGGAGATTATGATGAATCACAGTCTGAAAGGGTGGTGACAGGACTACAGATCTCAGAATCACTTTAAAGTGCTATAATGAAACTTAATTTCTCATCATACGCAGGATTTGATGATGTCATAAAATCATTATATGGGAGATTTCCTAGACAAGAATCAGAGAAGATGACATTTCTATGCACAAATACTCCTCAGCCTAGGTTTATATAATCATATCCACAACCGAGAAGAGACAAGGTTTGTGCAATGTTAATTATGTGCCATTTGTCAAATGTCAGCAATGCCTGAACACTTCACAATGATGATAAATTCCCATGAAAAATATGGAAATACTAAAACCTTTTCATACCTTCATATATAACTTATATGAATATATGGAAATTATACACTGAGTGGCTAGATTATTATGATCTCTGAAAGGATAATAATCTGGCTACTTAGTGTATATACTATATAATAAAAGGCTAATATGCAAATTGTCCCCTCGACCAGGAGTTCGAGCAGCAGGCAGACTAGCCAACCGCCCATGTCCCCTCCCCTGGCCAGGCTGGCCGGACCCCACCCATGCACAAATTCATGCACTGGGCTTCATATATATATATATATATATATATATATATATATATATATATATGTATATGTATATGTATATATACATACACACATACATATGTGTGTGTGAGTGGCCAGATTATTATGCGTTCAGAGATCATATGTTTCATATATAGAAATCACATTTTAAGAGCTTAGAAATCCCATGGGGAACTTTTTAAAAAATATATATTTTTTTATTGATTTTTTTACAGAGAGGAAGGGAGAGGGATAGAGAGTTAGAAACATCAATGAGAGAGAAACATTGATCAGCTGCCTCCTGCACACCTCCCTCTGGGGATGTGCCCGCAACCAAGGCACCTGACCTTTCAGTCCGCAGGCCAATGCTCTATCCACTGAGCCAAACCAGTCAGGGCCCATGGGGAACTTTTAAAAATACCAATGCCCTGGACCTACCCTCAGATCATAATCTAACTTTTCAGAGTGGGCTGATCCATCAGATACTCTTTAAAAAGCCCATTCAGGTGATTCTAATGTACAGCCACATTTGAGACCCATTGCCTTAGCCTGATAGAGACAAGCATGTGACAGAAAATAAGTGCTTTGGTGAAGAAAAATTCTAAGCCCAGCATTCTTAGAACATTCCAAGTGTTTTGAAACGTTCCTTTGGTTTGCAATATAAAATTTTAGAATCATGAAATGGCTGGGGCAACATCAAAGTTCCTAGGATGCAAATAATTCTCAGATAGGACTTGAGTCTGTACTACCCTCATTTACTGACAAGAACCATATTACAATCACTATTTTATTTTTTTCCTCTTTTAAGCAGCTTCATTGTTCTGATAAAAAGAATACGTGCCTATTGTGAACTATTCAAATAGGGAAAAGAAATATGAAAAGATATCTAAACTTTTCACTACTCAAATATGATTTCTGACATATGGTAAACATCCTTCTAGAAATCTAAGCATACACAGGAAGAGAGGCGAGTTTTAGTTAACTGACACTATAATAAGCTGGTGGATGTATTTTAAACAACTTGGCACTATTATGTGGCCAAATATTTGGTCCAATAAATGTAGACTAATAAAATATATGTGAACGGTTGCATATTAACTATGAATTTATGTAGGTTATTTTTTAATGTCTAGTGGGTCCTCAACATTCTTCTGATTCACTTGTAATTATGTGAACTAGAGCAATATCAAAACAAAATACTGTATAATTGTATTTTTATACTAGAGGCCCAATGCACAAAATTCATGCAAGGGGCTTAGCCCTGGCCAGCCCTTGCAGCCCCAGCTTCATCTGGAAGGTCATCCAGAAAATTGTCCGGACAGTCTTTCTGCTGTTCAGTCTAATTAGCATATTAGCTCTTTATAGGATATTAGGGAATACAATTAGAGACAAAACTGTTTTTAAGTATAAATTTCCCCCAAATGAAACTTCTTAGATATAAATCTAAAAGGTACAGGACTTGTATGCTAAAAACTAATACTAATGAAAGGCAAATATATAAACAAATGGAGAAATATACCATGTTCATAGATTGGAAGACAACACAAGCTGTCAATTCTCCCCTAAGTGATTATATATTTTACACAACCCCAATAAAAACTCCAGTGGGATTTTTTTTAAATAAAGACAAAGTGACTAAAATTTATATGGGAAGGCAAAAGAACTAAAATAGCTAAAACATCTTGAAAAAATAGTTTGGCAATGACTTCAAAATGTAAACTTACACTCACCACATGAGCTAGTAATTCTACCATTGGGTAGAATGAAAAGTTATACACCTAAGAGAATGAAAAGTTATGCTCACACAAAAACCTATATACAAATGTTTTTAGCATCTGAATCATAATTGCCCAAATTGGAAATAACTCAGAAATCAATGGGTGAACTGCTACACCCATATAATGAAATACTCATCAATAAAAAGAATGAACTAGGTGAAAGAAAAACAGTTCTAAAATATACATACTATATAATTCCACTTCTATGACATTCTTGAAGAAAGACTATAGTAATGAGAACAGATCCACAGTTGCTAAAGTTAGGGGTGGGAAGGAAAGTGAATATAAAGGGATAGTAAGAAGGAGTGTTTGGGGGACAATGGAAATATTTTGTACCCTGATTTTGGTGGTGGTTACATGAATCTATACAGGTGCTAGAAGTTGTAAATTCACAAACTCTGCTATAGATGTGGGTAGGATAAAATTGATACACATACAAATATTGGAAAGTTAAGTTATCCTTTTAAATGTTTCAATATCTAGATCTTGTTTCTAGAAAGCTGGAGAAGCAACTACTAGCATAATTACTTGATTGCTAGAATCACTGCTCATGCTATTGGGATTTTCTGACTTCATGACCCATTGAAAGAAAGTAATGGGTTGAGAATATGAATTAGTTTTCTTTCTTAAATCCCCAGAGCTAAAATTTATTCTGTGATGAAGTTCCAATGGAATTTTTTCTCCATTTCTTATTACTTTGCGGGAATTGTCCTTAGAATTTCTTTTTTTTAATCTTCACCCAAGGATAAGTTTCCATTGATTTTTTTTTTTTTTAGAGAGAGTGGAAGAGAGAGGGAAAGACAGAAATACCGATGTGAGAGAAAATGATTTACTTGGTTGCCTCCTGCACACCCTGACCAGAGGGGAGTCTGCAACCAAGTTACATGCCCTTGACTGGAACTGAACCTGGGGCCCTTGGACCTGCAGGCTGACGCTCTATCCAATGAGCCATACCAGCTAGGGCTAGAATCTCATTTTATATTCACAGATCAAGTAAATACATTCCTAGCTAAGCAAAGAAACACATACATCACAAGTTTTCTTCTGTACATCTCTGGAAATGGCAGCGTATTCAGTATGGTGGGTCCCGGATGGAAGATAATGTCAGAAAACATGATGCTTTGTAAGTAAAAGTGATGCGAATTAATGCGTAACAGAAGAAGAAGTTAGCCATCTGAATGAACCTCTTTTAAAACTGTAACTCACATCAGTAGCACAAGGGAATTGTGGGAAGGGGGGTGGGTGATGGCAGTGTTCTGTATCTTGATTGTGGCAGCAGTCACACAATTCCTTGTATTGTTCAACATTCATGGAACTGTACACCAAAAAGTAAATTCTACTCTATGTAAATTTTAAAATAAAATTTCAAAATGCAACCAACACCACTCCCTAAAAAGATAATATATGCTCACTCCCAAAGACTTGGACAACAGAAATATAATGTCATCTACCAAGACCCATTTAAGATCATGGATTTTAATGTACCAGAGTACAAAAAGATGATTGATATGGTTTCAGATACCACGTTGGAAATTACCATGTTATAAGGCCTGTTGTGACAAAAAAGAATAGTGCTACAGATAGAAAAGATTAAAATACTCCTACCTTTTCCTCCCTTGCCGGGTGGCTCAATTGGTTGGAGTGTCGTCCTATACACAAAAAAAGGTTGCGGGCTTGATCCCCAGTCAGGGCCCACATGGGAGGCAACAAATCGATGTTTCTCTCCCATATCGATGTATACATATATCTAAAATCTATAAAAACATATCCCTTGGTGAGGATAAAAAAATACTCCTACCTTTTGCAATGACATATGTATGTGAATTCAAATTTTCTTCATACACTTCCACCAAAACACTATCTCAATAGATAGGGTATAAAAGAAGATGTGAGAATTCAGCTGACTTCTAAGCCAGAAAGTAGAGATTTGCCAAAAAGTAGAACAATGCTGCAGTTGTTAAGTTTTGCTTTGTGATATACAGCTATTTTTCATGAAAACATTTTGTCATATAATAGGTTTATTGCTAATAATGAGTTAGTGATTTGTAAATGTCTGCTTTAATTTATAATCAATGAAATATGAATTCATATAACCTACATAAACAAAAACTCTTTGATAAGCTCAGTAATTTAAGAGTGTACAGGGTTCCACAGACCAAAAGGTTTGAGAACCACCGTGCTATATCTTTGCGTCCATTCATCAGCAGCAGGAGAATCCATTTTGCTGCGAAATTTTAAGCAAGTCTTTCTTTTTTCCCCCCAATTTATTTTTTATTGATTTCAGAGAGGAAAGGACAGGGAGAGAGAAACATCAATGATGAGAGAGAATCACTGATCAGTTGCCTCTGGCATGCCCCACACTGGGGACCAGGCCCACAACCTGGACATGTGTCCTTGGCTGGCATCGAACACAGAACCTTTCAGTCTGTAGGGCGACTTTCTATCCACTGAGCCAAAGCAGTCAGAGCTAAGCAAGTCTTTCTTGACTTTAGGTTCCCCTTTGATTTTTCTTTGCTGATCAATTCCTGAAAGGAATAGTTCTTGAATATCACTAGATGGGAAGCTCTAGTTGAGGACAATTATTATCAAAAGAGTACATGTAACTTCACTCACCTGATTCCCATATCCTTAATATACATATATACAGAAATCCTGGGCAGTTTTTGTTTTTTTCCTGCCATGGTTCTTGAACATTCTTGCTGGTGGTTTGGATACTGAAGGCCAGCTATACTAGGCTTCCAAGACCTAGTTAACAAATCATCTAGGTTCCCAGGGGAAAAGCTTCTCTTTTTTAATTTACTAATGTGAGAGAGAGAAAAGGTGAAGGGGAGGGGGGGATAAGGGAGGGAGAGAGAAAGAGAGGGAAGGAGAGAGAGCAAGAGAACACTTTGCTGTTCCACTTGTTAATGCATGAATTGGTTGATTCTTCTTTAAAAAATTAATTTGAGAGAGAGAGGAAGGAAGAGGGATAGAGAGATTGAAACATCCATGAGAGGGCAACATCAATCAGCTGCCTCCTGCACGCCCCCTATTGGGGACTGAGTCTGCAACATGGCCTGGGCTGACTGCAAATCAAACCAGTGGCCTCTTGGTTCATGGGCTGATGCTCAATCACTGAGTCACACTGGCCGGGCTCATTGGTTGATTCTTATATGTTCCCTGACCTGGGATTGAACTGATAACCTTGGCGTATGGGGATGATGCTTCAACCAATTGTGCCACCCCGCCAGGACAAGAACTCAAACAGCCAAGGAGCCCTGAGCACATGTGTAGTCTGAATGAGGACAGGGACCTCTCAGGAAACAAGCTGGACAACATGCTTCACAAAATCACCATCCCTACGAGTTACACTCTGCTGGAACATAGTAAAAACAAAAACAAAAAAAAAATGTTGAGGGAATGCCAAGAATCAGATGAGTTTTGAACAAGGACAAAAAGTTACACATTGCTTTTCAAAACCAAGCTAAGACCAACACATTACAAGTGCTGGGGTGAGCATATGATAAAGCCACTGCTGATTTATGCCAAGCACAAAACAAATGGACACCTACCAGGGAGAAAATACTGATTATTGGCAGTATTATTGTTTGGAATCAGGCTTTTGAGAATCTGTCTATGGTGTCCTGGAAAGGCAGCTGAATTAACTCCCTCCTGAACAGGAATATGACTGTTCCATTTAATAAAGAGTAAGCTACACAGGGCGGTCTGGAAATTCATATCTAACTATCGGCAAAGGGCCAATTGCCACATGTGAATGATAACGCGTACACTTTCGGGGCAAACAAAATATAAGACACAGCCATGTCTGTGGCGCTCTCTCATTTACATGTGCAGCAGAGAACAGATAGTTCCGTTTTATTCCCTGAAGTCAAGGTCAATGGTATGAAAATCCCACTTCTGCAAAGGTTAACAGAAATATCTTCTGGTTTAACTGAAATATGTTCTGGTCCAATTCCTTATTCTACTACAAGACAGTAGCTCCAGAAGACTGGAGTTAGAACTGAAGTTGAGTTTTTCCTAAATACACAAGGGTAGAGAAATCGAACTAAGAAAAGGAATTCTACTGTTTTGGCACAAGTGGTTTTCTGTTTTCACCCACTGGTTTGCAGATATTCGACAACTCCTACAGGATTTCCTCAGGATTTCAGAGGACCTCCAATTTTCCCTTCAGAAGAGGCAAACTGTATCAGAAGTTGCTGAAACCTCAGGATTCCCTTCAATGGCCTAGCCCATTGCTGGGTGACTGTAATCAGCTTTCGGGACTCCTGCCCCCGCCAGCCTAGTGGCCTGGCCCAGCTTCTCATGCCGATCCCAGGGGTCTTGTGGCATCCTAAAAAGCTGACCATATTGAAGATGGAGAGCAACTTGTTATTCATAAGCAGCTGTCTCAACATATGATGCACAGAATTCTGGACTAGGGTCCCCAAGTATGGTGGCAGTCACGATGTCACTTTGTGACCTGAGATTCGCTTGATAGCACTAACATCTCAGAATATCATGAAATCGTTCAATAACCACTTCCTGAGCACCTGCAGGTTAGGTACACTAAGGGGTGCTGACCTCAAGGAAGTATAGCCCAGTGTCCTTTCCTTGCCTTTAACCACTAGCCCTAGCTGCGTCCTTTCTAAAGCTGAGTGTGAGAACCTAGCCACCAACACTGAAAAGAAAACTCCCACACTGGCAGACTGCAGGGAGGGCCACGAAGAAGCACAGTACATTACGATATCATTCTGACGGGACAGGAGAGCAGCAAGATAACATAGGCTTCTAGATGGACCCCTCAGAAAGACTGGGGCAGCAAGGTCCCGGCCCAGATCGGAATCTCTAGGAGTTCTGAGCACACAAAAGAACACAGAAAGTTATGTACATCTACCATGCCTCAGATTGCAACAATGTGTGCTCTCTGTGCATTTTAAATGCATCATCCCATATAGTTCTCCTTATGTGCCAGGTATCATTACTATTGCCATTTAATAGGCTATGAAACTGTGGCTTGAAGAAGTTCAACAACTACCCCAAGTTACTGACCTGGTAAGTGACTAAACAAGAACTCTGACCGTGGTGTTTGGGTACAAAACCTCACAGTCTATCATGAAGCTAGCAGTGGATGGTCTCAAACCTGACATACCTGAGTGCTAAACGTGCAGAATTTAAGAAAAGGACAGGCAAGGGCAGTCGCTATAACTGCCCCTACCTCAGACCAAAAACTCAGGAAGGTAAATATGTACATGGGGAAGACAACAAGGCCTAAAGTCAGCTCTTAACCAACAACACTGTTTTCCATGGCCAGGGCACCTCAGAATCTGGTATGGGTCCCCTGTTAGTTCCTCACAATCATGCTCTAGTTCTGAGTCTCCACAACAGGGTTCACGCCATAAGGTTTAAGATTAAATGAAGTCAAAGATAAATATAGAGAGCACAAGTAAATGTTGGTTATCTCCTAAAGGATAAAAGTCAGCGGGCATGTAAGATCATATCTGATCCGATTTGCTTATTAGAACTCCTCTATAATAAATAGATAAGATTCATACCATAAGCTGCTTGTGTAGGGGCACTGAATTCTGTTATTCACCTATATTTGGTCAGTAATAAATTTATTTACAACTAGGGGCCCAGTGCATGAAATTCGTGCACTAGGGGGTGGGTGGTCCCTCAGCCCCACCTGCCCCCTCTCACATAATGGGAGCCCTCAGGGGATGTCCTACTAATAGCTCACCCCCAGCCTGCCCAAGGCTTTTTCCGGCCTTGGGCACCCAGCAATCTCCCTGCAATGGGACTGATCACTGGCTGGCTCCACCTCAACCCTGGCCTGCCCAAGGCCAAAAAAAGCCTCTGGCCTTGGGCAGCAGCCATCTTGGCTGGGTGTTAATTTGCATATTGCTCCTGATTGGCTGGTGGGAGTGGCTGGTGGGTATAGTGAAGGTATGATCAATTTGCATATTACTCTTTTATTAGATAGGTTGAGATTCTCTTCCAACCATCATCAAATCCCTTGTTTGTTAGTTTTTCTGGGAGAACACACCTCAGCATAGCACCAAATCTTATAACTGACTCAAAGTCAGCTTACTTGATATCCATTCCAAACAAAAATCAGCCATTCATCAATATAGGCATACCAACTCCCTGTCCATGGGCCCTAGTTTTAGAACACCAGATTTCTTTTTTTTTTAATATTTTTCAGAGAGGCAGAGATAGGTAGAAACATGAATGATGGGAGAGAATCACTGATTGGCTGCCTCTGGCAAGCTCAGGGATCGAGTCAGCAACCTGGGTATGTGTCCTGACCAGGAATCGAACCATGAAGTCGACGCTCAACCACTGAGTCACCACGGCTGGGCTAGAATACTACATTTAAAAATGCATTTGGTGTCCATGGTGTTCGTTTATGCTTAGCTCAACTGGTGTGAAGCAAAAAATAAATACCAATTCTCAATATATTATTTTGTTTGAATCAGATTCAGGATGAGTTCTCTGGATGCCTAAGGAAATGATCCCTCTTTAAGCACTGCCGGGCAGCATGAGTTGCACTGCCTGTGAAGCTGAATGGGTGGGATGGATATCTATTGCTTCTTTGCATGCCTTCTGTACCACTTATAATTATGCTGTTAAGAGTCTTTACAAAAAAGAAACCCAATTTATTCTTTTTAAATGTTCTAAATATAAACGCAGAGGCAAGGAAATAAACAATAATTCCAATGGTGCTTAGGGTTTAAACTATTTTGAGCTAATGTACCTGTGAGACTACTGCATATTGCAACCTATCACCTAAAAACTATCAGCCCACATCACCACAGGTAAGAAATGAGAAATTTTGTGGGTTATTGAACACCAAATATTTGCAGAACAGGAGACGGCTGCAGAACATCATTGCGCGGCTCTAAACAGCACAGATCCACTTGCACAACAGAGCTCGGTCATGTGCGCTGCTACACTGGAAAGCGAAGGACAGTGGCAATGAGAGTGGCCCTGTTAGCGCTTACATGGATGAAGGTGGATGGGGAGTGATGGGTAGGAGGCTACTTCAGCTCTAATTTGCCAGATTTAATTACTAATCGAGCTCTGTGAATTCCCAAAGAGATAATCCTTCGTCAGGCACTGTTGGGCACCCTGAATCAGATTGCCTGTGATGCATTTCGGTGGAGGAAATGTTTTCTGCAATGCTTCCCCCTGCCTTCTTTGCACTGTTAATAAAAGGTAGCTCCTGCCTGGCTGGTGTTGGGCATTGACCTATGAACCAGGAGGTCATAGTTTGACTCCCAGTCAGGGAACATGTTGGGATTACGGCTCGATCCCCATTAGGGGGCGTGCACGAGGCAGCCAATCAATGACTTTCTCTCACCACTGATGTTTCTGTCTCTTTTTCCCTCTCCCTTCCTCTCTGAAATCAATTAAAAAGATATTAAAAAATAAAAGGCAGCACCAATTTAGTTTCTGGCTTAACAACATTATGTTTAGAGGTTATTAATTTTGTCTTTGAGGAAGGCAGATCCATTCCAAAATTAGCAAGCATTTTTGGGGCAAAGATGAAAGCATAAGCTGAAGATGGGTGCTTCTACAAAGCATCCCACTCCACCTCCTAGATGTGTGTGGTCTTCCAGAGGAAGCCACAACCAGCAGCACACTGAGGGGTGGCATCGCTGGTGAAATGCTCCCTTATTCACACGTGAGCATAAAAAAGTCTCTGCATCATGAGACAACAGACACTACTCATTATTTTTGGAATTCCTCATAAAAGTGGGTCCAAAAGAGATTTTTTTTTTAAAATGTGGCTTGTGCCACAATTAATATACCAATAAGTAACAGAGAAAAATACAGGGAGCTGACAAGAGTGAGAGAGGAATAACAGCTAGGTATCCACTTTCTATGCCACCTTATGGAGCTAAAGATAAACTTTTGTATCAGGACAATGAGAGGATGTCTATGCAGGACGGGATTTTGCATTATGATAAAAAAATTTCTGGCCAATGCCTCTTTGCCTGACCCTTGGTTGGGATAGAAAACAACTTAAAGTTATGAAGTTAGAGAAAGGCATATATCGCAATCAAACTTACAAGTGATATCCTATCTAATAAAAGAGCAATATGCAAATTTGACTGTGCCTTCGCTACACCCACAAGCCATGCCCACCATCCAATCAGGGGCAGATTATGCAAATAAACCCCAACCAAGATGGCTGCCACCAATGAGAGCAGGAGGAAGGCTTGGGTTTCCCCAGCAACAGAGGAAGCCAAGCTTTCCGCCTGCCCTTGCCAGCCTAGGCCTCCACTCAGTGTTACAAAGTTTCAATTATAAAAGATACATAATCTGAACAGAAATGGCCACAGCCACTGTGCTGGAGAGAACAGAGGCTTGGGTTTCCCTGGCAACAGAGGAAGCCAAGTGTTCCACCTGCCATTGCCAGCCTAGGCCTCCACTCTAGGCTACAATGTTTCAAACAGAAATGGCTGCTGCCACGGAGCAAGCAGAAGGCTTGGCTCTGCTCCAGGCTACAAAGTTTCAATTGTAGAACATAAATTAATCCCAGATCCCAGGGCCTCTGCTTGGGTCGCAGAGTGGTGTGGCTGACCTGAAAACCTCCATAGGCCCCTCGCCCAGGCTGCCCCTCGCCCCAGGGGAACCCCCACCCTGATCTGGGACACTCTTCAGGGAAAACCAGCTGGCCCCCACCCATGCACCAGGCCTCTATCCTATCTAATAAAAGACTAATTTGCAGATTGACCATCACTCCAACACACAAGATGGCTGCCTCCATGTGGTCAAAGATCCTGACCCCATGTGGACACAAGATGGCCACCACAAATGGCCAGCAGGGGAGGGCCGTTGGGAGGTTCCAGGCCCTGCAAGGGAGGGCAGTTGTGGGCAATCAGGCCAGCAGGGGAGAGCAGTTGGGAGGGACCAGGTCTGCAAGGGAGGGCAGTTGGGGGCAATCAAGCCTGCAAGGGAGGGCAGTTAGGGGTGACCAGGCCAGCAGAGGAGGGAAGTTGGGGGCAAACAGGCTGGCAGGGGAGCAGTTAGACATCAAATATGCTTGCAGGGTAGTGGTTAGTGGGTGATCAGGCTGGTAGGCAGAAGAGGTTAGGGACAATCAGGGAGGCAGGCAGGTGAGCAGTTTGGAGCCAGCAGTCCTGGATTGTGAGAAGGATGTCCGACTGCCCGTTTAGGCCCAATCCTACCAGGATCGGGCCTAAACGGGCAGTCGGACATCCCTCAAGGGGTCCCAGATTGGAGGGGGTGCAGGCTGGGCTAAGGGACATCCCCTGCCCCCGAGCACAAATTTCATGCACCGGGCCTCTAGTAAAATATAAAAGACAGAGTGACAAAGGATTTTAGTGACAAAGAACTTTATTTGTCAATGCGGTCATGACCTTAAAACTGTAGAATTTTGTTAACCTGAAAATTCTGTATACCATTAATAAATTTTCTTCCAGCACTGCCCAAGTAGTTCAGTGGTTACAGTATCATTCCTAAATGCTAAGGTTGTGGGTTTGATCCCTGGTCAGGGCACATACAGGGTTCAACCAATTAATCCATAAAAAGTGGAACAACAAATAGAGCCCCCCCCCCAAATCAAGAAATTAAAATAAAAAAATAAACCTTCCCATGTGACAGCAGTGTAAAAAGAGAAAAAAGTATAACATTTATTAGTTTGTTCCTTTGGTTACTAAACATTAAAATGGACACACTATTGAGAGCAAGGGCTGTGGCACACATCACAGATGAGACACAGAAGAAAGGACTGTCTGGGTCCTCAGATAGCTTACTTCAGAAGAATTCTGAGACTGTAAAACCAATAGTAAATTTCTAAGCAATTCAACCACCAATTTCTGGCCCTAGCTATTAATCAGTGATTATCATAGGCATGGCACTGTCTAGTTGTTCACTGTCAATTTTTCTTTGTTTTCTTATATATATTTTTATTGATTTCATAGAGGAAGGGAGAGGAAAAAGAGAGATAGAAACATCAATGATGAGAGAGAATCATTGATTGGCTGCCTCCTGCACGCCCCCTACTAGGGATTGAGCCTGCAACCCAGGCATCTGCCCTTGACCGGAATTGAACTCGGAGACCCTTCAGTCCACAGGCTGAACCAAACCAGCTAGGGCCACTGTCAATTTTTTTAGATGAAAGGCCAGAATATCTTTGTTTAAAAGTCACAGTGAAGTGATCTAAGTAATACTTCTTTATAAGTGGCTACAAACCTCAAGGCTGGTAAGGAATCCATTTTGCCCAATTGGTTGGAAAACTCTAAAACCTGTATTAGCCATCAATGGGGGTTTAAGCGCATATTTTAGTTGACTACCCACCTTTATTTTTTTTTATTTTAAAATATATTTTATTGATTTTTTTTTTTTACAGAGAGGACGAGAGAGGGATAGAAAGTCAGAAACATAGATGAGAACCATCCATCAGCTGCCTCCTGCACACACACCTCCCACCAGGGACGTGCCCACAACCAAGGTACATGCCCTTGACCGGAATCAAACCTGGGGCCTTTCAGTCCGCAGGCCGATGCTCCATCCACTGAGCCAAACCGGTTTTGGCTGACTACCCACCTTTAAAAACAGATGGCTCTTTAAGTATTAAAATGCGGGTTTACTGTACATGATGAATAATAATGCTTGAGATGAAAGCAGATGACCTACTACCTCCCTCCCAGGTACCACTAGGGGTCAGATTTCCCATTTATGAACAAGTCTTCAGAGGAGGCAGCACCCCAATCTCAGACTCTCTTCTGTGGCTGCTTCATGGATGGCTGAGGGGAACACTTCAAAAATGAACCAGCTAAACAAACTTCCTAGCAGCTCTTGACAGAGCTACACCTATTCTTCCCATTTCCAAAGCAGTGGAGAATTAATTACCAGTTCTATGGATCTATTGTAAGTATAATAGACTAAAGAGCTATCACAGACACATTTATTGTAAAAGCACAATCCCAAGAGTGTCTAGTGGAGGGCCAAAACGATTAACACAAATGCTTTGTCAGATCAAAGATAAAACCTGCACCGCCCAATTGAGGAATGAATTAGAACAGTGGGTTATCTTTCAAATTAACCAGGGCAGTTAGTGAGGAAAATTTCATGAAAGTGTAATTCTTAGCCTTTGTGAATCCACACAGCAGGCATTCTGCCAGCTGACAAGATGATGAAATTTTCATGCTTAAAAAAAGCCCTCTTCATTTCCCAATTTAGATTAGCTAGTGTTTCTCTCCCTTTTTGTGTGTGTATTTGCTCTGCTGAAGCAGAATTTAACGGGAGGGGGAACACACAACAATTTTTTTCTCTAAAATAGAATCTTTCAAAAACATTCCTAAAAGCTTAGAGATATAGTCTTTAAACTGGTTTTCTGTGATTAAAAAAAAAAAACCAGTTCAATTTTAACTTGGTACAGAGGGACCAACAAGGACCAGGGCAGAAAACCAACTTTGAATTAGAGGTTTCTGTGCTACCTCAAAGTCTTTCAATGCTTCATCAAATCTTGGGATAAAACACTAGAGTTTGTTTCCTCCTAAAGAAATTAATATTTACTTAAGATATCCTGCTTGGTACTTTTGGTATTTCTATGTATACTGAAACTTCAATGTTCTAGGAAATGAGAATTCGAGGGAGAGAATCATTGCTATACGGGGAGAGAGAAACAAGCATTTTCCCTCCGATTAAAAGAGTCAGTATTGAAACACTACAATGTGAGCCCAGCCGGCGTGGCTCAGGGGTTGAGTGTCCACTTATGAAGCAGGAGGTCATGGTTCAATTTCTGGTCAGGGCACATGCGTGGGTTGCGGGCTCGATCCCCAGTGCGGGGCGTGCAGGAGGCAGATGATCAATGATTCTTTCACATCACTGTTGTTCCTACCTCTCTCTCCCTTCCTCTCTGAAGTCAATAAAAATATATTTAAAAAACAAATGTTACGATATGATATAGACTGAGTCTCAGATACTTACATTTTTAATATTTATTATATCACATTTATTTACTCAGTACTGTTTATCCATGACAGAAAATAACAGAATATGTGATGCATTTTTGAAAATAAAAGAGATTTCGAAGGATATTCTGTTACTCTAAACTTCTGTCCCTTTGTTCCTGACAATTCAATTTATTGGTAACCTAGAGCTGTTTCTTTGCATAATACAAGGGTCGGTCAATTACTTACTCCTCCACTGTCTTCCTAAAATTTTTTCTTTTAAAAAATATTTTTCTATTAATTTCAGAGAGGAAGGCAGAGGGGGAAGAGAGAGAAACATCAATGATGAGAATCAATGATCAGCTGCCTCCTGCATGCCCCCTACTGGGGATTGAGCCCACAACCCGGGCAGGTAGGTGCCTGGAATTGAACTGCAACCTCCTGGTTGATAGGTCAATACTCAACCATCAAGCCATGCTGACCTGACCAGACCTGAAGTTCCTTCTTTATGGAGATGTCTCCCTTTCTCAGTGGAAGTTGTACTTTCCCTGCAGTGATTCTAAGACTAAGATGAAAAAATATATATATATTGAGACTTGCTCTTAATTTACTAATAACTTTTATGGCCAGTGGGTAGTATTTTTGAACTTGCAAAAATAGGAGGACACCCGTTTGGTCATCAGCTTCAGAGAACAGTCACTGAATCTCAGTATGGGAGAACCTCACAGATACTGTGTGGGTTTGAGACAGTATTGGGCTTTCGGGTTTCGGTTTGGAGGAGGCTCAGGTGCCACTTCCTTCGGTCATCCAGAATCTGGGTTCATCCTACACCAGCCGCCTTCACCATGCCACCGAAGTTCGACTCCAATGAAATCAAAGTCGAATACCTGAGGTGAACTGGTGGGGAAGTAGGTGCCACGTCTGCCCTGGCCCCAAGTTCGGCGACCTGGGCTTGTCTCCAAAAACTGTTGGTGATGACCTTGCCAAAGCAACCGATGATTGGGAGGGTCTGAGGGCTCCAGTGAAACTGACCATTTGAAACAGACCCAGACTGAGGTAGTCCCTTCTGCCTCTGCTCTGATCATCAAAGCTCTCAAAGAACCACCAAGAGCCAGGAAGAAGCAAAAAACAAAACAAAACAAACAAACAAACAAACACAACCCAAAACACATGAAGCACAGTGGAAATACCACCTTTAATGAGATTGCCAGCAGTGCCTGACAAATGTGGCACTGATCTTTTAGCTAGAGAACTCTCTGGAACCATTCAAGAGAACCTGGGGATTGCCCAGTCTGTGGGCTACAATGTTGATGGCTGACACACTTTATCACATCATAGATGATATCAACAGTGGTGCAGTGGAATGTCCGGCTAGTTAAGAACTACAAAGGAAAATGTTTCAATGAAAGATTATTTGACAACCCGCAAAAGAAAGTATCGGAATAAATGAGTGTAATCTTTCTGCTGATAGAGGGTCTTGGCTTCAATATGTAAAAAAACATACAACATTGGTGAAGTACAATAAAGCAAGTGCAATAAAATAAGGTATGCCTGTACTTACTATCAATATCCTTGTCTCTAGTACACTTGATTTATTTATCTCCCTCCAGCTGGACTACCACCACTAGGGTACATCACCCTGAACTAACTGTAATCACTTTCACTTGAGGCACAATACAAAAGAAACTCAATGCCATGTCCCTCTAGCTGCGGAAGTTATTTTAAGTCTGGGGTGAGGAGGAGAGAGAATAGTCTACCAATGAAGTAGAATCTAGAGGTGCATGAGCTCTCTGTATAAAAGCTCTGATCTTGACAATATTTGAAACATTTATTTACCATGGCGCCATGAAAAGAATGGATTTCTTCCTCTCACACCTAATCATTTATGACTGAGATCAGACAGTAGAGGTACAGGTCCCTAATTTTGAGGAGTCATATCAATCTTCAACTTTAAGAGCGACATTTGGATATTTTCCTAAGAAATCCCTTAGGAAAATTAACCGAGTGGGCAGTAACTACAGGAAAACTGTTACTTGCTGGTAGTGAGATGGCTGGCAGAGAAGACAGTGGAAGCAAAAGCTATAGAAACCCTGGGTTGAATGTCTAGATTCATAAAACTAGGTAGTTTAGCTTAAAAAATGTAACTACTACCACCAACACCATCACGACACACAAACAATTGGGTTAGAAATCCATCTTTCAGTTAGGGCATATTTCTAACTACAAAGAAGATCATTTTTCTGCCCATTCCCAACTTAGTCAAAACAGAGCATCCCTTCTTATAGAAGGAAATAGATGAGTTTCTTCTAGTATTAACATTTCCATGGTGAAGATTTTGATAGACTAAACATAGAGAGAAAACTTGGAATTCTTCACAAGAGTCAAGAATCATGCTCTACTCCGTGAGGTCTGTAAATGAGGAGCTGAATAGTTTTGATTTGGGCTTTTCATGCTAAATAATGGCCTAACATTTCACGTGCAGAACACTTCATCTACTATGGAATGTGATCCCAGGGATAGCCTTATTCCCATCCAACTGTTCATTAAGTACAGCACAATATTATTCACTAAAATGTTTCAGATTTCTCAAAATGTAGTCATAATTATTATTTTAAAAATATCTTCAGACAAACCTATTTTTTTGACAAATACAAGTTATTCAACTCCAAAGTCAAAATACTAGAACTCTATATTTTCATTCTTCATCCTAATGATCTAATACTCAGTTTTCATTTAATGATATCCATTTTAAGTAAGAAAATGCTATGTTAATTAGCATAAAAGTAGACATTATAGAATGATTGTGAACAAAGTCATGGGCCTTACCTAATAGAATCTGGGCATTTTTGGAATGCCTTGCCAATGTAGCTTTTTAAAAATAAGTTAAAGTGAGCTTTCAAGTAATAGCAATTTTGCTTAGATGACAAATGATACAATGAAACACTAAGAAAAATCAATGGTCAATGTGGAGGTTTTAATTTTAATTTTTGAAGAGGAAAGAACTCATTCATATGTAATTGTTAAAAACAAAACAAAAACTTTGAAACAAGCCTTTCTAACACAGATCACTTACTGTTCTGGTATTTTAACTATATTATGTATTTTAAAAATCAGACATTCTCTTTAAAAAGCCAGACAAATTGAATTTAAAAGATATTCAGTTTTATTTCCTGGGACAACTAAACTAGGCTATGAAATGGTTTCGATTACCACATAAACACAAACTTTTAACTTATTAAAAACATCACACATGATGCTTATGGCTCTACTTCACAAAGATAACCAATATTGATTTTTCCTCCTTTGTCCAAAGATGTGAGTGACCATTTAATGTGGTCTTATTTAGGTAACAATAAATTTTAAAAAGCCCTGGTTATATTCTCATTTTCCCTTAAAAGCAAAAATTTCACTATTTGAATTATTCCTCATTAATGAAAGAGATGTAATACCCAATAGAAAATCAAACCATTTTCCTTTCAAGTCTTTTAAAAGTTCTAGTTTCATAAAAACAGCAATACAGAGCTACATTGTTTTATTTTATGACAAGTTGCAAACTTAAATAAGCTGTGTATGTAAGAAAGTTATTATGGCTACTAACCTCATAATATTTCCTAATGCAACGTCTAATATCCAAGATCAATTTGTTGCTCAGCTGTACAACAAAGTTCAGAGGTGAAGCTTTACAGTTGATGTTACTGCAACGATACAAGCTGGGCTCCGTATCGGTTCCCTATAAAATTCAAGTCAGACAAGTACAAAAAGATTATAAAAAGATTTCTTGTGCTTAAAAGCACATGCTGTCCTGATGCACAATATTCTTCATTTAACTCTATTTCCTCAACTGCTTTCCTCCCAAAGATCTCCTTAGTCACATATAACTTCCACTCTTTTGCCACCATCATAATGGAGCATGAAGTCAAAGAAAAAAAAACCCTAATGTCACTTTTTTAAACACTCAATAAATGACAGACTTTCTGGATAAATGAGTTTTCCCTGTGAAAATACCAGTGCAGTGACATTATTGGAAATAAACATCCTTTTCAGACATATCAAAATTTTAAACTTCCCCTTATTCATTACAAACTTGAGGATAAAGCAAGTGCACTAATGACATTAGTTTGCTTTCATACTGTCACCTTAATTTTAAGAATAAAGCCTAAAAATTTAAGTGTTACACCACAAAGCAATCAGGTTTTGTCAGCTTAGAAAATCTAAAATTCCGAACTCTCCTTAAAACGTATTTGGGGGCAGAAGTAGAAATTTGCAAGAATTAACTATTAGTATTTGGAGAAAACATCTTGTTTTGTTTTGTTTTAAGTAGAGACAAAGCAAACATACAGGGAAACTGTTGGGGTTTCTGGACCATGTGTTTTCCTTCTTGATACTTAAACATCTTGGTTTCCTGCTCCAATCTGGTACACAACCCTACCCACCACGCTAAGCAATTCCAGGTGGAAGAGATTTCAGAGCTTGACATCGGCTCTTCCACAGTTAGCCCATCTGCAAGTTGTCAAGCCTCCACGCAATTAACTATCTTATTTACAGCTGTAATGAAGCAAAACTCAAGGATTTCGCATGTATTGCTGATCTGCGTCTGCCTCTTCCTTGCACTTGCTTCCAAAGACCGCTTTGTTTTGATTCAAAAAAATTCAAAACATCTGCTGTTTGTCCAAATTAACTTAAAATAATTACTTTTAATTTAGATAAAGGATGCATTTTCTTTCCGTTTCAAGGTTTTGCATGGTTCTGCTGCCTACTCACTTGCCAATGGCCAGTACATATAACACTGCAGGGGAATCAAGTAAATTGGCCACATTTCAAGTTCTGATCCAAGGTCAATGATACATTTTTTGGCAGTACTTCTTGAAAGGAATGTCTCCCTGTGACTTTTTAAATGTCTAAATGTCTGACATGCAAAGGGAGCAGAAACGATAATCAGACTACCTTTGTCAAAAAGGAGGCAAGTGGGATGTGTAAAGATAAACAAAAACTTTCCAAAAACACTTAGTTCCCATTAATTTGATTTAAGATACAGAAAAATATTGCTCTAAGTCTTAATAAATTGGGTTGGGAGTGGGGAAATACAGGTTACTAATTAAGGAATTACAATAAAAATACTTTAAGATAATTAGATCTTTTAAGAGATTCCATTTAGAAACCAAGGCCAAACACTCTAGGAAGCCAAAAACAATATTGAACACATAAAAGCAACGTGTTTCTTCTTTTTTAGACAAATAATGGGGAGAAAAGGCCTTTACATTAATTCCTCTCACAAAATGAAAAAAGAAACAACTAACCGAACCCTCGAAGACACTATCATAAATATTCTCAGTCCCACACTCAGGGCATGGGCATTTGAATCTCTCACAGTCCCTGTATTTCTCTTCATCGGATAGCTGTGCTGGGCCACCAAGTAGAACATCATTCTCTTCATCTTTATGATAATGATGAACTCTAAACTGGGTGGGATCAAGTCCTATTAATGCAAAAGAAAAAAAAACAAATTTAGAAAGGTACGGTTCTTTGAATTCCCTTACCCAAAAAATAAGCCCAAGGCAAAAAAAAAAAACAAAAACAAAACAAAACAAAAAAACAAAAACAAAAAAAACCTCACGAAAGAATAATTTTAAATTCACACACACAATCATTTGAACTCAAGACAGAGTCTCATATCACACGAACAAAGGGCTCTTCTTATAAGAGATTATAAATAAAACAAGTGAACAGCATTAAAACAATGCAGATGTATGCTAGTGGACATTTGGGTTTGGAAGCAACTAATTCTACAGGATGGTTTTAGTATTTTCTTAAAGTTATAAAGAAAATCTCAAATGTGCACTGTTGTAAAGAAAATCTCTTAAAATCGAAGAATCATCATTAAAACTGAAAACAGAGAATAAAAATCCCATTAGAGAAAACAAGTTCACTGCCATTACAACTCCTTCAAGTGCAGACACAATTGCTAATCCTGATTTCAATGCAGTGGTCAATTCCATCTTGGCTCAGTAGTTAATAGCATGTAGGTTGCAATCTAATTCAGTGGTTAAAATTCAGTAGCAGCATATAAGGCAAAACGTGACATGTTTTTTTTTTGGTATTCTGAATTCAGATGTATAAAATATGTGCAAAAATATTATTCTACAGATTCTATAGGCCAAAATGTCCCTAACAATCCTGGAACCAAATATACCTTCCATATTTCAATCAAAATGACACAATAAATCAATTTATATATAGTTTATGCTATCTTGTTTGCCCAAACTATTTGAGAAAATAAACATTTTAAGGTCCACTAGTTTAATTTACCCTTGGTCAAAGCATCTCTCTCAGAATTCACTATTTGAATTGAAACTTCAAGATAATTATTCTATACTATGTCTTATAATATTTTCTTTAAAGTACCCCTTAGCAATACCTAAGAATTGTAGGCTGTTTAGAAATCTAAGGTAAACAAGCATACCTAGTTTAGTACAAAGGTAAATAAGTAACATAAAACATCATTAAGCAAAAAAGTTCAAATACCGAAAATATCAAAAAATTGTTTTGACTCGATCAACAGCGGTACTGGTAGATAATCTAACATGTTTTCAGAATTCAGTGACAAGATGCTAAATCTTATTTGGTCAACTGTCAAGTGACAACTAGTAATTACATGAGGTTAACTCTGCCACAGTGGAAGGTGCTGAACAAATAAGTTTGGAGTCTTAGCTTGGCTCACCTGCAAAATGGATGTAGTACCACCAATCATGCACTTTTACAGTTTAAATAAGACATTAGAGGACAAACTGTTTTAAATGGGGCCTATATAAACAAATACTCAATAACTGCCATGCAGATAAAAAATTAAAGAGTGGATGAACATCATTTACTTTGGACTATGTTCACTCAAAATGAGACACATGTTCATGCTGCACAGCCAGTTAATAGCTGCTCTTTGTAGAAATTCATCAAAGTGAATATTTTCTAACATGATAGTGAATGAGAACAAAAAATACACATTAAAAAGCAACTTGAAAAAATCGTTCTTGGCGCGTGACATAAATTACTGCAACATAAGTCACTTGGCCCCAAGACTCACTGTACATTTTTATTTAACAAGTTAGTGATCCCCTAAGAGAAATAGCAAATTAGTGAAGGTGTGAGGGAGGGGTAGAGGAGTTGAGTGAGACCATGCCTGTTGAATGATGCCATTTTGTCTCTGTAGTAAAGGGCAATTTGCAAATTTCTTAAACTCTAGTTATGAATCCAACTGTATTCACATAATGTCTTGCTTTATTAGGATGCAGCTTCATACTGTCTCTGATGACATCATTATTCATCAATTTCCCAGACTATTACTCAGAAAGTAAGGGAAAAGAAAAATGATAAGCAAGGATTTTCTAAAAGGCAAGATACTTTTACAACTTGAAAATCAAGGAATGGAATAACCCTAGCTTTGCACATGTACAGAACTGGCCAGGCTGTGACAGGGGAGCAACAAAAGCTTTCTCCAGGACCAGCCAGGTCCACTTAGTGCAGTGGTCGGCAAACTGTGGCTCCTGAGCCGCGGTTTGCTGCTCTGTTGACTAATGAGTTTGCCGACCACTGGGATAGGGGCTTAATCACAAGGAACAACAACAGCCTGTAATATTGGAATCAAGAGTCTAGGGTCAGTGATCGGCAAACTCATTAGTCAACAGAGCGGCAAACCGCGGCTCGCGAGCCACAGCTGCAGTTTGTCGACCACTGACTTAGTGCACGTGAGGCACGGGCCAGGCTAACTGCTGAGTAAGCCAAAGCTGGATATAGACTACCTTGCTTGTTACAGTGAAAAGCCCAACAAGGGGATAAAGTTATTTTAAAAGTCAGGCCTTTTGAAATGTCTTGTTTAAACACACATTTCCTCAAACAACACTTATCTGCCCCTGGAAATAACAAAACCAACAGGCCTAGTTAATTACTTTAAATTTATTCTCAAGCTGATTTTTTCAAGAGAGGGAACTTTTTCATCTCAGCACTCATGGTCATAAGTCAATGTTAACCTTTTAATATATAAAGAGAAAAGATACTATTTACCTTAAAATATTAGGTTATATAATGATCCTTGTACAAGTTACTCGAATACAAAAATGTCATAAAAATTATTTTATTGGGAGGACAATTATAAGTTCACCAGGCAAATCACGGAGGGCTAAATGAAATCTTTTTAAGGAAATATATAATGTCATGTTAAAAAGTAAAGATCACTGCTGTCAGAATATTGGTAAGGTCAAAATCCAGGCTTAAACAAGCCTCCAACTTATTCAACATAATTTTCCTAAGTCCTCACAAAATTGGCAATAAGCAGCTTATTTGGAAGTTTGGGGAGACTTGAAAGTTTCCCCGCTCATACATCACTCATTAAGGCTGCAGTGAGGCTACAGGAAAAAGTATCTGGTGCTGCCACCTAAAGGTAGATTCTGAATTTTTAAATGTGCAAAATAGAGCTGGTGCAAAGAACTCTATTTGTAATTACTGTCTCTCCAAAATTAGACACTTTTGTCAGAAATTAAAGCAAAAATCTTTATGATTGCAGTTGGCATATACTTACATGTGCATTGTATAATCAATATTAAAATGCTCATCATACAGCAAGTAATCCCGTTAGCCTTTGAGCAAGAGTTGTAAAACTGAATTCCAAATTTCTTCTCTCTCCTGAGAGCTTTTTCTAAATAACTGGCTTAAAAAAAAATACACTTTATGCCCCATTTGAGAAAAAGAACTTCCACTTTTGACTAGCCTCGCTTTTGACAGGTGAGTTCGATCACTCGGTCTGGCACAGAGTGAAAGAAGGCAGACTGCTTGGACTTGGCACCAGTTCTCCAGGGGAACAGCGACGGTAGTTTCCCCCACAATAAGGAGAAATGGCGTGTGCTGTAATTCAATGCTGTGACTTCTAGTGATCTAGTCACACCATTTTTTTCTTGGGGGTGGGACAGAAGGCGCAGTAGAATAAAATTAAACTACTGTCATTTATAATTAGAAAATTTATAGGATCTCACATTCCTTATTTTGGCAACAGGATCAAAGCTCTTAGGTTTCAAAAAGTATTTATAGATAGTAACATCATAGGCATTCGGGTGGAGGAGTTCAGCAATGCTGTTTTTTACTAACCATCACCATATTCTTATCACACACACCTCCAATGGGTTATTTTGCACAAAATTATTATTCTTATCACTGTACTTGCGAACCCTTGTAAATTTCCTGCTTTTAGAATGTTCACATGCCCCCAATAAAAGGAGTATTTACACTGTTCAAAACTCCAGTTCCCAAACATAGCTGAGAGAGAGGCTAATACATCTGACCAAATAATTTTCTTCCTCCAAAAGACAAGATCCCTATTAGTGTAACTGTAAATAACTACATTAAAGCCAATTATATATGTTCACACAAGTGAGGAAGAGGGAATAATCCATATGAATAAAACTCCAAATGAATGGGGTAACTGATATTCCCAAGTAGGTTGTTTCTAATATGACTCAAACTACTAAGGAGGCTAATTAATGAAATCCTACAGTAAATTTCTTCTAAAATTTTATTTCAGGAAATAAATCACTTATCTTTTGCACAAATTCAGGCTTTCATAAATTTGGACTTCTTAGAGAACAATACACAAACTAAAAATTTAGTGTGACTGAACAAAAAGTAGTTAATGAATTTTTAAAAGGTAAATGCTACATTCATAAAAAACCTGTACAACAATGTTCTCGCAGCTTTATTAATAACTAGAGGCCCGGTGCATGAAATTTGTGCACGGAGGGAGCGGGGTGTCCCTCAGCCTAGCCTGCACCCTCTCCAACTTGGGACCCCTGGAGGGATGTCTGACTGGCCTAAATGGGCAGTTGGACATCCTTCTCACAATCCAGGACTGCTAGCTCCAAACTGCTCACCTGCTTGCCTCCGATTGCCCTTAACTGCTTCTGCCTGCCAGCCTGATCACCGCCTAAACACTACCCTGCCAGCCTGATGTCTAACTGCTCCCCTGCCAGCCTGTTTGCCCCCAACTTCCCTCCTCTGCTGGCCTGGTCACCCCTAACTGCCCTCCCCTGCAGGCTTGATTGCCCCCAACTGCCCTCCATTGCAAGCCTGGTCCCTCCCAACAGTCCTCCCCTGCTGGCCATTTTGTGGTGGCCATCTTGTATCCACATGTGGGCAGGATCTTTGACCACATGGGGGCAGCCCTCTTGTGTGTTGGAGTGATGGTCAATCTGCGTATTACTCTTTTATTAGATAAGATAGAGGCCTGGTACATGGGTGGGGACTGACTGGTTTGCCCTGATGGGTGTCCTGGATCAGGGTGGGGGTTCCCTTGGGGTGTGGGGTGGCCTGAGAGAGGGGCTATGGTGGTTTTCAGGCCAGCCACACCCCTCAGCAACCCAAGCAGAGGCCCTGGGATCTGGGATTAATTTATGTTCTACAATTGAAACTTCGTAGCATGGAATAGAGCCAAGCCTTCTGCTTGCTCCGTGGCAGCAGCCATTTCTGTTTGAAACTTTGTAGCCTAGAGTGGAGGCCTAGGCTAGGCCTGCAGAAGTTTGGCTTCCTCCATCGCCCTGGCAACCCTAGCCTCTGCTCTCTCCAGCTCTGTGGCTGCCACCATTTCTTTTGGGATTATGTATCTTCTATAATTGAAACTTTATAGCATTGAGTGGAGGCCTAGGCTGGCAAGGACAGGCGAAAAGCTTGGCTTCCTTGGTTGCCAGGGAAACCCAAGCCTCGCCCCTGCTCTCAGTGGCAGCAGCCATCTTGGTTGGGGTTTATTTGCATAATCTGCTCCTGATTGGCTGGTGGGCATGGCTGGTGGGTTTGGTGTGATCGGAGGTATGGTCAATTTGCATATTAGATAGGATATCCAGAAACTGGTAACAATTCTGTTCAGTTGCCCATCAACATGAGAGTCTATAATAATAAAACTGTAATATGCCAATTAGGCCAGCTGTCCTTCTGGACGAAGCCAGGGCTGTGAGGGAAGCCGGGTTCCGGGTGCCAGAGGGAAGCCAGTGCCAGCAGCCAGGGAAAGGAAGGCCTACTCTTGCATGAATTTCGTGCACCGGACTTCTAGTGAATAAATAAAATACTACTCAGCAATGAAAAAGAATGAATACTGATGCAAAAAGATGGATGAATCTGAAAAATAAAGCTAAACACAAAAAAGATATGCTATAGGAAATAATTTATATAGAATTATAGAGTAGGCAAAACAACCCATGGTCATAGAAATCAGATGAGTGGTTGCTTTTTGGGGGGATTGTACTGACTGGGAAGGAGTACAGGGAACTCTCTAGGCGATGGAAATGTTCTGTGTCTTGATATCAACTGTATGATACTCTGAAGATTGTAGCATTTCATGGTATGTAAATTGCACTTGAAAAAAAAAAGCATGCCAAATAGAAGGTTATCTAAGATATATTATTTCCAAAAGACTCGTTTAAAATAGATAAGAAATGACTGCAAGTCAATAAAAAAAGACAACCCAACCGAAGAGCAGAAAAAGACCAACAGGCACCTCACAAAAGGAGATATCCAAATGGCAATTAAGCATGTGAACAGGTACCGAACATTATTAATCATCAAAGAAATGAAAATTAAAACCACAACATTATGCCAACACATAAGATGAAAAAGATAAAACATCAAGTGCTGGTTAAGAATGTGAGGCGCTCACATACTGCTGGCAGGGTGTACATTAGAACCACTTTGGAAAATTGGTTGTATCTACTAAAGCTGAACATAGACGTCCCCTATGACCTAGGAAATCTTCTCCTAAGTATATACCCAACGAAAATACATGCAATGTTCCACAGAAGTCATGTGCAAGAATGCTCACAGCAAAACTATTCATAATTGTCCAAATGTGGGAAAAACCCACAGGCTTTACATTCAGTCACACAGAGTGGCATATTCAAACAATAAAATACTGCACAGAAATGAAGTATAACCACAAGGACCCATCTCACAAACATACTGAATGAAAGCGGCCAGACACAAAAAATACAGACACAACTTGTGTAACATCCAAAAATAAGAAAACCTCATCTACGATGTCATAAGTAATGATGTCATTTTCTGGTTGCAGGTGGATAGTATCTAGGAGACAGGGGACTCCTGAGGGTGCCTTTTGAGCTGACTACAAAGGTATGTGTTTGTGAAAATTCATTAAACTATTCAGTTAGGTTTTGCTACTTTTCTGTATGCATGTTATATAAGAACATTAACATTGGAAAAGGTGAGAAAAGTGAATATTGAGTATTTCTTATGATATACCTATGAAGTTGTTATAAGTGTGTTAGATTCCAACTAGATATTATGTACCTCTTCACAGATGTATACACCATTACCTAGAAATAGTATTCACAAAGACGAAAATTGAACCGAAGTATGAGCAAGACTTCAGAGCTAACTACCACTTTACAGGAAATACAGGGGAGAGGATACTATCGGCAAACTCCAGAATATGGGAAATTCTATAGGGCAGAATACCCAGTTTCTTTAACAAATAAATCTGAAGGATGAACAAAAAAAGAGAATATTAACTATCATATGGACCCTGACTGGATTCCAATTCAAACAAACAGCTTTTTATAAAAAGTGTATTCATAGTATGATCAGGAAAATATAAACACTTATTGGATATTTGATGAAGATTTTTTTCCCTAGTAAAAGCATTGTAGCTATGTTGCAAAGGGGAATCCTTGTCTTTTAGAAATGCAAAATATAATATCTATATATATAAAAGCCTAAGCAACCATTGCACACTGACCACCAGGGGGCAGATGCTCAATGCAGGAGCTGCTGAGCTGCAGTGACTTGGCAGTTGCAGTTCTCAGGTGATGCACCTGGAACCAGAGAGAAGGGAGCCTGATTCTGGGGTGTGTCATCTGAGAACCTCCCTCTTGCAATCCAGGTCCCCTTGCCAGGCCGAGGGACCCCACCAGTGCACAAATCCGTACACTGGGCCTCTAGTTTACAGATAAAATGCCATTTTCTCTAGGATTCACTTCAAAATAATCAGAAGAGGTGGAGAAGCAGAATAAGATCAAGCAGTTTCAGACTGCTGCTGAAGCTGGGTGTTGAACACATGGGGGCTTCTGATGAATTTCTGTCTACTATTGTATATATTTAGAATTTTCCATAATAAAACTTTTTAAAATACTGGACCTCTGACCCAAATAACTGACTATACAAGTGACAGGTAACTGAAACTGCCTCCATAAGACAAATAGAAAATTTTTATTGTCCTGCACAAAATAACTCCCAAAATCTTGGCAGAAAGGAGACTTGACGTGGGGTGAACACACAATATACAGATGATATATTATAGAGCTGTACCTCTAAAACCTATAATTTTATTAACCATTATCACCCCAATATTCGAGTAAAAAACAAAAAGAAAAGAAGCCCTAATGGGCAGCACTTTTATGACCTCGCTTGATTATTTTTAATGCCCTTGATGACAGCTCTGAATGTGAATTTTAACTTGGTAAGATGTGTACCTCTGGGAAGGAAAAACCTTTAGAAGTGTCTTCTATTTTAAATCTGAGAAAAGATAGTAACTTTATGTTGAAAAAATATTTGGAAAATAAAATAATAAACAAAACGTTGCTTCTCTTACAACAAAGCACTCTGCTCTCCAGCGATGAAGGCAGATGTGGTGGAGAAACAGTCAGGCAGGAGATCCCTAACACCCACATTTTAGGAGTCAGTAAGTGTTAAACTGTTTTTCTTCTTCAACTACTGTAAAAACTATCTTATTTTTATTAATAAAATAACAGTGACTTTTTTTCAACAAGGAATCTATAATTCACCACTGCTGGAAACCGATCATTGTCTCACTAATTAAAAAGGTATGGACAAGGAACCTGGAAGGCTGGTCAGCTTTGAAGCTCTGAAATGTCAAAGCCAATCACTCCCTATCTAATTGAGACAATGGTAGCTAAAGCAGCTTCCTCACCAAACAATCATGTAAATCCTTACTGATAAGATAGTCTGCCTATTACTGGAATTGCCTGAGGGCAATGGGTGTATCCCAAACCTGAATAAAAGGGATGGCAAGGTCAAAGCAAAGGTAGTCTTCCCACTAGAGTTTGGCTTCCGCCTAGCCCCCATTTTCCAAATTAATTCTTTTCTAGTCTCTTTCATTTGTGTGTGGCCTTCTCCAGAACCCGAACCCTGAACCACACGGGATGTGAAAGGGGTTATCACACACCACCTTCACTCTTTCATTTCTTATTTATACGTACATATTTAATATCATTTAAGTATCTGTGTACAATCCTGTATTAAATCATTTACATTTATTCTATCTTACCCATTTTTCATTGGCTCCATAATTCTGGTGTCATTTTGATGTACTTAACCAAAATAATGAATCTTTTTAAAAATGGTCTATACTTAATAATATGGCAGTGTATACTTAATGCTGAGATTAGATATTAAGTATTCTCACCACAAAAAAGAGTTAAGTATGTGAGCTGATGGATGTGTAATTGATCTTGGTAATCGTTATACAATGTACATTAAATCATCATGTTGTACACTTTAAGTTTATACAGTTATACTTGTCAATTATTCCTCAATAAAGTTAAAATTTTTAAAAAACTGATCTAACTTAAATAAAAAAATTCTCATTTTCCTTTGAAAACTCCAAGTACTACAAAGCCAGAGTTAGGAATTACTAGGCCAAATAATTATTCCAAACATGCTCTAGTTTGGTTCCAAGTTTTCAAAGGTCTTTGCTTGAGTTAGGTGAGAAGTGTCACTGTAGGCCCTTAGAATTACAGGCTAGTGAGACAGAAACAAATAATGGGTTTGCTTTGTGGGAACTGAAGTGCAAAGTTTTGCGGCTGACACTCTTTAAGAGGTTCTCTATGAATTCCCTAATGTGTCACAGGGAGTGGTTGAGATAGCATGGGCTATGCTCTGAATGAGGTCGGGACCCCTGACACTGCATCAGTGGTCTGAGAAAATGGGTGTGAAGTGGGGTAGACAACCATTCCCAACTCCACACTGGCCCCTCCACAGCACATTCCCACAATGCCTCAAGTGCTTCCATTTCTAAACACTCTTCCCAGTGGGGCTAGAAGTGGTCTTTGCTTCCCTTGCATATCAAAAATCCTTTATTTTACCTCTTTTGAGGCATGTACTGTGTTTCCAACTAGAATTCCCCAAAATAGTGAATCCACAGGGCTGTGATTTGAGTAGAGGAGCTGTGCTGACTCAACTGTGTATTCCCCACAAGACCCATTAATTGAGCACAGCAAGTATTCAACATCAATCCATTCACTGAATGAAAAAGTAAGCCTAGAACATGAGCCATTTGATAATACTCTTGGAATGGTGCTCCATCTTGAAAGAAGCGGTTCGTATCAACTGACAAGACTTACTATACTACTTTGCTTTTGGTATGATCTTACTTTTAAAATTTTACCATTATTTTATAGAAAATATTTAATGGTTGAAAATGATGGTCAAGTATGGGTATTCTTCTAAGAGCTTAATCATGAAAAAAGACAAAAGTCTTGATAGCTACAGTAATACCTGAGATACCTACTGGTGTCATCATCCTGTGCCCAACCACCTGCATTTCCTATCTTTTGTAGATATATCTCTCCGAGCCTGACAAAGGTACCCAAACACCACCTGGCCCACCGTTGCACTTATTTCTTAGAAGATGTTACTGGATCCCATCTACTGAGATAATAAACTACCTTCTATACTGTGAGTGATATAGCCATTTTTTTTAACAGGGGAATTTTTACTTTCTAATTTAAGCCAGGAACACATTGGGTTAAGTGTGCACCATCTTGTTTTAAGCAACAGAGACTAAATTAAATTTTAATTTCTCACATTCTTCAAACATCTATAATTTTTCAGGATCAATGAGAAAACTTCCCAGATAGATAAATGCCTTAAACTTTATCACTGACCATGAAGAAATGTACTTAACAGCTATTGTACAAGTCATCGCTCATTGGAGGAAAGACATTACCCTATATAATCCTATATAATAATTGCCTAATAATCTAAGTGTCTGACCATTTGGCCAGTCACTACGATACACACTGACCACCAGGGGACAGACGCTTCAACCAGTAGGTTAGCTAGCTCCTGGGGTTCGGCCGACCACAAATGGACAAGACTGGCCAGACATGCCCTGGCCCCAATCTTGCACCAGTGGGCTCCCTTGGCCTGGCCTGTGCCCTCTTGCAATCTGGGACCCCTGGGGTGATGGCAGAGAGCTGGTTTCAACCTGACCCTGCAGGCCAGGCTGAGGGACCCCACTGGTGCATGAATCTGTGCACCAGGCCTCTAGTAAAGTTCAAAGTGCCATTATAGATGAAATACAGTGGAACCTTGGTTCTCAAACTTAATTCGTTCCAGAGGCTATTTGAGAAGCGATTTGTTTGAAAACCAAATCATTTTCCCCTTAGAAATAATATAAACTGAATTAATTCTTTTCAGACCCACTATTTAGTTTTAATTTTTCTCATATATAGCACGTGCCTAATGGACTGTTTACTCTATAAACACTTCTTTTCTTAAATTTATCAAACTAGCATCTTTCAGTTCAACATGCAGCATCTTCGCTTGTTCATGTACCATTACCTCTGAAATGCTGCCACTGGCTAACTAATCGACATAGTTTTTCTACCTCTTCAGTTGCCTGTGATCCTTATTTCTTTCACACCCTCAGCAACATTAGCACTCTTGATGACTTCTTCATGTTTGAAAATTGTGCTAATTCTTGATTTTGCCAGCAACAAAAGCATTCGCTCCATTGTTTGTTGCTTGAGAGGAGCCGAGGTGTCAGCATGAAAGGGCTGTCAGGTTGAAAACCACAATTTCGGGTTAACAACTGAGCCATTTCTTCTGTTCACAACTTGGCTGAGACGCAAATTGTTCGAGATGGGAGACATTTGAGAACTGAGGTTTGACTGTAAAAATTTATTAAAAGGTGAAATTCAAGAATGAACTTTAAAAATCTCTCTGTATATATAAAAGGCTCAGTGACCAACCAGATGTAATTCCTACCAGCCAGTATGACAGGCACTGGCAAAATTAAAAATAAACACTGACTCACATGCATGATATTTGACCCCATCTGACACTGGTCTCCCATTTAAATTAATTTGAAGACAGTTTCCCATGATGCTAGCATCTGCTATGACTATTAATAAATCACAAGGACAAACTCTAGACAGTGTAGGGATATTCCTACCTGAACCCGTTTTCGGATATGGTCAGTTACATATTGCTTTCTCTTGAGTTCAAAGAGTGTGTGTTGTTAAAGTTAAAGTTGTAAATACTTCATTCCAAGAGAAATTAGTCAAGCACTCTGAAGGTGCTTTTATTCTTAATTTGGTATACAGGGAGACATTAGAATAAGTTTAATCAATTTATTAGTCATTTTTAAAATCAATGTTGTTTTCATATCATGTTATTTCATGTCTTTGTTGTTATTATTTATTAATCAATTTATATTATATATTATTTTCATATACATTTTACTGATTTTCTTTCACCTCTCTGACACTTCTATTATACAGAAAGGGCGAAATATTTCTTCTAATTAATTTCCTTTTAGTGTGGACGAATCTGTGCACCTGGCTACGTGTGTGTGCGCGCGCGCGCGCACGCATTTACTAGAGGCCTGATGCACGAAGATTCGTGCAAGAACGGGCCTTCTTTCCCCTGGCTGCCAGCATCGCCTTTGCTCTGGCTGGAGCCAATTTTTCGCTCAGGCCTGGAGCCGCCTTTCTGCTTTCCCACACTGCCCAGAGGCCTGGAGCAGCTAGGGCAATGCAGAACACCTATGCTGTCACCATGGCAACGATACTAGCATCTTGCCCTGTCCCTGGCTGCTCAGCACCTGTGTATACAAATTAACCCACCATCTTTGTTGGATTTATTTGTATACTCATGATTGGCTGGTGGGCGTCGCAAAGGTACAGTCAATTGTATCTTACTCTTTTATTAGTGTATATTGATTTCAGAAAAGAAAGAAGAGGCAGAGAGACAGAAACATCAAAGACCTGGCTGGTTTGGCTCAGTGGTTGAGCATCAACCTATGAATGTTCAATTCCTGGTCAGGTTGCATGCCCGGGTTGTGGGCTCCATCTCCAGTGTGGGGCATGCAGCAGGCAGCCAATGAATGATTCTCTCTCATTACTGATGTTTCTATCTCTCTTTCCCTCTCTGAAATAATTTTTAAAAAAAGAAAAAAAAAGAAACATCAATGATGAGAATCATTGATTGGCTGGCGATTGAACCCGCAACCTGGGCGTGTGCCCTGACCGGTAATGAAGCCGTGATTTCCTGGCTCACAGGTTTACGCGCAACCACTGAGTGGCACCAGCTGGGCCAGAATGAACTTTAAGACTGTTCTCATCACTGGCTCATTTTGCCAGGTACAGAAGACTATATGGAAGTTGGCCCACACTGTGAATGTTTCATCCACAGAATATAAGAGCTTTCATTAGAACAAGAGAGAGAAAAAACCTATAGTCTGGAGAACAAAAGCTAAGCGTTCCAAGTTTTAGTGGCCACGATTCCCAAAGGGCTATTGTATGAAAGCATAATACTATATTTTTTTTCTATTCACAGATGGAAAAGAGTAAAATTTTGCTTTATTTGAGCCCAATAGCAATAATCTTGCATGGATTTCAGAAAAATGATACACATTTTACTGTGGGATAATAAGGACCATTAGTTATTAGAGAGAATAAATCATTCTCTTTCTATTCAACAGACTTATTCATTCACTCATTTAATGGACTTCCCTCTCTCCTTTTCACTAAAATGTCCTTCCCATATAGAACACCTGGCCACACAACGTGCCACCAGACAGACTTCAGGAGGTATCTTGAGGGAGAAATAGAGAATTTCCAAAGGGAATCCACGGGATAAAACCAACACTTGATGCGTGCCTTTCATTTCAAGGAAAGCAGTATAAAAGCAATAGAAAAAGGAAAAGGTAGTTGAAAAATATAGTTGCTCTCCACAAAAGAATCTTAAAAATAAAAAAAAAATCGTGAACTTAATAATTTTCCTAAATGAAATTATACCATTCTTCTTGATCTCTTTGTACCAACTAAAAGGACAAAGTATCAAACTTCAGTAAAGTTTCAACACTATAATACATTTCATTAATCAAAGATAAAAACTACATTAAAAGCAAGAGAATTATGTTATGTCTGTGATTAGGCAGTTGGAGGGCTTGCATTCTATGTATACATTTTTACACTTCAACTTATTTAACAGTGTCAGTTCACTAACTGCAATTTTTTTTTTACATAAAGAAAACAGATTTAGAATTTTAAAAACAAATTATAGTAATTTTATGCCTACAGCTTGCACCTCTTAGAAACTACGCACCCCCTAATACTCCCCTTACTTTACCACCACTTCCCCATCTCCACCCTCCTCCTCTCTAAAACCACAGGCTAAGTGAGAACTGATAACAGGGGCCTCAAATTCCCTAATGAAGGACAGCCACCCTAATTTTTCACTTGGGGTAGAGGAATAAAGGATGCAAATCAAAAGTACAGCTTCTGAACAGGGCAGGGCGCACGCAAATGCATGCAATATATGCCTGGCGATCTCCAGTGTTTTCGACAGATCGTCATGGTGCCTGGCACATACTGACCTGAACTCCATTAATGTGGAACCTCCTATGAGGAGACTGGGAGAGATAAAGGACCATGAGATTTATTACTACAGTAGATAGAGATGTGGATACCGCTGGTGATGGCGGTGGGAGAAGAGGATGAGCAGGGGAGGAAGGGGACTGCAAAATAATGACCACTTCATTCGCTCTCAGTATAAAAACTGCTATCAAGTGGCAGAAGATAAAAATGAGAAAAAGAAGATGGGGAGGGTAGCATCAATTCCTTAGGGTGGAGGACACAGGCCCTTCTGGCACTTCTAATTGGCAACCCGGCACCAAGAAGGAGCTGACCAGAATCGTGTCCATACAGTCAGGGCTGCCCTGAGAACTTGCAGGTGATGGGATAGGAGACTGGGGCATGGCAGGACCATGGACTGTGCACAAGCACAGAGGGTTCCCTCTGCAGACTGAGATCTGTCAGTAATAACATGAAACCTCTGAAGATGGGGCCTACCAGGGCCATCAGAATCATCTGTGAAAACTGGATTCATAAGGCAGCCTATGACCAGTAACTAGGATAAAGTCTGGCTTTAAGCAAGTCAAACTCTACCTACTGCTTAATTTATATAAAATCCATCTTTAGGCCTGGCAGGCATGGCTCAATGGTCCGAGCTTTGGGCCATGCACCGAATTGTCTCGGGCTGATTCCCGGTCAAGGGCACGTACCTGAGTTGCAGGTTTGATACCTGGCCTCAGTTGGGGTACATCCAGGAGGCAACCAAAGGATGTGTTGCTCTCACACAGATCTCCCCCCCCCTCCGCCCCGCTCTCTCTCTCCCCTCTCCCCACTCCTTTCCACTCTCCCTAAAAAAATCAACAGAAAAAATATACTCGGGGGGGAATTAACAAAGCAAACAAACAAAAGATCTTAAATATGACCCCAGAACCAACAAAATCAGTCTGGTCCCACTTGCTCTTAAGCTGAGCTGGCATCACGCTATCTTCTGGGCAGGCCCCACCCCCTCTTTATTCTACAGCTCTTTCGCTTAAATACAAGGCTCCACATTTATCTGGTAAATGTCACTCAAGGGGCGGGGCTTATTCCTTTTACCCCTCCCTCAGCACTGGAAAACCCAAAACCAAAAAAAGGAAAGGGTAACTGTTAGCATTTAGATCAGGTTCTGGATCATACAAATGGAAAAACTGGGAGATCTACTCTAAACAAAGTAATGGTTTTGCTCAGGGGTTTTCAGTGGGGAGGGGTAAGGCTGACAGTGGGGAGAGGAGGGAGAAGATAAAAGCTCCTGAGTCTTCACATCCACGCCATCCCACTCCTGGTTGCAACATCTGTGATCACCTCTCAGAGCTAAGAGCGGGCAATACAGTTTAGCGCAGTGGTTAAGAGGACAAGTTTGGGAGCCACACAGAGCTGGGTCCCAATTCAATCACCGCCAGCTATGTGACAAGACCAAGTTAGTTACTCCTCTAAGCTTCGGCTTCCTTCTCTGTAAAATAGAACAAATGTAATGTAGGCGCATGAGGTTGTTGCAAAAATTAAATGAGAAATATATGCAAAATACTTAGCGCAGCATCCGGTAGAGTAAGCAATGAACACAGAGGCAGGAGAAAAAAAAAAAGAAGGAAGCTAAAAAATATTGTGCACTCATGCTCCCACCTCCCAGCTGAGGATTTATAAATATCATCAAATACAACTCAACTTTGAGAATACATTATATGATGATTCGGGGAGCAGAATTTTTATCTTCCTAATTATGTTTTGCTTAGGCAAATGTCAAAAATGAGCTTCCACTGCCAGAGCAGATACTGATGGGACAGTGGCAACGGGACTTGTGGGAAGAGCTCAGACACATACTCAGCAGGAGCAGGATGGAGAATATGTGACTTGATAATTCATCTGTCTAATCTCAGTCTACAATCCACACTGAGCACTAACTATGTGCAAATCTCAAGGGCTGGAGGAGTTTGTTATATTCATGCAGGAGCCTGGCAGGAGGGTGGGATGTGGCTGCTAAGAGTACTCACTAAGCACTCTCTCTGCTCCTGGCCTATGTGCAGCATCTCCGATGCATCATCTTTTTTTTTTTTTTTAATTACACACACACACACACTCTAGGGACCTAGTGCACAAAATTTGTGCACTGGGACTGGGTGGTCCCTCAACCCAACCTGCCCCCTCTCACATACTGGGAGCCCTCAGGGGATGTCCAACTGATGGCTCACCCCCACTCTGCCCAAGGCCTAAAGTCTCTGGTGAGGCTTTAGGCCTTGGGCACCCAGCCATCGCCCTGCCCAGCTCAGCCCTGGCTGCCTGTGACCACCAGGCCCCGGGGGCTGGGCACTCCCTGCCGCCACCATGGTTTCATCTCTACCCCTGGGACCTGGCGCTTGCGCCACTTGGCCCTGCCCCCACTCCTGATTGGCTGGTAGCATAGCCAATCAGGAGCGAAGGTACGGTCAAATTTGCATGTTTCTCTTTTATTATATAGGAGATTGATTTCAGAAAGGGAGAAGGAGAGAGAGAGAGAGAGAGAGAGAGAGAGAGAGAGAGAGAGAGATATCAATGGTGAGAGAGAACAACTGATTGGCTGCTTCTGCATACCCCACAACCCAGGCATGTGCTCTGACTGGGAATCGAACCATGACCTCCTGGTTCATAGATTGATGCTCAACCACTGATCCATGTCAGCTGGGCTCACATCCCACATCTTACTGCTCCCTCAGAGCAACTGTAATTGAGGACTTCAGAAACCAAGGTTTACACAAAGATTTGGAGGCTTGCAAGAGCCAAAGAACAACAATCAGCACTGGAACCCAAGTCCCTAGGATGCAAAAACCCATGTCTTTTTAAAAAATATTTTATTGATTTTTTTTTTTACAGAGAGGATGGGAGAGGGACAGAAAGCCAGAAACATCGATGGGAGAGAAACATGGATCAGCTGCCTCTTGCACACCCCATTGCCCGCAGCCAAGGTACATGCCCTTGACTGGAATCAAACCTGGGACCTTTCAGTCTGCAGGCTGACGTTCTATCCACTGAGCCAAACCAGTTTCAGCCAAAAACCCATGTCTTAACGTACACATTTCAAAGAGAAGAGGGGGAGATTTTCCATGAAGCAAGGACAGAACAAGCAATGCCATATTTAAGAGACCCCGAGTACACTGTGTAAGAAATAAGGCTACAAATAAAGGTTGGAGCGAGTGGGCTAAGAGTCTATAACTGCCCGAATGTCAGTGGCTGGCTCTAAACTTTACCTGGAGACAGTGAGGAACTATCTAAGGACTTTATTATGCATTACCGTAATGTGTGCATAAAATGGGAGGAATAGAGCCAAGGCCCTAAAGCAATGTTAAGCACGAGATGACCATGTGGCCCAAACAACAAAATCAAAACTCTGAGGTTTCAGGGTTGGCTGGCTCCTCCTGGGATGATGAAAAATAAGGAATCAGCCAAGTCCTAGAGGTTAAAAATGAGTCCAATTTTAGAAGAATTTAAATGAACGTGAGAATAGGGTACTCACAGGGAACTGAATACTACAACAAACTTTTTTTAATGTTAAGAAAGCTGTTTTCTCACTTTATGTGAAAATACTTTTAGAGACACTCAATCAAGATACCATCAATCTCCTTAGTAACATAAGTTCACTAAAAAAAAAGCTGCAATAATATGAACTCATAGGTTTACAATGGTGCCCCAAATCTTCTCCATCCTTTCCATTGCCTTCTCTCTCCCATCAGCATTTACTGACTGAGTGCCAACTATGGAGCAGGCATGTGGTTACAGACGTGGCAAGGATGGGGAGTTTGTAGTCCATGAGCGGAGACACATTAACCAAACCACTACAAGAATAAATGCTCAATTTTAAACAAAGAAGTGCTTGAGTCAGCACTGTGCCTATAAAAAGGCCCACAACAGTTGAAGGAGGGAGGACAGAATGTGTTGCTATTGCTGGGTGAGGGGCTATGTGAACTTGGGGCACTTACCTAGCCATGTTGCTATGAGGACAGCATCAATTCCGTCTATCGGCTCACAGATCCGAGCCACAACTGGGTGGATCTGCTGGGCCAGGTAGTACTGGGTGTCAATGGTTAAATTGTCTTGTTTGTGCAGTTGTTCAGGTGCATAGGCCCTCTGACTCGCACTGAGATTTGACCCATCCTGTAAGAGAACAGAGGACAAAGAAAGGTATAAGAAATTTGCCGAAACCCGTTTGACTCAGTGGATAGAGAGTCGGCCTGTGGACTGAAAGGTCCCAGGTTCGATTCCGGTCAAGGGCATGTAATTTGGCTGCGGGCACATCCCAGTAGGGGGTGTGCAAGAGGCAGCTGATTGATGTTCCTCTCTCATCGATGTTTCTGACTTTCTGTCCCTCTCCCTTCCTCTCTGTAAAAAAAATCAATAAAATATATAGTTTAAAAAAATAAATTCAACCCTCCACACACTTGCTTGGTCAAAAGAGGAACAAGAATTCAAATTTTGTGTATTTAATTCCAACACCAAGAAATCCTTTTTTAAAAAAAATCTCATTATTGATTTTCAGAAAGAGAAGGAGAGAGAGGGAAAAAAATCAATGAGACAAACACTGAGTGGTTGCCTACTGAATGCACCCTCTACCAGGGATGGAGCCTAAAGTCAGGCATGCGCCCTGTCAGGGAATGGAACTGGCAACCCCTTGGTGGATGGGACAATGCGCAACCCACTGAATCACACCACCAGGGCACCAAGAAGTTCTTCTAACCTATTGGTGAACATTTCATAAGCATCTAAGAGTAGGAAGATGAAGGAGAACATCTCGCCCACTGCCGAAGAATGTAAATCCAGCATGCGTTGTGTTCTATTTTTTGTTGAAACATGAAACTAACAAAATGGCATGCCTAGATTAAATAATTCCACCTGCCACATCACAGAAGCACACTGAGACTTGCTAACAATTAGTCTAGTCAGAGGGCCTTTTAGGAGGGATGACAAAAACATGTGTGGTCCTTTCATTATGTTAATGCAACCCCTTCATGCAGGCATTCTGGTCATGGTATCATCTTAAAGGTCCTGGGAGTAATATAGTCCAGAAGAACTGTATATATCATTGAGAAGCAAATGAGCAAGGGGAGAAGCTGGGAATGAAACCCACAGGGTAGTTACTTATGTATAAGATATAGCAGGCAAGAGTAAAATTAATGAGGTATCTGGTGGAGTTGGCCTAAAGCAAAATATTTGGCCACTGGAATGAAGGGCATGCCATGTTGCACTGTTTTTATGGCTCTTCCTCAAGGCAAGGAGGATGGCCAGGGAGCCTTTAAGGAGTTTCTCTTCACTCTATAAAACGAAAAGGTGTGAAATTCTATATAATTGGCCCATTTACAGTCCTGTGGGTGATGTCACCGTCACCTGTGAATCAAAAAGTTCATCACTTTACTGGCCCAACATCCAACAGCTCACTCCACTCTTCCTCTTGTCTACACCAACAGAATTTAATATTCAGACTAGTAAATTATAACTATTCACAGTGCTCAGCTGCTCTGAAAAACTGATTATAATGTGAATCCTATTCTTTCATTCCTGCTACAATCAGTCCCTTCTCAGCTCAGAGCCCAGCCCGAAGCAAAAGCAACATTCCATGCCGCTGTCTTTACCGGAGACGGGCAGTGCGGGCCTCTTTCTCTGGCGGGGCTCCTGATGGAAACAAACTGGGATATTTGTCAACCAGATGCTACCTATTCTAAGACACAATGGAATATCTGGAAAGGGAGCAAACCTCAGATGAAAAGACTTGCTTATAATTATTTTTTAGGAGTTTATAACAAATTGGGCAAAATTAAACAACTCTAATCGTTGCCCTTTCAGAGGTTTGAATTGTTAGATGAGTAAAATGACAATGACAAAATGAGTAGGCATATGAACCAGCAGGTCAGGAGTTGCGGGTTCGATCCCTAAAGGGGGTGTGCAGGAGGCAGCCGATCAATGAGTCTCTCTCATTATTGATGTTTCTACCTCTCTCTTCTTTTCCCTTCCTCTCAGAAATAAATACAAATATGTATTTTTTTAAATGGCACTTGAGCCCTAGCTGGGTGCTCAATGGTTAGAGCATTAGACCAAAGACTGAAGAGTCCCAGATTCAATTCCGGTCAAGGGTAC
Source organism: Antrozous pallidus (assembly GCA_027563665.1). NCBI lineage: Eukaryota > Metazoa > Chordata > Mammalia > Chiroptera > Vespertilionidae > Antrozous > Antrozous pallidus. The sequence goes on from CM050509.1 coordinate 128,621,625, forward strand.
AAACATCAGTTGCAGTCTCAATCACTGGTCCTGGTCGGGGCACATGTAGGAGGCAACCAACCAATATTTTTCTCTGTCTCTCCCTCTCCCTTCCACTCTCTCTAAAAATCAATGAAAAAATATCATTGGGTGAGTATTGAAAAAAAACAGCGCTTCACTTACTTTCTAATATACCATCAGAAGATGTTCTCAACAGCAGTTGAAAATGCACAAGCATATTCTCAGTTTAAAAAGTTTTTATTTTAAATCTTCACATAAAAATTAATTTTAACAGTGACCCCAACACATTTCTTATTGCATTTTAAAAATCTGAGCTTAAACATAACTAAATGCAAAAGAATGGATAAGATGACAGGTTTTGTCGTGTTGTATTAGAAAAATATTTAGGCTGGTACATAAGACCTAATGTACAAACCTAGCAAGACCCCCCATGGTATATGCAATAACATGAAGCATATGCCTTTAAAATCAGATTAAGGAAGAATGTTGGTCTTTCTTGAAGTGCCCATGTAGTATTTTGTGAACTTCACAAAGTACGTGCTTCACAGAAACAACCGGGTGTAATCTTTAGTAAGAAAGTAATGGGAAAAAATTTTAAGCAGATGACAAGTGTTCAAGTCATGCCTTATGGAAATGATGTCCACTGAAAGTTAAATAAGGAAGCATTTAAAACTTAAGCAGTAAGTGAAAGCTGATTTAAGATATCAGCAAATAATTCATGTAGGTTTTACAAGACCACATACTACAATACAAATTAGATACCAAAAAAATTACCCTGAACTCATCTAAAATTATAGTCTGAGTAAGCTATCAGTATAACACTGTATTCTAAATGTAAATTTTAAACAAAAGAGAACCTGTTTAAGAGATAGGGCTATATACTTGGAGGGCACTTCTGCTTAGAGCAATAAACAATTCTCTTAAAATGTATGATCATACATTTTCAAAACCATAGTCTAAAAATATGATTGTGTTGTGAAGCACAAAAAGAATAATATGAGTGCTTAAAAGCAAAAGAGGCAGGCAATTTTGGTGAAAATGGGCATGTCCCCGTGCTAGGGAAGAAAGGCAAAATAAAGGCCTAAAGCATTTCTTGGGATACAGTGAGAAGAATAAGTTAATAAAAAGAAAAATAGGCTGTAGTTTTAACAAGCAAGTTAAGGTCCAGTACCAATGGATAAAGGAAATGTTGAAAAGACAGCAACATTATTATAGTATATTAGCATGAGCATTTGAGCTTTTCTGTATCAATAAGCCCTGAGAAAAAGAAATCATAAGACCAAAGAATTGGGGTTTTTTTTAATTGATTTTTAGAGAGAGGAAGGAAGAGGGATGGAGAGAGAGAAACACTGATGAGAGAGAAACATCATCTACTGGCTGCCTCCTACACGCCCCCTATTGGGGATCGAACCTGGGCATGTGCCCTGACTGGGAATGGAACCAATGACCTCTTGGTTCATAGGTCAGTGCTCAACCACTGAGCAATATCGGCCGAGCAAGACCTACTATTTAGATATCAAAAAATATAACTCTGACTTTTAAATACATCGGTCATACTACCATACGTCTCCATTCTACTTTTAGCCAAAACATAACTGTGGCTGGATTTCATTATCAGATGCTATTTAAAGTTATATGCTGCCATATTGCTCCTCTCATTAATAACCCAAGAGCTTTTCCATGTATGTGAAGACAATAATTTTAAAAAACTGGCCTATTTAATTTACCAAAATCTCTACTTGCATAATATGAAAATTGTTGTGCTTTTTTTTTTGAGATGAGATTTGTCAGAGGCAATATGCAAAGCACATTAAGGACTTGAGCAAGTCAGACATTTATGGAAATATTTTCCTGCAGGAATTGGTTTTCTGTAACAGTTCTTAATCAAGGGTAACCCTAGGAGGGAGACAGAGTCAAGTGCCGATTCCTGTCCATGTAGTTAAATCATGTGTTATGTACATCATTTACAGTACTGAGCAGATATTAGCAGATGACTTTTAAATTTTGAAAAGACTCTATGATTTAAAAACACATTGAGTATAGTTCGACAAAGATCAATGCTATTGCAATGAAGTTTAAGGCTTATCTAACACTTCTTACTGTAACAACACAATGCAATAATTAATTTAAAAGCAGCAGTCTTATTCAAATGAATTATGCCTTTTGGTAGATAGGCCAGATCATAATCATGTTGAAGAATCTGGATAGAGGCTATGACCGACTGACTTTTTTTTTTTTTTTACAGAGAGAAGGAACGAGACTTCTGCTTTGTTCCAACTGAAGTGTTTTCAAAGAAAAGAACTGCTCTTTTATCCTACCCTCTCTCCTCATCCCTAATTGTTAGAGGCATGCTACTCTCAAAAGAAACCAGTTAGTGGTGTCAAGCTGTGCTCTATAAGACCTAGAGGTCTCTCAGAGTTGCGTTGTGGAACAGGGAGAAGGAAAGAAAGTGGGTTCCAGGCCCCCTCCACTCAAAAAAAGGAAAAAAAAGGAAACTTTAATTTGTGTTTTCTCAATAAGGTATATTTTTAGGATATCTCATCTTTCTCCATATAATTGTGCATTTCATATTTCTTTCAAGTAATTATTTGAACAAAGGCTATGGCAAACGCATTTACTCTCTTATTCTAACCAATATTCATAATGGAAACTGTGGCAAAAGGAATGATAAATGACTGCTGCTGGACATATGACCAAACCTCTATACATTTTCAGTGAAGTTAACTGTAGATACTGTCATACACCTGTCTCACCAAATTAATTTCAGTGACCCAAAATACAAGTCTTTGTTTTACAAAAAAGTTAATAAAATATGCCATATCCTGACTACTGTTTTTAAATGCTATAAAACCAATCAGACGAAACCATCTCTTGACATCATCAATCAACTTAAAGACTATTAAACAAGACACTGTGGCCATCTGGATTTTACTGTATGTCGTAAGTGTTCCGAGTCTTAATTATGATATTTTTACCTGACAGATGACATACGACACAGTATCTCCAGCTTTCAACTTTCTGCCTCCTTGAGAATTTATCCAGAGGGCGACATGTACGTGAGGTAGGCTTTTTTTATCAGGGTAATCCTGAGGATCCTTTGTCAATGCCTAAAGGAGAAAAAGAGGGAACAAAATGCCCCAGCTTTAAAATGAAATCCTTCTCACACAGCCATGCACTAATACATCTTTGCTAGAATCATACCAGCCACATAAACATAAAAATGACATTAAGATATATGTAGAAAACACTAGAAAACACTGCCACAGAATCTTTAGACATTCCATCCTCCTGCATTAAATAACTAATGTAACTAAATGCCACCTTGACAAAAAAAGAAATACAAGTTTATGGGCTATGATACATAATACTTACACATAAAAAATTAAGATTATAAATTCAATCTTAGAGAGTTTCTCCTAATGTTTGCAATTCTCTCACTGAATTAACTGATCAGTTAGGACTGATGGATGATGGATAACTGCTACTCTGACTTACAGATGTGTTTCTCAAAAGCTTTTCTAGCCTAAATAAATCCCAAAGGTACCATAAATCACTGGATTTACTTCCACTGTCAACTTAAGCTCTACAAAGGCAGAATGATGAGTCTCTAACAGAAAGTAAGCGCCCGGAGAGCAGGAACACGTCAGCCTTACTCACGGCTGCATTCCCAGGGCTCAGAATGATACCTGACGTATGGTAGCAACCAAATGTTTGCAGGATAAATGATGTCACTCATTCTAAATTAATTCACTAAGTTCAAGCATAATGTCATGCACAGGCAAAATAGCCAATCAAAGTACAACACTGATCGATAGAGTTTAATGCAAGAGAGTATAGTATGCAAAGTTCATTGACATGGTTTCAGATTCCACATTACAAATAACCTTTAAAAAAATACTACTTAGTCTTGGTGTAGAATAAAAAAGAATGTGCACAATTACCTGAAAAAGTAACTAAAGTACCCTGAGTGGCCAGATTATTATGATCTCTGAACGCATAATAATATGGCCACTCAGTATGAATGTGTGTGTGTGTGTGCACGTGTGTGTATGTATATATGTACATGTATATATATTAGAGGCCTGGTACACGAATTTGTGCATGGGTGGAGTCCGGCCAGCCTGGCCAGGGGGAGGGGACATGGGCGGTTGGCCAGCCTGCCTGCTGGTCGAACTCCTGGTCAAGGGGACAATTTGCATATTAGCATTCTATTATATAGGATATACATTCAGAGATCATAATAATCTGTCCACTCAGTGTACATCTCCCTTTTCCAACTACAAATTTGTGGAAACTGGATTTTCTTCCTATACTCAACTTAAGCCACATATCACAACCAAGTGGATGCACGAGCACATGAGAATCCAGATGTATTCTCCTAAACTGGACATTAAGAAGATCTGCAAAATTGTAAAATGATGCCACTCCTCTGGCTAATTTGTTTTTGTTTTAAAATAGTTATTTTATAATGTTATTTTTGTAATCCCATGATGGGCTTATTGCTATTAAACGAATTAATAAATGCTCTTAAAATTTCTCAGTTTTAATTTCTAGCACAGTAAATATCAACACAAAGCACATAAACCAAAGCTGAGAGGTCTCGATTATTTTCAGAGTGTGAAGGTGTCCTGAGGCTAAGAAATCTGAGAACTGTTACAGTAGAATAAAGCAGGTCCTCAAACACGGCTGCACATACCCACATTAGATACAATTTCTAAATCAGACGCTCAGTGTAGGAGAATGCCTAGGAAACTCTTCAAGTATTTGAAGCTCCTCAAACTTGAATAATTCGAGGTCTTGATTGACTCAGTTGGGTAATAGTGCACAGAAATCTTAATCAATATAACTCTACTTGAGAAAACCATTATCTTCTCCAATTGACTATACTTCAGTGCAATGTTAAGAAATTCTGAATTTTATCTGACATACTTTCCAATTATTAAATTGGGACTATTGGGGGGTTTTACAAGCTAGTTTTAGGTGCCTTGATTTTGGGGGGAAAATGCGTTCTGGTGGTTTAGGCTCAAATTAGCCAGGACTATAAAAATCAGCTGTAATATTTTATGTTACTTTATGAAATATATTTAAGCTAAGATTGCAGTAGTTCATAAAATCAGTTGTTTGTGGCAACAAGGGCTAAAATTTCTATAGCGGTAAATATCAGTGTACATCTCCCTCCGCCCTAGGCTAACCTCCCATTTTCAACTCCTACCAGCATCACCTATAGCTACTGAAATTTTATTATCTATATCTACATCAACATCTATATCTACACCTTATCTATCTGTCCTGTAGTAAGACCATCCACAACCAGTCACATACATAGATTCTTCCTTTCCACTGCCTTTTCAAAGAGATAAAATGTAAAAGCTGAAATGCTCACAAGTTTTAAATAGTATAAATATTCAGACAAATGTTATTCAGGACATATCAGCTCTGACATATAAATAGCCTACCATAAACAAAGGAATAATTATGAAATAGAAAGCCCTTTCATTAGAATTTATTGTAATTTTTATTGAATTTATAATTTTTATTGAATTTATTGGGGTGACATTGGTTAATAAAAGTATATGGGTTTTAGATATACAATTCTACAATATATCATCTGTATATTGTGAAAAATAAGTATAAAAAGAGGACAGAAAATATCTTTAAGAGACCATTAACATTTTGAAAATATAGGCCATGCTTTGCTCATTCACTTTTATAACCCAGAATCTAGTACTGTGCACATTAGAAGTACTCAATGTTTGATGAATAGATGATTAAATAAGCAAATGAGTTTTTATAGCTCACTTCAAGTGAAATGGAGGATATATAGACAGCAAGTTACAGTTTCAGTTCTGTCACAGGAAAAAAAGTATGCACAGCCCCATCACACTAAGTACTGACTGTTATCCTATATAATGAAAGCCCAATATACTAAGTGTCTGGTTGTCTGTTCAACCAATCAAAGTTGTAATATGCTAATGATATGCTAAGGCTGCTCAACAGCTTGCTATGACGTGCACTGATCACCAGGGAGCAGTTGATCAACCAGTTGCTATGATGTGCACTGACCACCAGGGGGCAGTGGTTGGCTGATAGACCAGTCGCTATGATGTGCACTGACCACCAGGGGGCAGACGCCCCAACCTGTAGGTTAGCTTGCTGCTGGGGTCTGGCCAATCAGGACTGGGGGAGAAAGGCAAGACACACACCTGGAACTTCCTGTGGTCCCTCCCCAGCTGGCACCAATTGGGACTGGGCAAGATGAGCCAGACACACCCCAGGGCCCTACCAGGATCCCTCCCAAGCTGGCCCAACCTCCTGCATCCCTCCCTGACCCCAATCGTGCACCAGTGTGGTCCCTCAGCCTGGCCTGCGCCCTCTCGCAATCTGGGACCCCTCAGGGGATGACAGAGAGCTGGTTTTGGCCCAATCTCATAGGCCAGGCCAAGGGGCCCCCCTGGTGCACGAATTTGTGCAACAGGCATCTAGTTAATAATAATAATAATATTAATAATAATAATAATATACCACTTGTAAGTTGATACTTATCAAAGCTGAATGATGGGTACATGGGGGTTCATGATACTCTCTATTTCTGTATAAATTTAAAATTTTCAATAATAAAAACTTTAAAATAACAAAACTGTAGATTGTTCATGAGAACATGGAGATTGTATGATTCTAGGATTTTTTGCAGACTAGTAATACTGTCTCATCATTCATATGAGATAACGGTGTGGGCCCACTACCCCAGAGGACATGTACTCAGTGTTGTTTTGCCAATAATGTATTCATGTTTAGACTGAGCCTTCCAAACTCACAGAATTACACACTTCTAAGAAGGTAGACAGTGTTAAGGATACAGTCTGTAGAATAGATGCTAAAATTGATCAGAGGCAGATTGAAGAAATAACTCTTACTCAATTCAAATTTTTGAGAGAGACAAAACAAAATCTAAAAAGGAACCATTTTTAGATGTCACAAGTGATTCCATGCCACTGCATTACTTAAAGTGAAGAGCTAGTGCCAAGGCACAATAATTCAATATTTCTATGTATATATAAATGTCTTCTTTTGTGAGTAAAGATATACGAGTCAAAGTATAATAAACAAGTGACTTACCTAAGACTAAATACAAATCATAAGGACATACATAGAAAATATTCATTCTCTCTAGAAATCAAAGAAATGTAAATGAAATCCAACAGTGAAATTTTGTTTCATGTCCAAATATTTAAATATCACCAATGATTGCATTGCCAATGAAGTATCACCAATACAAGCAAATCTGTGCTGAAATTGGCACATATTTTCTTATTATCAGTTGGTATCACCTTTTTGCAAAGCAATTTGACAAGAGCCATACAGATCTTCATATCTTTTGACTCAAATATTCCACTTCGAGGACTCTAAACTAAGAAAGTAATTGAAAATAACTGATCCAAAAGCAAAAAGGTAAATGGACAAAGATGTTTAATATAGTTATTTACAATAGCAAAAATAAATAATTTAAATAATCAAACAAAATGTTAAATAAATATGTATCAGTGAAATATAAGATAAATACACTAATATACAAGATGGTTTTTAAAGTAATATAAAATGTGAAAAAATTGCTTATGTTAAGTGAAAAGAGATTTCGGTATATTAAGATTGTAATTGCTGCAATGTAAAAAATGTTTTCAAGAGTAAAATGGCAGCCCAGGACCAAACCAGAGAGAATGGATCTTGCATTGACACGATGTGTCCACCATCTGGATACCATTGCTGACTTATACACATAAAGAATTATTTGACAATGAAACTGGGACTCAGAAAAGTTGGACATTGAAACTGACACTCAAACATTTTTTGTTCTTATACATTTATTTCTAGTATGCAGAGGCAAGATATTTTTGAAGAAAAGAAACAGGGGGGAGTGATTGATATAGAGGCAGGCTGGCCTTGAACAGGCTGTCAAGCTACAGGGGGAGGCTTGGGTGGATGTTAGGCAGATGCGGGGGGAGATCAACTGAAGGACTTGTATGCATGCATATGAGCATAACCAATGAATGAAAGACACTGGGGCGGGGAGGGGGGGAAGCTGGGGATATGTGCTGGGGGGTGGGGGAGGCTGGGGGGAGGACAAGGGGGAGGGGGAAAGGAAAACATGTACTATTATTATACTGCAAAAAATCAATAAAAAATAATAATAAAAAAAGAAAAGAGTAAAATGCAAAAATGGCAAGCATTACTTTTATTTCTTTTGATAGTATTTCTTTTTAAAAATACATTTTTTATTTTTAAACTAGTTTATATTTTGTATTAGTTACATGTGTACAGAATAGTGGTTAGACCAGTGGTCGGCAAACTCATTAGTCAACAGAGCGGCAAACCACAGCTCGCGAGCAGCATGGGGTTCATGAGCTGCGGTTTGGTGACCACTGGGTTAGACTATCATATACTTTACAAAGCCAGGTGGGTACTAAAAATATTGGGGCAAGCATTACTTTTAACATGAGGAAATTATGATTGAGTTGTAATTCTAAAATTTTCATTTAATATAATGATTATATTCTTTTTTATTAAAATTACATTTTATGAGCTTTGACAGCAAAATCTATTTATCACAAAACTGGTAAAATGGTATTTGCAAAATTAGCTTCTAAGTATGTAAGGGTACTTACTCTTTCTGAATGGAAAAAACTGTAACCTAACATCTTGTAAATGAGGATTTTATTTTTTCAAACTAGGTAAGAAAAAAGTATTCCCTATTTTCAACAACTAAGACTGCCCATGAAATGTAACTTATATCTGAGAAAAAACACCTACTTACAGTACCTCCAAGGATCACCTTCTGTGAAGTTACACGCAAGCGCGCTTCTCTTCCTCTCTCTCTCTCCTGACAGGCCTGACCCCAAACAACTATAACTTAGGAGACCTATGAAGAAGGCAGTACTCCCTAGTCCCTGAAACATCAACCGTATAGAACCTCTAGAAAGAAAGCTTCCATGAATTAAAGTACGAATGACAGAGAAGGCCCTAGAGAAGACATGGAGGTACCAGTGGCTGGAACAGGAAGTGTTATGCTAATGCTCAGTCTGTGAGAGAGTTATTAACAGCTTTCATCACCAGCTAGAATTTATTTCAATTGCAAGGATGAGGTGGTTATTCAACTATCTGAAGGAGGAGAAAAACACGTGGCAACAGCTGGGCTCAGCAATAAATGCTACATTTACCTTGTTAATTTCAAACTGGCTCACTGGGACACTGCCATTGAGCACATCTTCTCCAATTTCTATTAACCTCTTCTGAATATTTTCCACTATAGTGTCCCGGCTTTGATCAGAAAGAATCTGGCCAATGACAAAGCTGCAAAAAAAAGAGAAGGACTGACTTTTTAAATATCATAGTTCATTAATAAAGGAGAAAAAAGGAAGATAAATGCCAATAGATTAACATGTGGACAAGAACTGTAGTAAAAGCTAACAAGAGGGTTAAAGTTTAAAAGTCCATTACTATGTGTTTTTTAATATTAACTCTGCCAAAGGTTTACCAATCTTGGAATGTCAGGTTTGCCCTCAGACATACAGATAATTTTTTATGCAGCATCTAATGTATCATACAAAATACAGACAGAAAAGGTATGTATTCCATTGTATTTTTAAGCAACTACAAAATTCAAAAGCAGCTATACTCTACTCATAAGTTAAAATGTCAGACTTAAATAAGCATTTCACTTTCCTCATAAAGCACCGAGATGTTATCTATGATATCAAGATATCATCTCTGCCTAAGATAATCATTAGTTAAGTAAGTAGAAATATACAGCTCTCTATATAAATTTAAAAAACACAAATATTTCAATTTTTTCTTTCTTCAGCTTCATTACATTGCTCAGTGTTCTTCTCTAACTTTACACTATCCCTTAAAAATGTCATGTTATTCCACCAGACTCCCACAAAAAAGAAAAAAAAAACCGAAAAGGAGTAAGAAAGCCAATATTTTATCCATTTCTGAGGAAAATGCAGAGCGAGGGTTTGACAGCTGCATTATAATTTGTCAGAAAAAGAACCCTGACAAAAACATTTGTATAGCTTTAATTACTAATACATTTCTAACTCAGAGAAATTTACTTCTATTATAATGCATCTTTTCTTGGAAAACACAAAGCTGAAGAGAACACTCTAATCGACAGTCTCTTCAAAGTACTTTCATCTTTGGTACATTTGGGGGCAATGAAGCATTTCAAACTACTTTTCATAAAAGGCTAACAGTGACCTATACTTGGATGATCAACTTTGCCTAATCAAGAGTAGCTTGCAGAAGCAACAATTGCTCACAATCTCCCGACTTGAAAACAAGAGAATGAAAAACAAGTAAAATATGCTGATATTCAGCAATGTTAAAATTAATTTAAAATTTCATTTTCAAGGAAAAATTTATTCTATTTTCAGAATTGCTCAGGATCAAAGCATAAAGTCCCTAAAATTCATTTTCCAAATGGGTGTTTTATAAATTAATATGATACTAAAAAAAAAAAAACACAGGTCTTAATACAATCTTTAGTCTCAGGTGCAAAGCTAGGGGGTCTCTCACGAGGTACCTATTATTTATGAGGTACATAAGGTATTTGAGAACCAGCTCTTAAATTAACCTGAGGTCAGTAAGAATATGTGCACAGAAATTATATTGGTGGGAACAAAGTCTCACTCCATGGTCCACTTTGAATTCCAGAACATTTTAAGCCATAAAATGGGGATGCCTTAACAATTATGTTCTTAAAAGGTTCTAGGATAATGCAGGAACCAATACATGGCACTCTCTAATAGGAATATTAAAGTAAAACAATACAAAAACATTAAACAAAACCAACTCTGGAGGGATCAAAATGTGAAAGTTTATCCATCTCATGGAATTCTACAGCAAGCATCTCTTACTGAGTGAGTCTGGTTTTTTAAAAATGTGTCAGACTCTATTCCAAATAAGTAAGAGTTGTTAATATGCAATAATAAGAAGAAAAAAGAAGCTGTGTGTTCGTGCTTGGCAGAATCACAAGCGTTGTCCATGTCATTCATACCTGAAATTTTAAAAGACAAACAACAAAATAAAAAACCCAAAGCAGAACTCACTTTCCAGTGTCTTTAGCAAGATCACACCAATCTCTTCTAACTATATCTAATCCTTTCAGCTCCTGTTTGGTGACGTAATTCCCATCCGACGTTGGTTCTACAACCAGAGCAGCATATTTCTTTTTCTTTAACAGCAGCAGAGACTTGAAAATGCCATCAATGTCTATTTCAAGCAGTTTGTACAATTTATTCACTTCACTTTTTACCTGTGAAAATTTCAATCATTAATATTATATTCTCAAACATCTAGTAGGAAGAACGTGAACATGCTATAAATTCCCAGGAGTTAATCTAAACAGAACTTGAAGGCACACAATACTAGAATGCATTTACTCAGCATATATGGAACATGACATTTTGTTGGATTCGATGCAGGACACTTTAAAAAAAAAGCACAGGGACAGAACTGGCAGGTCAGCCTCAAAATTATAAAACTTATGACATAGTCTTTTTAAAACCTAAAATCTAAATGCATATGTACTTACCTTCAAACTACTGAATTAGAGATCTCACAGTCCAAAAATAAGTAAAACTTGAACTATTAAAATAATGTCTATAATCTTGCTGTACCTTAAATATAAGCCAATAAATATACGCTGAACAAATAAATGAACAGCCACCTGCTCTTTATTGATAGGGACATGGCACACACCATCGCCTCTAGGGGAAAATACTTAGTTTTTCAAGGTCCAATATGAGTTCAATATGCTGGCTTACTCTCAAGTGAAGACTATAGTTCAAATTTCATACATTTCAGAGAAGACAGGTAGGAAGGTGTCAGTTTGTAAGATGATACCTTATTACGTGTGTATATATATGTAGGTAGGTACTAACTCATATCAAATAGTGTATGAAAGGCCTCTGAACACTACTAGAGACATTTCTCCTTATGAATGACATTGTGGTAAGTACTAACTTGATGACATCTTAAAGTTATCACACTTAGACTGCTCTCAAAGGCAAAGCATATCTACCATTTAAGGAAATAAGAATTTTCTTTTAATTTTGTCCTCAAAATAAACAATTGAAGAAGACGCTAAGAAAAATAAAAGAGGATGAAGAACTGAAGGCACTAAGTTTATTATTTCCAGGAGCACACAATGTACATATCTATGAGTTCATGAAGTTCTAAGTTAAAAGCAATTTACAAAAGTAGATAAAACAGGTAATTGTATCAAATTATCTCACCTTGTTTCCCAATTTAAATACTTCTTCCAGATTGGTGCTATTGGTGTTTATCATTATTGAATCTGTATCTCCATAAATAACTTCAAGATTCATCTAATGAAAAGAATTATAAAAATTAACAACTAAAACATGGTGACCATTATGTATAATGAAACTAGACATTTTCCATATTACACAAATCACACATTCCAAGGATTTTTCCAAAGGTTATGTTTACTCTCATCCATATTGTGAGGAGTGTACAAATGAAGATTAGGCCCCAGTATATCAGAAAGGTGAGCACTGCCACATTAAAACATCTCCTTCATTTTCTTCAAACAGATATTACAATGGCAGGGGGAGTGTCTAGTTTCAATGGAAACAAACTGTATAACTGAATAACACAAAGGAGGATAAGAGACTAGGAAAGGGGGACTATATTTACTCATTGTATTACAAGCTTAGTGGTCATAGCAATTTATGGCACAGAAACATAATAGGATTTTAAAATTCAGAGGCATAAATCCATATTAAATTCTTTAACAGTTTCAAACAGTATTTAGTAGAACACGAAGAGTGCCAAAAAAATCAATCATGGCAAACAACACTAGAGCACACACAGCACAAAGGCCAGGACGTAAAGTCTAATTAGCACTGTTACTAATTTGCTTGAAACACTCACATATAAGCTTCAAGCAGCGGCTAGATCATATCAGTGTTAGTAAAAGAAAAAAGCTATAATCCATTAGGAGGGATTATAAATGTAAACCAGACATCCTAAGGAGCCATTTCCAGTCTGTTTGGGTTGCAATTTTCCTTGAATACAAAAACGTCACTAAGTATGATGTTTAAGAGTTGTTATATGATGAAAGTGCTCAGCATTACCTTCTGTACCATCTCTTTCGTATGCATCAAAATCTAAATGAAACAGAAAGTCAAGATTAATGCATTATATAATTGCAAAAACATAAAATATAAACACATAAATAAGTAGCCTGATGATGTTATTTCCAGACATTTTTAAAGCTCTTGGTCATTTTCTAACTATAATTCTCAAAATAACAATATCAACATAATCTAAAAATAAATTTGCCTCTATGTTGATTCTCAGAGATATGTAAAATGATCTGTTGTAAAGATCAATGTAAACTCTATGAAAGCAGATCTATGTAGCGATCTCTCTTTAATAAACACGCATAATAAAAATACAGTAAGTCCTCACTTAATATCATGGATAGGTTCCTGGGAACTGCAGCTTTGGGTGAAATGACATACAGTAGGTCCTTGGGTTATGTTGGATATCCGTTCCTTGGCCTGATTTTCGCCATAAGTCGGAACCCACCTACATAAGCACCTACGTCACTCACATGGAGCACATACACAGCAGTAATGAAGCGAAACAGTTTAAAAAATGAAAAGAAAGCTAACAATTCCTGACCTTTACTTGTGGTAAATAAATAATAAAAAACATAAAGTACATATGTACGTACGTCGAAATGACAGAACTTTTTTTTAAATAAATAAATGTGAGATGGCGTAACCACAAAATGACTTATGTCGATATAACCCGAGGACTGCCTGTATAAGGAAACCAATTTTACCATAGGCTAATTAACATAAACAAGAGTTAATTAAGTTCCTATGGTCACAAAAACATCACCAAACTTTAAAATAAACACCAAAACACTTCTAATGGTAAGCATTGAAATAAAGATGAGCTACATATACATTTAAGGAAGATGAGTAAAAACAAATAAAATAATCCTTTCCCATCCGGCCTATTCCAGCTTAGGGTCACCAGTGGCCAGAGCCTATCCTGGCAGCTCAGGGCACAAGGCGGGCAGCCACCCTGGACAGGATGTCTTTCCATCGCAGGGTGCACTCACACCCACACCCACACTCACTCACACTGGGACAGTGTAGAGACGCCAGGTCACCAAACATGCACATCTTCGGGATGTGGGAGGAAACTGGACAAAACCAACACAGACATGGGGAGAACTTGCAAACGCCACACAGACAGTGGCCCCAACTGGGAAGATTTTTTTTCTCATCAATGTTACAGTGAAACTACAAAATGACACTATTCAAGAACTGACTGTATCCCTTTATAATATGGCAAAAAGGCAAACTATTCTCATTACTAATATTTAAATAGAACTGTGTGGCTGAAAAAAATTGTGACAGAGGATTTCAAATCTGCTAATTCTTACTCACAGTATCCAGGACCTTAGAAAGTAAAAGCAATATATATATATATATATATATATATATATATATATATATATATATATATAATACATAACAGATTTGAATTTCTTCTCTACACCAAATTTCTTAAAGGCAGAAAACAGGCCTTCTCCATAGGCCCAGAAGCTAGTATAATGCCTAGTATGGAAGTGGAGCTCAATAAACATTCAGTGAATGAAGACAGTCATATAGATAATATCTGTACAAAGGTCTGTCCCAACGCCTGTATAGCTATAAAATCAGACACATATAGTTTATAATGTGGATATATACCAAAAAAGATCTAAGTTATCAGGGACCAGATCAGAAGTAATACATATTTAATAAATTTTGCTTGGTGTGCTGGGTACATGATGCACTGTGCAGATGATGTTTTATTGAGTTGTACACTTGAAATTTGTCTAGTTTTTGTGAAACAATGTCACCCCAATAAATAAAAAATAAAATAAAGAAAATATATCATACTATGTGAAAAAAATATAACAAGCACTCAGAATGTGTGTGTGTGGCGGGGGGCAGATACTCTACTACAAGCATCTCGTGTGTTTTCTCATGTTATTCTTCAAGGTCCCCAAGAAGTAACCACCATTAATATCCCCATTTGTTAGATGTGGAAAAAAAAGAAAAAGAGAAAATAATTTGTCCCAGTAAGTAACAGAGCAAGGATAAGAACCCAGGTACCCTAACTCCAGAATATGGGGCCTTAGTCATTCCAGGCTATTTTCTCTTCACTGCCTCCCATTTGTTCAAAGCATCGGTTTAAACCAGAAGTCACTTTTCAATGGGCCAGCTAGACTTACTTTACTTATATTTATTTTTCTATCTATCCACAATAGTCCTCACTGTCAACTAAGCTCAAACCTCATATAATTTCTACCATTCTTGTCCTTCATATTACAGAGCCCTATAAATCATGACCTTAGAATATATTTTATATATCCACCCATTACTTTCCATTTACATTTCATGCCCCCCCCATTACTGTCTACCAACTATGTTCATTCATTGTCATACCAGTGGCCCAGTGCACAAAATTCATGCACAGGGTGAGGGTGTCCTTCAGCCCAGCCTGCACCGTCTCCAATCTGGGAACCCTCAGGGGATGTCTGACTGCTGGTTTAGGCCTGATTCCACAGGGACCGCTGGCTCCTAACTGCTCACCTGCCTGCCTGCCTGATCGCCCATGATACTCTGCCTGCCAGCCCATTTGCCCCCAACTGCCCCTTCTGCTGGCCTTCTCACCCCAACTGTCCCCCCTTGCCAGCCTGATCACTCCCAACTGCCCGACCTGCTGGCTTGCTCACCCCCTGCCAGCCTACTCACCCCCAACTGCCCCCCCAACAGCCTGCTCGCCCCCAGCTGTCCTCCCTGCCAGCCTGCTTGCCCCCAACTGCACCCCCACTAGCCTGATTCCCCCCAACTGCCCACCCTTCCTGACCTGATTGCCCCTCACTGCCTCTGCCTTGGCCTCACCACCATGGCTTTGTCCAAAAGAATCCCCAGAAGGTCTCCCTGTCTAATTAGCATATTGCCCTTTTATTAGTACAGATGTTCTTAGAGAAGGAAGCCCTTCCCCTGCCCTGGGGGTAGTGGTAATACTGATTAGGCTATCCAGTGGTTTTAATATTGGCTGCACAGTGCAATCATCTGGGAATCTTTAAAAAAATACCAATAACTGGTGCCAACAATGTCTCTAAACAGTTCTTAAGATCATTCTTATGTTGTAAGTGGGGTTAAGGAACACTGGCCCAAGATAATCATGGTAATGCTACTCTGGAAACAGTTTTTAGTCCACTCCCCAACTAGACCACAAGGTCCTAGTGCAGTGGTCGGCAAACTGCAGTTCTGTTGACTAATGAGTTTGCCGACCACTGACCTAGACTCTCAATTCCAATAATTCCAGGCTGTTGTTGTTTCTTGTGATTAAGCCCCTATCCCAGTGGTCAGCAAACTCATTAGTCAACAGAACGGCAAACCGTGGCTCATGAGCCGCATGTGGCTCACGAGCCACAGTTTGCCAACCACAGTCCTAGTGGTCAGAAGACTTGTTTGTGCCTACCACCAGACTTCACATGTAATAGGCATATCAGAATGCTTGCAAGCTGGGCCAGTGTGACTCAGTGGTTGAGTGTTAACCTATGAAGCAGAAGGTCACAGTTCAATGGAGTCCAGGTTGCAGGCTTGATCCCCACTAGGGGGTGGGCAGGAGGCAGCCAACCAATGATTCCCATCATTGTTTCTATTCCTCTCTCTCTATTCCTTCCTCCCTCTGAAATCAACAAAAACAATTTTTTTTAAAAAAAGACTGTTTGCTAGTTGACTGGTAGGTCTCACAGTAATCCCAATTACTTTTCTACTAAACATTAAAATTCACGCAACTCAGAAAAAAAACATTCACTCTCCTCCACTTCATCTTCATTTTTTTAACATTTTTCAATTACAGGGAAAGCACTGGGGGGAAAGGCCAATAATGAGATCCACCCGAGTCAAGTTAATCACAGTGAGGACAGGACCCTCGTCATGAGTTCTCTTCATCCTCTGCTCCTCCCACCCTGCTAGGCCTAGCTTTCCTCACCACCAGGGACAGCTCCACAAAGTAACTGTTAGGTACCAAATAAAATACCTCAGGAATAATCCGCCAACGTTTCACTGCATAGGCAGCAACCAATTGCTTCTACTCTTCCTTGATGCCATGAACCAAACCATCACCCACCCCACTCTGTCCTGCCGACAACTCACAACCATTTTCACTCACAATCTGAGGGCTGCTGCCGAAATGGCTTTCTCTGTATACTGGCAGAAATCTCTTGGTGGTTGTTTTTCACATAAATGGTAGAAAACCATACCACTGCTTTTCTTTTTTCACCTAACACTTTACCTTAGAGCTTATTCCATACCCACACATAAAGAGCTGCCTTATTCCCTTTTAATGACTACACAGTATTCCATTGTATAAACAAACCATGATTTAATTTGTGCTCTATTACTGAACATGTATGTTATTTCTAATCTTCACCTTTATAACCACACTTCAACAAGTAATCCTCACATGTGTAGAACCTGCCAATATGCCAGTAACAAGATAACTCCTACAAAGAAGACTTATTGGGTTAACGGTTATATCTTTAAAAATTTTTTTGCTAAATATTGTCAAATAGCTCCCCACAGAGGTTGTACTAATTTCTGTGGATAATTTCAATCACCATCTTTCCAGTGAATCTCAACAGCAGCTGAAGACAATGCCGCCTCAAGTTCAAGGTCCTCTCTACAGCTTGCCAATTCTTCAGTCCATCCTAGGCCAGACAACCCACAACCAGGCTGACTGCTGCTTCTCGTGTTTCTTCACCAAGCAGCTCTAGATGGTGGCTACCACAGTGCCCGATCCAGTCCAAATGCTAATGAGCAGGACCACCACAAAGCTGCCCTCAATTCAAACTGCTCCCTGGGGAAGGCCCAGCTGTTGGGTAGCCAGTGGACTACCAACATCTAATAGACGGTAGCTATTAATGAATATTTGTGGAATGCCAAATATATAATTCTAAGAGGTAGGCGGTATTATAAGGCCCATTTTACAGAGGAGGAAAATGAGGCTCTGCAATGTTGCCCAAAGTAACAGAGCCAGTCAAGAACTTGATCTCCTAGCTGGATCTCGTGTTGCCTTTTCTTTTCACTGTGTCTCACTGCCTTGTTAAAGAAGCCTATACGACATAAATTTTCTGGAAGGCAACAATCAAAAACATGCATTTACAGGTATTTTCCCCACTAAGGAAATGCATTTTACAAAAAACCTACAGGTATTCAGAAAGGTCTACTTGACACAGGGTAGGTGACGGCAAGATGACCGCTCACAAGTTAACTTTAAAGTGACAAGCCTAATATTAAAGCTACCCGTTCTGACAGAAAATCATTTTGTAAGTGCTAACAGCTACAAAACAGGGCTACAAAGGCTTGCTAAATTCATTAATAAGGCAGTCTGCAGTTATCTGATTTCATAGCAACACCTGCATATTTATCTACTCATTACCAATTGGATGATGGAATTTTTCAAGCACATTTCAAAAATCTGCCAACTTCAAGTGTAAAAAAATAAACTTTGTGGTTAATTTTTCCCTTAACAAAGTACAGCTGTTGAGAATAATTGTTCAAGATCTTACCCTGTAATGTCAACTGCAGCAGAACAAAGAGTATTTAATTAGCAAATCTATCCAGTAATTCAACACCTATTATATAAAATGCCTTCGTGATTTTATTCAGGATAATTTGCTAAGAGGGTTATTACTGACATTCAGATGGAATTTAAAATTCCTACGCAAGTCGAGTCATAATAGCAGTAATGATCTCCCCAATCAGGAGATTCGGTGTCACACAAGGCTCTCTTGCAATGCAGCAGCCGATTTCCCGACTTCTTAATTCTTGGGCTCAGCTCAGTGAGAGCCCTTCATGGCGATATTTCAGTCAGCAATACATCTTTAATGGGACTCTATTAAAATAACTAGAACAAAAATGACTTTTTTTTTTGGTTAAAAAGAATGACAGCACTGCCATCATATCAATCATTGCAGGCTTTGCAGAAGAACAACGCTGTTAGGGGAAAAGAGGAGGGGGAAACAGGAAAGGAGTGGGGCTGGGAAAGCAACAATTAAAATGATACGAAAAGGTGTTTTCACCCCAACCTGCGGCTCTGAAGGCTGGCGAAGGGTGATGGAGACTAAAAAGGGAATGGAAATATATTTCGAAAAAAAAAGGTTTCCTAGCCGAGACCGGTTTGGCTCAGTGGATAGAGCGTCGGACTGCGGACTGAAGGGTCCCGGGTTCGATTCCGGCAAGGGCATGTACCTTGGCTGCGGGCACATCCCCGGTAGGGGGCGTGCAAGAGGCAGCTGATCGATGTCTCTCTCTCATCGATGTTTCTGACTTTCTATCACTCTCCCTTCTGCTCTGTAAAAAATCAATAAAATATATATATATAAAAAAAGGTTTCCTAAAGAAAATAATTTCTTCAGGAATACACCCACAATGTGGTTTACTAAGCAGAAGGAGCAGGTCTGTTCCTGGATTAACAGCAGTGTCCTAAGAACAACCGCCACAGAGGTGCATATTTACAGGTTCCCCCTCACAAGACCAGGAGAAAGCGGAGGTTTCATTTTTTTTTGTTAGGACAGAAAGTGGTGTCTTGTAAAGCATTCAAATGTCATAAAATGTTTCTAGATACTATTACAGACGAAAACAGTATTGATTAATACTAACACAGAGAGAAAACACTAACTTGCCATAGTTAAAAAAAAAAAGTTTCAAGCTCCTATTCCAAAGCACATGCCGATTGTAGTGATATCTACCATCAAGAGACCCACTTCCGTATATGATGCAGCTGAACACAACAGAAATCCTACTGGCTAAGCATGATGGGTAAGGTCAAATCTGCACAAATAATGTATGACTAGAATGACAACTGAAATCTCTATGGCTTTAGAGTTCTTCTGTTACTGATGACAAAATTAGAAACAAACTGGAAAGTTTTTTTTATAATACATTAGCATAATAGGGGTAGCAAATGAATGGTTTTGAAGGATAGGGAAGAGAGACGTATTAGAAATATAAATATTATGATTTTTGGTAATCCAACCATTATCTAAGCTTTCCCTTCTCCCAATTTCAGCAGTTTCCAAGCAGGACTCAGTGTTACTCACTTCTCCCACCTGGCAAACATTTATTTCATGCTCATTATATTAGACTAGTGTCCCGGTGCATGAAATTTGTACATGGGGGGGGGTGTCCCCTCAGCCCGGCCGGCACCCTCCCCAATCTGGGACCCCTTGGGGGATGTCTGACTGCTGGTTGTGGGATCTGGCCTAAACCAGCAGTCGGATATCCGTCTTGCAATCCTGGACCACTGTCTCCTAACTGCTCACCTGCCTGCCTGTCTGCCTGCCTGATTATCCCTAACCACTCTGCCTGCTTGCCTGCTCGCCCCCAACTCCCCCCCCCCCGCCAGCCTGCTTGTCCCCAACTGCACCCTCACCGGCCTGGCTCCCCCCAACTGCCCACCCCTCCTGGCCTGATCACCCCTAACCGCCTCTGCCTCGGCCTGCCACCATGGCTTTGTCTGGAAGGATGTCTGGAAGGTCTCCCAGTCTAATTAGCCTATTACCCTCTTATCCGTATAGATTACCTTACTTTTCCCTTCTTTAAATTTGGGATTTTATACTACCTACCACCTAGTTCTTCAAGCTAGGTGAGAATACAAAAAAACTTTACGCTGAAAACATGCTTTACAAAGATAAAACACTATACAAATGTAAGTTTAAAAATAAGTCAGGGGTCTAAAAGCTGAGTACTGCCAATTACTAGCTAAGTGATTTGCGAACAAGCTGGCTTCCTTCTCTAGGTCTTAGCATCCTCATTTATAAAATGAAAAAGGCTGACCTTCCTTCAAGATCTAAAAATCTAAGAACCCAAGTTGAACTTGTATAAATAGCTCTTCTTTATATCTATCTGGTTGTTTTGCATTTCAACCACATTCATTTCTTTAATGTTAGGCAAGGGGGACACTAATGTGTCCAACACAGATAATTAGCACTACAAGAACATTATGTCCAAATTCTAGATTGCTTTTGAGGACTATGTGGCTGCAAAGTAACTGGGAAAATGAAAGCGCTCACAAGTTTTCTGCATACATCTTTCTGCACTTAGTATAAAGTGGGTAAGTGTATTTACAGTACATAAAAACACCCAACACCTTCTGTTGAGTTCTTCCTCCGGCCCCCGCTCAGGAAAATATATACACATCTGCATATACAGGGTGTCCCCCAAAATGTATACACACTTTAACAGCTAATAGCTCAATTTTGAAAATGAAATGTTTTTTATGTTGGTATGCATGTATATATGTATGTATGTATTTTTGTAATCCTCACCCGAGGATATCCCCCGCCCCCCCACTTTTTGTAGAGAGAGTGGAAGGGGGAGAGATAGAGAAAGAACATCGATGTGAGAGAAACACATCAACTGGTTGCCTCCTGCATGCGCCCCAACCAGGTCTGAGGCTCGAGCCTGCAATGGAGGTATGTGCCCTTGACCAAAATCAAACTCAAAACCCATCAGTCTGTAGGCCAATGCTCTATCCACTAAGCCAAACCAGCTAGGGCTGAAGATGAAATCTATTTTTAAAAGCACTGCCTTTATAATTTTTCAGTGTGTGTATATATTTTTTTTGGCGGGGGGACACCCTTATATATATCAGGGTTTCTCAACATTAACACTATTAATGTTTTAGGTTAGATAATTCTTTGTCATGAGAAGCTGTTCCCGGCCTCTACCTACTAGATGCCAGTAGTATGCATGTGGATACAGACGTGCACAGATATACACAATCTCCAGTTGTGACAACCAAAATTGTCTTCAGATATTGCCAAATGTTTGGTGGAGGGGAAATGGCCCCTGGTTGAGAATCAGTGATATTACACTGATGACTCAACATTTTCTCTCTCCGGGCCCATACTCAATTGTCTGTCCCATAAGCATTCATTCTAAACCCCACCTATCACCTCCAAAACTGCAACCGGCTCCAAACATGACAAATGGCCTCTCCGAAAGCCTTCAACTAAAACAAAGGGCTGACTTTCAGCCTGATCCAATGAGCTAACAAGTATCACTGTAGCTTTCCAGTATGGCACCCCCCCCCAATACACCCCCCCCCACCAATATGCTATCCCTCTTCCGGGCCCTCACAGCTCTTAGCCTACCACCTGTCTCCAGCATCACTATCTCCCAAGCCATTCTTCACACTTTCCCAGTGTTCTTTCTAAAATGTACTCTTTGAAATGAAATTCAAGCCCTTTAGTTTGACCCAAGATCTGGTTGAGGTCCACCTCCTCTTCTAATGTTTCCCACATTCATTCTTTAATCCAGCCTTCCTGAAAGATTTTGATTTCATTGAACAAGCCCTCCTCTATTCTTGCTTCTGTGCTTCTGAAGCTGTTTCCCCCGAGGGGCTAAGCGCGTGGGTCCAGAAGTTAGGCTGTTAATTTTATCTACCAACTTGGCTAGGCCATGATACACAGATATGTGGTCAAACACCAGTCTCCATGTTGCTGTGAAGCTATTTTTTTAAATATAAGAATGGCATTTAAATCAGTAGTCTTTGAGCAGAAAAAATTATCCACCATAACGTGGGTAGGCCTCATCAAATCAGTTGAAGGCCTTGAGAGAAAAAGACTGAGATTGCAGACTGACTTCGGGCTCAAGCTGGGACGTCAACTCATATCCCGTATGTTTGGGCCACCAGGCTGCCAACCTGCCCAGCAGATTTCAGACTTTCCAGTACCCACAATCACATGAGCCAATTCCTTAAGATTTCTCTCTCCCTCCCTTTACACACACACACACACACACACACACACACACACACACACACACACAAATTGGCTGTGACACAGGGCATGCAATACAATCACTAGCCTCCAATCCCTTGACTATAAAATGGAGATAATAGCTGCAGCTTCCTTACGATAGGGCTACTGTGAGCACTAAAGGCAAGCACATATGTAAATACTTCTACTACATAAGAGTTCAGTAAATATTGAGTATTATTATTACCTAACATCTACTTATTTCACAAGGAGCTTCATACCATCAAATAAGCCTCTCTGGCCTCCTTGACCCAATGATATTACTAAAAGTATGTTAGTCCAATGCCCTCAAAGGATTCTGTGTCTACCGCAGCACACCAGTCTATTAGAAAAGGTAAGATTGAGAGACTACAAGCAAATGATAAGCAAAGATCGCGCCTTAGCCATTAAGCCTAATACAATGTCTGATACAGAATAGTAATTCAATAAGTTTTTCTTTATTAGGCTCTAGAAAAGTAGGTAAACCCCAAGTGGTCCAGTTTGAGAAGAGCAAAGCTATGCATTGGTAAGGGCATCCCAAGAACAACAAGACTCTAAAGCTGGTTACAGAATGTGGCAATTAAACCCACACACTGTACGCATTTAAATGCTATCTCTTTCCATGCAAGAAATGGAGTGAAATCAGTTTTAATCCCACTTTTGAACACAATGCGTGCTAAATAAACAAATGTTCACCGAAGAGAAATGATTTTCTACCCCAATGATAAAGACCCGTTAATTATAAACTTGACTAAAAGTGTACCCTCTCCCATACAACTCTTGTTTCCAGATAAACTGATTTTGTTTTAAATCCTTTATTTACAACCCAGACCTGGTAGCTCATGTGTAAAGAATATAAAACACGTTGAATAAACAAAGCTTTCTGAAAGGTTTCTCCTCCCCAACAGACATATTTAATGAAATTTATGAGTCTCTTTCAATTACTGCCCCACAATTTGACAGGGCTCTAATTTTCATCTAAAAACTTAAAATACCATAAGCTGTGGCTCTGAACATGTGAAAGGAAAAGTGAACTTCTTTGTCTTCTAATTTCTTGCCCTGAAATATTTATTCATCTTATGGATTTTTTAAAATCCACTTTACATTTTTACTTTGAAAAAAAAACTGTGTTCATCTTTAAAGAAATATTCCTTGTACAACATTCCTATTCTCTATGCCTCCCTTCTCCCACCTCCAACTTAGAAACTCGCATCTCACACATTTCACTTGAACTTACATGCATTATTGCCACACTTGGAATTATGTCTGACACAGGACCTGGAGAGCTTGTAGAGCTGCTTTAAAACACACTTGAGCCAAGTATAGTCACTGACACAAAAGTTCAAGTAGGAGCCTACATTCGTAAATTCCCAGAAAGAAAAAAAAAATCCCTGACACCAAGATGAAAACTAGAGCAGAAGATATTAACCCAAATTCAATAAATATGAAATCCCTCCAACTCTAAGGAAAACTGTGAATGTGTGCCTATCCATTTTTCTAGTAAGAAGATGCACACATTTCGCCCAATTGAAAATTTGTATGTGTTAAAATGTAAGTACCAGTGCAGATGCTCCAATTAGCCATAAAAATAGTGCTTTCGGAATTCTTAGAATTCTCGTAACATCCATGAGACTAGAAACATCCCTGCCCAGAGGTCTCTCTCTGCCTCTTGCTTTGGCGCTCGGTGTCCGGGCCCTGTTGTGTATTTTCCCTCATGGAAAAGGATGTACGTGTCAAAAGGCTGGGAGATTTGGTTCCGATTCCTAGAATAACTCTTCTGGAGGGGCTAATGAAGACATGGCGAAAGTATGTCCGCGCTTTAGTGAACATCAGTGCTCAGGCAAGTTTCACACAACCTGATTAAAATTGACTCAAAGTATCTTACTTCAGTAATCACTTAGACAGAATGAATTTTACATTAGTGGGATCAAGCATGCACCAGGCCTCAGTGGAAATGAAAAGGGCTTATAGTAATAGGATTTATAAAATCCACCCATTAGGTTAATGGCTAAATGATTTACATGTAACATTCTCCCCCACTCCACCTTCCTTCACCCTTTAACTCAGTAAAAACTATGCTTGGCATTTTCCACTGCAGTGCCTTACTCAAAGGAAATAGCCTTTCTATTTTGGGACATTCTAATTTCTAATAATGGCCTGGGTAGCTACCATTAACTCTTTCAAAGCACAAATAATTGACTAATAAGTTGAAGTAGTCTATACCGCGTAAAAGTGCTTAGTTGATCATAATTGTCTATTGGAGAAGAAGGCGTCAGGCTGGCTATGCTCAGATAATGAAGTTGAGCAATTCCGAAGCGCTGCAATCAAGAGAATACAACTAAAAAGAGCATTAGCATTTTCTAGAATCTGCAACATTTTCTTTGTAACTGAGGTCATGGGAAAATCTAACCAGAAAAGTTGGAGTTCTTGGTCCCCACAAGTGGCAGGTTTAACAGGTCACTGCTTGTCATTACTAAGCATCTGGCCTGAAGCTCAACCCTAGGAGACAACTCACTGGTGTTCTGAAGGACAGCCTGGAATTGGAGAGAGATCAAGGTGTTGCTGTCACCATTTGGATGGAAGCATTTTTCATTTCTGGAAAGTTCCGTTTTAGAACTGATGATAAGACAGTCAGGGTGATGTTCATCATTACCCTCAGCTCTGAGGGAGGTCCAAAGAGGGAGAACTTTGTAAGTCCAACACCTCAGGGGCAAGTCCCTTGATAAGTAACAGAGCTAAATATTAAAGTCTGTTCTATAATGACCATACTGTCTTCATGACCTCCTACAGCAACTTTATTTCTTATAAAACAGTGTCCTGGCCCGGCCAGCATGGCTCAGTGGTTGAGCGTCGACCTATGAGGCCGGAAGTCACAGTCTGATTCCCAGTTGGGGCACATGCCCAGATGATTCCCAGCGTGAGGCATGCAGGAGACAGCTAATCAACGATTTCTCTCTCATCACTGATATTTATCTCTCTCCATCTCCTTTCCTCTCTGCAATCAATAAAAATATATTAAAAAATTAAATGGTATCCCTTGACACCCATTTTATTATAAGTTCAGAAAAACAGATTCTGTAAGCTAGCGAGGTATGCTTAAAAAAAAATAGAGGGTTCCCGATTTGAAAAAAAAAAATCTTCAGAAAGATGGTCTTGTTTTAGGGAAATGTCATTGTGTTCACTGTCCAGATACATGTGTTGTAGACACGTGTTCAGGCATGCCTCTAGAGTGCCTATCCGTGTTTAAAGATCAAATAATGTATCCCCACTTATCAATCACCTCTTCTCCTGTCTCATCATCTTCTGGGAAGAATCTGGAGAAATTTCAAAAGAAACAGATAAATGCCAAGTTGAGGAAAGTCATTTGGGATGTCGGTGCAGAACATGGAGAAGACAAACAGAACAGAGGCCCCTGAGGTGGGAGTCCAAGTTCATGAAGCAAACTGTACATGGGGGAAAATGAGCTACAGGAAATAAGAGAAAAAGGAGGGCGGGGGGGGGGGGGGAGAGCGTGAAGATCCAAAGGACAGAGGGAAACTCTCAATGGCAATTAAAAAAAAATTAAGTTAAAAAAAGTTTTGTAATGAGAAGAAAATAAAAAGTATGGCTGAGATGAGAATGCCCCAGCGAAGAAGGGAGAATGCAGGAGAGGCCCTTTAAACCACAGGAAGGACTTCAAACTGGGGAGTGACAATCAGACGAACAGTTTAAAGAGATCTCTCTGGTTATAAAACAGGTAGAGAATACATGTGGCAGGAGCGGCATCCAGGGGGAAGTGATAAGGCTTGAACGGCGTAGTAGTCATTGCACTGGAGATAGAGAATCACAGGTATTTAGGAAGTGCAATCTACCAGACTTACGACTGGCTGGCTTTGGGGCATGAGGAAGAGAGAGATGTCAAATAATAAGACTCATGGCCCCGGCCGGGGCACTCAGTGGTTAGAATACAGGCCTGGGCACCGAAGGGTCATGGGTTGGATTCTCAGTCAAGGGCTCATACCTGGGTTTCAGGTTTGATCCCTGGACCCATCCTCATCAGGGTGCATGCAGGAGACAACCAATCAATGTTTCTCTCACATCAATGTTTCTCTCGCCCCCCTACTTCCGTTCACTCTCTCTCTAAAAAGCAAAGGAAAAAATATCCTTGGTGAGGATTAAAAAAAATTCTGGCTTAAAGACTGGATAGGTAGGCAGTGCTGTCACTCATTGAGACAGGGAATCCCGGAAGGGGAACAGGCTGGGGAGCAGAAAAAGCCGGGCAGTTCTGGAGTTGATGAGTATGTTATGTCTATGGACACCTAAATGAAGACCACAGGGAAGCTGAGGTGCTCAGTGGATGGGATGTGCGACTTTCAGCGGTACAGGAATTCCAATGGTCAACAGAGATGCAATATGGGACTAAACCAAAGCAATGTCAACATGCAGACAATAACAGGTCCCATTGAAACAGATGGCAAAGCTCATGAAGGGGCAGCAGGAGAAAGGGAGACGAGGCAAACTGGCACCCGCACCATGGCAATGGTGCTCCCTGGGTCTCCTGATAGCTCCTTCCTCCTCCAGCACCTCCCTTTCCCTTTCAGCTATCAGCTCTCCATTCTTTCTGTCACAATTTGCAGGTGTCATACAAACCAGTGACCACGGGCAAATCTGACTGCAGGCTGCCACAGTCAGACAGCCAGGCACCACACACTGACCTTTAAGGAGAAAGATCCCAACAGGTGGCTAGCGCCTAATAGAAAGAAATAATAGAAAGAAATAATCGTATGAGGCCTCCCAACAAGTTAAAAAAGGGGAGCAACTTGCCTTTTCATGAGCAACACAAACAGCTCCAGGCCGTGGCTCAACAAACAGCAAGCAGAACCTCTGCAGTGGCCCCCCTCCTCGAGGCAGTGATGGGCTCAACAGGAAGACTAAACATCAATCAAGTCACTTCACAAGTAAAGAGCCTCCTATAGCTCCAACCTAACCGTCATTTTCCTGCCTCTCTTCTGCCTTTGGGCGGGGGGAGGACGTTCTTTTTAATGTCAAGTTTGGTGTCACTGATTAGCAGTTCCAATTCATACTTATCCGATAAACCAGAAGTTAACAATGGGGAAAGAATTCCTCTCGGTTTCCGAAGAATAATATTCTTCACATCCTTCAAAAGAAATTACCTAAATTACAGGTGATTAAATCAACTGCCTTTGCCACTGACTCCCTTTGGTACCATCAAATGTCACAGTTCTCGTGGGCCTTTGACCTCAGAGCAGGCCACTGTTTTGGCAGAACAGGCAGCTGGAGCTCAGGGGGTGGGAGGAGCCTGCACAGCCTCCTGGGAGACAAAGGCCCGCTGGGTGGTAAGAAGCCAGGAGTCCTGCAACCTGTGGTAGGAGCCCATGTGCTGATCCACGGCCTTTCTCCCTGCTCTTTATATACCAAAAAAAATGATCTCCCTTCCTCCTGCACACAACCTCCCCTGCTCCCACCATCTTAAACTTTGTGACTGCAAATGGCGTGGCTGGGAGGAGCCACACACCACTGGCGTGTGGGTACCCAGAGAAAGAAAGAATCCAAGCAGAAGATCGGATTCCTGTCGGCTGCGAACCTGTCACCAGCACTTCAGCTGCTTCTCATTCTTCATTTTTAAATGGCAGGATAGGCTCAAGGGCATAGCGGCCTGCCCCTCAGGCTAAAGATTAAAAAAAAAAACGATAAAACCAAAACCCTTCAGGATAAGCAGTCTCACACAAGATTTTGAACCGAACAAGCGCTTTAGGAAAGATGTATAGTATTTTACAAATCTGTTGAGAGTGTTTCTTTTAGTGACATGCTGGGAGAAAACTGATTATGAGACAATAACAAATCAAACTAACTACAGATCAGTTCTTAGTCCATGGGACTGAAACGTAATTCTCCTACTATTAATCTGGAAAAAAAACTTATTTTCAAGAACTCTGAACCCAGAGCACGAACATACTGGGATGTGCTACCAATGACAAAGTCACTACTCGATCAGTCCCCCAAAACAAAAGAGCATATGCAATTAAATATAACTCACTAAAATGTAGAGTACGGTTAGAAAGAACTTACCTACGCAGAATACAAAATGTGTTTTCTTTTTCCCCCCCTCTGCCACCACCAGATCATTCTCCACTAATTCTTAGAAGATCCAGACCAACTTGGATTTTGATGTATAAACTGCTTTTGACGATATTTCATTTTAAACAGATAAACACTTTTTAAAAAAATGCAAGCTGAAGACGCCCTTTTGAGAAACTGAGAAAACAGATGTGGAAGCCGTTTGTTTAGATGAAGAGGAATTTTCGCTTTTATAGGAATACAATGATTCATGAAGAGGAAAAAAGTCTGTCATCAAGTTTACTTCAATAGATACTCTTGGGTCTGAGGCAGCTTTCTAAATATGGCCTCTGCTATTCTTCACATCTCATCTCTCCTGAAATATCTCCAACCACCACTAAACAAACATTACTTTTATTGTATTTGTTCTCTTACATTTTCTGCTTAGTTAATATATTGTGCCAGAAAAAAAAAAACTCACAACTCTGGTACTACAGCATTACATACTTGGCTTTTATTTTTTAGGAGGCTGGACGAAACACCTTCTGCTTTATTGATTTATCAAAAACAAGCCATGTTGAGAATATTAAAACGCTAACAATACAAGAAACTCTGACAGTAAGTTCAGACATAACAGCTCTCCTTAACCCCAAAGGAGGTGAACTAAAAGAATAGTGAAATTTTCCCAAGAACTTCTGGCAAAGAGGAAAATCTCTTCTTTTTTTTTTTGGTTTGCCTTTTTAATAGAGATATCAAGAAGAACTAAAACGGGAAAAGGAAAGGGGTGGGGCACAGGATTCAACCTAAGGAAATGGCTTAAGAAATTCTCTGCTCCCCTCCTGTGCCCCAGGACCATCTTCTTCCATCGTGTCTTCCTTGCCCACAGCCTGCTCCCCACTCAGTGGCTCAGGCTACAGGCCATTCCCTGGGTTAAGAGGCGCAAGGCCTGCAGGGATAGACCTCCCATGCTCCCCCACCTCCTCAACAAAAGGCCAAGGCAAAATGGCCAATGTTCCTCAAACTTTTTGTTTGCTAAACAAACAAACAAAGCCCCCTCACAATTCCCTAGGCCAGTGGTCGGCAAACTCATTAGTCAACAGAGCCAAACATCAACAGTACGACGACTGAAATTTCTTTTGAGAGCCAAATTTTTAAAACTTCAACTTCTTCTAATGCCACTTCTTCAAAATAGACTCGCCCAGGCTGTGGTATTTTGTGGAAGAGCCACACTCATGTGGCTCGCGAGCCGCAGTTTGCCAACCACTGCCTTATCCCCTAAGAGTCTGCCATGATCCCTATTAAGCATCAGAAAAAAAGAAATTATCTCTTTTCTGCAATAGCCCCATCTGCCAATATTTTGCAACTTTACTTGCTATAGTTTATATTTCAAAAATAGATGCTTTAATCTATCCCAAATATAACAACATAATTTCGAAGATGCATTTTTCTGCTATGAGCTAGGGCTCAGTCTCTGAATCCCCTTACTGGTCTACAAAATTCTGTGTTCATGTATGTAGAGACATTTTTCTGGGTAAAGAAGCCACAGCTTTCACCCAATTCTCAAAAGGGTCATGACCCCCCAAAAAAGATTAGACTTCCCCCAAAATGTACAGTGATTTCTTACTTATG
Organism: Antrozous pallidus; assembly: GCA_027563665.1. Taxonomy (NCBI): domain Eukaryota; kingdom Metazoa; phylum Chordata; class Mammalia; order Chiroptera; family Vespertilionidae; genus Antrozous; species Antrozous pallidus. The sequence continues at coordinate 128,652,220 of CM050509.1, forward strand.
TTGAGCTAGTCCTGAAAAGTATAGGGAGTTGCCTGGTGTATTTTATCACTACGGCTACTCTTGATTTAGCCAAGAGATTGCCAAAGAGAAGCGACTGGTCTTGCTGGCTCCCATGCCACATATAAACCTTTTGCTACCCATCCTAAAAATGCGTGTCAGCCATCAGTCACAGATGACAAGAGAAAAAAAAAAAAGACGAGCCTTAATAAATCTGACTACTATCATTATCATTACAGAGACAATGTGTTATTCGAATCAGGAAAGTCTAAGGGTTGGTTGCTTTGCTATCTGTGAAGACATCATAATAACACTGCAGTGGTTTATTCAATATAAATTGAGCATCTACCACATGAGAAGTATTCCACAGCTGCTGGGGTGAGTCAAGGGAGTGACATGATCTGATTTTTTTTTTAAATCTGCAGGCAGGAGCATAAAGAGAGGATTGTGAGATGTGAAGAGCAGAAGCAGTGGTCCAGAGGAAAGATGCCATGGACATGGGATAAGATGGCAGCAGTGGAGATGGATAACAAGTAGAATCTATTTGACATTGAAACTGGGACTCAGAACAGTTGGACATTGAAACTGACACTCAAACATTTTTTGTTCTTATACATTTATTTCTAGTATGCAGAGGCAAGATATTTTTGAAGAAAAGAGACAGGGGAGAGTGATTGATATAGAGGCAGGGTGGCCTTGGACAGGCTGTCAAGCTACAGGGGGAAGGCTGGGGAGGACGGGGGGCGGGTGCTGGGGGAGATCAACCAAAGGACTTGTATGCATGCATATGAGCATAACCAATGAATGAAAGACACTGGGGTGGGGAGGGGGGCAGGTGGGGACATGTGCTGGGGGGTAAGAGAGGCTGGGGGGGAGGATATTGGGGGAGAAAAGGGAAAACATATGTACTACTATTAAATATAAGTTATACTGCAAAAAAAAATCAAAACAAAAACAAGTAGAATCAGGACATGCTAAAGTTTGAGATGCAGAAAATGAGATAAAAACCAAAGCTAGCCTGGCCAGCATGGCTCAGTGGTTAGGCATCAACCTATGAACCAGGAAGCTGTGGTTCGATTCTCAGTCGGGGCACATGCCCGGGGTTGCTGGCTCCATCCCCATTTGTGGGGTGTGCAGGAGGCAGCCGATCAATGATTCTCTATCACTGATGTTTCTATCTCTCTCCTTCCCTCTCCCTCTCAAAAAAATATATTTTCAAAAAACATAGCTAAATACTTGATTTATGGCTTGAGTAATGTATAGATGATGATGGCTCTTTACTAGTAAATTCAAGATGAGATAGCAAAAACATGTTTATGAAATTAATAGCAACAAAAATGATTTTTAAAAGTCTACAAAATTAACTATAAAATTGGACTGCAGGCATTCTTGTACCAATGAGAATGAGTCTTAATGGTAGATATTTCAGATTTACCTGATCCTTCCTAATATTGGACCCCATACTTTATCAACTACATGACCCTTACTCCAGCAGAGAAAGAGTTTTCCTGTCTCCCATTACCTTCAGTTCCCATACCAATATTTTAAAGCTCTCTTTCTCTCTTTTATTTCCTAGTTCTATACCCAATCCTCATATACAACCAGCCATTTAGTGTCATGTGTCATTCAGAAGACGAAACACTTCATGGTCAAGGTTTCCTAAATATATCCTTTCTTATCTCACGCTTCCACTTCTCTTTGCAATCTTAGAGTAATCCTCCATGAATCTTCTAATTCAACAAGCATTTACAATAGGCTAGGTACTGAAAGAAGTACAAAAGGAGTTTTACTGTCCTTAAGGAACTTAAAATGACAAACGTGATCACTTCCACCTAAGCAGCTTTCATAGCCTGACAATAAAAGGATCGGGGCTCAAGAGTTGGCCTACAGGAATATAAAAACAGAGTGACTGAGTCAACCACACCGCACCCCATACCAACGGCCTGATCTACGGAAACCTGCTATCGGAAGGCATGCCCGTCTTCAGATGAGTCCAAAAAGAGGAGTATGGCTTTGGCTCCATGCAGGGAATTGTCCCATTAATATTAAAGGGGAGGAAAGGCAATGCTAATAAAAGAGGAGTGGAAAAAATGTTCCTGTCCTTACCTATTGCATTAAGAAGAAAAAGAAGCCATTAGGTATGAGTTCAGGTCAGGGACAAACAAAAAGTCTGGAAACCTAGTATCCAATGAGCCAGTATGTCCTTTAAGTCCTAGCTTTCTCATTTTTTGTAGTGCAAATTTTCTTTCCTTTTATATAAGAATCTCTTCCCCTCTCAGCATCTTTCATCTTTCCCTGCCTACTGGTGCCTTCTTTCTGGTTCTACAGTAGCCATTTCTCCTATAATAAAGGGTTACTCATTCATTTGACAAATACACTGAGTGGCCAGATTATGATGATCTCTGAACGCATAATAATCTGGCCATTCAGTATGAATGTGTGTGTGTGTGTGTGTGTGTGTGTGTGCATGTGTGTATGTATATATGTACATGTATGTATATTAGAGGCCTGGTGCACGAATTCGTGCATGGGTGGAGTCCGGCCAGCCTGGCCAGGGGGAGGGGATATGGGCGGTAGGCCAGTCTGCCAGCTGGTTGAACTCCTGGTCAAGGGGACAATTTGCACAGTGTATTATCTAGGATATACACTGAGTGGCCAGATTAGTATGCGTTCAGAGATCATAATAATCTGGCCACTCAGTGTATGTAGTGACAGTCTTCTCCAGATGTGGTGCCTAACTCTTAGAAGATGACAAAACGTAGTCCATGCCCTTAAGAAGAATGTAATCTACACCCCAACTATTCACAATGGTCTCCTTTTCTTCATTATCTTTTAGGGCTTGATTCCCCTACCTCATACTCAATGCACAAAAGCTGTGCTGCCTTTTAGCTTTACTGTCAGATCTTAACTCAAATAAATTGTCTTTCAAAGGTCAGTAGCTTCTTCTGACCAAAAGTAATGGTTGTTGTTTAGATTAGATTCTTCAACAATCATTTGAGCACTACCCTAATGAAATGAAAATGAATCGTCTTCCTTTCATTATCAGTATCCTCCACAAGATCCTAATGATAAAGCCCACACATGAACATGACTCCAGACCTTGTCAAAATTCCCATGGGGGGCAAAACTGCCCCTAGTTGAGAATTACTAACCTACATCAATGACCCACTATATACATGCTTGAGAAGTGACTGATTTGTCATAAAGCATACTAATTCCAGCACAGCCAGTATCTCAGTGGATTGAGCATTGCCTTATGCACCAAGAGGTCTCTGGTTTGATTCCTGGTCAGGGCACATGCCCAGGTTACATGCTCGATCCCCAGTAGGGGGCATGCAGGAGGCAGCTGATCAATGTTTCTCTCTCAATGGTATTTCTATACCTCTCTTTGCCTTCCTCTCTCTTGAAAATCAATAAAACGTATCTTTTAAAAATTAAAAAATAAAGCATACTGACTCCAGACATATGTCTATTATCGTCAAGATTAATGAGAGCAGAGGATGTTATCCAAAATAACATGCTGCCCAGGCAAATTTACAGAGTCTCCAAATGTGCCAGGTATCTTTCCTTTGCCCATCTAATTCCACTCTCCACCCTGCTCTGAGGGATGAAAGGTTGATTTAATAAATTACATCCAAAAGCTGCCCTGTCCCCTAATTTACAGATGAGTTTAGATAATCAGGAACACAAAATGAGATCAGATTAGTTATGACCCCAGCTTTCTCCCTGACCGACCAGACACACAGAGGCTGGCTGGGTCCGTCCACCTGTAGTCAGATCGTTTTCATCTCACTCCTTTTCAAATTAGGCATCTGCTCCTCCTCTCACTCCTTTTCTCCTGAGAGTGTAATACACCTGCTATTACTGGCCTCAGAGTTCACACAATTGCCCTGCAATTTTAATACACCGTGCCCACATTTTGGGAAATAATCCCTCAATAAATCCTCCTATTGATCTCAGTGTCATCTCTTTCCTGCTGGGGCCCCGACTGACACGGCAACTATACTTTAAAGTTTATCATAAATTTTAAAACAAGCAGTTTTAAAATGCTCTATTTGAAGCTCCATCCTCCTGAACACAGACACACGAGAAGCATTGTATCTTGAAAATCTAGGCTTTTAAAATTTGTGAAGAAGACATGCCATGAACTTTCTTAAAAGAGCAAACCTGTGATATATCTCTTTTATTGTGACATAGTAACTAAAAATGCTCAACTTCATATTTTCTTTAGCCTTGCCTTATCCCAGAGAGAAAGAAAAAGAACAGAACACTCTATCTCATGTAGTATCAACAATTTTGGCAATCATTTTATAATTATTACATATTAAGTTATATCATTAGTTTTCCTTATACATATTTCAGGTCTCTAATTACACTGTACATAAATGTTGAGGATCGGGACTCTATGTTACATTTAGTTTTCCTCACACTTATTCATACTTTGCAAGAGTCTGCACTAATTCCAGCACAGCCGGTATCTCAGTGGATTGAGCATTGCCTTATGCACCAAGAGGTCTCTGGTTTGATTCCTGGTCAGGGCACATGCCCAGGTTACATGCTCGATCCCCAGTAGGGGGCATGCAGGAGGCAGCTTATCAATGTTTCTCTCTCAATGGTATTTCTATACCTCTCTTTGCCTTCTGTTCTTTTAAGAGAGAATGTACTCAATAAATATTTGTTGGCAATTAAAAATAGAATCAACAGAAACAGAACATAAGGAAGCAGGATAGCTACCTCCAAGAGAGATGTTCACTAACTTTAGTATTTTCTTATTTGCCTTGCTTCATCAAGAGATTCTGCCACCAGAAGAAAAAGAAAAGCTTTCCTGTAAGGTGAATGTAAAATTTTAGGAAAACAGCTGTATACCCATCAAGATTATTTTCCACAAGTGGCCAACATGAAACAGAATTTACAACAGAGACAGGAAGGAGAGTAGGTGGAGTTAGAATAGAAGGAAATGAGGAGGCGCAACAAGAATTAATTACTGGTAATTACACATGCTACAGCCTCTCTTCTTTCTCTACCCTCTATCTAATCAACAGTGGGAACAGATGTGGTCTGTGGTATTGGGGAGGGGGGATGCTTAACAGCTGTTTGGAGAACATGCCATTAAAAAGCAGCCTTGTCCACAAAAACCCAAGAATCTTGCTGTTTTGAAAGAAAAGAGGTAATGAATAATGACCACAATCTTACTTTGAACTTCAGCTCATTCAGGCCAACGATAACTCTCTTTCCCTCTTGATTTCTGATGAACTATGGCAGTAGCTTTGATATTTTCTGTTACAAGAGCGCCCAATCTTTAAATATTCGTATCTCTCATCCAACCGGTACTTCTGAAACAAGTACAAATATCCCAACTACTCTTTATTAGCCAATAAATCTTAACTATGACATTGATGATCAAAAGAAAAACTCTTCAAATTCCCACTATAGGAAATACCAAGTTAGGGTGAAATGATCCCAAATTAGCTCAACTGTCTTTCTGCGTGTCCTTCCCTGGGACAAGAACCCTAAACAACATGGAAATCAGAACATCCCCGTTCACGTCTTCAAACATTTAAAGACTGTAGCGTACTGTCAATGTCCGGAATCTTTTCTAAAGGACAAAAACACAGACTGAAACCCATGAGTAAATGTAATATACAACATGGCCACCAAGGCTTTCACGGGAAATAGTCGCTTACAAAACAGAAGTCCCAGCACCTTTCTGGTAAGATGTTTTTGCTTCCTCCCAAGTCTGATGACTGCCAACTGGGAGGAAGGGTCAATGGCATTCGCATCCCATTTGGACACCCCCAACGTACAAAGAATGGCGACAGGTGGCACAGGTGGGTGGCTTCAGGAACTATCAGGTGACTGCTATCTATGATCTGAAACTCTTGCGCTGGACTAACAGGGGCGCTTTTTGACTTCAAAACCAATTAGGTTCCAAAAAGCTGTAAATAAGTCCATCTGTTCACACATCCAAAGTGATATTCAATAAATGATAGATTGTGCTACTGATTGATAGCAAACACATTGATTGCTTTTGCTCAAACATCAACTGTGTTAGAAATGTTGGAACTTCTTGAGTAGCTGTAATAATTGCAAGTTCTTAGGTTATGGTGTATAGCTGTACAGGTTCATAGAATGTTTGAGAGCACATATATACATATGCACTTGTAGGATACCACATTAATTTCCCATATGTAATATTAAATTGAGCTTGCACATTCTCAAATTTACTTCTGTGTAGTCTGGGGACAACTTCAAAAATTTCATTCCATTTCAGTACATGCAAACTGCATGATCTATGATTCAGTCCTGTTGGGGATAATTAGAAGAAGATGGAGATGGGGTTGGGAAAAGGAAAGAAAGGTAAAAGCTAATGACAGAACAGGAATAAAAAATTTTAGAATGAAGCCATAGGAAATATAAAAGTGCAAGCACACTTGGGACTCAAATCTGTACACTGATAGCATCTAAAAAGTGGGTGTTGGGGAGCCCTAGGGAGATGGGTACCAACAACTTCTGAGGTTGACAATTAGAAAGGTAATGAACAGGTAGATAGAAAACCAGCTGTGGGGGAAATGGAAAATGCCTCAAAGCACACTTATTATGTGCGACAGAGCAAAATTTACATGGAACAAGGGAGAGTAAATGAAAATGAATAGTTAGTATTGCTTATTACTAAATAAAACATTATAAATGAAAGGGTCAGTTGTATTATATTCAGAAGATTTATTTAACAATAAGTACTGTTTATTCCTAAGGGCTTCCATAGATCCACTTTCAAGTTCAGAACCCCTGGGACTAGTTTCCATGAAGTTTAAAGTCCTCAGAGTTCAATTCCATATTCTTGAGTTTCCAGGAGCCTCCCCCTCCAGGTGAGAAAGGACTATGCCCTGCCTTTGCAATTCACCGGGATGCAGCTGTTCTTTTTGGTGTGCCCTGCAAACCCACCTTTTGGTCCCTAGAAATAATTTTAGTTATCTGCAAAAGAGCACATACATTTCAATTAACCCTTCATCTTGAGTTATGTTGCTTTTCTGCATCAGCAAAGGCACATTACTATGCAAAAATAATGAGCTTTTTTTGTGTGTAATAGAGAATATATTTGGGAGAGAAATGGGAGTTTCTGGCAAAAAATAAGGCTTCATTACTTCAGCTTTAAATGTAAATTAGGCACTCAGCAGCATGCAAGTTAGGACAATTTTCCTTACGCAAGATAAGATGAATTATATTTTATTCCTTAGTTCTTAACAAGAGTCACTTCCTTAGACATACCTAACCCTTAAACAAAGGCTGTTCTTTGTCACAGCTAGGGAAATGTTTTTATTACTGATGTTCTTTAAATATGTATGAATAAAAACCTCTCTTCTATACTCAAGTTCATAACAAACTGCTTCTTAGGCAAAGAATATGTATCTAAAGTGAATAAAAAATAAAAGGGGGGATATTTGCTTTCTCTGTGAACATTAAACGTCCCATCTAGTGGAAAGGCCTTTTAAAAAAAACAGCTGTCTTTTGAGGTTCTAATAATGGCTGACTTTGCAAAAAAGTGATGGTTTTTAAAAGTGAAAAGGGTATTAAACGCACATCTGATTGCATAGAACCACACTAACAGAACAACTACCAGTGTTTCATGGGGTTTTGCTCTTTAAAAAAAAAAAGTAATCACTTCTCTCATATTCACAATCTTCTTCATCTATCTGGAACTCAGTGTGTCCAAATGTCCCTTGCTCTGTAAATCCTTGACCAAGACGTATCCAATCCCGTCCTTCACCATGGCATAGTGCTGGTCACCTTCAGCAAATAGGCCTCTCCATTACATTCAGCCACTCACCAGACCATTCTTAGGCAGGCAAGGATCAAGGACAGTTTTCAGAGTGTTCTGTCCTAGTTAATCTGAATACATTATAGGATACTGCAGCTTTAAATCTGAAGTTCCCTGAATCACCCTTGGCAAAAAAATACAGTCCTGGGATGTTGGTCTGGAATTTTCCTTTAGTCCTGCACCACTTGAATATGCAAGTAAAAAGAAGAAAGGGTAACTGGGATATGCTCAACATCTTACTGAGCATGTAACACTTAATTTAACATCTTAACGTGCGATATCCAATTTTTATTATCAGCTTTACACTTGACAGATTCTCCAATTGACAAATGCCTTTTTAAGATAAATTTTCAAACTGATATTTCATATGATAAGTACAACTGACCTATATTTTTGCATCATGGAATCTTAACTATGCGAATCATTTCAAGATTATTGTTAGTCGGTTATTTTCCTTATATGACGGCTATGCATTTCTAAGTAGTGCAGAATCAATCACATTCCAATCATTTCTGTTATACTTTTGCACACAGCCACAAAAGGGAAGAGAAATTGAACATTTATTATTATTACATGAGTTTTTACTGCAATTCCCAATGCTGCATATCGGTAAGATGTTACATAGGAAGTGCTAAGAAATTTAAAAGTTCATGTAATTGTTTAAAAGCATACTTTAAACATATAGTATATATTATATAGACTGGCTCAGTATTGAGAAACATAAATCTTGCAGATAAAATTATCAAGTGGCAGAATGATATGACAGCCTTCCTCCAAAAAACTAGGTAGAAGTTAGATTCTCTAGAGGAGTATTGTCCAATATTGATATGGCTAGTGGTTACCATGTCTATTGAGCACTTAAAATGTGGCAATTATGGCTAACTGAAATTTTAACTTTATTTCATTTCAATTAATTAAAACAGATTTAAATACCTACCTGTGACTATAGCTACCAGACTGTACAGTTCAGATCTAGAACACTGATATTTACAGAAGTAATGTGCATAAAGAAACCTCTTATGTGCTCGCTTTGGAAGCACATTTACTAAAACTGGAAAGATACAGAGAAGATTATCATGGCCCCTGTGGCAATGATAACACATACGTTCTTGAAGTATTCATTATGTTTGATGCAAAACAGTTACAGGGACATAAAGTTCAACAGGGAATATAGTCAATGATATAATAATAAGTATGTATGGTGCCAGATGGATATTTGAATTATCAGGGGTGTAATTGTCTGTTATGCTGTACACCTGAAACTAATATCCTATCTAATAAAAGGGTAATATGCAAATTAACCATCACTCCATCACAAAGATGGTGACGCCCATCGCCACAAGATGAAGGCACCCAGTCCTCGCAGCTCCGTCGGAGTTCCCCAGTCCCAGAGGGTGGGGGATGGCTGCTGAGAGCAGGCAGCATGAGTGGCCTGACAGAATGCTTGTTTCATCACCATGGCGACAAGGCAAGCATTCCGCACCAGATGGGCCTCTGGGCCACTGGAGAGCTCTGGGCAGTGGGCGTGGAGCGGCCAGGCCCCACAGAGACGTACTGGTGCACGAATTCGTGTGCAGGGCTACTAGTGGAATAATATTGAATATCAACTGTAATTGAAAAATTAGTGTTAAAAAATAAAAGCATGAACAATCCAAAAAATAAAATAGCCCCCCAAAACTGTTCGTTGGAATGTAATATTTTAAGCATGAATGGTATGAAGACTGAAAAAAAGGTCAAGTAGCCTTGTATTTTTGCTGACTAAAAACATCAATAAGAGGCTTCTAAAGGACAGTCCCACCCAAAAGAGTCAAACACTGAATCTTAGTGTTATTTTTCATCTCAAATGATCAACTTGGTGGTAAGAAGCCTTATTGATATAATCTAAATTTGTACAAAATGACTAAATTTGTCTGTAGAAGAAGGCATTGTGATAATTCAAATTTTTCAGGCCAAAAATTTACAACTGTAAAGAGTGGTTGGCTAGAAAGCAGCAATGGTAACAGACATATACACAGGGTGTCACCAAAAATGTATACACACTTTAACAGCTGATAGCTCAATTTTGAAAATAAAATGTGTATTTTAATAAACACTGCCTTTATAAATTATTCAAAGCATGTGTATAAATTTTCGGGGCACCTTATATATTTTACTCTGAAATTCAAATTATTATTCTACCTGCAACAAGGCTCTGTGAAAATTATAAGCACAGTACATACATCATGATTGCTGCTACCACTATTGTTGTTATAGTTCTTGCCTTCAATGAACTTGCAAACTGGTACTGGCCAAGGCTTTGCTGGTTTCCCATAGGTTTGGGTGGATATACAGACAGTGATACCACTTCATTTGGATTAGTGAAAACATGAGAACTGATGCATACAAATTCAGTGGTCACTGGGTCTTAACATCATTTGTTTGTTTTTAGTTGGAAACTGGGTGGTCCTTTAACGCTGACTATGGACAGCCAATATACAGACAATATTTGAGGAAATAAGAATTTAGTAAGTAAAATTGGCTCACAATTCCAAAATTTGAGTCTCCTCCATTATACCTCAAGTAGTGCCATTACTCCTTGAATGTTCCTTGGATCTTTTATAGGGAATTATAGTATATTCCTTAATTTAAAGAAATCAAACATATATGTTTGGGTCCCAGGATTTTCTAGGTTTAAATTTAGATATTTCCTACATTTTCAAATAAAGTTATTTTACATCTATTAGGACAGATTAGCTTTTCCTACCAAAACAATACTATAAATAGTAATTGATTTTAAGAACAAGGATTTGGGATCCATACTTTAAACAATAAAGATAAATCTAGAAAAAAACATAAGTGAGTATAACTCTCTATAAATTGAAATAGAGTAAAACTAAATTATTGGCAGTACAAGAGGATAATTATAACAGATTCGCACATCCCTTTCAGACCACAACTATAAGGGGGGAAAAAGAAGTAGGAGTGGAGGTGGAGGTGGAGGTGGAGGTGAAGGTGGAGGTGGAGGTGGAGGTGGAGGAGGAGGAGGAGAAGTCAACCTCCTAGAGTAAAACCTACCTGCACAATGTATAAGGCAACACTGTTGAAATTAACCAAGAGACTGTCTATGTGATGCCTGGCCTCTTGATGTGAAAACCTCTACATGTTTCTAAACGTGACCTAAATGTAATCTTAGGAAGCAGGCCTAGAATGTGGCTTGTAAGTTAGTAAATTGGATTATAGTTTAGTTTAAAAAATTGTGTGAACAAAGAAAAATGGTCACCATAGAAATAAGCTCAAAGACCCAGACATTGTCAAGCTTTACTGCTCAGCATTATTCAGGGGAAACCCAAATAGTTCGTGTGGCAGGTGTATCCTAATCATGGATTATCTAACCAAGTCCCTTTGTTTTGATTCCATTCTCACCAAGCAACCTTGTGATTGTAATTTGGCTTCCCATGTGGCTTGTCTATAAAGACAAAATGCACTAATCTCTCAGTTCAACCTCGCTAGTCTAATTAACAGCTGTAGTTCTCACTTCAAATGAACAAACAGACATCAGGGCATGCACATGCGAGCCTGCCCATGCACAGTGTGCCAGGAGTCAGATTTCTGAGCCTTTAAGAATATAAGCTCCTCGTCCACCGCTGAACCTCCTGTGCCTAGAACAGTGCATGGCTCATGTGCTGCTCAGTAAATATCAGGCTGATGTCCAGAGACCTGAGATGACTTCTCCTAGTGTCTTTCAGTTCAAATTGCAACATATACTAAAAGGGTATAAATGTTCAATATCAAATGGCCAGAAAATAAAGTCCATTGCAAATGAAACATTTAAATAGCATAGCATTAATATGACCTAAAGCTGATGTATTTCATATAATTGAGAAATCAGCAATGCTTTGTTTTTAGACCTAAAATAGAAATGTTTTCTTCAATTCTTTTACCCTTGAAAAACTTCCCCATGACAGGCAAAAGCACTCAAAAATCATTCAGAAGCTTGACATATTCGGCATTCAAGAAGGCTCACTCTTTAAAGTGATAATGGTTTTTTCCACTGCAACCGTTTTTGAAAAGGAGCTTAAGTCAACACTTCTCCTTTCATCTTTCTCTAACTCCACAATTTATTCTAAATATCCAGTTGAGCTACTTCATATCAAATCTAAAAAAGGTAACAAAGCTAGAGAGTGCTGCTAAGTTACCCAGTTCCATACTGTGAATACAGCTATTAAAATCCCTCTCACCTGGCTGGAATGTCACAAAACCCAAAGCCCCGCCACTCTGCTTCCAGCACGCTGCAAACCCTCTCACAGGAACCAACTCGAACCTCTGGGTGACGGGGGCGGGGACTACCTGCAGGTACTAAAGAGTAACACACGAAACAGGCAAAAAATGAAGGGAAGCCAAAGGTACTTAGAGAAAGGGAAAGACTGGCTCAAGCGGCCCATTTTTCTAACTTTTGCGCTGTGTAGAGCATGATTCGTCTGAAGAGCCAGAAGACAGACACCGTGGATGATGATAAGAAAAGACACAAATGATCAATATCAAGAATGAGAGAGGCCATGGCCAGGTATCTCAACTGCTAGAGCAGTGGTCGGCAAACTGCGGCTTTCAAGCCACATGCAGCTTGCGAGCCAGGGATTGCCACCTGGTGACTAATGAGCTTGCCGACCACTGGATAGGGGCGTAATCAGAAGGAACAACAGCCTGTAATTACTGGAATTGAGAGTCTAGGACTAGAGCATCATCCTGAAATGCCAAGGTTGCAGGTTCGATCCCTGGTCAGGGCACATACAAGAATCAATCAATGAATGCATAATAATGGAAACAACAAATCAATGTATCTTGTCTCCCTCAAAAATCAATTTTAAAAATTAAAAAAAAAGAATGAGACAGATGGCACCACTACCAATTTTACAGCTTTTAAAAATATAAACAGGGAGTATTATAAACAACCCCATGCCAATAAACTACACAAATTCCTTAAAAGACACAACCATCAAAGCTTACTCAAGAAGAAACATAACCTGAACAAGCCCCATATCTTTTAAAGAGACTGAATTTATAGTTTAAAACTTTTACACAAATAAAAGTCCAGGCCCAGAAAGCTTCAGTGATGAGTTACTTCAAACACTTAAAGCAGAAAAAAAATATTAATTTTACACAAATTTTCCCATAAAACTGAAGAGGAGAGAATACTTTCCAAGGCATTTCTATGAGGCTAGTATCACTCTGGTCTGTCCAAGACTGGCAAAGATATCACAAGAAAAGACAACAATATCTCTTGAGAACATACAAGTAAAAATTCTAAAAAAGCAAATCAAATTCTTTAACTTATTGATTTGAGAGAGATAGAAGAAGAGTGTACAGAGAGAGAAGTACTGATTTGTTGTTCTACTTGTTTCTGTGTTCACTGGCTGCTTCTTGTATCTGCCCTGACCAGGAATTGAACCCGTAATCTTAGCATAACAAAACAATGCTCTAACCAACTAGATATCCAGCCAGGGCCTTAATTCTTTTAAAAATATATTAAAAGTATAGCATATCATGGCCAAGTGGGGTTTCCCCCAGGAAGGCAAGGTTATTTTAACATTTGAAAAGCAATCACTATAAGTAATAGTAACAAATTAAAAATAAAACAACACGATTATCTCAATAAACAAAAAAGCACACCTATGTTCATCTCAGTAAAAAATAAGGCATTTGAAAAAATCCAATATCCACTCTTGACTCAAAAAAACTCCCAAGAAAGAAATTTCTTCAACTTGAAAGATATCTAAGAAAAACTTACAGCTGACAACATACTTAATGCTACAAGACTGAATGCTTTCCCCCTAATGTCAGGAACAAGGATTTCCACTCTCAGTAAATTCTATTCAGCATGATATGGGAATAGGCACTCCAGTCTCATCCTGCCTGTTCATAAAATATAAGTTAAAAAAAAACAATTAGGGTTCTACCTGGTGTCTCAGATGGTTGAAGTGCCATCCTGTACACCAAAAGGTAGTGGGTTAAATTCCTGGTCAGGGCATATACCCAGGTTGTGGGTTTGATCCCTGGTTGGGGCGTGTGCCGGAGGCAACTGATCAATGTTTCTCGCTCATTTTCAATGTTTCTCTCTCCTCCTCCTCCCTTCCCTCTCTCTCTCTTTCTCTCTCTCTCTCTAAGGTCGGACTGTGGACTGAGGGGTCCCGGGTTCGATTCCAGCAAGGGCATGTACGTTGGCTGCGGGCACGTCCCCAGTAGGGGGTGTGCAAGAGGCAGCTGATCGATGTCTCTCTCTCATCGATGTTTCTGACTTTCTATCCCTCTCCCTTCTGCTCTGTGAAAAAAAATCAATAAAATATATTTTTTTAAAAAAAGAAATAAATGCACAACAGAGATACATGCAAATATGGAAAAATGAATAGTAGTATCTCTTTCCAGCTAGCTGGGCCTAAGGAAAAATCTCTGTATAAGCAAATACTGCTAAATAACCACAAGTACTCATTGTGGCAAAATGGTGACATGCTGTGGAAGGATCTCAATTTGTCAGAATAAACCACATGAAATGGCTGATATTCAACTATTTTGCCCTTAAGAAAATATGGCAATTATGTTACCGCCATTAGTAAGGTGGTTAAGAGCACAGAATCTGGAGCCAAAATGCCCAGATTCAAATCCCAGCTCCACTACGTACTGGCTGTAAGACTTTGGATAGGCTACGTAACCTTGATTTCCTCATCTGTAAAATGGGCATACAGAAATGTCTACTTCATAGGTTTGTCCTGAAGGGTTAATGAGTTTACATATATAAAGCACCTAGAACAGTGCCTAGCACACGGTAATGCCAGTGTGAGCTACTGCAGCAGCAATCAATCCCAGCTCTGGCACTCGTCCTCTATGAGAAGATTCTTTTACTTGCTTTCTCAACTTGTAAAATGGGGAGGTTTAATCAAGACCAATTCTTAAGTTACATTTTTCTAACATTATAAAAACAAAGGACAAAAGCTTTCTATCACCATACTAAACTAACAAAACAATATCATCTGCCTAAGGACTATCTGAGGTGATTCTTCAGTTTCTTTTAGAACTGACAAATTAACCTCAAGGTTAGAAATCAGTAGTATCTTCTATTGAAATCTTTTAGGTAAATTAGTCATTTTCAGAGCAATGGCTTCCCATCAGGCTTTTATAGCAAACTTTTATAGCATCTCCAGTCATACTAAGAAGTTCAACAGATATAATCAATATTTGTTCAAACCCTAGAATGTGCTGAGTGTCAAAAACCTGCCCCTAGCATAGTCATTAAAATGATAAATGTGGGCCTAGAGTCAACTGCCTGGAATCAAATCTTAACTCCATAACTAGGTGTGTGATTTTAAGCACATTATTTGGCCTCTTTTTAGCTCATTCCTTTTTGTGCAAAAACAAGAATAATCATCTCATTATGGCCGTGAAAATTAAATAAACTAATGAATGTAAAGTGCTTAGGATAGTGACCAGCACACAGGAAAGACACAGGAAAGTATCAGCTCTATTTAAGTGCTAATTAATTAATTAGTTAATTAATTAACTTTAGTGCATTTGAATTCAGAAAATAAGCACAGGCCATGCAATATGTTTAAGAAGACTCTCAAAATCAAGCAGCAACATATTATTTAAAACAGAGATCCAAAAATAAATAAATAATAAAACTTAGATGCTGAGTTGCTCTTACCTTGTTTTGTAAAAAAGAAACTATTAAAAATATCTGACCACTCTAAGAAAAAATCCTCTTAACAAAAATCACATCAAATAAGTTTACTTACCAGCCCTGGAGTGTCTTTAGTTTTTTGTTGCTTAAATCAGGATTATCTCCCATTTCCAAAACATATACAAACATTAAAATAATGTTTTCCTTATCACCTGGCATTGCTAATTCTCATTCATATCAGGTATATGGACACTATTTCCAAGAGCAGATAAAATTACTGTTAACTGTTTGTACTTTCAACCTTGAACTATGAAGCCAGTCCCACATTTTACTTCCTCTTTACATCAGTAGCCAATTGACCGCCTGCCCACACTTTCATTTCCTTTGGCCCACAGAAGCAATTAATGGTAACAAAAAAGCTTAAGCAAGAGTTCAACATTCTCTCCACATTTAATGATTCCATGGGGATTAGTTAAAAGCAGTAGTCCTCTCCCCAAGATTCCAAAAGGCAAATACCCACTTCTTGCTCTACTGCAAAAGATGGTAATTGCCATACTGCGCCTGTATCAACAGGTGGCTTTTACACAATGCTTCACAAAACTTCAAATATATGTTTTTATAATTGAAAGTAAAACTCATGCAGTAAAACTGTAAATGAACATTTACAGAATTCAGGGGCTATTTTACTTTCAAGAAAATTTAAGGCTGTGTTTGCCTGCGATAAACTCTTCTTTTATTAATAGTGCACAACCTTGCCCTAGACAGCTTGACTCAGTGGATAGAGCGTCGGCCTGCAGACTGAAGGATCTCGGGTTCGATTCCAGGCAAGGGCACATGCCTGGTTTGGGGGCTCGATCCCCACTAGGAGGCATGAAGAAGGCAACCAGTCAATGATTCTCTCTCATCATTGCTGTTTCTATCTCTTCCTCCCTCTCGCTTTCTCTCTGAAATAAATAAAAAAGATATGAAATATATACATGTATTTAAAAACAAACAAACAATAGTGCATAACCTCAAAGACTCCTCTACCTGCAGTTTCTAGGGTCAATTGTTTGGTAATCAATTTCAAAAATATTTTAAGCATATGTCCATAACCAAAACAGAATACTCATAAAATACTTAGGTATATTTAAATCAATATAAATATCACAGAATTTTAAGAGATATATACATTTTAATCTTCAAGTCCACAGGTATTTTACATACTTCTGTCTATTATACTCAGTTACACATGCATGTCTACTAGAAGTTTTGTGTTTAGGCCCTGGTCAGGCGGCTCAGTGGGTTAGAGTATCATCCCAAAACTCCAAGAAGCAACCAATGAATAAGTCAAACAACAAATCGAAGTTTCTCAATTTCTCTCTCTCATCACCAAAAATTTAAAAAGAAACTGTGGGTTCAATTTTAACCTAGCAAAAATGTACTACCCAAGACACAAATAAAATCTTCTATATATATATATATATAAAAGCCTAAGTGACCAAAATGACTGGTCACTATGACACATACTGACCACCAGGGGGCAGATGCTCAATGCAGGAGCTGCCCTCTGGTGGTCAGTGTGCTCCCCCAGCTGGCCAACCTCCCACCCACGGCCCCCGGGCTGGGTTGGGGAACCGGGGGTGGGTAGCGTTGGATGTGGCCACTTTCCCAGGATGGCCAGCTCCCTCCTTGGGGCCACAGCCAACCTCCCATGCCCCAGCCCTCTCACCCTGCCGGCAGGCCCCAATCAGTCTGTTGCCCACCCACCACGGTGGCGGTGGGTGGCAGAGCACTGAAAAAGGCAGGCTGGTGTCCAGTGTCCATTCCTTCTGCCGCCCTGCCTGGCAACTGTCACCTCCTCTCCGGCCCGACCCTGACTGGCTTGGTCCTAATTGGCCCTGAACTCTGGCCAGGCCTAGGGACCCCACCCACGCATGAATTTTGTGCACCAGGCCCCTAGTTAAATATAAACACAATAAGAAAGAGTTGGAAGAAACTCAAGTATCCATTGATGGATGAATAAGAAAAGTTATATATACATATAATGAAATATTATGTATCTTTTAAAAGGTAGGAAATCGTGTCACATACTATTATAGAGATGAACCTTGAAGACATTATGCCAAGAGAAATAAGTCACAAAAAGCAAAATACTGTTATGATTCCATTTATACGAGGTTTCTTAAGTAGTCAAACTCATAGAAACAGAAAGGGGGACGGGGGAGGGAAGTTACTGTTTAATGAGCATAGTTTCAGATTTGCAAGAAGAACAAGTTCTGGAGAGCTGTTTCACAGCAATGTGAATATACTTAACACTGCCGAACTGTACCCTTAAAAATGGTTAGGATAGTAATTTTGTTTTTCCCATCATAAAAAAGATAACACAAATAAGCTTTAAAAATTTAAAAAAATAGCCCTAGCTGATATGGCTCAGTGGTTAGAGTGTCGCGAGAGCACCAAAGGGTCAGGGGTTCAATTCCTGGTCAAGGACAAGCCACATGCAGGAGGCAACTGACCTCTCACATTGATGTTTCTTTCTCTCTTTCTCTTCCCCTTCCCCTCTCCTTTCCATTCTCTCTAAAAATCAATGGAAAAAATACCCTCCGGTGAGGATGAACTAAATCAATAAATAAACTAACTAATTAAAAATTAAAGATTTTAGCCGAGACCGGTTTGGCTCAGTGGATAGAGTGTCGGCCTGCGGGCTGAAGGGTCCCGGGTTCGATTCCAGCAAGGGCATGTACCTTGGCTGCGGGCACATCCCCAGTAGGGGGCGTGCAAGAGGCAGCTGATCGATGTCTCTCATCGATGTTTCTGACTTTCTATCCCTCTCCCTTCTGCTCTGTAAAAAATCAATAAAAATATACTTTAAAAATTAAAGATTTTAAATGTTTACTCTTTACAAAACATATTTACCTGATTTTTTCCCCATCACCTTAACAAGACCTATGACACAAATAGAATGATGGGTATTAAAAGCTGTTTCCAAAACAATACAATCTCAGCATTCAAGTAATTTTAGCCTCAGAGATCAAAGTAAATTGTTTAAAATGCTTTTGGCATAACCAAAACTTACTAAGACATTTTCCCTATTAGCAGAATATTCCCTAAATATATATACAGTAAGCAGGCTTAGAAAGTTATCTCGGTCAAACCTTTTTTGTATGTCATGTTCCAGTGTAGATGCCCAATTTAGCTAAAGCCAAAAGTAAAATAAAAAAAGATATAAAACATACTGTACATAAGACTGTCTATCAGTAGTTCAGTTTTAAAATATGTTTTGAGAAAGCTCAGGTTTCAGTGAAACATAGCTGAAAAAGGACACACCGTGAGTACCGAATCCTAAGAATACTGTCCGTCAATGACAAAGAATTCCCAGGAACTATTAATTCTCAAGGATTAAACAAAAGATACTTGTGTTTGAAGAAAAAAGCAACTTCGATTAAGAAAGGAATGAATGAGAAAATGGAAAAAGAAGGAGGAGAAAGAAAGGAATGACTGAGAAAATGGAAAAAGAAGGAGAAAGAAAGGAATGAATGAGAAAATGGAAAAAGGAGGAGAAAGAAAGGAATGAATGAGAAAATGGAAAAAGGAGAAAGAAAGGAATGAATGAGAAAATGGAAAAAGAAGGAGGAGAAAGAAAGGAATGAATGAGAAAATGGAAAAAGAAGAAGGAGAAAGAAAGAAATGACTGAGAAAATGGAAAAAGAAGGAGAAAGAAAGGAATGAATGAGAAAATGGAAAAAGAAGGAGGAGAAAGAAAGGAATGACTGAGAAAACCAGTTTTAGCTTGTCTTAAGCCTCGATCACCTTCATTCAAAATTATCAAATCACATTATTCCTGGTTAAGTTCTGTTGTCACTTGTTTATATTTAAATAGTTTCCAGGTGCCCAATTTCCCTTTCTCACTTTACTGGCTGCCACAATTGTCAACTGCAAATTTGTTAAATGTCATAAGCACTTGAAAAAAAAGAAGAAATAATCATGCAAGGACAGTGTGAGGATAAACCAAAGCAGTTTCTCCATGAGAAAATGAGGCCTGACACGGTGACAATCACTCTAGGGAAGTTGTTTTGACAGTCACCGACAACACACAGAAATCTGGCCTCAACCTATATTACAGAAAATATTTAAGTATAGTTTTGTAAGCTCCAGGCTCTCCACAGATTTATAGCAAGGTTCAAAGAGGCACAAACCACTGTCTTTACACGTGCTTTTCTATAGTCTACAGCTTCTCCGGAATAGTTTTGCAGCTCTTGCCCAATTTAAGAAAAGGGAAAAAAAGCTATACAAATCAGGTCCACCCAATGAGGCTGGGCAAAAGACAGAGGAAGGAAAAGAGCCTTTAAAAAGACTTTGCATGCAATAATTGTTTTCCTACTTTACCCCCTTCCTTCACTGTGCATTACATTGTCAGCATGAGTCTTCCAGATGACTTTTAAGTGGCAATAAGAGAGTAAGCATTCTGTGAACTGGGTAAAAGGTGGACAAAATAAATACAGTCAGCTCATACTTTCTGAGAAGACTGTGCAACAGCTGAGAGCTACTTAATACAAATACTAAAACCTGCTTGGACTATGACCTCAGAAATTGCAGTTTTAGGGATAGAGTAGTTTTCGTATGATTCAGTATTTTCTAGATGCTGCAGTAGTCTTCTGCAGCAGACAGCAGAATAGTGACATCCATTCGAGCTCTGACTTGGAAAGAAAGAGCCCCTGGGTTTTACATCAATCCTGATTCTGGTTCAGTGGGATCCTATGGACTTCCTTTTTTTTTTTTTCATTCACAAAATGAGGTGGTTAGACTAAGATTCCTTTCAATCTAAATGAGTTGAGTCTAGAAATCTAATATTTAGTAATATTTTTTAAAAAGCATCCAGCTACTCAATCTCTATTGCTCTCATTATTATTTTGCAGAGTTCCACATTGTGCACATAACAACGCCAAGGACAAGAGTCAACAGATCTACTCCTCTCTATGGTTTGTGCAGTTCAAGGGGCTTTGGGCTCTACGTACAATCCTTCTACTGAAGGCTACAAAGCTGTTGGTTTTAGAAATTCTAAAGATTCAAAGGAGAAGCAAAGCCTTCTTAAGGCACCGGGCTTACCACTCTAGCTCAAAATACATGCGACAAGAACATAGGCCTTGAAAGCATCAGAACTATCCCCCATCAAGTCCACTCGCTGTGTGTACATCTCTTTCAAATCACTCTGAGAATGCATTTACATGCTCTAGGTTCTGGCTGGTAAGCCAATACTACTCAAAAGGGGTAAAATGAATAGAGCTACAAAAGAATAGCCACTGTCAAATTCCATAGATGCTGTCTCAAAAACATAGTAACCCAGCTGGCACACAGAGCAGCAACCCTTTGGGCCACACATTGCACAGCAAGGACCTCAGGGTCTCTGTGACGCAAGCAGCAAGCACACATTGGCATCAACAGCAAAAGACCGTGATGTCCACGCCGAAGTCAGCTTGGCTCAGTGGATAGAGCGTCGGCCTGCGGACTGAAAGGTCCCAGGTTCGATTCCGGTCAAGGGCATGTATTGTGGCTGCAGGCACATCCCCAATAGGGGTTGTGCCAGAGGCAGCTGATGGATGTTTCTTTCTCATCGATGTTTCTGACTTTCTATCCCTCCCTCTTCCTCTCTGTGAAAAATCAATAAAATATATATTTTTTTTAAAAAAAGACAGTGATGTCCTGAGTCCTTCACTTCAGCTGTCGATGACCGGATAGCCAAACTAAGCACAAACCAGAACATGGACTGGAGAATTTTATCTGAACCTTGACTCCCAATTTTCACCCAGGCAGTCCCTAAAGATGGGGTTTATAAACAGAAAAAAAAAGCCACTTTGTGTAAAATTTGAGCACCAGAAGTTAGTGCGTATCACATAATACATTAAATAACAGACATGGTGTGATTACCTCTGTTTAAAATCTCACTAGTTATCTAACAAATGAACAGTTAAACCTCTTGCTTTCAAGATAATTCCAAGTTGGATGAAAGACTCTCAAAGCACTTTATATACTACATGTCATTAACTCACATAAATCCTTGACAAGTGTGGCAAAAAGCCAAAGCTCCAAATATTATAAATGGGGAGAGCAGCACAAAACAATGACAAGACATGTCAGAAATCATTCTGCAAAGAGCCCTACAAAAGAAAGCAACTGCTTGGGCTCCCACGTCAGCTTTCTGCCTTTATTTGGAAGCTACCTTGAAATAGCTTAAGGACAAGGAATCAGGGTCCAGAAAAATCATCTCAGGCGAAGGTGTGTCAGCCCAAAGGGAACATACAACAGTGGGGGCTCAGCGCCCCTCGCCCGGGGGTTAGAACACGGACACTCCACTTCTGGAGACACCATGCAAGTAAAGGAACCCAGAGCTCCTAAAAGATGAAGTCTTGCTCTCTCCCCCACTTGCACATCCAGCATGGACGAAAACTCCTGCTTGTTTTTTTAAACCATTCTGAGATAGGCTTTGTAAGCAACAATTTTCTTTCGATTTTCTTGTGCAGTTTATGAAAAATGTGCCCTCGTTTCAAATATTCGTTCGTCCCCTAGGAACTGCGGCGGAAGAGGGGGCAGCCAGGGACGCTAAGCTAGGCTGGGAGACCACATGAAGCTGAGGAATGGGCCCCTGCCAGGCCGCCATGCAACAGGTGAAAGAAACTGAAGCAGGGAAGGGCGGGAGCGGGCCGGATTAGCAGCCTTGGTCTTTCCAAAGTTGCACTCATGGGGCCTTACTACATGTTTTGTGATAATCCTGTGTATTCCACTCAGAATCGCAGGGACAGCCGAGAGCTGGAAGGGACAATAGAGGTCATCTACTCGATAACTTCGGTTCCAAGGCTTCTCTTTCCTTTTATGTAATGGTCTAGAGACGCTTTTGTTTGAATTCTCCCACTACCTGAAAAGGCAACTCCGCTTCTTGGTAGAGCTAACTGGTAGAAAGTCCCTCATGGCTAATTTCCGTCCATTAACCACATCTATCCTTCCTGGAACTACACAGTATAAATCTCAACCGTTCTTTAGATGGCAGTCCAATATAATAAAATATAAATTCAAGACTTACCAATTATATTTTGTTTGCAGTATGCGCCCATTCTACCTCCCTAAAGTCTTTGTGATGTTGATTCAGTCAGTCTTCCATTGAAGAAGTACCCTCCTGCATATAAGGCGACTTTTTAACCCGGGAAAATCTTCTCAAAAGTCTGGGGTCGTCTTATACGCCAGGTGTAAAAAAATTCCGTAGCTTCAGTTATGATGGGCTTGCTAACTCGCCGGGGACTTGCCCAGCACTTGCTCTCTTTCTATTGTTTGTTATCTTCCTCCTATCATCATCAGTTCCAGTCGTCTTATACGCCGGAAAATACGCTATATGTTATCTATCATTTGAGAGAAAGATAAACAGGAACAGCAGCTAAACTTTATTGGTCATTTACTAAGGGTCAAGAACTATTCTCAGTGCTTTACATTTAATAATTCATTTAATCTTCCAATCATATGAGGTAAATATTCTGTTGATTTATTTCACAGATATGAAAACTGAGGCACAGAAAGGTTAGGTAATTAATTTTCTGAGGCCACACAGTTGATTCCAAGAGGAATGCTCCCAGGACTGGGGCTCCTACACGTAAAGAGTCCACTGTATGGTAGGAGATAACTAATATCCATCCCTCTTGGCTTTGTGACAGAGGTGCAAATCTGCTGAGTGCATGTTCCATTTGCATCAAAATCTCTATAAATAATGTTGGTCAGGACAGGGCCACTGACTCTTACCACATAATAGTACAGTTATCCCTACCAGTTGACAATAACCCACTAAGAAGACATTTCTAGGGTATAGTTGTTTAGCAAACTAGAGATTCCCTCACTTCTGTCTTCATTCAGCTCACAAGGGTTTGGACAATAATGACATTACAAGAAACTCTAGGAGGCCCTTTAATAAAATCAGATTATATGATCTTGTTTAATAAAACAAATTAAAAAACTAGAAAAGGTGGAAAAACAAAATTGGTCTACCCCAGTGGTCCACAAACTGTGGCTCGTGAGCCACATGCGGCTCTTTGGCCCCTTGAGTTTTCAGCAAAGGCCAGCTCAGGAGTACCGCAATTAAGTTAATAACAATGTACCTACCTATATAGTTTAAGTTTAAAAAACTTGGCTCTCAAAAGAAATTTCAATAATTTTACTGTTGATATTTGGCTCTGTTGACTAATGAGTTTGCCGACCACTGGTCTACCCTGTTTCTCCTGCTAGTCTTACAAGTACCGTAATAGCTATGGCAATATTGTAATAAACATTCTCTTGTACACTGCTGGCAGGAGCAGAATACTACATCCTTAGTGATAAGCAATTTGGAAATACATTTTAAGAATTCATATCCTTTTACCTAGGAATTCTACTTTTGATCATTTATCCTGAGAAAATAATCAGAGATGTGGACCCAGATTCGTGCAGATGTTTATGACAGCACTATTTGTCATGATAAAACACTGGATGCCCTGGTTGCCATTACTCAGTGGTTAGAGTGTCAGTCTGTGCACCAAAGGTTCACAGGTTTGATTCCTGATCAAGGGCATATACCCGAGTTGCAGGTTCCATCCCTGGTGCCCAATCAGGCACATATGGGAGGCAATCAATGTTTCTCTCTCTGTTTCTCTCTCTCTCTCTCTCTCTCTCTCTCCCTCCCTCCCTCCCTCCCTCCCTCCCTCCCACCTTCTCTCCCTTCTTTCTTCCCTCCCTTCCTCCTCCCTCCCACTCTCTCTAAAAATTATTGGAAAAAATATTCTTGGGTGAGGATTAAGCAAAAAGATAACAACACTGGAAATAACATGAACGTGCGAAATAGGGGTGTGAATAAATTATGCAGCATCTACCTGCTGAAATCGTAATAGTAAAAATTCTATTACTATAAATAACTAATTACAGGGAAATGCTTATGATACATTCAATAAAAATAGTCAGATACTTGTCCAGCTGGTATAGCTCAGTGGTTGAGCAGCGACCCAGGAACCAAGAGGTCACTGGTTCTATTCCTGGGTTACAGGCTTGATTCCCAGTGGAGGGGCATGCAGGAGGCAGCTAATCTATGATGTTTCTCTCTCACTGATATTTCTCTCTCTTATCCCTCTCCATTCCTTTCTCTCTAAAAGAAAAATCAATAAAAACATATTTAAATAGCCAGATACTCTATACAAAATGAACTACAATCTAAAGTATTTTCTTTTAAAATAGTATTATTGTGATCATCACAGAGGAAGATGGAAAGAAATTTATAAAAATGAACTGTTAGATTATGAGCAAGTTTTATTTCTATTTTTCTATAATTTCTAAGTATGTTACAATGAACATACATTAATTTTATTAACAAAAGACACAATAAAAAATATTAGAATGAAGCACGTGAAGTTGATATTCAATTGCTTTTGGCTTTCAAAACTAGCACTTTCATGTGGCTCAACCTGATATTAACCCTAAAAGAAAACACAAAATTAACAACACTGCCTGTTCTTGGTGAACCAATACTGATCCTTGATTATTGTCATAAAATGCTAAAAAACTACTGCTTAGCAATTTCTTCTAGAATTGTACTGTATGGCTCACTAGTCTATAATTTTCTAGAGTTCACCATTTAGAACACAGAATCAACACACAGTCTTTGGTCTTCAAGACTGCAAACCTCAAGAAAATCCTGACATGGGTACATGTAATTTGCATCCCAAATTACAAAAGTTATGACTCGATGACCCTGTTATCTGTGCCCTGAGGGGAAAAAAACACAACACTGTAAGGTTTGTCACCGTTTATTGTTTGAGGTGCTAAAGAATCCAGCCATCGGGCCAAAGAGCAATGTCCCAGTATAGCTCATATTGCATTTCCTAGAGAATTGGGAGCGTGCAAAACACTCTGATCTTTGATTCTCACCACCCTCCTACAATCTCATCTTATTGTGAGCAAAAAGACCTGAAGATCAATCTGTTCCAGGAAGAGATGGTGGCCTCTAAGCATGGCAGACTCCAAAACGCCTATTTTCCAGGATTCCTTAGAGATGACCAACAGTAAATTCTTAACTGCCTTATTCTTCATCAGGCGTATATCAAGGGTGAGGCACGGTGCTAGGGATTATAAATATCTTCAGCATTCTGGACTGAGGTGTAATGCATCTGGCTGGGAGGTGGGATTTACAAAAATGCTTAACTCTTGAATCATTTTTCTCCTCTTATCTTGGGCTTTTATGTATACTTATTGATTTATCTTATATTTTTTGTTAATTGGTGTTGAGGGTGTTGAGGCACCATTTTATGCAAAACAAAAACTAATTCCTTTCTACCTCCTTCCCAAAAGATCATTATGAGCTAATCACAGGAAGATGTCAAGTCCTACTGTCCCATGGCAAAAGAATGAATGCCGGTTATGCAATGAGCTGGA
Source organism: Antrozous pallidus (assembly GCA_027563665.1). Classification (NCBI taxonomy): domain Eukaryota; kingdom Metazoa; phylum Chordata; class Mammalia; order Chiroptera; family Vespertilionidae; genus Antrozous; species Antrozous pallidus. The sequence goes on from CM050509.1 coordinate 128,678,097, forward strand.
ATGAGAAACCCCACTGCCCTCCCTGGTTTGACAAGGGGGCGAGGAAAGGTGCCACTGAAGAGAGTGTCAGGTTAAGAAAAGAAAGTTTAATGCCTGTAGAAATGGAAAATTCTTCATTCACCACAAACAAAAAACTTGGTTACCCTTATGAATTTAAAGCTCTAGATAGAAAAGAAAAAGCCCAAGCTGTTACAACATCATATGGTTCCTCTTGGATTTCATCGCTGCAAAAAGAGCATGCCATACCTCTCTTGGAAAATCTTGGCACTGACCAAAAAAGCAATGGAATCAACAGTAGGAATTGTTCTATGAACACTGACATCAAGTGATGTTCTTTTCCTCTGTCTTTAAATATATCTAATTCATATGGCACAGAGTTCATTTACAAGTCAATGTCTTTCCTTTCCCTCCATCCCATTTTCAATGCACCACTAAGACAATGACCATGCATGCCAAAACCGGTTTGGCTCAGTGGATAGAGCGTCGGCCTGCAGACTCAAGGATCCCAGGTTCGATTCCGATCAAGGGCATGGACCTTGGTTGCGGGCACATCCCCAGTAGGGGGTGTGCAAGAGGCAGCTGATCGATGTTTCTGACTTTCTATCTCTCTCCCTTCCTCTCTGTAAAAAAAAAAAATAAATAAATAATATATATTTTTTAAAAAGACAGTGACCATGATTTTACTCTTCCCGGGACCCCCAGAATTCATAATGTGCCTAACACATAGTAGGCCAGATAACCGAACTGAATTTGGCCCATCTACAACTTAAGAAAGAACCTTATATTGAAGTATAGCAACACTAAAAGCTATCACAGCCTTTTACGCAGTTGGACCACCCAGTATTTTACTTATCAAGCATAAGAAAATAATACTGCTGGTATCTGTGTTTCCTGTATTTCAGAGGAGAGGCCCGGATGTAAGAAGTCATATACATTTTAGCCATTTACAAGTGAAGGGACCTTGGTGACTTACTTAAGCCCTTGGAGATTTTGTCTTCATTTGTAAACAGAGATAATATCCCCTATCAGCAAGGCTGCAGGACATTAAATCAAACAGTATGATAGCAGACATCCAGCCAGAGACATTTCCTAGCTGCCAATTCATCCAAGCAGGCTGCCTTTACCAATCACCTGATTGCTGATTTAAGTTTTCAGCTATTCTGCAGGTCATGCCAATACACTTCAGCCTGAATCTCATGAGGACCTCTTTTACCTCCTTCACCAACCATTCCCTCCCTTCTTCATCAAAGCCTTCCATAAACCACCAATACCAGAAGCGTGCAACTTTGGCTTCTGGGGTTCGATAGGCCTTTCCTTCTGCCTTCCCACATTTAGTTCTTCCAGCAACCACTTTGAAAAAAAAAGTTGAAAGCTAAATGGAAGACAGTAAAACTCCTGACTCCAGGAATGAGATGCCTCAGGACCCAAGTTATAGTTGGATAGCCCAATGCAGAGTAATAAAACACACTGTCTTAGAAGGAAGCTTTATCCTTTCCATCACATTAACATTGAGCACCCCAGCTTCATGTCCAGAAAAACTACAGGTGGCAGAAAACCCAGAAGCCCATTACCAAACCTGTAAGTGGAAAGGCAACGGGAGACTTGAGAGCATCAATAGCCAACATCCATTAACCTAGCCCAGTGGTCTGCAAACTGTGGCCCGCGAACAACGGTTCGCTGCTCTGTTGACTGAGTTTGCTGACCACTGACCTCGCCAATGGAGCCCCGTGCCAACACACATTTCACTTAAATCCCCCAAACTAATCAGTTCCAAGGAAAGAATGTCACCTGACATGATTAAGAAAAAAGCAGAACAGAAAAACTAAGGGTAATTTTTGCACACAACGAAGAAAGAAGGGTAGGATTAAAAAAAAACAAACCTCCAAATCCTGCCAAATCTACAACATAAAATTATTTCGAAAGCTGGAAACCCTCATTTTGTACATGAAGAAAAATTAGAAATTTTGTGTTAGAAATAGCCTAACTTAAAGGCTCCAGCAAATAAAAGAGATGCACAAGCCGAAACCGGTTTGGCTCAGTGGATGGAGCGTCGGCCTGTGGACTGAAAGGTCCCAGGTTCGATCCCGGTCAAGGCATGTACCTTGGCTGTGGGCACATCTCCAGTAGGGGGCGTGCAGGAGGCAGCTGATCGATGTTTCTCTCTCATCGATGTTTCTGACTTTCTATCCCTCTCCCTTCCTCTCTGTAATAAATCAATAAAATATATTTTTTTAAAAAAAGAGAGATGCACAAGCCCAGACGGTGTGGGTCAGTGGTTGAGCATCGACCTATGAGCCAGGAGGTCATGGGTTGACCCCCAATCAGGGCACATGCCCGGGTGGCAGGCTCGATCCCCAGAGGAGAGCATCAGGAGGCAGCCAATTGATGATTCTCTCTTATCGCTGATGTTCCCATCTCTCTCGCTCCCTCTCCGTCTCCCTCTCTCTGAAATCAATAAAAATATATATTTTTTTTAAAAAGGGACACACAAGAAGCCAAAGATAGGTTGCAGGGATAGATAGGTGCGAATTCTCCCTTTTCCTTGCAATAAACAAATTACACAGGTTCGCTTCATTACACTGCATGTAAAAAAAATAAAGCACTGTTTCCGGGCAACAAACATAGGAGCTTAATATTCACTGTGCAGAATCCTAAAAAGTCAGTGAATGTCTTGGAATTTCACCACACAAACTTGCGTCACCACACTCTTTTGTGTCAGGCTGTTTCATTATCTTCAAGGCTACCCATAATTGGAGCCCGAGTCTAAAAATAGGCTATTTTTTCCCCTTGCAATCTGATTGGTAAATAAAAGTTAGGGGAGTTTTTTATCCCCTTCATTTGTTCTAAACAACCACTACCGCTGCTCATCGAGCAAAGATTACTGAAGATGTTTTCTGGACCTATTTGTTTATCGTGCTTACGACAAACACTACGACCTTCACCATCCTCACCAGCAGTGAGATGCGAGTGCCATAGACAGCTACACAAAGACATGCTCCAGAACCACCCCAATTTCAGCTGTGGTGAACGGCATCACCACCCCCTATCCCCCCCCCACACACACACACACAGGACAGGAAAAAGTCTTCTTCCTCATCTGAGTCTCTCCATCCTTGCTGCATCACTCAATTCTCTTCCTTAACAATTCCTAGTGTCACATTAATTATGACCATTCAAATTCCCTTATGGCTGGCGTCAAAGGACTGAAGAAGTCAAAAGAGAATCGATGGAAATCTCTAAAGTGACAGCAACTACTACCCAATCCTGAATGATACATGCTAATTGGCACACATCCTTTCAAACAAAAATGGTTCCAAGCACTATGAAGATAGAACACTGTTTTCTCGCATTTCGTGATGCCTGGCGCATAGACAAACTTGCAAAAAAACACAGGCAACGTACTCTGGGGGGGGCAGTTAAGAATGCTCAGGCTCCCTAGATTTGATTTACGTCTGTGACTCACTGGCCCTTGGGCAATCTGTACTTCAGTTCACTCACCTATAAAGTGGAAATCCTATGTAATAAAGATGTAATATGCAAATTAACCTTCACACCGTCACAAGATGGCTGCACCCACAACAGAGGCAGGGTTCCCGTAATGAGCAATGAGCAGGGACCTGAGGCTGCATGGCGCTGGGCTGGGCTGGGGGACCTGAGGCTGCACCCCCTGACTGGCGGGGCTTGATGGGGGACCTCAAGGTGTGCCCCCCTACCCAGCGGGGCTTGAACGGGGACCTGAGTCTGCACCCCCCACCTAGCATGCGCTGGGGTACCTGAGGCTACACTCCCTGCCCAGCGTGCACTGGGGGACCTAGGCTGCACCCCCCACCCAGCGGGGCTTGATGGGATTGGGCCAGCGGGGTCTGGATCTTGCGCGATTTTGAGGCATGCGCAGGTGGGCGGGGACTTGACTGTGGGTCCCGTGGCATGCCCTAGACTCTGACAGGAGGAAGATTTTCATATAAATTTTACTAATTTTCTTTCATCTCTGACACTTAAATTATAGAGAAAAGGCAAAAAGCAATATTACAATATTTCCTCTAATTAATTCCCTTTTAATATGCATGAATTTCATGCACCAGGCCACTAATCATAGTATAAAACCCCATGATAACTTGCCTCACAATCAGGAAAATTCAGATTGGCTCCCATCCTCCACCCAGTCCCCATTTATAGGAACAGGCTCAAGCTATTATCGAGGGGGTGGGTGAGGAGCAGGAAGGATGTTAGAAAATAACTAAATTCATGATCACTTATTTAGATTTTCTCAGTTCAGTACATTTCTAAACATCTAATAAATGAAAACCTTTTCTTCTCCATGCCAACACACACACACACACACACACACACACACACACACACACACACTAGAAAACAAATTGGAAAACTCTATTTTTCATAATCCGTGCAGTAATATGATTCCTACATTTTATGCAATTAGAAAAACATTTTTCAAATTCAGTTTTTTTGTTGAATTGGGGGTTTACTGTTAGCATAAAGTGCCTAAAACAGTGTCTGGCAATGCTTGATATACCTTAGCTATCATTATTATCCCTACTTGCACTGTGTGCGTAATTATTTACTACTGATACATAGAGGCAAATGTGAGACCAGATCCTAATTATCTTTGGAAGTTCCTAATAACTGTTACCCAACCTAAGTTGAGAGCTAGTCACATGTGCCACAATAAATTGAGTGGGGGAGGACAAAACCAATATATGCTAAACTGAAAAAGAATTAATCAGGAGGCATTAGCATAGAACTTAAGTAATAGCTGTATTTTCCCCCTTCTAATAAATATCTCCAAATATAGTTCACAGTGATTCAATTTATCAGCAAATGGTTTGCACAGGCTCCTACAGGACAAAATGAGATATCTTGTACTAGAAACAAGGACAAAACTATAGTTAAAGTAGCAATCTCTTTGTGTTTTGTTGTGGGTTTTTTTTGTTGTTATTAACCTTCATCCAAGGATATTTTTCCATTGATTTTTTAGAGAGTAGAAGGGGAGGGGGGGGGGGGAGAGAGAGAGAGAAGAGAGGAAGAGACATCAAAGTGAGAGAGAAAGAAACTACAAAATATTCATGATGGAATACTACAGAGCAGTTGAAATGGAATGATCAGATCCATATGTATCAACCCGGCTACAGTTAAAAACTATAATGTTGGGAGACAAAAACAAGTGGTAAACTCAAATATGAAGTACCATTTATATAAATTAAATAGCTATATTCACAGTTAAGAAGAGCCTACAAAAAGGAAAGATACATATCAACTTCACAACAGGGGCTGCCTCTGCAGAGGGAAGGAGATTGGGGAAGAGCACAGAGAGGACATTACTGTAAGGCTTTCTTTGATTTAAAGAAAATCTGAAGCAGTTATGGCAAAATCTTAACATGTATTCGTTCTGGAAAGGAGCTACATGGATATGTTAGTTTATTCTATTAAAATAATGGACATTGCCGAAACCAGTTTGGCTCAGTTGACAGAGCATCGGCCTGCAAACTGAAAGGTCCCAGGTTCAATTCCTGTCAAGGGCATGGGCCTTGGTTGCGGACAAATCCCCAGTGGAGGTTGTGCGAGAGGCAGCTGATCGATGTTTCTTATTGATGTTTCTGACTTTCTATCCCTCTCCCTTCCTTCTCTGTAAAAAATCAAAAAATATATATTTTTTAAAAATAATGGAAGTAAATTTTAATTTATAAATGAGAGGCAGAGGTGGAGTAGGGTGAGAAAAGGCCTCGCCAAAGTGTCACATAAGCTGAAACTTGAAGAGAGAAAAATGCAGCCCTGCAACACCAGATCTGCAGAGCGTTCCAGGCAGCGGGGCCCAGATGCGCAAGGGCCTTACGGAAGGACAGAACTGAACCTGTGTGTGGAACTAAAAGAAAACAGTGGCCCGTGAGGCTGGACCAAAGCAGGGCTGGGAAGGGCAGCGGATCAGTTAGTATACAGGACCTCGGAGGCCAAAGTGAAGCGAGATGGGAAATCACTGAAAATGGCATGATGCGATCACGTTAAAAATATAGGCTGCCCAGCCGGCTTGGCTCAGTGGCTGAACGTCAACCTATGAACCAGGGGGGTCACAGTTCGATTCCTGGTTAGGGCACATGCAGTTTCGATCCCATGTGGAGCTGCAAGAGACAAGCCCTACTCTCTCATCATTGATGTTTCTCTCTCTCTCTCCTCCTCCCTTCTTCTCTGAAATCATTAAAAATATATTTTTTTTAAAATATAGACTACCTGCTTTGGAGAGAATGGATTAGAAGAAGCTAGAGGAGAAGGAGACAACCAAAGGAAGGTTGCTGTGGTGATCCTGGCCAGACACAATGGTGGCCGGAACTAAGCAGGGAGTAGCAGTAGCAATGGAGAAGAATGGATGAATCTATTGTGAAGGTAAGATTCACAAGACTTACTAATAATTGCATCTTAGAACTGGTGTAAGAAATGGTAAGAGATCTGCCAAAACCGGTTTGACTCAGTGGATAGATCATCGGCCTGTGGACTGAAAGGTCCCACGTTCAACTCCGGTCAAGGGCATGTACCTTGGTTGTGGGCACATCCCCGGTGGGGGTGTGCAAGAGGCAGCTGATGGATGTTTCTCTCTCACTGATGTTTTTGGCTTTCTATCCCTCTCCCTTCCTCTCTGTGAAAAATCAATAAAATATATATTTTTAAAAAGAAATGATATCTATTTCTTTAATATTATAAAAATACTTGGTGTTTGCCATTGTGCCCACTACTAGATGCTATTGAATGACAGGAAAAAAAACTCTAGTGCCCCAAATCGATTTAGTAAAAATGAATGAATAAACTCAGCAAACTCAAGAATGAATGAATAGAAATATAAGCTGAGGTCATTATGCTAAAGAGGTTAAATCAGTCAGGCAAAGTGAGTTTTGAGCAAGATTAATAAAAGAGAAAGCACGGAAATTAGTGTAGGTCAGTGATGGGCAACCTTTTGAGCTTGGTGTCAAAATTCACCAAAAAACCGATCACAACTCGAGTGGTGTGTCACTTCGAGAAAAAAAAAACACAATAATTTCATGATATTTATAGTTTAAATAACAAAAATGTATAATTGTAATATATAACTGTATTTAATAAACCAAAAGCTAATTATTTAACTTACCTGCTTAGTTCATCTGTCAGTCACTTTCTTTTGTTGGTCTTGATATTATTTAACTTGTGTGGGGTGCCATGAACTAAGATAAGTGAGGGGGAGGGGGAATTCTTTAACTAACCTGCCTATTAGTGACTTTTTTGTTGCTGAATTTCATTGGCTAAACCTTCAATTGAAGGTTGGTATTTCGTACACATCAAGCCCAAGCAAGCGCTACTAACTTCATCTGTCAATCTGTTTCTTTTGTTGGTTTTGATATTATTTAATGCTCAGAATAAGGTCTCACAAAAGTACGTAGAGGGAAAAATTGTGAGTAAAACCATTGCTATATTTTTCAGGGTGCTAAAAGTGTCTGGTAATCAGTTCCAGGTACTCCAAATTTCCTGTTCGTAGTGGCACTCCTCTTGATTCTCCAAGTGGCACCTTTCCAGATTCTCAAGCTTTGACCTCAAGTCAACAAACACCTGAGCCCAGATGCTGTCTTGAAATTCTGCAAGTTGCAGAAATTCTGCAAGTTGATCTCCAAATCATCCATTTGCATCCACTGGAAACCATTTAATTCCAAACTACTGTAGGCTACTACATTAGGATACTTAATTATTTTATGGTCTGTTCTAGGCTTCTAAATTGATTAAATCTATCACTGAGCTGGTCAAGTAAGGAGTCTAAAACATGCTGGTACTGTATATGCAAGGGTTCCATTTCATTTTGTACAGCTGCACTGGCCTTCTCAAAATACTTTGTTACTCAAGGAAAATACTTATGTTTTAGTTTCTACATCTCGCTTGAAAATTTAGAGTGTCTTCACTACAGCAAATGTTTCATTCTCGGCTATTGCACCTAGCTGTGCAGTAGCCGAGGATGAAATGTCCTTCTCAGCATGCGGCCCCATACTTCTCTGTATGCGGCTGCGTGTCATGGAAAATGGCTGCTCGTATCAGTGCTGACACGCATGTCATAGGTTCGCCATCACGGGTGTAGGTGGACAAGGGCAGGAAACACAGAAGAAATGGCAAAGTGAAAACATAAAATAGAAAATAATTTGGCAAAGAGCATACAAATTTGCTTTATTAGAGCAATTATTAAGCATTCAAGAGAAAAATGTAGATGTGTTGAGAGACAGACATGACAGCATGAGGTTTTCTTCTTGTTTTTTAACTAACATTTATTGAGTGCTAATTATGACTATACCAAGGCATTAACACACATCTCATTTAATTTTCCCAACAACTTTTTGGACAGCTACCATGATTAAAAACGAGGAAGCTGAGGCTGAGAGGGGTTCAATAACCAGTCAGCGGGCTGCCAGCTCAGCGAGAAGCAGGGCCAGGGGCGCCTGCCGGGCACTTACCTGGGAAGCCAGTGGGCCGGAGGTAGTGGGGAGACCCGTGAGAGCAGGAGCGCGAGGACACCAGGCCTTGCCTGGATCCAGGTCTGCCACGCACGCGGTTGAGGTGTTTTACAAGGGTATTCTCTATGTCTCAAATCCCTCACCTATAAACTGGGGAGAATTACACTATCTCCCTACTGCAATGCTGCCTGCCACCATCACTGCACTTGAAGAGCAAGCACCAGCTAAAGTCAACCATCACCTTCATGTCCCCAAATTCAATGTAAAATTTTCAAACTTCTATCAGTGTCTCTTTCTGACAGTCACTCCCCATCTCACCCTCCCCCCCCACCAAAACGCTCTTCCACCACACTACGTGTTCCTACTTTTCTCCTTCTGGCTTTTCCACAGACAACTTTTTAAATCCAGCCTCCACCACCAAGCCAGACCCTTCTCTTTCTACTCTCCTCTCTTCCAAAGTAATCTCAGCCAAGGGAATGGCTTCATTTCCCTCAACACACCAGCAACTCCCAAATGTATACCCTGCTTCCTCAAAAGTAACATGTCAAAGATCAAAGTGCTCATCTTCCCTTCCCCGAGCCCCAAACCCGATCACCTTCCGGTGCTCTTCACCTCAATGAAAGGTCCATCTACCTGCTCAGTCAGACAGGAGTTGTTCTTGATACTTTTGCTATTCTAAGTGCTAGCCCAGTGGTCGGCAAACTCAGTCAACAGAGCCACAGTTTGCAGACCACTGCCCTGGCCAATCTAGCACCGGTTTTGCTCTTTTTTTTCCCCCACTTACATCTCTCTCATGTCTGTATCCTCCCTCCTCTGACCGCCATCACACCAGCCAAGCTACCACCTTCACTTACCTGGAATACTTCAATAAGAGCCTACTAAATCATTCCCCTCACCTGTTCTGGCCCCTCAAGCTCACTCAGCCAGAACGATCTTCTCAAAATGCAAATGGAAGCCAATCCCTCCACCACTCCCCCACAGAACCCACTAATGCTCTCTGCCGCTCAATTCGAACAAGGCCCCTCTCCAGCCTCACCTCCCATCACTCTCTCCTTCCTTTCTCCACTCCAGCTACAGCAGCCTCTCCTGTTCCTTGATCATAGAATGCTTCCACCCACCCCAGGATCTCCTCATGTGTCCTCCCCTGCCCCCTGTAGTGCTTAGCACTGTAGCCCTTTAGCTAACTAGCTCCAGTGCACACTTTACAGATCTCACCTCTAGTATCACTGGCTCAGGAAACCCCTGATTCTTCAGTCTACGTGCTTTGATTCTTCGCAGGGTCTTTGTCATCAGTACTCAGAAATTCCCATTCCTTTTCTTAGTATCTATTTTCTTTTGGAATGGCATGATCATTCATTTGACTGTTTGCTTAATGGCTCTCGCCTACCAGACTGAAAATTCCGTGAGGACAAGAGCCTCGAAGACAGAAATTTATCACTGTTTCCCCCAATACACCAACCCCATGCCCGGCACCTGGGGGCTTGGCACCTCACAAGAATGCTTCCTCTGGGGGATCGGGAGGATTAGTAATGCACAGGCTTTCTTAGGTTAAGGTGCTTGGTAACTGGGGCTCAACAGTAATCACTGTCACCTAGCACCCTTTGACAAGAGAAAACACAGAGGTTCCCAATGACGGGCTTGCTCAAAGCCACACAAAGCAAACAGGAAAATGAGTGAGCATGGCACCCCTGGTTTCCAGTCCAAGCTTTTCCCAGCACCCTCACAGTTTTCTGTGTTTTGTGTGCCTACTAAAGATGTTTTCTCTTGCTTACCCAATAAGTAATCACGGGTTTGGCCTCCCACGCTCGAGCTCTAGTTTTATTGGAATCGTTACCGGGTGCTTCCGTCTCAAGCCTGCAGGTCACAAGCAATGCCATTTGTCTCCATTTTCCTCCACGGTACAGACTCAGCAAGTATTACTTCAAAACTTTCTGGCTATGAGGTAAGAATCAGTAATCAAACTAAATATATTCACCTGCTCTCAGCCAAGCTTCTGAAAACAAGTGTGTGTGTGTGTTTTTTCTCATGCCCCACCAAGACGCCATTAAAGAAGAAATACCCGGATTTTCTTGTGATTCAGTTATCAGCTGTCCAGCACATCCTGCCATGTGGTCCAATTTAAATAGAACATACACCCTATCCTGTTGACCGGAGCACAGAAATGTTACATGTGGCCTAAGAATGATGCACATTATTAATAGTCTGTGAGCTTATTCCTTTCCCCAAGTGCCCCCTCCTCACCCCCATTCCTCCCTGCCTGCAGAAGGCATACCACCATCCAGCACTTAATCTGTGGTTTAAGTCAGCAGGGGTGAAAAGCCCCTGAAATAAATACAGCCAAATGTCTGACGCTCCAAATTATGACAGAAACCTAATATCTTTGCTCCACTCCCATCCCCACTCAACTCTCAGCCCCGAGGCAAAAAAAAAAAATCTCACAACTAGCCTCAAAACAATAAACCTTTTGTTAAATGTAAAACAACAAAGCCAATAAAAAATAGGCAATATAAAACTAAACCCAAACCTGCAAAAAATAATTAGTAATTTCAAACACAGCACATAAGCCATATCTGGAAACCACTCATGCGCTGTTGTTCTTTTAAAAATGCAAAGCAGAGGTTCACCTTAGTTCTATTTTATTTCACTTGGCTTTTTCAAAGAGGGAGGGAATCTATTTTCAAAGACAAGTTTTAAATTTTGAGAGTCTTAATACAGTCAAGTTTAAAAGGGACACAAGCCAAATCAACCACAAAAATTAATAATAAAAGGAAACAAGGACAGCTGTACAACCCGACGCTGGCCCTCAATTTCAAAGTAGGTATAAGATGTCTAAAGCGATGACTACAGGGCTCAGGAATCCCTGGCTTAAAATCAAACAGCTTCTTAACACATACACACATGCAGAAAGCCATTCTCCCCACCTTCCAAAAACTCCCACGACTTACCAGCCTCGGTTCACTTTAATTTAACACAGTATTTACGATATGGCAAATTGACACAGGCTCACACTGCCCACTGAAAGGACGATGTACAAACAGAAGGCACTAATTCTATTAGTCTTCCCTCCGTTAGCCAGGCCTGAGCCATAATAAACCCCACCGGCTCGTTTTGTTTTTAAATTCGAGATGCCTGTGTCTTTAAAGGACGTGACTGTACTGTTGTGAAAAGAATGCTCAAGCCACCAGACGGCACAGGCTGCCGAAAGCAGGGTCTCCCAATTAGCGATAAATGCGCCCCGCACGGCTAAGTGGGGAGACAGTGCGGTGACACATTGTACACCATCAAATTCAAACGCCGAGGCAGCTGATCCATTTGGGGGATGGGAAATCTGCGAGGTTGCCAGGTGCGACCATGTCTCCCACAAATCTATCGCCTTGGCAGAGGAAAGGGGAAAAAAACAAAACAAAACAAAACAAAACAAAGCAAAGAAGAGGTCAATATTTGGGTTCTTTAGTGATCCCGTCTCTTCCATCCATCTATGTCTGCAATTTGTGAAGACAGGGGGAAAGGACATGGGAGGAAAAAGTTATAGGGTGTTTTCCCCTTTCCTTAAGAACAGCGTCATCCGGAAAATTACCTATGCAGACACACTCCAGAACCGTAGAACCAGACAATTAAAACTTATGCCAATTTCTATGCCGCTGATGAGTAGTGGTTAATAAGTTCACACTTTTCTTTTTGTCTCTTAACAAGGAGGGAATGGCACTTTCAAAATCATTACTGCCCTGTCATCTTGGTCCATTGCCAAAGCAAGGAGCTTTAGAACACCTGTCAAATAACACGCGGCTTGTGAAAAAAAGAAACATACACCAAAACAGGTTTATATAGGATGCTCACATATGCAGAAAGAAAAATGAGTTTGGGCCGAAACCGGTTTGGCTCAGTGGATAGAGTGTCGGCCTTTGGACTGAAAGGTCCTGGGTTTGATTCCGGTCAAGGGCATGTACCCTGGCTGCGGGCGCATCCCCAGTAGGGGGGTGTGCAGGAGGCGGCTGATCAATGTTTCTCTCTCATGGATGTTTCTGACTTTCTATCCCTCTCCCTTCCTCTCTGTGAAAAATAAATAAAATATTTAAAAAAAAAGAAAAATGAGTTTGGGTTAACAGAAAGTCCCTCCTTCTGGTGAGGGTTGGGAAGAAAGGAAGAGACTTCCAGGACCCGGTCTGTTATTTGAGTGAGAGTAATTAAACTTAATCTGTCTCGGCAGAGACACACGGTGCTGACACAGGTCGGTCTGATAGGATTTATCTCCTCATCCTCAGCCACATTCCCAGAGGTTTCAGTAATTAAATGGGCAAAATATCGAGGCAAAAATGCCACCTGTCTTCCCAAATAAGTGTTTCCAGTAGAACAGTACAAACTATCCTTTTCTTGTTCTGAATATGCAGGCCATTTCTCATAAACTCAAAATGGGCTTAAATATCAAGAGTCTCTTTTTCAAATGCATATCCTCAACACCCACCCATCTATACCCGTGGAAACTACTAGTCAAGCGTGATCCCGGAGTTCCAGCAAACAAGCACCCACTGTGTGGCACAGGCTTAGTTCCAGCAAACAAGCACCCACTGTGTGGCACAGGCCTAGTTCCAGCAAACAAGCACCCACTGTGTGGCACAGGCTTAGTTCCAGCAAACAAGCACCCACTGTGTGGCACAGGCCTAGGTTGGAAGTGGAACACCAAAACGCAAGCAACGGTGATCCCTGCCAAGCTGAATGGAAGGAGAGACTGAAGAATACAGAAGCAATGCGAAGCTACAGGCTTTTGTTTTTGCTAATAAAGAAAATTTTAAGTGTTCATATTAGTGTATGTAAACTCGGTCCAAAATCTAGTAATAAAACATCCAATGTGTGGGTTTTAAAAGGGCACTAATGTAGATTGAGAATAAGAAAATCCCACGTTCCTTAACAAAATAAACCCTGGCAGTTTCCAGGTTAGCAATAAGAAGATTCTGGAAGATGGGGGAGGCCAGCCCAAAGCCCCAGGCTCACGTCTTCCTGCCACTGACACTCAGTAGTACAATGTGTGTGAAGGAGGCACGTAGGGGGCTCCTTCTTGACAAAAACTTGTATTATCAAGGCAAATGGGCTTTACCTTGGATCTCCCAAAGTTCAGGTATGACAAAGATAAGGCAACCATTCCAAAAACTTCCATAAATATGAATGAATAAATAAGAAAGTACGTAAATATCTCCTTGTTGAAGCGCTCTCAATATGCTCACAAATCCCAGCTCCTTTCACCGGTAGAACTTGACCCAGCCCACACCTAACATTAATCGCCTCATATCCTCCTAAATCTATAGCTTTCAGTATCCAAACTCCAAAAGAGCACACAGAGGCAGATGTCTAGGCTTCTTCGAGGTGCTAGTTTCCAACTAATAAGAAGGATAAGGTCATTCTGAACTCATTTTAAAGGTCTAGCGTTCTGACTATTTTGAATATGTTTTCAAGTATGTAGAGTAATTCAAAGAAAGCCTAAGTATAATGCGTTTATTTATCTCTCTAGATGCAACATTGTATTACTGAAGCATAAATTATTCTATATACTTGAAATTTTTGTCATCACATTTTTCTGGAATTATTCAATGTCTACATTATCGTAATTTGGACTGACCTCCATGGAGTATTTCCAAATCAGTGAATCCTCTTCTTATCTTTATATTTACCAACATTACTTTCATCAATTTTCAGAAAGGATACAGACTAATGGACAAGAAAATGTAGGTGCTAGTAGTAAAAGTTCATCATTACACATGATCTGCAGTTAAGCTATTACTTATTTGACTGGAAAGAAGAGTTTCTACAGAATTTAAAGATATATGAAAATAACCTAAGCTCAAAAATAACTATTAATTTGTGCTATGAAGTATGGTGATGAATGGTAACTAGTATTGTGATTATTATCCCATAGTGCATACAGATATCAAATCAGTATGTATACACCTGAAAATAATAAAATGCTATATGTCAACCATAACTCATTAAGAAAAAAAGAAGTCAGAAAAAATTTTGTACTATGAAGAATTTTGCCAAAACTGTTTTGGCTCAGTGTATATAGAGCATCGGCCTGCGGACTGAAAGGTCCCAAGTTCGATTCCAGTCAAGGGCATGAACCTTGATTGCGGGCCCATCCCCAGTAGGGGGTGTGCAAGAGGCAGCTGATTGATGTTTCTCTCTCACCAATGTTTCTGATTTTCTATCCCTCTCCCTTCCTCTCTGTAAAAAAAAAATCAATAAAATATATTTTCAAAAAAAGAATTTCAACTCATTTCATCTGAATTACCAGTAATTCTGGATGTGAGTTTAAAAAGCCGAATAGAATGTGTTAGCAGTTTTGAAAAACTGCAAAGAATTTGGAACTCAAATATCCCTGAGAAACAACAATAAAAAGGGGATAAAGATTTCTCTGGATTAGAATTTTATAATACAAACAACTTCAAAAGTGACAAGTAATCTGTGATCAATGAAAAAGGATATTGTTTTTTTAACAAGCATATTCTGCAAAAATATATTAAACCTACATTTCATTCTTAAAAAAAATTCTCTTCTCATACTAAAAAAAAAATGTTAGTAGGTCAGCTGAAGTTAAAAGTAGTTTTAATAGTGGCTATTAAAATTCTGGAGACAGAATTAGAACTCTTCCCTCCTACCACCCACACAGTTTCCATGGGTCTGGTCTGACCAGAAAATTCTTCACACTGCCATGTTTTACGTGAGAAAAACATACATTTTTAAGGCTAAAGTTTTCCCTCAAACTACAAAAGAAAGAATATAAGAAGCAGCAGTTCTTTACCATTTTTATATCATGGTCCTCTTTGAGAATCTCTTAAATACTATACGCCCCTTCCCCGCCCTCCCAAAGTATACATATGCACAGACACACAAAATGTGGTATAAATAAATTACAAAAGAAAATGCTGCACACAACTTTAGAGGACCCATATCTTCTTTTGACTCTACTTGGCATGTGAGAAGTTCTCATATGATAATTTATGAACAAGTAAGACATCTAAATCTATATGTATATTTTTTAAATGTCCAAAAGATGTTTTCCTTCCCTTAATGCAGTGGTCGGCAAACTGTGGCTCGCGAGCATGGTTTGCCGCTCTGTTGACTAATGAGTTTGCCGACCACTGACCCAGACTCTCGATTCCAATAATTACAGGCTGTTGTTGTTCCTTGTGATTAAGCCCCTATCTCAGTGGTCGGCAAACTCATTAGTCAACAGAGCGGCAAACTGTGGCTCGCGAGCTGCAGTTTGCCAACTATTGCATTAGTGTAATTTCCTCTATTTTTCACCAGCTTTGACTAAAGTTGTTGGAAACAAGAGTGACTTTCTATTACACATGACTTTCTTTTAGACCAGAGGTCCACAAACTTTTGCTGTGAAGGACCAAAAAGTACATATTTCAGCCTTTCCAGGTTATTCAGTGTCTGTGGCCACTAATCAACTCTGCCATTGTAACAGCACAAATGCAAAGGGGCATGGCTGTGTCCCAGGTTGTGGTTCAGCTCCATCGGGACATGTACCGGAGGCAACTGATCTATATTTCTCTTCCTTCCTCTTTCTCTAAAATTAAGAGAAAAAAAAAACCATACCCTCGTGTAAGGATTAAAACAACAAAACAAAACAGACGAGTAAGACCGTGAGTTACAATTTGTCAACCCCTGAAATAGAAGAAAAGATTCAATAACTCCACATGGAAGCAAATAGATAAATACAATTATATTCCTAACTTATACCCTCTTTAAAAAATAATTTCCAGAAAAATTAAAGAATGAGAAAGGCCAAACTCTGCAACTTTTAGAAGGAAATTAAAGAGAATGTCTATGCCATTGGAGGAGGGAAAGATCTCTTAAGGAAAAAAGCCATATAGTGCACAGGAACAAAAAAAAATCAATTTGGCATTAAAATTAAAAACTTCTACACAGTAAAAGACCCCAAATAAAGTTAAAGGATAAGCCATAAACTAAAAGATAGTTACAACACAAATGACAAAGAAAGGATCAGACTTTGAGTAAAAATACTGAGATATACAACCCAATGAAACAGAACATAATACGCATACAAGCAATTCACATAAAAAACTGAAGAGTTAAAACACATGAAAAAGTGCTCAACTTAACTGACAGAGAAATGTAAATTAAAATCACATGAGATACCATTTCACACTCATGAGAATGGCAAAAATTAAAAATTTGGATAATAAAGTGCTAACAAGAATGTGAAGCACTGGTATGCAATAAGTATGTTTACAAGTAGACAATAAGTTTAAAACCCCTCAATTGAAAAATAAATTCAAAGCAATAAAATTATGCATCGAATTCATTGCGGACCTATTTTTCTATAATTTAGTTGGAATTGTGATGTGGTCGTGGGAAGAGGTGAGTGTAGCTTTCACATACTCCACCACCTTGGATATCCTCTCCTCCGATTTATTTTTAAATTAACCTCTGTTGTGGTAACTGAGGGAGTCAAGTATTGTAGCACCATGGTCATGGATATGAATTTAGCAATTTGAAAGATTTAGCTTCCTATGATAAATTAAATGATTGCTCTAATCAACATCATATGCTTTTGGTGGATGTGCTAACTCTACGCCTAGTAACATACTACAGAAACTCTTGCATGTGTGGCAGTGTCTACTGCAACACTGATAATAATAGCAAAAAAACTAATACAAGTGAAAACTTGGAAACCTGAAATTATAGACAGTGGCAGAATAAAAATATGCTGTGCTGAATGTATTCACTGATATATTATAGAATAGATAACATGAATAAATGAAATCTAAAAATGTATCAACATGGATATACCTAAAATGTGATTCCCCCCTACTCTTTGTTTTTGGCAAACTGCAAAATAATATATAGCTCAACACAGAAATGGTAAAAACTTTTAATGTGCACGTTTATTGTAAAAGTGAAAAACGATGAGCAAAAGGACAAAACCACCCCAAGAGAGCAGTTACTTCTGAGGAAGATAAGAAATCAGCGAGGGTGGGGAGGAAAGGGCTTTTACAAGATTGGAAAAGTGAAAAATTGGGTTATTTCCAGATAAGGATGAAATACATCCTTAACACTTATGTGTAAGACTCTCCACCTTCACTCAGTCTCTTTTGCCACTGACAACAACAAAGGCTGACCTTCCACCCCTCAATGTCATCCCAGGATCATTCCCAAAGGCTCCTGGCAGGTGCTAGCACATCACCAAGAGCCTCCCAGGAAGGCTTGCCCAGACTGCAGTGTGTTCATGTGGTGATCCGGATACATTTTCTAAATGTACAAACTCCAGCTCTGAACACAACTGAAAGCCAGGCAGTCTACAACTGGTTGGCAGGCAGGCTAGCGAAAGTCTCATTTCAGCCTACTGGGTGAGAAAATGAAAATGCATGAGCTCTACACCCAAACAGTAGAGTCTATGTTTATTTTGAAATGCAATAAAAAATTTCAGACTAAAAGTCATTTTCTCAAGGGCACAGAAATAACAGTGCAGAAATAAAACAATACCAACATCAGTAAGTACTCATTAGTCCATGAAGACAAATATTACCATTACACTGAGGATTATGCAATAAGTATGCTTGTAAGTATAGAATAAGTTTAAAATTCCTCAGAAAACCCCAACAAAATTCAAAGAGGCAAAATTATATATCACAATCATTTTGCCCTGGTCTGGTAGCTTAGTTGGTTGGAATGTCGTTCAATAGGTTGCGGGTTCGAATCCTAGTTGGGGCACTTACAAGAGGCAACCAAGCAATGCTTCTCACTCAAATCAATGTTTCTCTTTCTCTCTCCCTCTTCCTCTCTCTTTCAAATCAATAAAAACATATCCTTGGGAGAGGATTTAAAAAATAAATCTTTTCAATTCTCTTTACACTTTACTGTGACCAAAGCAGTCATGTATTGTAGCTCCATGGCCAGAAGTGTAAATTTAGCTATCTGATAGAAGAATTAGCTTACTACGATACATTAAATGGTTGTTCTTACCAAAAAAAACTTAGGATTCAAAAACCATTTTTTAAAACACTAAACAGATTAGACTATCACAATCCTCTGGTCCAGTGACAGCCTTTATTAATAGTTTCAAAATTAATAAAAGTCAAAAATTTGGACAGATTTGTGTCACTAAATGGTCTTCACTATATTGTTCACAGAATAAAGCTCTTAATTGATTAATGATCTCAGGGTGTCTATCGCCACCTAGTGAACAATCACTTCAATTACCACACCAGTCACTTAACCTTTTCTAGGTTCAAAATATATGTCTACTTTATTGATTAAGTATAACATATGTGTCCTTATACCCCCATTGCTCCCCACCCCCTTGTGTCTGTGTCCATTGGTTATGATTAATAAAGAAAAAATAAAAGATAAAAATATGTATGTGTATATGTGTCCACTTAGTGCTATCAACTTGCCCAAACTTTTTCTTTGTCTCTCTATATATACATTGAGAATACACATAAATACAGATGGTATTTGCATAGATTAACTTTTAAGTGTCTGTAAACTGAGTTTCTACATTAATTCTATGGAAACCTCAATTTCTTTCTTTTTTTAAAAATAACTTGTATGCTGTGAGGTCCCTCATACAATTCCTTAACCATTAACTAAATCCTTTACCACCAAGCAATTAAAAATCATAGAAGAGTTTAAGTGTGAAATATCACACTTGGGAAAAGACAATATTGATGTCCATTTGACATAACTGTTAGAATTTTTATTATAAACCTGTTTTAAGAGTACAATCAGTAATTACTCCTAATACTCTAGCAGCCATAATACATTTGATTACAGAAATTATCCAGAGCCAAAGCTGCATGATTCTGACAAAACTGAACACACACAAAGTAAATTAAAAATAAAAAGGGAGTGACATTTCAAGGCCTCTGCACACTGTGTGTTAATCCATATTCTAATGCAAAAATTTTATAATCTTTTCAGAGGACCAGGTGTCACTCCCATTAATTTCCACTTGAACCTTAATCTAATTTATCCTACCAGGACTTTAAAAGGAAACAACTTAGAGGCTCTTCAAGTTACTATATTAATGTTGTCCCTCCATCTGATTACAAAAAAGACCAATTTGAAAGTTACAAGGTATTCCAAAATCTCAGCAAACTGACTCTCATTTTAAACATCACTCTCCCTACTTCTCTAATAATTAAGAGGTGCTTAACTCAAAGGCCTAATAGCATATACAGAAAATGCTAGTAAACCCAAAGACAGATTACCACCTATAATATTTCATTCTGCCAATGCTAATAATTATTATCAACACTGTAACAATCCTTTTTACTTTAGAAAATGATTTCTATAAATTGCTTTGAATCTTCTTCTAGAACAGGATTTCCAGAAAGCAACTATATCGCTATTATTCCTTATTACCTCGCATGACTTTAAAAGGTCCACGTTCCAGTTTTTATTATTTGTGAGAAGGGCAAAGGGAAAAGGGGCAAGTAGAACCAAGATGTGTCCGAAATTGTTTGTTTTTTTTTTAGTGTTGAAAGCAGGTTTTTTAAAATAGTTTATTAAGATTTGTTAGTTATATTTTGTACAACAGAAAAATAAAAACTGAGTTTAAACTCCCTATTAAAAATACACCTAAATGAAAATATTGCCCTTAAAGTACAGTGGATTAAGGGAAAGGGTAGATCACTGGACAAATTTGGGGCTTATCATTATCAACAGTGCCCTTTTAAGCTTGTGGATTTCTGATCCAATGCAGAAAATGTAACAACAGGGATTTCCCATCAGCAAGAGGCACTCTCCAAGGGAGTAAATTGTCAACTATTGCCTCTTGTGAGAAACTTGAGAGTAACCTTGATCCAATCTCAATACTCAACCCATGTATTATCACCCAGTTGGAGCATAGTGAGTGCATTTCCTAATACAAAAATAAGGTTGTATTCTATCAGAAGCCACTGGATACATATACAGAAATAAAATTTAAATAATTTTAAAATAAACTTAGCCTGAAAAATTGCAACATCCTTCCTTCACTTCAACTAGCCCCTAAAACACTTATATCTTCTCATGTGAAAAAAAAACAAAAACCTGTGTCTTGGGATGCGTGCCAAAAAAGATGATCTTTCAGGAATAAGAGGTAGAATATAAAGCAGAAGCACAGTTATGAAAGATGCCCTGAGATGGGGCAGACAACCCTAATGATGTAAAAGCCTTACAGTCAGGAAGATATAGATTCCAATTCAAAATAGTTACTTATTAGGCTGCACCTCTTTCAGTTGATCTTTAGGATTATCTGCAAAATGGAAACATTATCTGTATTCAATGGATTCTTGTGGGTTTTAATGAAATAATGCATCCGAAAACGCACATGTTGCTGGTGTCCAATACATGTGTTGCCCTTCCTCCCTGGGCCCTAAGCCAAGTCTCCGAGATAGGACTGGCAACAGAACAGCAGCCCTGAACACCCTGTTTGTTTCATACCATCTAGATCTGTGCTACCCACCATAACAAACACTGGCACATGTGGCTATTTAGAGTTAAATTTATTATAATTATAATTAAATAAAACTTAAAATCCAGTTCCTCGGGCACCAGCCAAAAGTAAGTGCTCACTAACACTGTGGCTGGCAGCTATTGCACTGCACAGTGCAGATGGAGAGCATTTCCATCATCTCAGAGTTCGATTGAGCAGTGCTGCTCTAGACTCTGAAGCAGGGTAGGCAAACTTTTTTTTTTCTGAAAAGGGCCAGAGGGCTCAGTGGATAGGACAGAACATCAGCCTGCGCACCCAAGGGTCACAGGTTCAATTCCCAGTCAAGGGTACAGTCAAGGACAAGTACCTAGGTTGCAGGTTTGATAGGGGCAAGTATGGGAGGCAACCAATCCATGTTTCTCTCTCTTTCTCTCTCTCTCTCCTCCCTTCCTTCCTTCCTTCCTTCCACTCTCTCTAAAAATCAATGGGAAAAAATTACTTCAGGTGAAGTAACAAAAAATAAAAATAAAAAATGAGCCAGAAAGTAAATATTTTCGGCTTTGAGTGGCTTGTAAATCTCTCTCTTGCCTACTCAGCTCTGCTGATGTAACACAAAAGCAGCCACAGACAATACATAAACGCATGAGCATGGCTGTGATCCAATACAATTTTACAAAATTAGATGGCAAGCTAGATTTGGGTCATGGGCCATAGTTTGCCAACCCTTACTCTAAAGCATTCTGAATCCAGACTCCCAACACAAGCCTTCTGTCCATAGCCACTACCGACTTTCTTAAGACTGATAGTCTTAAATCCACTAAATGGAATCAACAGTTTACTATATAGGTAAAAGGAATTAATATTTAATGAAACTTCTTTTACAAATAAGGAAAAACCCATTCTCTCAGTGCTAAACCAGATGGAGTTTATAGTCTCTACAAAGTGAAAGTACCTCAAATCTCTTTGTTATCTGGCCCATCTTCCTAAAGCCACTAACTCTCTGCCAGAGGGGATGGGGGTTGGGAGACTGGATGAAAAGTGAAGGGATTAGGCAAAAAAAACACATACAAAAAACTTATGTATATTGTGTATATAACACAGAGACGTAGACAACAGTGTGGTGATAGCCAGAGGGAAAGGGGGGTGAGGGCTAGGTAGCAATGGGCAAGGAGAGGAAAAATGGGGACAGAAAAAGACTTTGCTTAAGGCTATGGGCACACGATACAGTGTACAGGTGATGTTTTATTGAGTTGTACACTTGAAACCTGTATAGTTTTGCAAACCAATGTCATCCCAATAAATTCAAAAAAATAAAATAAAATAAAGCCAATAACTCTCAATCTATAACTTGAGTCTTGATATATTCCTAGAATGGTGAATTCTGTATCCAACTGACTACTTACTTAATATGCCTAGAGATCTTTATAAATCTCAAAGGTAACACAGCAAAGACAGAATGCCTAATCCCTCTCCCCTAGATTTCTCCATCTTAGGAAATGGGTCCACTAGCTAACCAGCTAGAAGACAAAAATGAAGGCCTCCTCCTTGATTTCTTCCTTTTCCCCACACTCTAAGTGAACACACCAGAAAAAAACTAGCTCCCTTATGTCACTTAGGTCTCATTCTTGTTCCCTCCTAGAGAAGCCTTCCCTAAATCAATCTAAACTAGCCATCTTAACAGTCACCTTGTTTTATTAACTGCAAGCATTTACTTCTATCACAGTCTCGCAGTCATTTTTTAATTCATTTATTCACTTATTTACAGGCTGTTTTCCCAAGCAATCCTCTCCCCATCAAAGTCCCCACCACATGCCCCTTGACTGGTACACCCCCTGTCCTGGTAGAATGTGAGCCTCAGGATGCAGGAGTAAGGATCTTTTATATCTAGCTCGACACTCCACCTCAATGCCTAGAACAATGTCTAGTAGTAGACACTCAATAAACACACACACACACACACACACACACACACACACACACACACACACACACATACAAACACACACACAATGAATGTATCCTTATCTAAAAGCCCATCTCTCTCAAATTTGTCCTGAAAAGGGGGTACTTGAAGCTGCATAACTCAGTAACAAGCTGGTTCTCCCACATTAATGTATAGGTCAAAATACTCTCAAAGTCAAAAGAAGAGATGTGATATTACACTATTTACCTCCCTTCCTTTGTACGTCACCAAAGCAGCCAGTGGTTTGGCGTAAAATCTGCTGTAGAAAAATCCCAGGCAGCCGTACATACTGTTGGCCGTGAGCTTCAAAGCCTTCTGTCGAATGTCATACTGCAGGCCACACAAGAACAAAAGACAAACAATGATATTGGCAAATGGGTAAGCATTACACCAGAAGTCTTTCTAGATGACTAGTGATGAGAAACCCTCGATATCCCTGAGAAAAAAAAGAACTCTTAACACATCCAACCTATCCTCCCAGAGACCCCAAAACTCCTGAACTCAGAAGGATCTTCCTCACATTCAGCTTTGCAGATAGAAGTACCTTCCACTTCGAGGCAATCTAGTGTGTTTTTGAATGGTTTCCAACCCACAGATGTAAAAAAGGCACATGCATTTGCCCACAGCATCATGTTAAATCACTCCCAGGTAATCAATTTCTGAAAGCTGATACTGTCACTCAGGTGTCTCTTAGTTGAAAAGTTATACCTGAAGAACAAGGTCTGGATTTAAATCTTGCTGCTTCATTAGCTGTTTGACTTGCTTTCTCCGCTCTACCAGTTTCCGGATCTCTCTGGGCAAAATGCCCATTTCTAAGCTTGGATCTGGCAGCTCCGGGATCTGTTCTTGTTCTTCATCCTGGTGAACACGCCAACAGAAATGTCACACAAATCAATTTTCATTAAACAAATTTCTAAAACATTCTGTGGGAGCTTTACCCCCTGATCACATGTGGAAAAAGTACTTTCTTATACACTAGAGGCCCACTGCCATGGAGGGGAAGGGAGGGGTTTGCCTCAGCCCAGCCTGTGCCCTTTAGCAGTCTGGGAGCCTTTGGGGGATGTCCAACTGATGGCTTAGCCCTGCTGCGGAGGTGGGAGAGGCTTTTGCCACTGCCACTATGCTCGCCAGCCATCAGCCTGGCTTGTGATTGAGTGGCGCTGCCCTTGTGGGAGACCACTGACCATCCTGGGGCAGCTCCTGCATTGAGCGTCTGCTCCCTGCTGGTCAGTGAGCATCATAGCAACTCATTATTCCACTGTTCAGTCAATTTGCATATTACCCTTTTATTATCTAGGATTGTACAGTAAGGGTCAATAATATCTGGGTAGTAAAGAAAGAGCTGAGAGGGTTGTAGTAGAACAAGTCAATACTGCCCAGGACATCCCACCCCTCTAGGCATTGATACAGTAGATATCACCTAAAGGGGTGAATTTTTACACACGCTCCTCTCCTCTCTTCAACAAGATTGGGGATAGACATGTTTGGGGAAACTGTTTTTAAAATGAAACTATTGTTTTAAGTCATGTATAGTACCAAACAAAATGTTATAAAATTTTTAAAACTATGGAAAATCATAGAAAATACTATAAAAGTTTTAGACACAAAAATAAAAGTCTAAATACTAAATTAGCGATTTTCTTTCAAGAATTTGGAACGCATGTTTAAATAGGTCATGGCATTTCTAAAAAAAAATACATACATGGGTGGTCAAAAGTAGTTTTATAGTTTTGAGTACAAGAAGCACAGTTTATTCTTGTATGATTTATTATTGTATTATTTTCCATATGAACAACGGTAAACCTACTTTTTCCCACCCCCTATATATTCCTTAGCATATGTAGTACCTTTTATCTATAAATTGCTTTGCAATCAGTAAAAGAATAGCAACATTCTAGAAAAGCAACCAGTAGTCTTCTTATATTATAATTTATAGCAAAAAAAAAGCAGGGAAAGCATTAAACCATTTCTCTCAAACTTCCATTAATTCCATTAATAGGCTGCAAAGAAAAGTCAGGCAAATTTGCCCTTTCAAAGATTCCGAATTAAAAATAAACCTCTTGCCTGAAAGTATGTCAAGTCGATGCCACTTGATTACCCAGCTTTTACAAAGTATCTAATTTTATAAAGATCCAGTATCTTCTAATGAACAATCTTAACAATAGTAACAGGGACTTATTGCTTTCCAATACAGCGAAAGATGGTAACAAACCTATTAAAGAGATCTTGGTATATATTCCAGTCTCTTTATAGCATCTATGGCGGTCAGATAAAAACTAAACTAAAAGGATTTAGAGTCAGGAAATTTATAATCCTTGCCTGGCTCTACTGCCACTATCAGTGTGGTACTAGCTCTTCTGAAGACCAAATGACTGACTGTTCAGGAATGAGAACCTCTAAATTTCTACATGCACAGTATTTTTTAGAGTACCTCTAAGTTCCCTTTGAACTCTGAAGTGATTCCATTATATATCCAGAATCCAAAATGGAAAATTCAAATAAAACAGGGTGGGGGGGGAGGGAGTGCTAGATAATGAAAATTATCACAACACTGACACAGTTGCAGGAAATGCAGCTACTACCTTTTGAGAATGTCCACCTAATCCTTCTCTGTAAAATTATCCTCTAGTCCAGTGGTCGGCAAACTCATTAGTCAACAGAGCCAAATATCAACAGTACGACGACTGAAATTTCTTTCGAGAGCCAAATTTTTTAAACTTAAACTTCTTCTAACACCACTTCTTCAAAATAGACTCGCCCAGGCCGTGGTATTTTGTGGAAGAGCCACACTCAATGGGCCAAAGTGCCGCACGTGGCTTGCGAGCTGCGATTTGCCCACCGCGGCTCTAGTGCCATAGGAAGCCCCATTCTTAGTAACCATGTTTGTACTGAAGAACCTACTCCTGTGGTCACAACTGATGGGACCAGGAGGGCGAGGCAAGCCTATAAGGTTCTCTCTTCTGGGAAGACGGAACAGGGACTGAGAAACGGCTCCGAAGCATGTGGATGGAACTAAAAAGAAAGTTTAAGTTCAGGAGCTGGAGGGCAAATAGACATCTGCCACATGTACAAAGAAGCAGAGAAAAACAATATACAAGGTAGTATGTTAATTTATATCTTTTACTGCTGGAGAATCAGATCTAACCAATTTCCCTACTGAAAGTTAATTGTATGAGCTTTGTATATAAACTAGAGGCCCAGTGCATGAAATTCATACACAGTTAGGGTCCCTAGGCCTGACTGGCTATTAGGGCCAATCTGTGCGTTGACCAGCAGGGTGATGGAGGGGACCCCATCTGGCACCTGCCTTTGCCAACTTGGTGCCATACCCTTGCTGGCCCTGCCCCCCACTGCCGCTTCTGGTCACCTCCCTCTGTAGGGTGACCAGCAGGATGATCAGGGGGCCCCCACTGGCACCTGCTTTTGCTAGCCTGAGGCCTGCAGGTTGGGGGCAGCTCCTGTATTGAGTGTCTGCCCCCTGGTGGTCAGTGCATGTCAT
This sequence comes from Antrozous pallidus, assembly GCA_027563665.1. Classification (NCBI taxonomy): domain Eukaryota; kingdom Metazoa; phylum Chordata; class Mammalia; order Chiroptera; family Vespertilionidae; genus Antrozous; species Antrozous pallidus. Next base: position 128,704,475 of record CM050509.1, read on the forward strand.
AGTGACCCAGTCATTCCACCAGTCAGTCTACCATTTGGTCAATTTGCAAATTAGGCTTTTATTATGTAATATTATTAAGCCCTATATAAAACTGTTGACTGAAGGATCACTGATTAGATTAAAACCCATGTGAGAGAATGAAAAAAGATTATTTAAAAAGGGCTATTTAGTGAGTAGAATCATTAAGGCAATGCTTAATGATTTATGCAAGTTGTTTCCCATCTTCTTCAGCACTTGTTATTTCCAATCTTAAAAATTTTGTCAAAATTTTTAAGATTGAAAATAACAAGTGCTGAAGAAGATGGGAAACAACTTGCATACATAGCTGGTAGTAGTGTAAAATGGTACAACTACTTAGGAAAACAGTATGACAGGTTCTTATCACATTAAATATATACTTGCCCTACAAACAGCAAATTCACTCTGTAAGTATTGACCCCACCAAATATGAAAACACAAATCCACAAAAAGATCCATACAAGAATATTCACAGCAGCTTAAACTGAAGTCAATCCAAAACTCATCTCAGAAGAATAAAGTGTGGAATATTCCTCAGCAATAGAAAGGAAAGAATCACTGGACGAAGCTCAAAAATTGTTGAACAAAAAAGCCATACACAAAAGAGTACATACTGTAACACTCTATTTACATGAATTCTAGAACAGGCAAAATTAAACTATGGTGATAGAAGTCAGATCAATGGTTGACATAGGGGAAATGGGACTATGAAAAGGCAAATGTGATACACCAAAACTCATGGATAAAGCTAAAGCAGTGCTTATAGGAAAACTTATAATTGTGTATATTTATATTATAAGAGACAATCTGAAATCTATAACCTAAACTTCCACTGTAAGACACTAGAAAAGGGGCAAACTAAACCAAAGAAAGCAGAGAAAAGAATAAAGATTCCAGCAGAAATGAATGAAATAGAGAATAAATTTTTAAAAAGCAATAGAAAAATCAAGGAAACCAAAGGTGCTTCTTTGAAAAGACCAATAAAATTAACAAACTTTGGCTATATTGACAAAGAAAAAAGAAAAAAAGAACAAATTACTAAAATAAAATAAGAGGGAACATCCCTTCTGAATTTAAATAGCAATGATTTTAAAATACTACAAACAATTTCATGCCAATAAATTAGATAACCTATATGAAATAGACAAATTCCTAGAAAGACACAAACAACTAAAACTGACTGAAAGGAAAATAGAAAATCTGAAAAGACCTATAACAACAGATTGAATTAGCTGGTTTGGCTCAGTGGATAAAGCATTAGGCTGCGGACTGAAAGGTCCCAGTTCAATTACGGTCAAGGGCATGTACCTTGGTGTGGGCACATCCCCAGTAGAGGGTGTGCAGGAGGCAGCTAATCGATGTTTCTCTCTCATCAATGTTTCTAACTCTCTACCCCTCTCCCTTCCTCTCTGTAAAAAAAAATCAATAAAAATATATTTTTTAAAAAAACAATAGATTGAATTAGTAATCAACAAAAGAAGTGTTAAGACCAGATTAATTTTCACTATTGAATTCTACCAAATATTTAAATAACTAACACAAATTCCTCACAAACAAGCCCAAAATACAGAAAAGGAGGGATTACTTCCCAACCCACTCTATCAGACCAGTATTAACCTAATATGAAAACCAAAGACAGAAGAAAAGACTATACACTAACAGCCCTTATGAATCCAGACAAAAACTCAACAAAATACTAATAAATCGAATCCAGCAACATATAAAAAAAGATTATATGCCAAGAACAAGTGGACTTATCCCAGAAATGCAGGTTGGTAACAATACCATTTTATGATAAAACACTCAATAAACTAGAATGAACTAGGAACAGAAGGAAACTTCCTCAACCTTATAAAGGACATCGATGGGAAACCTACGGCTAGCATCATACTTAATGATGAAAGATTAGAAATAAGACATGGGTGCCTGCTGTTGCACTTCTATTTAACATTATATTGGAGGTTCTAGTTAGGGGAATTAGGCAAGAAAAAGAAATATAAGGAATCCAAATAGGAAAGAATTAAATGATGTTTATTCAGATGACATGATCAAATATACAAAAAATCCTAAAAAATCCACAAAACTATTAGAACTAATACATGAGTTCAGCTGTTATTTTTCTATATATTAGCAATGAACAAATCTTAAAATTAAGAAAACAATTTCATGTATAATAGCATCAAAAAGGATAAAATACTTAGAAATAAATTTAACTTTAATAAGTGCAAGATTTATACACTGAAAACTAGAAAACATCATTGAAAGAAATTACATATCTAAACAAATGGAAAATTTAACATTCTTAAGACAATACTCCCCAAACTGATCTACAGATCCAATACAATTCCTATCAAAATCCCAGCAGCCATTTTGCATAAATTGAGAAGATGACTCTAAAACATACAAAATGTGATATACCACTTCCATATAATGAAATATTCAGCAATAAGAAGGAATGAAGTATTAACACATGCTACAATATGAATGAATCTTGAAAACAGTATGCTAAGTGAAATAAGCTAGACACAGGTCACATGTGACTCCATTTATATGAAATGTCAAAAATACACAAATCTATAGAGGCAGAAAGAATAGTGGTTACCTAGACCTGGGAGAGGTAGAGGGATTAAGGGAAGTTGCAGGTAAAAGTTAGGGTTTCTTTGAAGAGTAATGAAAATGTCCTAATATTAACTATGGTGAAGGTTATAAACTCTGTGAATACACTTAACAACCATTAAATTTAGACTTTAAATGACTAAATTGTATATAGTATGTGAATTACATCTCAATAAAGTTGTTAAATAAAAAAGATACGAAACCAGTCTGAGTTTCCTTCTATACAACCTTCCCATTTTTCTGACCCCTGAAAGGGATATAATGTACCTTTTAAGAGGGAAAACTAAATACTTTGGTTTTCTTCTTTAAGTACTACTTTTAATCTCAATTTCAAGAGCCCCCACCCGAGTTGAACACAAACCTCTGTAACCTTTTTCGTCTCTGAAGCAAGTCTTTGCACTGTTGTAAAACAAATGTTGAATTCCTGAATGATGGAAGGATATAAACTGTTGAAGTCCAGAAGCAAAATGAACTTATCATAAAAACCTGCAATATAAAAGCCACATTACAAAGTCTTTTCAAAAAGTAGATTTGTCAAAAGATCACATTAGAAACAATATACTGCCCAGAGCTGTGAGGTAGACAAAAAGAAAAAAAAAAAGGAGTCTACTACCAAGTCTATTAAGACAATACTCCCCAAACTGATCTACAGATCCAATACAATTCCTATCAAAATATAAATGAAATATTCAACAATAAGAAGGAATGAAGTATTAATACATGCTACAATATGAATGAATCTTGAAAACAGTATGCTAAGTGAAATAAGCTAGACACAGGTCACATGTGATTCCATTTATATGAAATGTCAAAAATACACAAATCTATAGAGGCAGAAAGAATAGTGAATGAAAATGACTTGGACTAGAGTGAAAAGTCAGTTCACAAGAGGTCGTCTCTCACCTTGAAACCAACTACAACCGGCCGTTTCCCCAGAAGTTCCCAAAGTATACCATCATGACAGGCAAACACTTCCCCATATCAATTATTGTTGTCAGGTGTCATATTTATTTTTTTAAATGTTAAATTCTCCTTCAAGCAAGCATTCCCTCCCACCTCCACCCAAAAAATACTTAGTGATCTCTATAATGAGTGGTTACATGTATGCTTTACAATCAGACCTTCAAAGAATAAAATGAGCAGCCCACTTACCTGTACACAAACTGTGCTAAAATCACACAAGATATGTATACATGTCAGTAGTGGAACGATCCACCCTTTTTACTTGCAAAGGATGAACAGAAAGCTACTATATTTCTCTAGGACACTTACAAAGAGTTTTCTTCACCTTCAGAAGAAACTGAATAAAAGTAAATGTCCATTAATAAGACAATAACAACAGCAGACATATTAAAAGCTTACTCTTTGTCAGGCACTAAAAAATCAGTTTTATTCCTTAAATCTCTGTGTGACAGATATTATTCTTATCTCCATTTTACAGAAGAGAAAACGGAGGCTTTAAGAGATTAAACAGGAAGCCCAAGATCACAGCCAGAATTTAAGCCAACTCTTTCTAACACCGAAGGTCAACTGGACTACTGATCTTGTTTTGCTACAGCTAATAATTCTAAATGTCTCCTACTCATCAAAGTTTAAGTTACTTGATAAAAATCCACATTAATTCCTGTACAACAATGTGAATATACCTAATACCACTCATCTGTATACTTAAAAATGATTAAGATGCTAAAAAAAAAGGCACTTTCTATTCTGTGTACCACAAAACATCTTTACTATTCAGAACAGGTAAAAGTTACTCCTGCTGAAGTTCAATTTGGTGGTTACTGTCTAAACTTTCTTTAATTTTGCTGTTCAATATAAAATAATGTTATTATGAGACCACCAGGGCAAGCCGGCCCACTGCTCAGCCTTACCAACTTTAGGGTCCAATACCAAGCCTCCAGCATAAGCTGCTTTCTTCCGTCCTTTCTTATATTTATTGACATCTCCATCAATGTCTTCATCTTCATCTCCCTAATATCAAATGGAAAGATAACTTCACCAGCCAGCAACTAATTAACTAATTAAGAAGTTTTAGGACTCCCTCCTTTTCCAAATGCAGTATACAGTTTTAATAAACAGTCTTTAGTTTTAATGGTAGGACCACAGTTATTGAAACATATTCATGAATCCAAATGAAAGCCAAGCATGGTAGTTACTAAAACAAATGCTTTCTGAGCTAATAAGTATGCAAATTTTACTTTAAAATAGTTCTGAATTCACAGAACTTCACTTTTTCAAATCAACAGATACTAGAAATATAACTCTTGATATTAAGTACAAATTGGGATTATAGAAGAGTCCCCTTAAATTCATTAATGTTTATAATACAAAAATAGAAAATTACTTCATATAGTAGATATCACCATTATTCTAGATGTTAATATGGACACCTTAAAATAAGTATATCCACATACAAAAAATTTATTCCCAAGTAGTTTGTTAATGGCCAACATTCAGTGCTGCTCAGCAGAAGTCAAATTTCTCTAAGTCAATATTCCCTATACCAATTCTGATAATGTACACAACATAAGAAAATACCTGAATCATTTTAATATTAAATTCCCATTCTGAATCAATTACTATCAATGCCAATAATAGTAGCTAACTTTTAGTTCCAATGTGATGAAAGCCACTTCAGAAACCCAATTGGGGTGATCTTGATGTCATTAGTACATAAAATGCAACACAAAAATAAAGGCTCATGGGTTTAAGAAAAGAAAAGATTTAACTGGCATGTAGCTTTGTGTAGGGCTAAGTAAGGTGCCAAAACACTTTCTATGTATGGTCACATGTCAAAGAGGCCTAATGCCTCCCTCAAAGAACTTCCTAATTCATAATTTTTACCTGTACAAAGAAGAGTAGAGAAGGAAATGCCCACACTAATACAACAGAACAAATGACTCAGTTTCTACAGTATATAGGGTTTACTTTGGAAGCATATGTTATCACAGCAAAAAAAAAAAAAAAAGCTATACAGGTAATAAAAGGGAGTGATGAGAAAAGGCAAAACGCTATACAATTTTAGACCCACCAGTTTTATCTGAGGCTTCCTGAAAATCTGCTTGTCAGGCACAATATAGTTGTTTTCATAAAATGCGTGGAGCAACAAGAACTCATTACGCTCAGCTCGTCCACCCATCAGCGTCCTAGACTATTAAACAGAATTTCTTTTTTAAATTTGAGCTTAAAATCACAACAAATAAGAGCAACTTTGACCTGGTAAATTTAATCATAGCATCTCCTTCAAAATCATTGCTCATAACATGGGCTATTTTTTAAAGGTACTAAATTATTCCTAGCATTTTCTTTAAGCATTATAGTTAAAAGGAGACAAAAAGCTTAAAATACTGACAACTTAGGCTATCTCTTTACTCCTAAGTGGGCCATTCCACAAATGTGACACAGCCAGATGTTAGAGATGATCTTACGTTCACCCAAATTCAACATACTGCACCTGCTTTCCTCCCCTTCTCCCAACCAGTTCTTCATTTTACAAAAGAAGCCCAGCTTTCAGAATACAAGTCACTCATTTTATAAGCATGCATTTAGACTCATTATCATATAACAACTACCCCAAGCAAACACTGAATCCAACAGGAAGTGCTTTTTCCACCCTCTAAGTTACATTTACCATAATGTTCCCAGCGATGTTAGTGATCTGCAATGCTAATGGAAGAACATTTAGCTCACACAAGATCTGCAAAATGAACCTGGCATCTTTCCAGGTGTGTTCCAACAGGTACAACAGATGAGAAGGCTCACTGTACAGAAAAGTGAGAATGAAACAGAATCAAGTAATTAAAAGAAACAATGACTATAATCAGAACTTCATAAAATATTATAAAAATATTCGGTATAAGTAACCAGAGCAACGGCACTTTGGCTTTGAAAATAATTTAAAATAAGGTTGGTATAAAACTAGGAATTTATTCATAACATCGATCCCAAAGCCCTTCTCAAAACACAAAAAATCCCACAAAAATAAAGTGAAGTGCTGTATTTAACTGCAACCTGAAAGCTACCTGAAACCTTCCATTCATTCCATCTAATAATTATGTCTCACATGCCTACGAAGTGTCAGATATCCTGTCCTCAATGGGCTTGTATCCTCATAGGGGATATAAAGTATAAGTAACAAATTAAATATATGGTATGTTATGTAATGCTAAGTTAAAGTGAGAGGAACAAAAGAATCAAAGGAAATATTTATTAAATGTCAGGAGTAGAGACTGAATTTTCAGCTAGGGAACTGGGGGAAGAGTTCACTGAGAATAACTGGGTATCTGAGGGAAGAGCATTTCAGGCAGACAGAACAGCACATTCAAAGGCCCTGAGTTAAGGGTAAATAAATATGGCAATTCTAGGACCAGGAGGGAGACCAATGGCTGGCACAGAGAGAAAGATGGGGAGAACAGAAGACAAGGGCAGAGTTAATGGCAGAGAGACACGGTACATAGGACCTTGTAAGTCAACATAAGGACTTTGGTTTTTACTCTGAATGAAATAGAAAGCCACTGGAAGCTTCTGAGCAGAGTGCCATAGCTGACTTAACTTCAGCAGGATAATCTGGTTCTGGGGTTGAGAAAAGAAAGCAAGGGGTCCAGAGCAAAACCAAAAAGGCCAGTGAGAAGGCTAATGTAAGACCTAGTCATCCAGGGGAAGAGGTTGGGAGCTTGGACCAGGTGAGTCCAATGGAAGGGAAAAGAATTGGTCAGATCTAGATATATTTTAAAGATTTACTGAAAGACTGCCGAGACCAGTGTGGCTCAGTGGATAGAGCGTCGGACTGCGGACTGAAGGGTCCCGGGTTCGATTCTGGCAAGGGCATGTACTTTGGCTGTGGGCACATCCCCAGTGGGGGGCGTGCAAGAGGCAGCTGATCGATGTTTCTCTCTCATCGATGTTTCTGGCTTTCTATCCCTCTCCCTTCCGCTCTGTAAAAAATCAATAAAATATATTTTTTTTAAAAAGATTTCCTGAAAGACTGAATATGCATGTCAGAGATAAGAATCATGAATACCGTATTTTCTGGTGTATAAGATGACTGGAACTGATAATGATAGGAGGAAGATAACAAACAATAGAGAGAAAGTGCCGGGCAAGTTCCTGGCGAGTTAGCAAAGCCCATCATAACTGCAAGCTGCGGTATTTTTACACCCGGCGTATAAGACGACCCCCAACTTTTGAGATTTTCCTGGGTTAAAAAGTCATCTTATATACCACAAAGTACGGTACCTCAGAGGTTTGGGGCGGAGGACGACTTAGGTTTCCAGCAGCACCAGAAAAAATAAAAGAGTTACCATTACTAAAGGAAAGGCTACACGAGGAACCTAGGGGAGAAGAGCAGGAGCTCAAGTTAAGCTGGAGGTTCATATTAGACACCAAGTAGAAGAAGCAGGTGATTACATGAGTCTGGACCTCAGGGGAAAGTCTAAGCTGAAGATATGCCGGTGGGAGGCATCAGCGCCCACACGGTATTGAACTCTCTGAGGGCTGATGAGAGCGCCAGGAAGAGAAGCACAGTCAGAGAGGGAAGCAGTCCCAGGACTCGTGAGGAATGGGCAGAGAACAATAAGTGGCCAGAGGGGTAGACGAAACCTTATTTAAGAAATAATCAAGCACAAAGTTCCAGTTACACAAAATAAGTAAGCTCTGGAAATCTAATGAACAGCGATGTGACTACACTAAACAATATTGTATCGTATACTTAAAATTTGCTAAGAGGTTACATCTTAAATGGTCTCACCACACAAAAAAGGGAACTATAATTATAGGTGATAAGCTAATTAGCTTGAATGTGATGATCATTTCACACTGTATATGTATATCCAACATCAAGTTGCATACTTTGAATGTACACATTTTATGTCAATTTTACCTCAATAAAGCTGGAAGAAATAATTGAGCAATCACTCTACAGAACTTAATGATTTCTCAGTTTTTATATTTCTAAAATATTTACACTAATTCCTGATTTAGTGAATTAAGGATAAAAACATAAATATCATTAATTTCCAAACTGCTCTTAGGAAATATCAAGATGGTGTTAAGTGAGGGAGATAGAGATAAACTGATCAAGGTAAAATAATTCAAAGGGTAAAATAGTTCAAATTATTACTGAAGTAATGGAGATGGTCGTGTTGACATGAAGACAATGTTCCTCTCCATAGCACCACATGCTCCTAAGAATGGTACTGGTGTCTTTCTTTTGCTAATTTTAAGACAAATCCAATTCTGAAGCACCCACTATCATACCTGTACATATTTTGTATACTTTCCACAGGGATTACAATCCTTTCAGTTTTCAGAATCTGTTGAACAAGCTCAGACAAGTGGTAGCTTTTACAGCGAATTAATTCTTTTGCCGAAATTTCCACATCACAGATCATTCGGCCACAGGTAGCATTTCTTTCACCAAATCCACTCCTGCCCTACAAGGGAAAGACAAAAAGTAAATACCATGGAAAAGCAGGCACTGAGAGAGAATATTTTGTGCTAACTTATTTGAGGGTAGCCCAAAATCTCCAATAGGGAAAACTCTCATTCTTCCTTTCATCCAGTCATTAATTAAATATTTTTAACAACACTTTTCTAGGTACTCGGATATAGCGGTGAGCAAAAGAGAAGAGTCCTGATCTCATTTGAAATATACAATAAAAAAAGGTGTCATAAAACAAGAAATTATAGTTTTAGGGGTACCAAGTATATGGAAAAGAGAAAAAGTAGAACAGGATGAGGAAACAACGAATTTGGGGAAGCTGAATCTTAAATGGGGTTGTCAGGGGGAACCTGGCCAAAAAGTTGCTATATAAAGAAAACCTTGAAGAGGGTAAAGAGTTAATTTAGGCACGTGTTCTGATGAACTGTTAATAACCTCTCTATTACCTCAAAGATAGGAATGAGGAAAAACAAGAGCTATGGCTCCAATTCCAATCCTCTGAAGAGCATTATAAAAGGTACAGATTTCTAAGTTCTCTGAGGAGACAACATGCCCATTTTACTTCGAGACTTTAAGTAAAATAAGATTTCAAGCACTGAGCAGTATCAGGTTTAGGAAACAAAGGCACCTCACACAAAATACCAACATCTCTCTAAGTTCTTTACAGAAGGCACTTAGCCCAGTGCCTTCTTATACATTCAATGTCAGCTCCCTCCCATCCTTCCTTCCCATCGCCTTCCTGAATAATCACACTCAATGAATTCTGAGCCCTGCAACTATAAGGGGCTAGTGCTTCGGTGCAGCTGAAGTGGAGGGAACATACACGTGCTGTCTCTAGAACCAATAAAATGCTAGATTCAAAGAAAAAGATGTTTAGTGCCGAAGTTAAAATGTCCTACCAGAAGACAGCCAATTCCTAGTCAAAGCATATAAAAAAGTCAAATTAAAAAAGCAAGATTTTGAAAATTATTATTACCCCAAGCTTTGGCATGTTGGATCGCTTCAGTCGACCTATCTTAGACCAGTGAGGAACTTTGCACACATTAATTCTCTGCAATAACACTTCCAGTTCAAATCCATAAATATTATGACCCTAGACAGAAAAAGAAGACAGCCAATAGCATATCAAATGCAAATTAGAGGATTTATTTTCATATGCACAGAATTTCTTTGCCCTTTCTTTTTCTGGTCTCTAATTGAAGGCATCATGAGCTTACCTCCGGTTGGGATCCTTTCTTCTTCAGGAACTTATTCATCAGCAGCATTCATTAGCCTTGACATTCACAAGGCTGCTAAGCAGATTGCTGAAATAAACTTTATCTCATCCTAATTGAAGCAAGGTTCAGATAATGTCTTTTAATTTGCAGCTCATGCCTCATAGTCTCAGAGGCAAGGGCAAATTGTAATGTCCACACTTTTTACATGATCACTAAAAGCTATATTCACACAATTCCATTTTACTTCTTTAAAAAACAAGAAGCTGTAATATATAACATTTACACACATTTAGAAAGCTCAGGAACTGCATCTAGTTTCTTTCTAAAAAACTGAGTTCAAACATTGCTGATTTAGACTGTTAAGCAACATGCAACACAGTAAATAATACCACTCAATAGTTCAAATAAGAAACTTGTAAAAAAAAAACAAAAAACCTAAAACACAAAAAAACAAAAAAAACAAGGACACATTATACCAAGTAAAGAATATCTCAAAAAAAAGTAAGCAAATTTTCCACATCTACAATGATAATTTCCATCATGTGAATGTTTCACTGCCTATACTTATTACAAAACGATATAAAGTTTAAAATAAGTCAGATCAATAGTTATTTATTTTAATTAAAAATAAATACTGCTATTTATTTATAGCAGTTTTGTCTATTAAGACATCCAAAGGACGCGAGGACGTCTCATTCCCAAATTATCATGCCTGGGATTGGGACTCAAACCCACATCGGCATTCTCTCTCATATCAGTTTGGATTTCTCAATCACAGACTTGACTCTAATACCTGATAGCAGCACACATACCCTAGGCACCATGACATCTCTTGGGGCCCAAGAGAGAGACTGCTAGTGGAGACTGAGTGAGGGTCTAGTGCTAAGCCAGAGAAGCACAGTAGGGTACTGTGAACAGAATCTTCCTGACACTTTCAAGATGGGTCCTAAAATACCGTAAGGGAAGTGGGTGCAGAGACCCTGGTAACAACCTATATAGACTCTTGGCATTTTGGCTACCCATTATCAGGAAAGCTGTCCAAGAGCAAAAATGAATGCAGAAAAATATATGGCGAACATGTTTGCAAGGCTTCCTTTCCATGTAATCAAATTACCAATAGCACATTTAAAATATAAGCATTTATATACTACTTCCCTCCCGAATTCAGGAAAGAAGACAAAAGGAAGGACTCCTATCAAGGAGCCTACAAACTAAGGAAAACCAGAGGAAACATAAAATAAAATGTTGCTTTATGATCCTTAAGAACTGGGGCAAATGTAACAGCGTGGATGGACCAGGAGACTATTATGCTCAGTGAAATAACCCAGTCAGAAAAAGACAAGTAACATGATGTCACTTATATGTGGAATCTAAAGAACAAAATTAACAAACAAGCAAACCTGAAACAGACTCATAAACACAGAGAGCATATTGGTGGTTGCAGAAGGAAGGGGATTGGGCAAATGAAAGAAGTTGAAAGGATTGAGAAGCACATATTGGTAGTAGCTACAAAAGAGTCACAGGGATGTAAGCAAAGCATAGGAAATATAGTCAATAATATTGTAATAACCATGTATGGTGGTGCCACGTGGGCACGGGAAATATCAAGGGGGACACTATGCAAAGAATTTGATTGTCAGGTATATAATTCCTTTGCATTCCTTGTCATGTGAGATAACGTGCCCTCATTTTTAAGTATGAGTATAGCCACTATATGAGTATAGCGAATCCAGCGTTCCTTTGGTTAGTGTTAGATCATATACCTTTTCCCATCCTTTACTTTAAACCTACTTGTATTTCTTGTAGGCAGGACATGGTTGGGTCTTGCTTTTCATACAATCTGGCAATATTTGCCTTTCTATCAGGTATTTAAACCATTTACACATAATGTGATCCTTGGTATAGTAAGTTTAAATCTGCCATCTTGCTATTTGTTTAATTGTCTCATCTGTGCTTTCTGCCTTTTTCTTCTTTTTATGCTTTTTTTACATTATTTCATGATTCTATAATAGCTGCTTTCTTTGATAATTTTTTAGTGGTTGCTTTAGGATTTGTAGAATGCAAAGTGATTTTACATCACATCATGTATTGTACATGAATCTTATAACAGTACTAGAGGCCCGGTGAATAAAATTTGTGCACGGAGGGCGGGGGGGAGGTGTCCCTCAGCCCAGCCTGCACCCTCTCCAATCTGGGACCCCTCGAGGGAGGTCTTACTGCCCATTTAGGCCCGATTAGGATCGGGCCTAGATGGGCAGTCGGACATCCTTCTCACAATGCAGGACTGCTGGCTTCAAACTGCTCGTCTGCCTGCTCGTCTCCTGATTGCCCGTAACTGCTTCTGCCTGTCAGCCTGCACACCCCCTAACCACTACCCTGCCAGCCTGATTAATGTCTAACTGATCTCCTACAAGCCTATTTGCCCACAACTTCCCTCCTCTGCTGGCCTGGTCACCCCTAACTGCCCTCCCTCGTAGGCCTGGTCCCTCCCAACTGCCCTCTCCTGATGGCCTGATGGCCCACAAGTGCCCTCCCTTGCAGGCCTGGAACCTCCCAATGGCCCTCCCCTGCTGGCCATCTTGTGGTGGCCATCTTGTGTCCACATGGGGGCAGCCCTCTTGTGTGTTGAGCTGATGGTCAATCTGTGTATTACTCTTTTATTAGATAGGATACTTCTGTTTCTCTCCCTCACAAATTTGTGCTATTTTTGTTACATACTTTATTTTACATGTTACCAATTCCATACTGCATTGGAATTATGTTGATTAAAGAGTTATCATTTTTAAATATTAAGTAATAAGAATCTTATGTACAGCCCTAACTGGTTTGGCTCAGTGGATAGAGCATTGGCCTGCAGACTGAAAGGACAGATTTCAGTCAAGGGCATGTACCCTGGTTGTGAGCACATCCCCAATAGAAGGTGTGCAGGAGGCAGCTGATCGATATTTCTCTCTTATCGATGTTTCTAACTCTCTATCCCTCTCCCTTCATCTCTGTAAAAAAATCAATAAAATATATATTTTTTAAAAAGAATCTTATGTACAATCAATTTTTATTTTAAAAGATTTGAGTAATAAAAAAATCTCAAATCTGAAAAAAAAAAAAAAAAAGAATTTGATTGTCTAACTTCTTAGCTGTACACCTGAAACCAATACAACATAAACACTGAAAGTTTAAAAAAAACATTTAAAGAAAAGAACTCAACGACTTATTATCTCTTGCTACCTCATGGGAACATGCCCAGTCATCAAGAGAAAAAATGATCCCTGGCCATGAGCTCTCGAAGAAATATATCAAAGAGATCCTCTGAGCTCATAAACTTCAAATACTTACACTTTGGAGATTGGCACCAAGCCAAGTGAATGAATGAACTGTGGTTGCTATACAGCTGGACCACTAAGCCAAAATTCTGGGGATACCAACAGTTGACCCAAGTTTATTAACTTACAGGCTGGTGGTGTCTAAGTGTAACTGGATTAGCATAAACTTCTATAATAATTCATAAGCTGCCTTTCTATTACAGGAAAAATACTATCTTGTAGTAGGCTGGGATATTCCCCCTTTCTGTCAGCAGCAAGTACAGCAATTCCCACCAATCTATGGGGTGCTTTCACTCTGAAACGATTCTTTGCTGCTCAAAAAAAAAAAAAGCCAATCAAATCAAACTAAAATAACTAAGGAATGAAGAGCTTCCCCATGAAATGATCAAATGATTACTTACCACAATGATATCAGGATCAATTTTGTGAACTTTCGCAAGGAAAAACCCTAGCAGCGTTCTCTCTGTTGCAGCAATCTCAACCTTCACTTTCTGTTGGGTAAAAACAAACCAGTCACTCTTTACTCTCAAGTACTGTATCTTGCTGCCTTGCTCAGGCAGGGTAAGATTTCTTAGGGTTAAAAGAAACCACCCAGCTCAAAACTAAATGCAGCAATAAAATTCCTGATTATAGGCTTTACCTTAATTACATAGAGCCTCTGAGGAGCTTATACTGGTAATAAGAGTGTGAATGAAAAAAATTTTTAAGTGTTGAGCATTATCAAGTGCAGAAATATCCCCCCATAGGAACACACTTGTCATCTGGACACATTTTTATAGCACGTGAACCAGAGTACCGACTTTCTTAGACTTCTCTGTTTATGTATTTACCACACAAAGAAGTTCTAAGGACTGTATAGACTAATATCAAATAGTGATGTAAGAACGAACTAGTATAAATAAGAAACCAAATGCAAACATTTTATATTTAAGAATATAAATAAAACCTATCTTCACACAAAAGGCTTCCATTTGGATTACTAACCAAAAATCAGGTGTTCAAAGAGCCATCTATTAAGACTCTCCTAAAATGAAAGTTGAAGGCTATATGTTTTCTATGCCTAGACTGACAAAAAAAATACCAGTTTCACTCTAATGGAATGAATTTTCCTGGTCATTTCTACTTGGATAGGTAATTCAGGGCACTTCACAAATAATAGCCTGGTCTAACAGTACCACCAGACCAACTTAAAATAAGCAGAGCCTGACAGGTTGCTAACTTTTAGTTTTGCCAAGTGAGAACATTAAAAAAAAAAAACCCACAAATTTACCAACACCGTCATTTCATAAAAGAAACATATGCTCTCAAAAAGTAATCTATTACATCAAATACATCTACTTTTAAAAATATTTTTTTTACTTACTTCAGAGAGGAAGGGAGAGGGAGAGATAGAAATATCAGTGATGAATCACTGATCGCTGCCTCCTGCATGCCCCCTACTGGGGATTGAGCCCACAACCAGGGCATGTACCCTTGACTGGCATTGAACCCGGGACCCTTCAGTCTGCAGCCAACACTCTCTCCACTGAGCCAAATCAGCTAGGGCTCAAATACACTTACTTTTGTGAAAAACTCACATTATCCAATCCCCCAATCTACCCCTTCCCATTTTGTTAAGGACCCATGGGTATAGTGGGAGTAAGCTTCTTAATGGAGTATACTGAGCATTTATAAATCATTCATCTATTGGGACAAGCCCACATCAACCTTTCTAATATTTGTCCCCTTTAACATACACAGTGTTCCCAACTTCACATGACTTCCTTTAAGCTGGGCAGGGAAAGGGGAAGTGTAGCACTCTACCTTACACTTTCCCAAAACAGTAATCACTTGATGATGCAGTTTTGGAAAAGCTTCCTATTAAGCTAACTAAAGGAGGATTTGAACCTCGTACACTGTAGAATTCCACTATTTTCAGGTGGTGACACATTTAAACATTGCTAAACAATGTTTTTAGTTTTACATTTCTAATACATTTTAATGTGTCAATGTCACAGCACGATGTAGCAAGAACAAATCCAATCGATTAACATAAAATAACCTGTTTCTACTAATCCACACCATCACCATCCTCCCTTTTTTCAATCTAAAAAAATAGATGCTTCATATTTAAAATAAATAAATAATTTCTTTACCTTTTTCTTTATTTCTTCACTAAAAGCATATGGAAAAATACAGTCCTTTGGCTTAGACACAACTGTAAGAATGAAGAAAAATAAAGATTCCAACACACATGTTAGCCAATTTTAAGTGTACATATACTGACTGTTTCCAAATGGAAACTATCTTAAATATAAATTCCCCCCAATTTCTAAAGAGCAAAAAGAATCAAGTATTTCCATTGGTTATGTTGTTGAACCTCAAAAGAATAGCCAAAACAACAGGCTTTTTAATGGTGGGTTTGTAGAATGACATCATGAAAAGAAAGTAGTTAAAGCATAAGTCTGACCCAGGAAAAAACTACTCCATCCCAATAGAATAACCATTGGAACAGAAAAAGATATCAAACTGCCTCCTGACCTCTCTTAGAACAAACCAAACCAGCTGAATAAGAGGCAACCAATCCAATAAAACACTCATTACTTTTGAAAACGTTTATAAAAAAACAAGTTACTGATCCAACAGTTGGAGAAAAAGAAAAAAGAAAAACTAACATCAAGTCATTAGTAAACCAGCTTTAAAAAAAAAATACATACCGCAGAAGTGTGACTGGAAGGGAGGCTGTGGTGGTGCTTTATCTAACGCAAAGCTATGATGAACCAAAGCTGCCACAGCAATAATCTGCAAACAAAAAGAGGAAAAGAAACCACTTATCAAACACCTACTGTGTATTCTGCATTCTTAGCAAAACCACCAAGAATACCAAAAGATAAAGATTTTAGTACATGTAAATGAATGTTTCAAACATTTTATTAGGAAAGCAGGAGCTGCATGCTTTTTCTATAAAGAGCCAAATAGAAAATACTGTAGGCCTTGCAGGGCTTCTGGTCTCTGGCATGGCTACCAACTCTGCCTCTGTAGTGCAAAAGCATCTACAGATGATATGTAAATGAATAAAGTTGCTATGGTCCAAGAAACTTTATTTACAAAAGCAAGTGGTAGGCTGGATTTGGCCCACAGGTCATAGTTTGCCAACCTCTGATATAGAGGAATAAATCCAATCACCCAACGAATCAAACAAAAACAGAAAATGGACTGTTCTATGAGACAACCAACTGTTATTCTTCAATAAGTCAAAATCACTGGGGGGAAAAACAACTCTAAGGGGTTGGGAGGGAATTGCTCCTGTTTAAGAGATTCAAGAGACATAAAAATTAAA
Organism: Antrozous pallidus; assembly: GCA_027563665.1. NCBI lineage: Eukaryota > Metazoa > Chordata > Mammalia > Chiroptera > Vespertilionidae > Antrozous > Antrozous pallidus. The sequence continues at coordinate 128,721,407 of CM050509.1, forward strand.
CACCATCTGTTACTCTTGTATGAATCCTGATTCAAATAAACCAACTGTTAAAAGACATTTTGGAGAGGAGGAGTCATGTGATTATGGACTGGATATTTTAAAATATATCTTATTGATTTTTTTACAGAGCGGAAGGGAGAGGGACAGAAAGTCAGAAACATCGATGAGAGAGAGACATCCATCAGCTGCCTCTTGCACGCCTCCCACTGGGGATGTGCCCGCAGCCAAGGTACATGCCCTTGCCGGAATCGAACCCGGGACCCTTCAGTCTGCAGTCCGACGCTCTATCCACTATGCCAAACCGGTCTCGGCTGGACTGGATATTTTAGATATGAAAGAATCACTGTTCATGTTTTTAGGTGATTAATGGCATTACATAAGAAAGTATGCATGCTTTGAGAGATGCAATGACACAAATGTCAGAGATTAGCCTTAAACTACTTTAGGAGGAAAAAACGAGGGGGTGTGACAAAATCTTGCTAATTGCTGAATATAATTGATTGGCATATGGAAGTTCATTAAATTATTCTATGTCTATTTAAAGTTCTCCAAAATAAAAAATTTAAAAACCCAGAAATAAATAAGTCATCCATTTAAGTCTTTTTAAAAAGTTTGGTAGTGAATTAGTATCCTTTGCCCTTCAAAAAGAACTACTTCCCCTGGCAGGAAAGCTGTGTAAGTTCAGGCAAGTATCTGCATCTAAGGCATATGTACAAAATCTGTCCTATTTTTTTTTACCTCATTTTCATGTGTCTTTGCATTTTGTATTGTCTTCATGCTGAAAGACATCACCACAAGAGGGGGAGGACCAATATCCTTAATTACAGTCACCAGGTCTGGTTTCAAAGCCATTGCCTCAACTTTACACCAACTGATTGGCTGATTTAAGAGCTCTAAAAGAGAAGAAATACAACAGAGCAAAAGCCATTTATAGAAAAGGAAAAACTACAATTAAGACATCTGTGATTAACTGAGAAAGTCTTCAATCCCATCTTCTAATAACAATGTCTTATAACATTTAACTAACAACAAACCACACTATTGGATTATATGCAAATCCTTGTGTCTGGACACATAAGTTTGCCTGGGAAATAGGTCTACAGACAGCTTCCATCAGATTTTCTAAAGAATCCAGGACCCAAAATAGGTTTAAAAAAAAAAAAACAACAGAAACGTGCCCAGCCGGCATGGCTCAGTGGCTGAGCAGCAACCTATAAAGCAGGAGGTCACAGTTCGATTCCCAGTCAGGGCACATGCCTGGGTTGCAGGCTCCATCCCCCATAAGGGGCATGCAGGAAGCAGCCAATCAATGATTCTCTCTCATCATTAATGTTTCTCTCTCTCTCTTTCTTTCTCTCTCCCTTCCTCTCTGAAATCAATAAAATGTATTTAAAAAAAATAAAACCTTGGAGAAATCACAAAACATAAGAGATTTGTGAAGACAAAACAGAGTATCACAGCTGCAAATACCGGAAAACATCCGATAAGAGACCACACACTCTCCACACTGGTCAGTGGTACTCCCCCTCCTTCAGAGGTCAGCAGTGAACTAGGAAGAAGAGCTGGGCCACATCAGCCAGGTCCGAAGCCCACACTGACAGCAGCCCAATGAGGGATGCGACCAACTGCCGCCTGGGCTAACGAAGGCCTCCCTCTGATTACACGGAAAGACATTACAGTGATAAAGTGATTCTAAACATATTCCCTGTCCTCACTCAAGGAAAACCTTGAGGAAAAATACATAAAAAAGGAAGTGGACACACTGAAATAAACAGACCAATTCTCTAACTACCCTTTTACAAACCGCATCTATCAGCAATTTACTTAGCATTCTGAAAGTAAAATTTTCCTTACGTGGATTTTTAACTTCAAGCCAACAAGGTCCTTTGATCTTTCTGTTCATTAAGAACAGTTCCAAGCTGGATGTGTTAGTCCCAAATACATGAGAAAAAGTTTCTCCTTTCAAATCCTGAGGAAGCTGTGGCATTTCAGACTGAAAAAGGCAAAAGGGGGGAAAAAAAATACTTTTTGTTTAAAACTATTACTTCACATTTTCCAAAGTCTATATTTGAAATAAACAAAAGCCTCTCTACGAAGTACCAGAAGAAACTCCTTTTATATATATGAAATGTAATTTGCCACAAATGAAATCCAAAACAATTCACAGTAGGAAACAAAAACAATTCACAATGACAAAATAATGCATCTTGATGACATCTATTAGAAGAAAAATAGGCCAAGAAGCTCCCCAAAAGAGGATTTCTGTCCAGAACCATACATGCCTTACTGATTAAAAAAAAAACCACACACACACACACACACACACACACACACACACACACACACACACACACACACACGAAACAGCCAAATAAGTACCACTGCATCAGGGGAATAAAAACAAGAGAATGGGACTCATTCAAATTGCTTCCATGGTACATTTCATCACCACTGTCAGAAACATTTCTTACAAGTTTCCCTTTTCTAACATGTGGGATTAAAACACTCTACCACAGGTAAAAAGTGATTAAGGTCCAGTTAATGAATAGCCCACAGCCATGACCTTACCTGTCCGGGGAGCAAGAGCAGCACTGCAGCAACGGCGCCGGTGCTCTCATCGCTCACCCTTCTACTGCTCAGAAGGACCACTTCAACAGACTAATGATGGTAAACTCCATCATGTGGCCTTTGTGCCACTTCACAAACAGTTCTGCAGTTTCGATTTATTTATTTAAAGAGGCAGAGAAAAGTAGTGCAATTTGTAGTCTATGTATTTAAATTTGTATCCGTTTTAATTTAATTATTCATTACTGTGAGTCCACCTCCATGAACTGTGGGCTTGAGGAGCTCTGCCAACACTAATTGAAAGCCAGTTGAAATTTCAAAAATAGAACAGTGCCATTTTCAACCAAAACCCAGTAATTTTCTTTGTTTGACTTACCGAGTATCTAACTTCCAAGTATTCAGATTTTTCTGGAACATCAGGTATCTCGAAAGCATAGTTCTTTTCTACTATCTGGGTAAGCAAATATTTTAAAATCATTTAGACAAAAACTTCACAAAATAAATTGGCAAGCATTGCATACACAATGCATGTCCTTGCATTTAATCATTAGGAATCTAACATCCTTATGCAACACAGAGGTAAATAAAGCCTGTTTCCCCTTTCAACTAAGACTACAACACCCAATAACTAAATGATAAAAAGGCTTCTCTTAGACATTACAGAACTTGAAATATTTGCATTCAAGGTCAATAAACATTAAAAAATTTTGTAATGCTAATGCATTAAATAATTTGCTACTCTTCAATAGTAAGCAACCCCATCTTGATAGAAAAATTAATAACTAGCATTATAATTATAGCTCATATTTACTGAATGCCTGCTATGTACCAAGTACTGTTTTAATAACCTAATATAAATTAATCGACTTAACCCTTCCAGCAACTCTTGAAATAGCTCTTGTGACGGCTCTAGGAAGCGGTAAGGCTAGCACTTAAAAGCCACAAGGTGTATTGCCCAGCACCTATGCTCTTCACCATCACACCCCACTGCTTTTAGAATTTTAGAGACTGGATCCATCAGCCATAATTCAAAGCTCAAATAGTTAAGACCATTAGCCTGATCTTCAGTAACTCAACCCTCCTTTTATTGCAATCACTGTTAATAGCCAGTATGTTAATTGCCAGTATGTGGAGTGAGTTACAGCCCCCATGATAATGGCCAAAGGCATCAATAGCTCACAAAATCAGTATCTCACAGTTGGTCAATATGTATCACAGGAGCAGAAGATTTTATTGTATCAGAAGAGCATTATAGTCCCCAATTTTTTAAAGATAAAACCTCACTTACCCTTCTAAGACAACTTGGCAATAATTAATATAAACAAAATCAGAACTGTTTCTGCTCCATTTGGGCATAACAGCACAAGATATGCTTCAATTATTGGAAGCAATTATTTTGCTATGAGTGGTCTTTCTATGCAAAATTAATGATTATTTTATAAGCAGTATAAAAAGAAGTAAAAATGTTTGCAAATCCAACAAGGTTTTACATTGCTATCTATAAAATTTCTTTCCAATGAATTATAGCTGCACAGAGGGAAGTTTGCACAAATAAGATATACAATAGCTATTTGCTAAATCAGGAAATGAACAATTAACTAATAATTAGGGCTGGAAAAATTTATCACCAAATACAAACCTTGGACTTGAACTTCATAATTTTATATTTTGTTGCTATTTTCTCATCAAATTCACTATAAACATCCTTCATTGTAACTGGAGTTCCTGTTTCTTTCCTTGTGTTTAGGTCAATTTTCTGCTCTCCCATAGAGAGGAAAGAGGAAAGGGGAGGGGGAAAAAAGCATATCTATAAATACATCTTTCAACCACCAGAAACCCAAGTCTAAATCAATTTTCATCTTCCCCATTTAAACATGTAATAGAACCGTCTTACAAGTGAGTCCAAAGATGCAAATATACCCCAAAATGTACTAAACCCAACGCCCAATTCCTCCCAATGGCATCATAAAAGCAAACCAGAGATAAAAGTTGATCACTCGATCCTACAAAATGGAGAAGTGTTGCAAATACTGACCAAGAATCTTCACAGTTCAACTCAGATGGGGAGAAGAGTGTGGATGTTAAGTCCCAATAGAAAAGGAGAAGCAAATGGAACTAACCCTGTTAAATGGCTGTGGATGGAATGATACTCTTGCCTATACAACAAAAGCATGAAAACTGGGCCAAACTCCATGCCACATTTTACAGCCATACTCTCCCAGCTGTCATTATTATGGAAATGAGAAGTTGAGAGAAAGACAGCATCACATACTAAAACTCAAGACGTTGTTATACTCTTTCACACCCTTTCTAACAAGTTGCAAAATAGAATTTTACTTCATTTCTCTGCTTTCCCCAACTTCTAATGGAGCTGCTGCCAAACAGCGGTGACTAGGCAGACAGCAATAAAAAAGCATCAAGGCTGTGGATAATTCATAGCCCTGTTGAATAATAGGGCTGGTGGATGCCCAGCCGGCGTGGCTCAGTGGTTGAGTGTCCACCTATGAACCAGGAGGGCATGGTTCAATTTCTGGACAGGGCACATGCCCGGGCTGCGGGCTTGATCCCCAGTGGGGGACATGCAGGAGGTAGCTGATGGATGATTCTCTCTCACCCCTCTCTCCCTCTCCCTTTCTCTGAAATCACACACACACACACACACACACACACACACACACACACACACACACACACACATAATGACAAAGCAATTGTAGTTGAAATTTAAAAAAAAAAAAGAAAGAATAGGGCTGGTGGCAGAACACAGAATGCATTAGAAGCTAATCACTAACATTTACCATTTCACGGGGAAGGAAGTATAGAGTTCGTTCAATGTTTTTCACCATGACACAACAGCTCACATAGGTTTCAGCAGATTTGATCCAAACTTTGCCAAACAGAAACACCACACCTAAAGGAATAAGAAGAAAAACATGAAAAAAGAAACATTTCAATTACATCACATTAAAGGGACACTACAAAAACTGAATGTGTCTACACATTTTTAAAGCAGATTTATATCTGATGTCCAGGCCCCAAGACCAGTTTCTTTACTCAGTACTTATGCCATATGACAATACCACAATGGTAAAACCTGTGACCACTAGGAGGACAGGGGACAGAGTGATTCCTGGTGTAACTATTTTTCCAAAAATAAGGAGACATCTATGTAAATAGAGATAAACCTTGGTTATTAGGGAGTCACCACAGGCCTCAGTAGACACACTGGGGAACTACTGACACCCTCGGTCAGTGTAGAAACCCCTGGGGAATCAGGGAACCATCCTAAGTCAATGTTGGGTAAAAAACACAAAATACATTTTTCCCTCGAACCAGGATTCCCCAGAGTAACAAAAACAAAAAAAAAGCAAACCTTTGTCCAACAAATCTCATATTTAAACCTCTTGTGAGAACTTTGAGAATGCTAAATTCCTTTTCAGCACTGTACTTACTGATAAAAAAATTAACATTCATGTGTAAGGATAACTATGTATGGTAGGTACACCTCAGTATTTTGCCATATGTAAAACAATTTATCTCATGTATCTTAGTCCAAATAATAATAAATGTCTCATACTAGGGTTCAACTACTATCTACTATTTCACCCCTTCGACCTCACAGACTACTTAAGACACCTAGCTAGGTAGTGTTTATAATGTTCCTATAGAACTCCAGAGATCTGTTAGTCAAACTAAGACATGATCACTGTGCTAAATTCTTGACTCCATTAATAATTAGACAGCAGTAACCAACACAGCTACTCAACACGGCCATTTGTCTGAGCTATGAAGAAAATTCTGGCATGTATAAAGGCTACTATACACAAGGCTAATTACTCTGGTTTGACAAGATAGCTCATCAGTGCTTCCTTTTGTCACTCGTAGTAGCAATAAGACCATCTAAGAATTTTCATTTCTGCAAATGATTAAAATTCTTACAAGAGCTGTATGATTTTCATCTGGAGGGAAAGAGGCAGGTGGGGTTAGGGGGAGGGAAAGGGGGGGCTGTGGGGATGATTAAAAAGAAAAAAAATCTCAGTAGTGCAGAAAATTAAAAGTCATCCTTATAACAGTTAGAGATGAAAAACACAAAATTCCAAGCAAAGAAAAATAAAGGCCCTAATATTGGATTCAAAGATTCAAATAGCTCATTTTACAGTCAAACTAATATCACACTTCATGCAACACATTTGACACTGTTTATGCCTCATTTGCCACAAAAAGATCATGGTAAACAAAGATCCCATCCCTCCCCCCCCCCACCCCCCAGTAACTAGCTGAAACCAGGTGCAGTCAGGATTATTCAACCTTTAAAAAGTCATAATGAAAACAGGATATCTTCCCATATGCAAAGAGTAAGATTCTTTTCATAATTATGGAGCATTCAGCAACAACTGACTTACTTAGAATCTGTAAGAAACTGAGAAACAATAGCAGGGTCTTTGGGAGTACTTCGTTTTATTAGCAGCATTGATTTCACCAAGGCTCAGTGATCATTACCTGCTATCAAGATGAAACTGTTCAACCCTCTGACATTAGAGGACTTTTTAAAAGCCGTCTTATTTAACCCATTGGCATCGATCACGAGGACATAACTTGAAAAGTAGCACAGAACAGGGCTGAGGGTAAGAAGCCCAGAACTCTGCCACTGAAGAGCTGACCACTTCATTTTCAGAACCTCAGCTTCCTCCTCTGTAAGTGAATTACCAGACTAGAAGATCTCTAAGGCCTTATCCAGCACTAGCAAATTCCGTTTACCTTAGCATTTGGAAGACAGACCAATAACAGGCAAGTACCTCTTTTAATTGCAAAATATTGCCCACGGGTGGTTGAAAAGGCTTATCCAAGACTATGGGTTAGTACCAGGAATTCAACAATACATAGTATATATACCTGTGCTTCAGTGCCTCAATTTTAACCTCCAATATCTATTATGATACAGACTAGCACTGGCCAATAGAAACGTCAGCACTGCCCGGCCTACGGGGCTCGGCTGGGTGTCATCCAGGACACTGAAAGGATTCCCAGTCCGAGCACATGTCCAGGTTGCAGGCTCAATCCCAGGTAGGGGGCGTGCAGGAGGCAGCCAATCGATGTGGCATTCTCACATGTATGTTTCTTTCTCTCTTTCCCTTCCTCTCTCTCTAAAAATAAAATCAATTAAAAAAAAAGAAATTTCAGCACTGCCTGGCATTGCTCTGAAAGCTGGAAATAAAAGCCCCCACCCCAGGAGTTCCAATGGCTTTGGGGGAATTGTTTTTGTCTGTATCTGTGACATCCACGAATATGGTAGCTACTGTGGCTATTGAACACCTGAAATGTGGCTAGTGGCCGAGAAGCTGAAGTTTAATTTTTATTTCATTTTAACTGATTTCAATTTAAAGAGCTACATGTGGCCGGTAGCCATCACAGTGGACAATGTAGCTCAAGACTACCCTGTAAAACAATGCTCTGGTTTTTAATAAGAGTATTAACCAGTAAAAAGGTGGAAATAATATACTCCTTTTCACACAGGAAAAAAAGAGGATTGTTGTTCCTTAAGGTTGTAATCCTTAGCAATTGACACTAGCAATCTGATGCTTTATCTGTGAATTAACCTGGGGCGGGTGCACCATCTACTTTTGTTCTACCTATTCTTTTTGTTGTGGTTAATCCTCACCCGAGGATACTTTTTGCATTGCTTTTCTCAGAGAGAGAGGGAGGAAACACAGATGTGAGACACATCGACTGGCTGCTTTCTGCATGCGCCCACCCCCTTGATCGGGAATCAAATCCGCAACCCTTCAGTGCATGGGCTGAGGCTGTAACCATTGTAGCAAACCAGCCAGGACTATGCTACCTATTCTTACACTATGCTGCTACAAAGGCTTCAAGAGGCAAATTCAGTATAGCAGCAAATGCAACTCTGGACCTCTGAAACCTTTTCTGTCAATCTCTGCAGTTTATTTCAATAATCATTTATTATTAAATACCTATTATATGCCTGACATCACACTGAAAGCTGGAAATAAAAGGTCCCAGACCTCCAGGAGTTAAAAGGCTTTGGGAGAAAGAAAAACATAGATTCAGATCTTTTCAAAACAATATGACAAATGCTACGATGGAAAAGGGTATGATGGAGTCACAGAGAAAGGACTCTTGGGCCAGTCTGGAGGATTAGGAAACTTCCTGAAGATGAAACGGGCTGAGTCACATGAGGGCATTCCAGTCAAACACAATGAGCAAGCGGACATGGCATAAAGAGCATCAGGCACAGGCAGGGAGCTATTTCTAGGGCACAAAAGTCCGCATTGGCAAGCACCGGAAGCCTTGTTAAGGAACTTGGACTTGTATGTTATAAGCAATTACTACTGTGGATGTTTTTTAATAAGGAAATGACATGGTCAGAGTTACCCTTCTGAGCAGTCGCTCTGGCCACAATGTGAGCTGAGGGATTAGGAAGATGGCGTGATGTGAAGAGAAAGGCACCTCATCTACTTTAGGAGAGAAAACTAATAAGGAAGTGAGGCAAGGGGGAAAATCAAGGCTGACTCCCACATTTCTGGTTTTGACTGGACCATTAACCAAGACAGAGAATCAAATCTAACATCAAGCAGATACAGCGAGCACAGACTGGGAATGGCAGGCCCACCACGTGGCACAACTCCAGTGAGCACCACTCACACGGCCAAGCTCCAGAGGTCTCATGAAGCAGATGTGAAAATGGTGTCCCCTGCAGCCCTACGATGGGACAACCTGGGTTTCAGCATTGGATGGGGAATACCTGCCCAGTCTCATGTACTCACACCTGCCAGCCTACTTCCCACTGGCAAATAACAAAGAGGTATTCAAAGAGGTGAGAGGGTCTAAGTGACTTGCCCTAGCTAAAGGATGATTCCGTTTCTAGGACTGCTTATATCTTTACCTTAGGAACTAATTAATACATGGCAGTTAGCTACTCAAGTGGTTCTGCAAGAGTTTCTACATATTGCTGAAACCGGTTTGTCTCAGTGGATGGAGTGTTGGCCTGTGGACTGAAGGGTCCCGGGTTCGATTCCGGTCAAGGGCATGTACCTTGGCTGCGGGCACATCCCCAGTAGGGGGTGTGCAAGAGGCAGCTGATCGATGTTTCTCTCTCATGGATGTTTCTGACTTTCTATCCCTCTCCCTTCCTCTCTGTAAAAAATCAATAAAATACATATTTTTTTTAAAAAGAGTTTCTACATATTCGATTAGCTAAAACATACTACTGCTTCTGTTTCTCCTCTGAGAGACCATTAAGGTCTTTCCAGTGAAAGTCAATGCCTGATTATCTTAAAGGTAAATCTGGCCTCCAAGTTCGACAATTAATACTTACTCTTCTTACTCGTTCACTTGCTTCACTGACATGTACATTCCATTTTCATCAGATGCAGCCTCCAGGAAACCATTTTGAAAAATTCAGTTTGCTTCTACCCTCAGATCCAGAAATGGGTCTGAATAAAGGTAACTGTTTAAGGGTGTATGTTCTATTAATCCAACAAATTTGGTCATGCCCAACTCTGCAGTGAAGAAGGGCTCAAAGGAGCACAAAAGGAAACTGGAGAGCCTCCTGGCCTTTGTGAGTCAGAATTAATAGTATCAGCTCATTCCGAGAAGGACCTGGGAAGCAATCTTGATCCCTCCTCTATGTCAACCCTCACATCAATCCATCAACAAGTTCATGTCAAAACACATGTTAAATGCATTCACTTTTCTCTACTACATGCCTGTCCTGCACTGACTGATTTCCAGCGCTTCTACCCTTTCCCACTACCCCGTTCCACACGCACGCACGCGCGTGCAAATACGCAAGCATTATTGGAGGGTTCCTGTTAAAATGTATGCCCAACCATGAGAATGCCATCCCACCCATCCTGCTTATACTTAAAATCTTCTACAACCTCCCCATGGCTCTTGAAAGAAGACCTAAACCCCTTAATATGGCTTTCAAGGTTCTTCATTATCTGCCCTAGGCCTTTTACCCAAACTTCTTTTTCTACCAATCTCGTCACTTGATTACTGTGCTACAAGCAACAAGCTGCCTCCTTTCTCCCTCCAGGACTACACTTACTGGTTCATCAGGCTGAAATGCTCTTTCTTCAGATCTGCACATGCCTTAAATCTTAGCCCAATGATGGTCTCCTTAGACAGGCCTTCCAAGTCTATCCCCCAACTAACTGCCTTTAAACCATTCATCAACTTACCTTATTTATTGCCTACCCCCCCCACCTGCTCCCACCACACTAGAATGTAAGTTGCATTAGGATATAGAATTTGTCTAGTCTGTTCACCTCATCTCAGTGTTTGATTTGCTGAATAAACAAATTTATGACAATTTCCATTTAAAGTACATTAACTATAACTTCGGATACATCAAAGGTAAACTACAAGTACATGTTCCATATATAACTAACTGGTTTTGGGGGGAAAAGCATCTTTGAGGTTTATTTATTTTTTAAAATATATTTTATTGATTTTTTACAGAGAGGAAAGGAGAGGGAAAGTCAGAACATCGATGAGAGAGAAACATCGATCAGCTGCCTCCTGCACAGCCCCCCACTAGGGTTGTGCCCACAGCCAAGGTACATGCCCTTGACCGGAATCGAACCCGGGACCTCCCAGTCTGCAGGCCGACGCTCTATCCACTGAGCCAAACCAGTTTCGGCATCTTTGAGGTTTATTCACACCACACAGCGCCTCTCCATTCAGGTTCCTCATGCACCCTTACTATATACTATATACGTCTGTGAGTGCAGAGCCTGTGCCGATTATAATCACCAACACATTTAAGGGACAGGCGCTATTCCATGTTAAAGACATACAGTATGATTACCTGGTTGGTTGTACTGATCTTCATAAGCATCCAGCCAATAAAACTGAAACACTTGTTCCTCATCTGCCCCTTTTACCAGTGGCAGGTGACTAGAATCCACTTGAACTTCCTGGGCTGAGAAATTGCTGTCATCTTCCTGATCGATGTCCCAGCCAGAGACATCTGGGAGAAAACCTCCTCTGCAAAAATCACATTTAAAAAAAAACTTGTCAGAATCCAACGAAGCAATTGTAGTACTACTTGCCAGAAAAGTCATAATGCTCTTACAAGCAGGGTGCGGTCCCTTTTCCAGGATCTGCGTCGGGTTTCACCACCTCTGCTGGCTCACTGGCTTGGTCCCCGGTCTTAGCAGCCACAGGCTCCACATTCACCTCCTCAGGTTCCATGGGCTCATCAAAGTCACCGTCTTCAAAATCTATTGCCCCGGACTCCTTGTCGTGTGTACACACTGCCGCTGGCGCTGGCTCTCCTACAGGCATCATTGCACATTCCCATCATAAACTGCTGCCGCGGAGCACTCAGGCCTCCCCAGCACGGCCAGAGGGGCCTGCCCTTTTCCCACCCTGTATCTGCATCTCGTCAACCTCCAAATCGGATGTGCCTGGTAACTTTTACTGCTATGAATTCAAATCTTGCACACTTAAACTTGCTACCACAGATACCTTCAAAATCGCCTCCACTTCCTCCTTCCCTGGGTCCTCCATTTTTGGCAGCACTTTGCAACTGCTCCACACTCTTGTACTTCTGCCTGACATCTTACTTACCAGCAAATTGAGCACGTTGAACAGGAATAGAAGTTAACAGAGGCTCCTTCTTTGAGACAGGAGAAGCAGTTTTTCCTGGAGGAGCTACCTGTAAATGTTTTTAAATGTTCATTCAGTTAGACCTGCACACTAAAAATATGCACACTGTCCTACCCTGACCAGAGATAATGACAGTTCCCATTCATAAAACAATTTTGTGTATTATTAATGTAACCGCTTCAAATATTTTACTTTTACCTAGGTTTACAAAAAAATACTTGTTTCCAGGAGGAAAAGTATTACATTTAGCACAGTTGTAATACCTATAATAAACACATGCTATTTACCACAAAATTTACTATGACAAAGGCAGACACATGCTAGTTTTGATATACATGAATCTATATGATGAAATGGGAGTCCTCATTTAAAACAAAAATCAAGAACAAATTCAAAGGTATTTCGCTCACACAGAAAAGCAACAAAATAAATTTTAAGCAATAATGTACATCAAGTTTGAAGGTATTTCCACACACTTTACCTTGGGGGTGAGCACAGAGAAAGGATTCAGTGAAGCGCCAATGGATCTTTTCTTCTTCGGTATTATTACAGGTGGTGGAGTTATTTGAGGTGTCTAAAAGGAGGGGTAAGACACACTTCATTGCCATGCTTGGTTTACCACAAAACAGAAAAAGTACATTTCTTTCCCCATTGAAGCCCAATGAGCAAATCATTTTTCCTTCCTTGTTCCCCCCACGAATCTATGTTCATGCACTGGGGTTACTATAGCAACACTACCACAGACTCACTAGAAACCCAGAATAGATATTGAATCCACTCCTGACCAATTTTTCTTTTCAAAACTTAACATACTTTTTCCCTTACCCTTCCAGAATATTATATTTAAAAGCTGCCAAGCTGGAACTACATGTTAGTATATGTCATTTTAATCAAGGGTCATTTAGAAAGACACACACCTCTAAATGAGAGTTTAGTTTTTTGTGAAACAGCCAATTCCCGGAACAACTGAGCCTGTCTGAGTTCTATCAAGGACAGCTCACCAACTCTTCCTTTGCACCCACTGGGAATTCTAGACAAGGATCTCACGCCTAATTGTACAGACTGACAGGCCTCAATCTATTTTGGGAACATGCACAGCAGCAACTGAGTGCATTCCCAAAGCTGACTCGTGTGTGTATTCTGACTACCTCAAACACACCCCCACACAGCTCCATCAATAGGATTGCACAGCTTGTAACAGCTGGAAAGTATTCTCGCCTAAGATGGTGAGAAGAAAGCAATCTGAAGGGTTGTTCCTTGGTTTGGGGTTGTTTTGGTGGTGGTGGTGATGATGTTGTCGTCGCATTTTTAAAAATTCTGGCAATAGTCTTTTTTGTATAATTATTGAACTATTTCTTCAGCTGATGGCCCTTGCATAGCTAATAACTCACAGAGATTCACTTACCTCAGTGGTCAGATCTTGTAGAATGTCACCTAGCAGATCATCCTTGGACAAATCTATAGCTTTCTGGAAGTAAGAAAGGAAGGTAGAATGAAATAACCCTGCACTTCCCATTTTCACCCAGAACACCTGTCTATGAAAGGAAGAACCGAACCTCTTCAGTCCTCACTGAGTGCTCATTTTCTAGTCACAGATATTAACAACCATCTGCATATACATCACTCCCAAACCTAGAAGCTCCCATCTTCTATTTCCATGATATTCCTGTTAATCACTGAAATCACCACAGTCAGGTCAGCATTTTTATTCAGTTTTCTCCAACTTCCAACCACTGAGGTGCCTAAATTCACCTAGAAATCTACATTCAACTTAGTGATGGAAATTGGGAAAATATTACTCAAATATTTGAGCTCAAGTATAAAGAGTACCTATTGTCTGTATAATCAAACACTAAATTACTTTCACAAAGGGAAAGACAAAGTATAAGAAAAACATAAAACTCACATCACCAGTTTTCTTCCCAGCACTGGCAATAAACATGGACTTGATATTGTTTGGTTTTGTCACCGCAGTCTTCTTTACATTCCTCTTTTCTTTGTTGCGAGTTTTATTATCATTTCCTGTTGGAATATAAATTATTTAGAATCATGCACCGACAAAAATAAAAATGAAAAAGTCTAGTCACCTGCTCCCTGTATATGAGAATTTGAGAAGAAAACTGTTGAGAATTCAAAATACAAAAACATGAAACTTTATGCAAGGTAGGGACAGAAGAATTTTTAAAACAGCTAAAATTAGGAAAACTTGGGCTGAATGTTATTTCAAAAACTGATGAAAATGCCAGTAAAATATCTGGATAAGTTACCAAGTGTGACTGTTAATTGCTTTTGTTAGTGTAGACAAAAAGCTTCCTAAAAGGTGGGGAGGTTCTGTTCTACCCACAGAAATGAAAAGATCAAGTTCATCTGGAAGCAGGGGATTAGCCTTGCAGTCTCCATGAGATTGCCTTTTTAGCACTCTACTGAATCTGAAAGGGCAACTAAACTTTAAAAAAATAGCATTACCAGTTACGATACTGCAGTATCCTAACTTCCATTTTATGAAGAAGAGCAACTATAAACATGCCATATATTGTAGCAACACTAAACCAACAGAGACATTTACACAGTAAAGAACAACCTGTGCTATGCTTTCTCTTATGATCACATGAATGCAAGTCACCTATGAACTATTCTCATAGTGTCAATTTTACTCTTGCTTTCTGAGTCATCCCAGAGCAGGCTCTACCTTAAAAAGACCTTGAATGAATATAATTAACCAGTTAACTGCCACACGCCCAAAACAGAAACCATCCCCACATGCCACGATATTTTGAATTTAATTTCAAAAATCCGCCGCTTGCATCCATAGATGCTTATGGCGTATAAAGGGTTAATATAGGGTGGTGGTGGTGGTGGTGGTGGTGGTGGTGGTGGTGGTGGTGGTGGTGGTGGCACAGGAACACACAGAATAGAAACAGAAAAGACAGTGTACAAAAAGACTCAATTACTTATGGAAATTTAGCATATAATAAAGGTGGCATCTCATATACCTGGGGACAAAATGGATTTTTTAATGAGTAATGCTGGCTACCCATTTGTAAAGAAAGTAATCAGCCCGCCAGCATGGGCTCAGTGTTCAGCGTCAACCTATGAACCTAGAGCTCACGGTTCCATTTCCAACAAACAAGAAACAAGTTTATAGACAAAAACAGAAGAAAATTTTTACAATGTTTCACAGATAAAGGACCAATTTCTCTAATATAAAAAAAGCCCTAAACCCCAATAGGAATCTATACTAATAATAGCCTAGGTGGTCGTCACGCCCTCACATATCACACCCTAACACCATCACAAGATGGCCACACGCAAACGGAGGTGGGGCTCAGCAAAGGAGGCAGGTCGAGGCAGGGGAGAGCAGTTTTGGGCAATCAGGCTGGCAGGGGAGGGCTGTTGGGGGTGATCAGGCCGGCAGGGGAAGGCAGTTGGGGACAATCAGGCTGGCAGGCAGAAACAGTTAGGGACAATCAGGCAGGGAGGCAGGCAGGCAGGTGAGCGGTTAGGAGCCAGCAGTCCCGGATTATGAGAGGGATGTCTGATTTAGGCCCAATCCCTGCAGACGGACATTCCCCAAAGGTCCCAGATTGGAGAGTGAGTAGGCTGGGCTGAGGGACACACAGCCCCCTGCATGAATTTCATGCACTGGGCCTCTAGTGTGGGTAATAAATACAAACATATGGCTCACATAAAAATATAGGCAGATCTCGTTTTACTGTGCTTGACTTACTGTGCTTCATAGATGTTGCATTATTTACAAACTAGAGGCCAGGTGCACAAAATTTGTGTGTGGGGGCTGGAGGATGTCCCTCAGCCAAACCTGCACCCTCTCCAATCTGGGACCCCTCGAGGGATGTCCAACTGCCCATTTAGGCCTGATCCTACTGGAACGGGCCTAAACGGGCAGTAGGACATCCTTCTCACAATCCAGGACTGCTGGCTCCAAACTGCTCACCTGCCTGCCTCCCTGATTGCCCCTAACCACTTCTGCCTGCCAGCCTGATCACCCGCTAACCACTACCCTGCCAGCCTAATTGATGTCTAAGTGCTCCCCTGCCAGCCTGTTTGCCCCCAACTTCCCTCTGCCAGCCTGGTCACCCCTAACTACCTTCCCCTACAGGCTTGATAGTCCCCAACTGTCCTTCCTTGCAGGCCTGCTCCCTCCCAACTGCCCTCCCCTGTTGGCCTGATCACTCACAACTACCCTCCCTTGCAGGGCCTGGATCCTCCCAACGGCCCTCCCCTGCTGACCATCTTGTGGTGGCCACCTTGTGTCCACATGGGGGCAGGATCTTTGACCACATGGGGACAGCCCTCTTGTGTGTTGGAGTGATGGTCAATCTGCATATTACTCTTTTATTAGATAGGATTAAAGGCAAGACCCTCCACCAGCAAAAAGATTATGCCTTACTTTATTGCAATGGACTGGAACAGAACCCACAATACATCTGAGGTATTCTTGTCTATATAAATAGCTATAAGTTTTATGAAAAAATGCCGAACTACATGTGCAAACGAAATGTAAGTGAAAACCACAAGATGTCATTTCTCACATATTAGAGTGGCAAACATGCAAAAGCTTGATAACAAAATTTGTTGGTGAAGCCATGGGGATCTAAACAAATATTCATACATTGTTAACAGGAGTGTAAAATTAGACAACTCATATGGCGAAGAATTTAGCAATTTATATACATAAAAGTGTAAGCAACTGGCTGACCAGCCAACCGAGTGATAGCTATGACACGCACTGACCACCTGGCCTGTGGGGATCAGGATGAGACCAGCTCTCCAACATCCCCCAAAGGGTCCCAGATTGCGAGAGGGTACAGGCCTGACCGAGGGACCAAGGGACCCTACCAGCGCATGAATTCTCCTCAGTTCAGTGAGATTAAAAAACACATGGGATTGCTTCATTTCATTCTCTTCGTCATGGACTCACAAAAACTAGGATCACACAATTAGCCAAGAATCAACCAACAAATCAATGTGTAGCTTACTCTCTCTCACACACACACAAATAAATACATTTTTAATTTTTTTTAAATAAATAAAGTAGCCCGGCCAGTGTGGCTCAGTGGTTGAGTGTCAACCTATGAACCTGGAGGTCCATTCCTGGTCAGGGCACATGCCCAAGTTGCAGGCTCAATCCCTAGTGTGGGGCGTGCAGGAGGAAACTGATCAATGATTCTCATCACTGATGTTTTTTTTCTCTCTGTCCCTCTCTGAAATCAATAAAAATATATTTAAAAAATAAAAAAACTAATAAAAAGGAAAGGGAGGAACCAAGATGGCGGCATAGGTAAACACCTATCTTGCTGCCCTGTACAACAATTCCAAAACTACAACTTAACGACAGAACAAACATCATCCAGAATCACTGGAAAGCTGAGTGAAAATTCCACAAATAAAAATAAAGATAGGACACTGTGACTCAGAGGAGCGGCAGAGCACAGCATTGAAGATACTCGAGGAGAGAGGTTTGGAGTCCTGTGCGCATCAGCAGAGAGGGCGGGCGGCTGCAAACCCCGCTGGTTTTCTTCAACAGAGAGGGTGGAGGCGTCAAACTGCACTGATTCCCCAGTTCTGGGCAAGGTCCGGGGAGCCCACACTCACGGGGTAGAACTGGGCAGTGGGAAAGCACACTGAAGCCCGGCGCGGCAGAGGTCTGCGAGCTTATGGAGAGGGCGTGTAAACTTAGAACAGCAGTTTGCGTGTAAGCTTGGGAACAGAAGTGCGTGACCGCGTGGAGAGGATTTGTGACTTGCTCCTTGTTCGGGAGACCACCGGACTGCACTGTGTTGCAACCCTGGGCGAGACTTTCGGGGTGTGGACTCATTTGGGGAGAGGCTGAGTTGTCCGGCAGCAGGTGGAGACCGGCGGCGGCTTTCTCTCGGAGGTGCGTGCAGCCATTACCACCTGGCACAGAGACCCACAAACTGCATAGGGCGGAGCTGACGCTGCCTGCTCAACCGGGAGACTCCGCCCATCCAACCTGAACACAGCTGACCCTCACAGCCAATTGGCCTGGAGGTCAAACCCTCCTAGTGCTAACAACAATAAGCTGGGCCTAATTTCAACAATACTGTACAACCCATAAAGGGCTGCAGCAAGAGTATCCACCTCAGGTAACTGGAGAGGCTGAGCCACTGTCCCTTAGAGGACATCTACCACACAAAGCTAATGGACCAACTCAGGAAAGCAGCCACAATGCAGAGATGTGGAAAGAAATCACATGTGAAAGAAATGGAGGAAAAAAGACGACTGGACATAGAGTTCAAAACGACGGTTATAAGGTTTTTCAAGAGGCTCCTAGAAAAGGCCGAGACCTACAAGGAAATGAACAAGACCTATAAGGAAATGAACAAGACCTACAAGGATATGAAAAAGGACCAACTAGAAATTAAGCATACACTGACTGAAATAAAAAATATTATACAAAGACCTAAAAGCAATCCAGACGACCGCAAGAACCAAGTCAAAGATTTGAAATACAAAGAACCAAAATCCACTCAGCCAGAAAAGCAAGAAGCAAAAAGATTCCAAAAAATTGAAGATAGTGTAAGGGGCCTCTGGGACAACCTCAAGCAAGCCAACATCCGAATTATTGGGGTGCCAGAAAAAGAGAGAGAGCAAGTTAATGAAAACCTACTTGAAGAAATAGTGACTGAAAACTTTCCCCACCTGGTGAAAGAAATTGACTTAAAAGCCCAAGAAGTACACAGAACCCCAAAATATAGGAACCCTAAGAGGACCACACCAAGACACATCATAATTAAAATGCCAAGAGAAAAAGACAGAATATTAAAAGCAGCAAGAGAAAAACAGTTAGTTACCTATAAGAGAGCACCCATACGATTGTCAGCGGATTTCTCAACAGAAACAATGAAAGCAAGACAGGAGTGGCAAGAAATATTCAAAGTGATGAATAGCAAGAGCCTACAACCAAGATTACTCTATCCAGCAAAGCTATCATTCAGAATTGAAGGTCAGATAAAGTGCTTCGCAGATAAGAAAAAGCTAAAGGAGTTCATCACTGCCAAACCAGTATTATATGAATTGCTAAAAGATAAGAAGAGGAAGAATAAAAAGGTAAAAATATAAGTTATGAACAACAAATACACATCTATCAACAAATGAATTTAAAAATCAAGTGAATTAATAATCTGACGAACAGGATAAACTGGTGAATATAACAGAATCATGGACATAGAGAGGGAATGGACAATTCTTGGGGAGAAAAGGCGTGTGGGAGGTTCAGCAAGAGACTGGACAAAAATCATGCACCTATGGGATAGGACAGTGTGGGGAAGATGAGGGCAGAGGGTGGGATGGGTACCGGGTGGAGGGGAGCTATAGGGGGAAAAAAAGGGAACAATGTAATTAATAAGCTTAACAATAAAGATTAAAAAAATAAAAAATAAAAATAAAAAAAGGAGAGAAAGGATCATCAACAGATGCTGAAAGCACTGGGTTATAGTTGGTGGAGAAAAGGGATATTATATGCACATGGTCTCATATTATCACTCCACACTTACACTAATCACAATGGTAGAAAGGTAATTTTACAAGGAAGAGATCTGACAAACATCATTTTACCCAGATATCAACTTAGTATCACTAATAAAGGGACAAACTGACACTATGTGCCCTGATATGATTGATGGGAAGAACACAACTTCATCTCTATTTTATTTTTCCCAAAATATTTCATCTGACTCTAAGCATAAAAAAGCAATCATGCAAATCCCAGATTGTGTGATATTCAAGAAAACCACCATCCTGGTCCTTTTAAAAATGTCATAGAAGACCAAAAAAAAGGCCAATGGGAAGAGGAGAGGGATCGTGCTGTTCTACACTAAATAAAACTAAAGAGACATGGAAGCTCAAGTGGACTCTGCATTTCTAGAAATAGCTCTGAAAGACATTACGAGGTTAACTGGGAAAATCTTACTATGAGCAATGTATTAGATAATATTATGAGAATGGCAAATAGACAAATGTCCATGTTCTTGGAAGGTAATTGCTGAAGCATGTACAGGTGAATTGTCATGGGCAACTTTACTTTCAGTAAATTCAACAAAAATTAAGTCTCTGTATGTGGTTGTGGGTACAGTGAAGAGGGAGAAAGTGAACACATGTTGTAAAATGTTAATCTACAAATTAGGGTGCAGACTTTCTGAAAAGGGCAGAATTTAGACTTTCAGGCCACATAAGTCTCTCTTACGTTGTTTTATATTCTTCTTGGCATTTTTCTTTTAAAAAACAACAACATTCTTTACAAATGTAAAAACTAGTATTAGCCCAAGGGCTAGACAGTAACAGGTATAATTTCCTCGTGGGTTAATAAAAATGGGAAACTGCTGATGGCTACACAACTCTGTGAGTATATTAAACACCACATGTGTTTAAATGTATGTATACTTTAAATAGGTAAATTGCATAACATGTGAATTATCCTATCTCATAAAAGAGTAACATGCAAATCGACCGTACCTCCGCTACGCTATCAGCAAATCAGGAGCA
This sequence comes from Antrozous pallidus, assembly GCA_027563665.1. Lineage (NCBI taxonomy): Eukaryota > Metazoa > Chordata > Mammalia > Chiroptera > Vespertilionidae > Antrozous > Antrozous pallidus. The sequence goes on from CM050509.1 coordinate 128,742,131, forward strand.
GGGGGCATGGCCAGCAGGCATGGCCAGCAGACAGGGAGCATGGTCAGCAGACGGGGGTGTGGCCACAGTGCTGAGTAAGCAAGCACCATGCTATAAGCGCTGCCCACATGGTACTTAAGGCCAGCAAGATTCCTCTCTCCTTATACTTACTGTTGACTGAGTCACAACCTTTCCCAGTGACCTTGGGAGGGTTAGGGGAATTTGATGCCATGATATCCCCTCATGAGGCTCGCATATCCCCTCATGAGGATCGCATGTTGGTTGCTCTGATAGGCTGTGACTGAAGTGTGGGGTTTACCTGTCCTGTGGGACATGCAAATGAGCACCAGGGGCACCTTAGGTAATGGGAGCCAGGTGCAAGGCGGGGCTGTGAGCCAAGCAGCAGTCCGCTCCACCGGGACTGCCACTGCGAGGCATCAGTTCCCCAGGTCAATGCCTCTTCCCTGGCAGGCCACCACCACCTCCTTCCCCACCGGATCCCGGTGCACTGAATGCAGGTGGGGAAGGGGGCACAGGGCCCCCCGACTCCACGCCCCGCGAGCTCGGTCCAGGACCTGCCAGCCTAGTGGCTTCCCTTTGGGGCAGGTGGGGCGGGCGGACCGGGCCTCTGGAGTAACTGCAGAGGTGGCAGGGAGGAGGGCGGCTGAAGGAAGCGAGGAGACGAATGGGGGGCGGGGAAGGAAGGGGACTAGGGCCGTGTTGCCAGGCTTCAGGAATGGGTGACCCTGGACCACAAGAGGTCCCTTGGCCGCCACCAAGAAAGGCCCTCGCCAGAGGACGCTGTGCCCCCCGCAGCCACCAGAGCCTACTACTGCGAGAGCCACGCAGAGCCTGGCTTTGGGCTCCCCTGCCCAGCCTGGGCCCTGCCCCAAGGCTGGAGCAGGCACCATGCAAAACGCCAGGATCGCCTGCATGCGGCATCCGCTTCCCAGCATTGGGCTCTACAAATCGCATGAAAACTGAATTTGCTACAAATAAAAGTGCCCTTTAAAATGACTATGAACACTGAAGTAAAATGTTTTTATTTTATAAGCCTATATTTTACAGTATGCACATTTCACATAATAACACCCCAGAATTTATCTAGGGCAGGGCCAAATGCCATTGCCGTAAGGAGCCAGAGTGCAGCTCAATTTTTGTGGGCTACACATGGCCTCAAATACTCAACTTCTGCAGTCCCAGCATGCAAAGCCCAAAGGAACAGGATGGCTGTGTCCCAACAAAACTTTATGGCCACTAAAATTTGAATTTCATGTAATTTTCATGTCACAAAATAACATTATTTTTTTCCTTCATTGACCAAAAATAGGCAGAAAGCCAGATTAGCCCAGGGGGCATAGTTTGTTATCTTTGATCTAAGCCTGGGTCCCAGGTGTGGGGCAAGACAGAGGCAGTTAGGGGCAATCAGGCCAGCAGGGGAGCATTTAGGGGCAGGGGCGATCAGTCAGCAGGCCATGAGCAGTTAGGAGGCAGTGTTCCTAGCTTGCGAGAGGGATGTCCGACTGCCAACAGTCAGACATCGCCGACTGCCAACAGTCAGACATCCCCGAAAGGGTCCCTGATTGGAGAGGGTGCAGGCTGGGCTGAGGGAACCCCACCTCCGTGCACGAATCTCATGCACCGGGCCACTAGTCCTATCTAATAGACAGAATATGCTAATGACCATCACTCTGTCACAAAGATGGCTGTACCCACAGCTGAGGCCAAGTTCCCTTAAGGAGCCTTAACGAGCAATCAGCAGGGACCTGAAGCTACACACTCCCCTGCTCCCATGGGGCTTGACAGGGGACCTCAGGCCCTACCCCCTGCCCTGGAGTCAGGGTGAGGAACCTCAGGTGGCACCTCCTGCCTTGGCACTAGGCCGGGGGACCTAAGGACATGCCCCCCCACCCAACGAGGCTTTATGGGGACCTCAGGCCTTGCCCCATACCCCGGCACCAAGGTGGGAGACCTCAGGCTGAGACCCCCGCCTTGGCGCCAGGTCAGAGGATCTGAGGCCATACCCCCCACCCAGCGGGGCTTGACAAGGGACCTCAAGGTGCACTTCCTGTCCTGGTGCTGGGCTAGGGAACCTCAGACTGCTCCTCCCACCTCAGCACCAGGCCAGGGGACCTCAGGCCATGCCCCCCACCTGGTGGGGCTTGACAGAGGACCTCAGGCCACGCTCCCCACCCTGGCCCAGGCTGGGGGACCTAAGGCTACACTCCCCTGCCTGGCAGGCCTTGACAGGGGACTTCAGGCTGTGTTCCCCACCCAGTGGGGCTTGACAGGGGACCTCAAGGTGCACCCCCCCAGTGCTGGGTGAGGGGACCTCAGGCCATGCCTCCCATCCTGGTGCCAGGCCAGGGGACCTGAGGCTTCGCCGTCTGCCTGGCAGGGCTTGACAAGGGTAGGACTGGCCAGGTGTGGATCTAGCCCAATTGGAGTGGGGGTGCGGCCGGGTCTCATTTTGAGGTGCATGTGGGTGGGCGAGGACTTGACTCTTGACTCTTGCCCCCAACCCCGCTTTAATGTGTACGAATGTTGTGCACTGGGCCACTAGTATTTCAATAAAGCTGTTTAAAAATAAAATGCTGTGTGTGGGCTATAGTTTGCTGAGAACTAAACCAGAAAATAAGAGAATTTTCCCTTCTCATCTGACAGGAACTAAATCAGGCATGTTTACTAAAAAAAAAAAAAAAAAAAATGTTTGCCAGTGATTGTTCTGCTAGGATAGTCTAACACATCCATTCATTATCATTTTAAATTTCAATTAAACAAAGCAAGTAGATTAAGTTCTAAACCTTGTTGAACTACTACACTATTATCAAAGTTAAAATTCCAATTAAAAGACATTATTTATCTAAGTCAGCAAGTCTAAAATGACTACAAGACTGAAAATTCCTGTCCTAGCCTGTTTGGCTCGGTGGATAGAGGATTGGCCTGAGGATGGGAGGGTTCCGGGTTCAATTCCAGTGCAGAGCATGTACCTCAGTTGCAGGCTCAATTCCTGGCCCTGCTTGGGGCTCGCGTGGGAGGCAACCAACGATGTTTTTCTCTCTCACTCCCCCTCCCTTCCACTTTCTCTAAAAATAAATGGAAAAATATCCTCAGGTGAGGATTAAAAAAAAAAAAGGACTGAACATTTCAAAATAAGTGAAAGACCAAACTCTTTGAACAATAGAGACATGAAACTTCATTTCCTGGTATTTTTGCTTTTTATATTTAATTTTCTACACAACTATGCTTCTCTCAATAATAGAACATTTCCTATACCTATAAACAATTGTGATAGGTACTCTTCCCTTAAAGGAAATAGTATCAAAGTACCAAGTCATCTCAAATTTTAAACAGTTCTTTAATTCTCAACAGTTCTTTACCCTCTGGAAAACAAAATGTAGGTACCTATTTCTTGAGAATCAAGGGCATCATCTTCAAGGTCATCATCAAAAATCTCTCGGCCATCCTCCACATAGCCGACACCATCTGCAGAAACAAAATAGAATCAAGTTTCTAAAACTGGCCAATATTTTAGCCAGAACCACAGCAAAAAATATATAACCTTTAGACCCACTCAGACGTTCTCCCGTCCTGTGCCATTTTTGCAGCAGAATCCTGTTTAAATAGGTGTCAGACAAAACAACACCCACACAAGTTTTCTGAATTAAAACCAAAGGCTATTTACTATACAGACATCCCGCGTTTTACTCTGCTTCACTCTACTGTGCTTCACCAATGTTGTGTTTCTTTACAAATTGAAAGAAAGACCCTTCAACAGCAAAAAGATTAGAGCTTGCTTTAATGCAATACTCACTTTATTGCTGTGGTCTAGAACCAGACCCACAATCTCTCTGATGTATGCCTGTACCTACCTACGTCAGCTGGGGAAATGATTTGGCCCACAGGATCAAAGTCTGCTACAGACTATACTTTACAGTACTTTTACTCTACCAGAAACATCCTATATAATAAAAGGCTAACAGGCAAATAGACAAAACAGAGGAACAACCGGTCGCTATGACATGCACTGACCACCAGGGGCAGACACTCAACTCAGGAACTGCCCTCTGGTGGTCAATGCCCTCCCACAGGGAGAGTGCCGGTCAGCTAGAAGCCAGACTCATGGCTGGCAAGTGCAGCGGTGGTGGCGGAAGCCTCTCCTCCCTCCATGGCAGTGCTAAGGATGTCCAACTGAGGACACTCAGACTGTGAGAGGCCAGACTGAGGGACGCCTCCCCCCCACCGCCCTCGAGTGCACAAATTTCGTGCACTGGGCCTCTAGTAAAACATAAAAGAATGAAGATCACAGGCCCAGAAAAGCACCTCATTCTATGAGGGGAACTAGAGCTGAGTCCAATTACAGAAGCAGAAACATACTAGTAAATAGTCACAGGTGCAGTCTACACCTCCTCCCTGTGGTCAGCATTCACATGCCCAAGAAGTCACACTGTACCAGCAGAAACCTCGAACTTTCCACAAAGAGTGTAAGAACACGTGGACCATCCTTTGTATTGTGCTTTCCACTGCCCAAGGCAGTCCTCATGCACATAGTAACGTAATCTTCACAGCCATTCTGTGAGCTAGGCAGTTTTCTTATCCCCGCCTTACATGGAGATACCACACAAGTACCTGGCTCCTCCTAGTTTCTACACAGCCATTTCCTGGAGGATTTATACTACATCCTGAGAAATGTACCTGGATTCTCCAAACGCCCCTAAATAAATGTTCTATTGTTCTGCTTCCAAATACTGTATTTGAGGAAAATCCAAACCAAAGGTAGGATCTTAACAGAGCCTTGCATCTACTCATGCAAAGCAGTACGAAACATAACTAAGACAGTGCCTGGCAGGCAATTTCTTCCCACATACCATCATCCACGATCCAGTCATCATCCTGGCGTGCCTGAACTAGCTTCGAATACTGTTCTTCATCAACTTCTTCATAAACACTTGTGAAGTCCTCAACCTGCCATCACACAAATTTGAGAAAGCTTCAAATGGAGTGAAAGTGTTAAAACAATTCTGATGAAAAAAAATTGTCAAAATTGAAACTGGAATGGCAGCCTGAAGGAGTAGCTGCAACCAAATCATGAGTTCTGACATTCAACACCACTGCAGGGTTTTCCTTAAATAGACATCAATTAGCTTAGTATTCCTTTTAGGTGGGTGTTAACATAAGATATTAAATGATTCCATTAGCATAATACACTTGTCACACCATCAATTACTCATCTACTTCATAAAAAACAAACTGAATTATAGCCAATTCTTCATTAGCTGCTTTGGGGATTATTCACTTATAATTTCTAGATTGGTTTCTCCTGTACTTAGCAAAACTGTAAGGCATGTCACCTCCCTCTCCACTAGCTCATGTTGCCCTGCGCATAGATGATCATTTTAATAACTATTCACCCAACCAAATATAATTCCAAAGGAAAAACCTCAACCCTCATCCCCCTCCAAAAGGTAGCAAAACACACTATATTCCCCAGACACACTATATATGGGTTCTGGGTGATTTCTGTTTGAATTACCAATGATTTCCCACCTTTCTCAGGTCTTACGACTGCAAGAGACACAAACACTGAGCTACTGGAAGCAATCTAAGGTCCATAAATAGACAAATGGATAAAGGAGTGGTCTATGTACATAATGAAATATTACTCAAACATAAAAATGGATGAAATCTTGTCATTTGGGACAACATGGATAGACTTTGCAGGCATTCTTTTAAGTGAAATAAGTTAGACAGAGAAAGACAAGTATCATATGATTTCACTTATATGTGGAATCTAAAAAACAAAACAAAACCAGACTCATAACTACAGAGAACAGACTGATGGTTGCCAGTGGGGGAGGGTGGACAAAATGGGTGAAGTGAATCAAGAGGTGCAAACTTTCAAAAAAAATAAGTCATGGGGATATAGTGTATAGGATGGGGAATATAAACAATATTATAAATCAGCCCTCGCTGGTTTGCCTCAGTGGATAGAACATCGGCCTGCAAAACTGAAGGGTCCCAGGTTCAATTCCAGTCAAGGGCATATGCCCGGGTTTGCAGGTTTGATCCCCAGCACTGGGTGTGCAGGAGGCAGCCAATCAATGATTGTCTCTCATCATTGATGTTTCCGTCTCTCTCTCCCTCTCCCTTCCTCTCTGAAATAAATAAAAATACATTTTTAAAAATATATATTAAATCAACTTTGTAAGGTTACAAAGTTCAAAAGGGGAATCATTCAAAAACCATTTTAAGTGTAACTGCAGAACATAGTGTTTTGCTAAATTTTAGAGGGTTATAAAAAGATTTTCCCTTTTGAATTATATTTGGTTGAACAGTTATTCAACTTATTGATGTGATCATTTTGTCAAGTCTATAAAGTCAAATCTCCATGCTGTACACCTGAAACTAATAAAGTATTGTATGACAATTATACTTCAATTAAAAACAAAAAAACGCTGAGCAACTTGGATTGCAAGTCCAGAGAGTGGCAAGTCCTCCAATCATACAGGATGTCCTACTGCCAGAGCACTAGAACACCGAGAACCGCTGGCATGAATAGAGCAGACCACCTCGGCCCAGTTAAAGCAACAAATGAGCAGATGCACACCACCGCTGCAACTGCCATGGTGACAGGCCATCGACTTCCCAGATGAGAATCTGGTGGGCTGGTTAGCAAGAACTTGGATGCCTCTTTAAAAATGTCCCCCTTCACGCCCTGGCCAGTATTGCTCAGGGTTAGAATGTCAACTTGCGCACCTAAGAGTCTTGGGTTCAACTCCCAGTCAAGGGCACATCCCTGGTGTTAGGTTCAATCCCTGACCCAATCAGGGTTCATACAGGAGGCAACCAATCGATGTCTCTCATATTGATGTCTATGTCTCTATCTGTCTCTGTCTTTCTTCCTTTCTTCCTTCCTCCCTCCCTCTTTCTTCCTCCCTCCCACACTCTCTGAAAAGCAATGGGGGAAAATCCTCAGGTGAGGATTAATAACAACATCAAAATTTGTCCCTTCTCTTGACAGTTCTGCCTTATCAAGTGGGGGTGGGTGAAGGAATTAACTAAGTCCAAAGACCCTAAGAAAAAACAACTGGACACCAAGCTTTGCAAGCACAATGGTTAATATGACTGGATTTCTGCCATAGCTACAAGGCTTGTAATAATTTCAGGACTAAGCTTAGTTTTCATATCCAGTTTATTCTATAGAAATCACTGGCAAATATTTGGCTTTCTACTATTGATAACAGAAACTAACTGCCCTAGCAAATTAAGTTTTTGACAACCCAAACACAACTAGTCTAATTAGTATCTAATTAATATTTCTGTACTGGCCAATTTTGGGGGGGCGGGGGCAGGTGATTTTTGTTGATTGAAATCTATGGGGCATACTTTGTCTCTTATTTAATCAACTCACTTATTCAAAAAGATACCAGAAACCTTTTCTTAAAAATTACTTGAATAACAAGTCATTTTGACTTTACCTCTAAAATCATCGCTACTGCTCAACATGAACTCTTAGAGCTATGCAATTAACATCAGTGATTGAAGAGAAATCAAGCACATTGTGTAAACATCTGAAATGCCCCAGAGAACTCCTTTACAGAAGTACCAACAGAGGGAAAGTGGGTTGGAGAGGGTAGGTAGAGATGGGCAAAGAGGGGGGAATAGGGACAGGAAGAGCCTTTGCTTGGGGCAGTGGGCTTATGACACAGTGTACAGATGATGTTTTGTTGAGTTGTATACTTGAAACCTGTATGGTTTTGCAAACCAATGTCACCCCAATAAATTCAATTTAAAAAACGCTTTACTTCTGTTTTACTATAATCCTTTTAGCAGCCCTTTATGGTCTGGTTGACTCACTTAACTTCTTCTGCTTGCTTAATTGTCCAATACAGTATAGGCCATAGTTAAACATGCATATTGTGAAGGCTGACTTCAAATCAAGGCTCTGCCTCTGTGACCTCAGATCTATCAGTGGCAAAATGCTCTTAATTATAGCATCTAACTTCCTATGGTTGTTGGAAGAATTAAATAAATGACCATATTTGTAAAAGCACTTAGAATAGTGTTAACAAAAAAGTGTACTAATTGCTGTTATTTTCTAGTATTAATTAATCACTTTCTGGCCCTAAGTCAGTTAAGATACTCAGGGAACATGTTGAAGATGAAGCTAGACAACGCTATGAGATGGTAGCTACTCCGTTTCTACCTACAGGCCATAAACAGGGGGTATAGGAAAACAGCCAAAATGGCATGACATTCCATCTTACATCAGGGCACAGCAGAAATAAGATCCAAGTCACCACTGCCACTCCCCTTACAAATGAAATCAGGAAGAACAATTCTCTCCAAGTGTTTAGCTAAACTGCTCAGTACCTTAAGAGTAAAGTAAAAGCATCTGTATGCTCCGTCCCCCGCCCCCAACAAAACCATGGGATTTATCAGAGATGCAATGTACTTAATAAGGAAAATATATAACTACTTTCATTTCAGAATTGTGGAAGCATCTGTAAAGTGCCTTAGAGGAACTTTAAGGGTCAAGTGACTATAAATTGGATGAAGCACAAAGGAAAAAACAGAAAAATGATTACTTACTTCATATTTATACTTCTCACCAGCTTTAGCCTTTTTCAGTCTTTCTAGAGCTTCCTGGCGCCCTTTCTTTGATTTCTTTTCTCGCCGGGATCGAGAAGCTATAAAGCTCCCTGAATCTGACACAGCTGTAAAAAAAAAAAAAAAAAAAAGCCAAATTTACATGAGATGTTACAAAATTGTCAGCCATCTTGCCTCAAAAGCATAGGAATCCGGGTCAGGGATGAAACCGAACTTCCAGCCAATAGTAATACACAATTTCAATATTATACAAATGAACACTTTTTATAATATAAACACAGTAAACCATTGATTTTTGCGAACCTTAATTTAATGGACTTCAGACTTAGTGGACAAAATTTCTGGTCCATATGTCATATGTGAAAATTAACATCTTGTTAATACTAAAATGCTTTTAACTACGATTTGCTTATAATTAAACTAGGGGCCCAGTGGGTGAGTGATACCTCAGGCCAACCTGTCCCCTCAATGGGGCCCATGGCTGCCTCGGCCCCGCCCCACCGCTCCTGATTGGCTGGTGGGCATGGCTGGTGGGTATAGCAAAGGTATGGTCAAATTTATATATTACTCTTTTATTAGATTAGATAGGATTAACAGTTTATTTTCTTGTTATTCATTCCCTTATTTTTAAACAAATTTTAGCAAACAGGCCATATGGTGGGAAAAAACACTAGTAATGTCGCCGACATAAATACACATCTACAATTACAGTCTACATATTTAAATCCAAGAGTCGCCGCTTGTAAATAATGTTCTGCCAATGATTAGCACATGATCACGCCAAATCTCCCAAGGTAACTGGTTCTGTTGTCTCATGGCGTGACTTTCTGTAGCAGTTTTAATGCGGGCTGGCAGATGTTCCCACATGCACTAAGCCATGCCCCGCCATGTGCATCTGTTTACTCGCAGTGACTGATGAATGCACACATTTACTTAAAGCTGTTCGGTATAAATTTAAAATTACAGGAATCCATATAGGAAACCTGTCTGTGCAATTAAATTTTTCATACATACTTACATTTTGATTACAAACGTGTCTACATTAAGTAATAACAGGTAAGCTAATTTGTCCGTTTTTTAACCTACACATTTGGAAAACCTACTTGATTATATAACAGACTTTCAGCTTTAATGGACATCCCCTCACCCAAATTAGTCCAATATATCAAGGTTTTACTGTAATTCACAAAGTTCATGGCCAAGCCTGTAGCTCCTTGACTCTTCAGAGATTTTTCTCTGAGATACAGTTGAAATAACTAAAGCAACTATTATTTTAAAATTCAAATTCAATTGATATCTCTTATAGATACTAGAGAAGAGAGCTCAGTTAGTCCAGTGGTCGGCAAACTGCTGCTTTCGAGCCACATGCGGCTCTCGAGCTGCGGTTTGCCACTCTGTTGACTAATGAGTTTGCCGACCACAACCTTTCCATTACAAATGAGTTATAAAAGAGTTGTATTCAATTAATCAACATTTGACATGATTTAAGGAGCACCTGCTCTTTGCAAAGTACTAGGTGCTCTGGAGAGACACAAAGATCAAAAAGACATGGTCCCCAGAGAACTTAAAATTTAAAATGGGAGATAAATAACAACAAACTCTAAAACAATCTTTAGAAGTCATGTGCCAAGACCGGTTTGGCTCAGTAGATAGTCGGCCTGCGGACTGAAGGGTCCCAGGTTGGATTCTGGTCAAGGGCATGTGCCTTGGTTGCGGGCACGTCCCCAGTGGGGGGGCGTGCAGGAGGCAGTTGATTGATGTTTCTGACTTTCTATCCCTCTCCCTTCCTCTCTGTAAAAAATCAATAAAAATATATATATTTTTTAAAAAAGTCATGCATGCCCTAACAGGTTCAGATCAAGTATCTGGAATTTCAAAGGAGAGATAAATTAGGGCTTGGGAGAATTTAACAAAGATGACTCTGAAAAGATTCTTGATTTCTTCACTGATTTCCAGGCCTTACTTAGTTGGTTAGGGCAGTGGTCGGCAAGCTCATTAGTCAACAGAGCAGCAAACTGCGGCTAGAGCCACATGTGGCTCGCGAGCTGCAGTTTGCCGACCACTGGGTTAGGGCATTACAGGATGATGATGAAAAATTACAAAGGTTAAAATGTTTTGTCAAAAATTACTGAAATACCAGAGAGCTTCAGTGTTCGTTCATTCAACTTTTTAATTATTCATGCTTTTGGTCATTATAAAATGTCCACTTCGCACACATACTGAAAAGATTTCATCCACATATTTAAGACTTGCATATACCAGCTAATGAATAACCAAGTCAAGTAAGACAGTGCTACCTGCCAGCCGTAAGTTTAGGCTCAGTATGACTGCCATCTATGTCTGTGAATTTGAGTATTTTATTGTTTTTGGTGCTAATTATTTTATAAAAAGAAGTAGGCACAGAAAAGGCAAAGTATTGATAAGAGGCATCCTAATAGCTCTAACCCCACTGCAAAATTCTTAACAACATTAAACGGTTTGACTAAGTGTTTGAAATAGAAGATGTGATTTAAAGAACATGCACCAAATGCTGGCAATAAACTACGAAAAACTGCATCTCAAAAATGAAGCATAATTAGAGATCTTATTTCTTCTAGCTTCCTGGAATTGCAATCTCTACAACATCTCAGTCTATTGTTTGACTTTCGCATTTGACTTTTAAATCCGTTTCAGAAAGGCATTAGGTAAAAATTAAGGGATGCAGGTACTTAATGATGACAGCCACAAAATCCTGGGTGTCACTCAAATGATTAAAGGCAATGAGCAGGCCTACATGAAACGGTTTCGGCGAATACTGAACATGACCACTATGACTGAAAAGTAGGCCTCAACCGGTTCCCTTTAGGATTCCTTGACTCCCCTTGATTAAAATAACAAAATCTCTAGTCTTCCAATGGACTTACTCCACATGGTTTGGGGTGCAAGAACAAATATGACAGAGTTGCCTGTCCTCAAGGAGTTCACAGTCAAGTAAAGCAGAAGGACCTAAGGCTCCCACCATCATATAAACAGGGTGTCATATTGAAACTGACACTCAAACTTTTTTTGCTCTTATACATTTGTTTTCAATATGCAGAGGCAAGGTATTTTTGAAGAAAAGAAACAGGGGAGAGTGATTGATATAGAGGCAGGGTGGCCTCGAAAAGGCTGTCAAGCTACAGGGGGGAGGCTGGAGTGGAGGGGAGGCAGATGCTGGGGGAGATCAACCGAAAGACTTGTATGCATGCATATGAACATAACCAATGAATGAAAGACTCTGGGGTGGGGAGGGAGGCAGGTGGGGACATGTGCGGGGGGGCTAGGGGAGGCTGGGGGGAGGATTTTGGGGGGGAAGGAAAACATATGTACTACTATAAAATATAAGTTATATTGTAAATAAAATTAAAAAAAAATAAAAATAAACAGGGTGTCATGTAAGAGGTAAGAGCGTGGTACTGAGGAAATGTAAAAAAGAGCGCTGTTAATTTTGCCTCAGAAATCAGGGAAGGCTTCACAGGAAGTTTCCAACACAGACCTAGCAAGAGGAGTAAAAGTTTACTATCAGTGGCACAAGCGCAGGAAAAAGCGCGAGCCAAATTACAAAAGAATGAAAACGCAAGGTGTATTCGGAAACGGAAAGTCAGTGTGGCAGGTAAGGCGTGAGAGTGGAGAGTAAGTGGGAGATCAGATCAGGGAGCAGCACAACCCAGCTCTGTCACTTACTGGACAACATGAGATCACACTTAACCCTCCTGAGCTGCAGTGGCCAGCTGTCCTGCTGCTGTTTAAGCTGCCCAGCATATGAACCTGCTTGTGAAATCTCCCCTATAAAAGTCTTTTCTAAAACATATTTTTATTGATTTCAGAGAGGAAGGGAGGAGAGAGACAGAAACATCAATTATGGCCCTAACTGGTTTGGCTCAGTGGGTGGAGCGTTGGCCTGTGGACTGAAGGGTCCCAGGGTCCCAGGTTCGATTCTGGTCAAGGGCATGGCACCTTGGTTGTGGGCAGGAGGCAGCTGATCAATGTTTCTCTCTCATCAATGTTTCTAACTCTCTATCCCTCTCCTTTCCTCTCTGTAAAAAATCAATAAGATATATTTTTTAAAAAGAAACATCAATTATAAAAGAGAATCATGGATCAGCTGCCTCCTGCACTCCCACACTGGGGCCCGAGCCCGAAATTCGGGCATGTGCCCTGACTAGGAATCGAACCGTGACCTTCTGGTTCATAGGTCAACACTCAACCACTGAGCCACGCTGGTCAGACTCCCCTAAAAGTTATGATGGGACACAGAGGTCATATCCTACTACTGAAAAGGCAGGTGCTCTTTCCCAGACACCCTTGCAGCTAGGGCAGTGGTCAGCAAACTTCGGCTCCCGAGCCACATGCGACTCACAAGCCGAGGTTTGCCACTCTGTTGACGAATAAGTTTGCCGACCACTGCTGTAAAGCATTACCCTTACCCAGAAGTCCTGACTTCAGGTTAAAGACATTAGTACATTATTAAAATATTTTTTAAGTGTTTTTGCCTATCAGGGATCGGCAAACTCATTAGTCAACAGAGCCAAATATCAACAGTACAACGACTGAGATTTCTTTTGAGAGCCAAATTTTTAAACTTAAACTTCTTCTAACGCCACTTCTTCAAAATAGACTTGCCCAGGCCGTGGTATTTTGTGGAAGAGCCACACTCAAGGGGCCAAAGAGCCGCAGTTTGCCGACCACTGAGCTAGGGCATGGGCATATAAAATATGCCTTCGAAATTAGAAACACCTGCTCAGACTTTAAATCAGAAGCTAGTGTCAAAAGGATAGGGGAGGCTAAGGAAAGATTCTATAAGTAGCAACAGCTGCAGGAGGATTAAATCACAGTGCCAGCAATGTTAACGAGAGCTATAAAAGCTATAACCTCAAGTACTTGGCCATGGTTGGCAACGACATCCTCACTGGAAGTTTTGTGATACGATTTTAATCACTATTCCTGGCTAATCAACCCTCAGGCTGACTCTCCAGTCCTCCTGGAGTTTCTGTGAACAACACAATATCCTTCTAATAAATTCCTTTTCTGTTCAAACTAGCTAGACTTCAAAAATGAAAAATAACTGGCGATGGCTTATTATGTTTTCTTTTTTAAATTTTTATTATTTTTTATTTTTCAATCGTCAATAAAATTATAATTTTTTTTAAATAGCTAGAGCCTTTAACAGGTTTGGCTCAGTGGAAAGAGCATCGGTCTGTCGACTGAAGGGTCCCAGGTTCGATTCCAGTCAAGGGCAAATACGTTGGTTGTGGGCACATTCCCAGCAGAGGGTGTGCAGGAGGCAGCTGATTTGATGTTTCTCTCTCATCAATGTTTCTAACTCTCTATTCCTCTCCCTTCCTCTCTGTGAAAAATCAATAAAATATATTTTAAAATAAATAAAAATTTAAAAATAGCTAGAGTTGGTTTCTATAGCTTACACCTATGGACTCAGACTAATGCAGAGACTAAGGGTCCTCATCTCTGAAACGGGGATAATCATGTCTGTCCTAAAGTTGTTGCAGATTAAATGAAGATACTTGGCTTTATAGTAATAAAGCAATATACTCAGCAATATAAGAGAAGCTCATTGCATGCGTGTATAGATGCAGGGTAGACGCACACAAACACATTACTTAGCAGTAACATGGTGTAGTGTCTAAAAAACAAAAATATAACAAAGCAGTGTTCTCAGGGAAGCTTCAATATAGCACTGCATAAAATTAGGCGTTTAGGCCTAGCCTGTTTGGTTCAGCGGACAGAACGTCGGCCTCCAAATTGAAGGGTCCCAGTTCAATTCCGGTCAAGGGCAAATGCCCGAGTTGTAAGCTCGATCCCCAGGGGCATTCAGGAGGCAGCCAATCAATGATTCTCATCACTGATGTGTCTTATCTCTACCTCTCCCTTCCTCTCTGAAATAAACATATATTTTTTTAATTAGGCATTTACAATCTCAACTCCATGAAAACAAAAAGCATGTCCAGCTTACCTACCACTGTTACCACTAGAGCCTGGCAGAACGCCTATGTCTACTAGGTATATAATAAATATTTGAATGAAAAAATGAACCATTCACTGTACATGCTTTATTTAATCATTAAATTCTCCCTGGTCCTTTTTCATATATAAAGCTAGTTAGAGACTTTCCACTTTTCACTGCCATTGTCAAGGTGCCCACCTAACACTTGAGGGGAAAAGGCCTAGATTTCCAGTTTTGGAATGTCTCCAATGCTTCACATAGTAAGTTAGCAAAAAAGAATAAGCGTGAAAAAAAATCCAGTTACAAAAATGTAACACATGGGTCAAAATTACCATCTGAAGTACCCCCGTCCTTCCCAAAAGCAGACTAACAATGGCCTGCAACCGTCTTTCAGGTAACAATCTTTCAGTCTGCTCTAGAGGAAAAATGCCAGTCACAAGTCTGCAGCGATACTTAATCAACACCATGACTTAAGAGGGGTCTCAAGATTGCACAGCACCCTCCAAAGAGTGATTTCTTGATGTTCACAGAGGTTGCAGTTTGTAGGGTGAAGAAACAGCTTAGTGGCAAATCACTGATGTAAGGCTGCAAAGAGTGTGCATGTGCTCACATCCTACATCCCATTTGCAATGCAGGCTAGTCAACTGCCTAAAAGAAATTGTCCTAAAAGACAAAAGGCTAGAAGAATAAATTGAAACCTCTGATTCGCCTCTAGGTGAATGCAAAGGAAGCTGATTTGGAAGCAAGTTCTCATTAAGCGATGCATTTGAGTGACAGGAAATGTGTGAAGCTTCAGCTAAGAAAGTGAAGCATCTGATTTTAAGTTAGAAGTTCACTTAAGTCGCACATTAGTTGAAGGCTGTTCAAAAAATCAGAAATCAGACAAACTCATTTGCATTTTTGTGCTCCATTTTTTTTAAAATAAAAGATTACCAATGAAAACGGAGTGATGCAGGACATCTGAAATGCTGCTGAACTGATACTAGATTGTGAACACGATTTCAATGCAATACTTGAACTTCCATAGAATTTGAAAGAAAAATGGCTAACGCATAAAGTAGAAACCCAGTAGCTAGAAAGACAAAATGCATCTGTATGTTCTGGAGACAGCACTTAAAAGTTTTCTTTACAAGGTATGACAATTTCCTGGGAGTTTCTGTAAAAGGGGATGACATACATCGTAGCCCTCAAGTGCATAGTTGGGGTGGCAGTAGTGAAATACTTTCAGTCAAAACTGTGCCCCGCCGGGGCCAGTCTTATAAAGGTGTGCCCAGAGCTTGGCACACGACTCACCAAAAGAAAAAAAACAAAACAAAAACAAAACGAAACAAATACACGCTAGTGTGCAGAGTGTGGAGACCCGCAGTGACCCAGGTGACGCAGCCTCCCAAACAAAAAGCCCCGCAGGCGGGGCTGCCAGGAGCAAAGGGCCCAGCAGACAAGCCCGATCCTAAACCAGAAAAGTCCCAGCCCAGGGCGACCAAGGTCCGCGCCCAAACAGTCCCGCGGGACAACTGGGGCGCGGGAGGGGACGACTGGGGCGCGCGCCTCCTTCAGGAAAAATCAAGAGACCCCATCCTCTAGCCTCCACCACCCACAATCATGCCACGGCCCCCGCACTCCCAACCCGGGACCCCGCGTGGCCCCAGCTCACAGTCGTCGCCGTGCACAGGCGCCATGGTCCGGGAGTCTCTGGATTCCGCGCCAACCAGCCTGAAACTGGAACGAGGGCAGAGACAGGCGCCAGCCCGAAAGCCAATCAGCGGCTCTTAAGGCTGCGGACTTCCGCCCGGAAGGCCCCTGACGTACCGCGCCGCGCCAGGCCCCGCCCCAGGTCTTCCCGCGAGCGCGAGATGGGAGTGCTGTGGTTGACCCCTGAGAGGGAAATCGCTCTAGCGGAGCGGGAGGGGAGGAGATCTGGAAAAAGAAGCGGTCGGGCGCTGGAAAAGAACGGTCTCAGACTCGCTGCGCAGGCGCACCCATACTGATGGGAAAAGATATGGGTGCTTTGGAGCAGGGGTTTTCTGGTTCTGAGAGGTGGTTTTCGCGGAAAAGACACGCGGGCGGGCAGTACGATGGGCGTGGTTGGACCGGTTTCCCAGGAGCCTGGGAAAGCGACTGCCTCCTGCTGCGGACTCAGAGTCTGGCCTGATACTTAGCTTCTCCGAGTGTGAACACAGTCGCTGTGACACACACACACACACACACACACACACACACACACACACACACAAAACCACACAAAGGTATGTGCACTATCTTAGCCAAATGACCAAAAGTAGCATCACCAATTAGAGGTAATCAATCATATGCCTCCTAATGCAATGCACTTGGGAAAAGGAGCATCACCTATATATAGTAGTCTTCTTGCAAAACAATATTTAACCTGAATAGAATCATGAGGAAATAATCAGATCTATTCAAAGCACAGGGCAAAAGACATCTGGCCTGGACTCCTGCAGAATGTCAATGTTATGAAAGACAAAAAGAGCTTTAGATTCTTGTGTGTGGTACAAAGCATGCAATGTATGTATATCCTTTATTGTTTAACGAACAATAAGAACAGAAACATCTGCATGTATATCTTCACAAGAGAACACTAATTAAGCCAAGAACTTAGAATGAAAATTAACCATCTTTGAGTACCATTTTATGTAGAAGTAATTTTAGACATCAAGGCCTTTTCTCAAACTCATTAGTGCATAATGTTCTTGGCACCGTCCCCCTAGAGAGCAATGTTAGATCTATGTCCTCAAGTAATTCAACATGAATTATTGACCAATGGCAAATCTTTTGTGATGACTGAGCCCTGGATCATAATGTAAATATGCAGTGCTATCATGAATAAAACCTGTCCCAAAGACAAACAGCTCTGTACTAATGCTTCGGGACTTTCTAAACCAGCAGCATGAAGTCACACTTGGAAATAGAAAGCCAGAATCCAACTGTGAATTATTAAAGGGATTGGAGCAAAATTAAGAAAGAATTATGAGCCCTAGGCAGTATGGCTTAATGGATAGAGCATCGGCTCGCAGACTGAAGGGTCCCGAATTCGATTCCAGTCAAGGGCACATACCTTGGTTGCAGGCTCCATCCCAGGCCCGCTGGTCAGGGTAACCAATTGATGTGAGTCTCTCTCACATCAATGTTTCTTCCTCTCCATCTCTCTTGCTCCTTTCCACTTTCTCTAAAAAAATATCCTCAGGTGAGGATTAACAACAAAAATAAAGCACCTCTGTATTTAACAGAAAAGTCATTTAAAAAGAATTATAAGTTAAAACACTAATCATACAGTCAGTCAATAGTGGCTTTTAGTCAAGGATGGCAGCATGAAGGTTTCTTAATTCACATATGGCCATAAAGTTTATAAAGTTTAGAGCAGTAGTTCTCAACATTGGCTGCAAATTAGAATCATATGAGTAGTTTATCAAAGTTTAAGTGCCCACTTTTCCCCACCCCCAGCTTATTAAATCATAATTTCTTAGGATGGGATTACAATGTGCAGCCAAAGTCAAGAACAAAGCATCTAGACAAGGAATTGCCTTACCGGTTAGAGTCATCTGCAAGATGGCTACCCTGGACACAAATATCAGGTTGAACAATATGTGGTCACTTATACCTGGATACACCTTTTTCTGTGAGGAAGGAGGACTCATCTCCCATCTGTTCTAAACACTTTCCCTCTTTAGTATCTTACAGCATTTAGTATTGTAGCTTCCTATGAATCAAATGATATCTGGGTTACCTAAAAGACCCTTATGTAAGGCCACTACTCAAAAGATCATCCTCAAAACAAAAGGCGTTCAAAAGTGGGGGAAAGGCACATGGGTTGCTTCCAGCTTTGGGCTATTTTGAATAATACTGTTATGGTCGGCATGTTCTTTTAAAATATATATATATTTTTTTATTGATTTCAGAGAGGAAGGGGGAGAGAGAGAGAAAGAAAGAAACAAAAAAAAATATGAGAGAGAATCATTGATCAGCTGCCTCCTGCACACCCCCGGTTGGGTCACATGTGCCCTGACTGGGAATCAAAACCATGACTTCCTGGATCATAGATCAATGCTCAACCATTAAGCTCTGCTGGCTAGGCAGCATGTTCTTTTTAAAGGCAAAATTTTTTACCATTGAATTGTCTTGGCACTTTTATAAAAAAATCAATCTACCACATATATGTGGGTCTATTTCTGGATTTTTCTATTTTGTTCCATTTATATAGCTATGCTATACACTGAGTGGCCAGATTATTATGATCTCTGAATGCATAATAATCTTGCCACTCAGTGTGTGTGTGTGTGTGTGTGTGTGTATGTATATGTATATCCTATCTAATAAAAGAGTAATATGCAAATTTACCATACTTCCTATCAAGCCATGCCCACAGCCAGACCCATCAGCCAATCAGGAGCAAATTACGCAAATAAACCCCAACCAAGATGGCTGCAGCCATTGAGAGCAGGAGGGAGGCTTGGGTTTCCCCAGCAATGGAGGAAGTCAAGTTTTCTGCCTGCCCGTGCCTGCCTAGGCCTCCACTCAATGCTACAAAGTTTCAATTACAGAAGATACATAAATCCCAACAGAAATGGCGACAACCACTGAGCAGGAGAGAGCAGAGGCCAGGGTTGCCCAGGCAATGGAGAAAGCCTAGCTTCTGTAGCCCTAGCACCTAGGCCTCCACTCTAGGCTACAAAGTTTCAATTATAGAATTTAAATGAACCCAAGCAGAAATGGCTGTCACCACAGAGCGAGCAAAAGGCTTGGCTCTGCTCTAGGCTTTTAAAGTTTCAATTGTAGAACATAAATTAATCCCAGATCCCAGGGCCTCCACTTGGGTCGCTGGAGGGTGTGGCCGGCCTGCAAACCACAACAGGTCCCTCGCCCAAGCTGCTCCATGCCCCAAGGGGACCCCCACCCTGATCTGGGACACTCTTCAGGGAAAACCAGTTGGCCCCCACCCATGCACCAGGCCTCTATCCTATCTAATAAAAGAGTAATTTGCAGATTGACTATCACTCCAATACACAAGATGGCTGCCTCCATGTGATCAAAGATCCTTCCCCCATGTGGACACAAGATGGCCACCAGCAGGGCAGTTGGGAGGGACCAGGCCTGCAAGGGAGGGCAGTTGAGGGCGATCAAGCCTGCAGGGGAGGGCAATTAAGGGTGATCAGCTTGTAGAGGAGGGAAGTTGGGGGCAAAAAGGCTGGCAGGAGAGCAGTTAGGTGTCAATTAGCCTGGCAGGGTACTGGTTATAGGGTGATCGGGCTGGCTGGCAGAAGTGGTTAGGGGCAATCAGGGAGGCAGGCAGGTGAACAGTTTGGAGCCAGCAGTCCTGGATTGTGAGAAGGATGTCCGACTGCCCATTTAGGCCTGATCCTACCGGGATCAGGCCTAAATGGGCAGTCGGACATCCCTCAAGGGGTCCCAGATTGGAGAGGATGCAGGCTGGGCTAAGGGACACTCCCCACACCCTGTGCACAAATTCTGTGCACTTGCTATATATATATATATATATATATATATATAGCCAGGTGTATGAATTTGTGCGGCCTGCTGGTCAAACTCCTGGTTGAGGGGACAATTTGCATATTAGCCTTTTATTATATAGGATATACACTGAGTGGCCAGATTACTATGCATTCAGAGATCATAATAATCTGGCCACTCAGTGTATGTCTTGACTACTATAGCTTTACAGTGTCTTAAAATCAGAGAGTCTGAGTTTCCAACATGTTCTTTCTTTTCAGAATTATTTTGGCTAATCTAAGTCTTTCATATTTTCATATAATTTTTAGAATGAGGTAGTCAATTTTACCAAAAAGTTTGCTGGGGTTTGAACTGGGTTTGTATTTAATCTATAGATTAAATTGAAGAAAATAGATATTTTTAACAATTTTGAGTCTCCCAACCCATGAACACAGTATATGTCTCCCTTTTTGTACGTGTTCTTTCCTTTTTCTTGGCAATCTTTTAAGTTTTCAGTGGACACAACTTCCACATATTTCATTAAACTTATCCTTGCCGAAACCGGTTTGGCTCAGTGGATAGAGCATCGGCCTTCAGACAGAAGGGTCCCAGGTTTGATTCTGGTCAAGGGCATGTACCTTGGTTGCGGGCACATCCCCAGTAGGGGGTGTGCAGGAGGCAGCTGATTGATGTTTCTCTCTCATCGATGTTTCCAATTCCCCCTCCCTTCCTCTCTGTAAAAAACGACTAAAATATATTTTAAAAAATTAAACTTATCCTTAAGCCGTTCATGTTTTGATGCTGCTTTGAATTGGTATTGTTTTTTATTTATTTTTTAAATAGTATTTTTTTAATATATTTTATTGATTTTTTACAGAGTGGGAGAGAAAGTCAGAAACATCGATGAGAGAGAAACATTGATCAGCTGCCTCTTGCACGCCCCCTACTGGTGATGTGCCCGCAGCCACGGTACATGCCCTTGATCAGAATCGAACCCGGGACCCTTCAGTCCGCAGTCCGACACTCTATCCACTGAGCCAAACCAGTCTCGGCTGGTATTGTTTTTTAAATTTTCATTTTCAATTGTTTGTTGCCATCTAAGATTTTAATGCCAACCCAAAACAGATAACCAGCTTTCTCTTTGCTCAACTAGGGCAGGTGGCACAACTGTGGGAACATAATTTTATTTCTTTGGCATTTCTGCTGAATTGTCCCTTATGCAGAGAAGAGTATGTAACATTACTAATGAGCCACCCAACATTTTGTTTTCCTTTAGAGCCCAGCATAGAGCTTGGGAGCAAAGGCATTTTTAAATTGGCACCTTGGTTTTAATTTCAAGACCCTGGCACAAAGTGTCTTAACTGCCTAAATTTATTTCATGACATTAAAGTCCATTTTCTTAAATCAGAAGTTTGGAAACAGTATATGTTGTTCTTTTCCTCTATAGCTTTTCACAAGACATGTAAGTGTGTTTCTCTTACAATCACCAAGTTAGGCAGATGCTTTATCCACAGTTAGGAATTTGGAGGTGGAAAGGTTCTTAGAAATCCTTGAACTTGTGGCCTCACCCACAAAATAACTTCTTGAAGGGTCACAGTTGAAGATAAGGACTCCCTTTTGCCTTGTTTGGTGATAGAATGGGAGAGAGGCAAGGGAGGAGAAACAACAAGCTGGTTTCTCTGGTCAAGCGCAGACATTTTGCAACATGAACGGGCTTCTGGCAAACAGCAGAACCATGGGAAAGATGTAATACAATTACAAAATGTATCATGTTCAATTTTTCTCCAAGTCAGTTACACATACAACATCAGTTTTTCTGTTAGGGAGAAAAAATGTCTACAAAACCCCAGCAATCCATTAAACTAATTGCTATGAGATGAGGAGAAGAAAACAATTTCTGTTACTTGTCATCACTCTGACATCTTAGGGAAGTTTTGTTAATGGCCCGAAGGATGGATAAATGTGTGTCTTGGTGTAGAGCTTAGTTCTTTCAGCAAGTTTCTGCAAATTAAAACTCCCATGTGCCTAAAAAGAAAGCTAAGAAATTCCAAAGTTCCTTGCTCCCTACAGTTTCTCTGTGCATCTATTTTTATTTGACACTAGGGATTCTTCAGATCCAAACTCTATCTTCAAACTTTTGACGACAAACTACCCGTAATTAACTGTAATTAAAATAACAAAATGCTAATTAAGCCATTCATTTCTATAGTAACTTAAAATATCACTACCTGGGCCTGCTTCTGACATCTGTGGGAAAAGTCGCCCTTTCATCTTTATTGAAACTGTGGGCCATATGAGTTGGTTATGGCATCAATATTTTACCTGTCCACCTTTGTTCAGATCACTTCATGTCATTGCTATCTCAGTCAATACTAGTATTATTAAACACAAAAACTCTATAACTCAATCTAGCCTTGCTTATTTAACAATATATGGAGCTGTATTGAAATTTGAGAATTGCTGCTTTAAGGTTTACTAGGCTGTCAAACTTAAATCATATTCATTTTCTGGAAAGGACTAGAGTTGCTTAGCAGCATATCAATGTTTGTTGCACCTAGTGGAGCTTCTGAGTTTTGTACTGCTTCACGGGAAAAAAAACAACTCCAAACCATATCCTATATAATAAAGAGGTAATATGCAAATTGACCATCACTACAACACACAAGATAGCCACCCCCGTGTGGTCAAATATGGCTGCCCCCCTGTGGACACTAGATGGCCAGCAGGAGAGGGCAGTTGGGGGCAACCGGACCAGCAGGGGAGAGCAATTAGGGGCAACCAGGCCAGCAGGGGAAGGCAGGTAGGGGTAACCACACCAGCAGGGGAGGACAGTTAGGAGCTATCAGGCCGGCAGGGGAGTAGTTAGGCATCAATCAGACTGGAAGGGTAGTGGTTATGGGGTGATCAGGCTGGCAGGCAGAGTGTTTAGAGGCAATTAGGCAGACAGGCAAGTGAGCAGTTGGGAGCCAGCAGTCCCAGATTGTGAGAGGCATGTCCCAGATTGGAGAGGGGCTAAGGGACACCCCCCCACCCCATGCACAAATTCCATGCACCGGACCTCTGGTACCTAATATATATATATATGCCACAACCAGAGCCCTTCCTCTGTGCCACTCCACAGAATGTGCCAACCCAGATATCCAGATTATGTTCACATTTTCTTGCTAAAAGCCCATGCTCAACCACCCCTTGTACCTAGGAATATGCAACTCTGCAGATTGGCCCTAAGGAAGAGGCCACAAAGGCTCTGGAAGCAGGCTGAGGTCATTTTGGGAAGAAAACTCTGAAGTGTTCTAGAAGGGGGTGTGAGGATATCCAGGAGTGCATATGAGAGGAGTGTCCCATGGCCACATGGACTCCTCAGAGAAAGAGGTACCTACAAAAATGCTTAGATCTGAAAAGAAGTTTTGCAGAGTGAGGGCTATAAGGAACTGTGGGAAGAGGCCCCATACAAATATAGTATCTACTTTCTTGGGTTTCTCAGTCCCTTTTAGACACAAGTTCCATGAGGTTGTCTCCCTGTTGCCCTCTAAACTCCTCCCATGTTGAGGATTCTCTCCTAACAGCCCTCATTGGTTTGGAAAAACAAGTGTATCAGTCCTCTTTAAACATGGCAGTCAAGGCAATGATCCTGCCCACTAGTGAGGTCTAGTAAGGTCAACAGAATGCTGCTGAGGAATTCATGCAAAAGAAGGGTGGAGCCTGCCAAAACTGGTTTGGCTCTGTAGATAGAGCGTCGACCTGTGGACTGAAAGGACCCGGGTTCGATTCCGGTCAAGGGCATGTACCTTGGTTGCGGACACATCCCCCAGCAGGGGGTGTGCAAGAGGTAGCTGATCGATGTTTCTCTTTCATTGATATTTCTGACTTTCTATCCCTCTCCCTTCCTCTCTGTAAAAAATCAATAAAATATATATTTTTTTTTAAAAAAGAAAAAAGAAAAAAAGAAAGAAAGGTGGACCCTGACTGGTTTGGCTCAGTGGATAGAGCGTTGGCCTGCGGAGTGAAAGATCCCAGGTTCGATTCTGGTGAAGGGCATGTACCTTGGTTGTGGGCACATCCCCAGTGGGAGGTGTGCAGGAGGCAGCTGATCGATGTCTCTCTCATCGATGTTTCTAACTATCCCTCTCCCTTCCTCTCTGTAAAAAAATCAATAAAATTAATTAAAAAAAAAAAGAAGAAGGGTGGTTTTACCAACTCTGGAGCTGAGGCCTAGTTGATCATCCTCACCTCCTGGGTCATGAGGATACTCATCCCCCGAATTCCTGTGGTGGGGCTGACACAGTTTGCTTCCCCGACAATGCTTTTTTTCTATGAGGGCCAGAGGCTGCAAGGGCTCTCCACAGAGTTGGAGAATAGGGGCTGAAATCTACCCTCCCTCTGTTCACCAAGTGGGGCTGCTTGGAGCTAGAGGAGCACCTTTTTCAAGTTCACACAAGGTGCTATATAGGGTAGCTGAGATCTGCTGCTGACCTGTTTCTAACTCTGAGGACCTGCTTGACTAGGCACCATCCATTGACAACTCTCAGAGCTCCGGAGCGCCCCTTGTGGTAGACCACAGAGAATTGTTCAGAGGGATCCCCTGAGACCATTTTCACCCATGAGATTCTCAAAAGTAGAGAAGATCCCAGAAAACCACAATTAAGTGTTCAGATAATAGACACCTTCATAATCCAAAGGTAGGTGGCTTAATTTGTTGACTTAAGTCTGTGCTAAGAATACAGTATGTAATTGTATTGGTAGCCCTGTCTTGGTTCTATTTACTATATAGTCAAAATTAATCAAAACCTCTCCTCTCCTCTTTCTTGTGCTCATGACAAATAACCACCTACTCCAAGCAGGAATTAATTGAGCAAATAGATTGGCAATGATTCTTCTTTTGGATGTGAGATAGAAGCTTGGAAATATAATCAAATGCACTATTATTTTTTTCCCCAAATGCACTGTTATTCTAAGAGAGGCAATTTCAAAACAAGCCTCTTGTGAAACATTGGGCCTTGATGACACAAGAGTGATTTTTCCATTACTGAGAAGAGCAAACCAGTGCAAATAGAAGTGGATTATGCCTTCCTGAGAGCTGAACCAAGCTTCAGCTTAGTTTCAGAGAAACCCCCCGTTTGAGGTTTCTGTGCTGTGTCAAGTTGGGGCATCATTTCAATGGATCCAATTAATCAATAATGGAAGCAATAATGTATCCAGGATTTGGTGGGGGTTTTTTTTTCTCATTTAGTCTTCTATCTGGAATCTACCCCTATGGTGTGGCTTACCTCTGATGGCCCATCCCAGTCTCTCTGTGGGGATGATCCATGGGGATAAGAATGAAGGTGTGGGGAAAGCATAGGAATGAAGAAGGAAGAGGCTGTAAAAATGCTTGGAAATGAAAAGAAGCATTGCAGGGTGACGCTATAAGTAACGGTGGGGAGAAGTCCAGTACAAATATAGCATCTATTTTCTTGGGTTTCTCAATCACTTCTTTATAAAATATATTTTTTTATTGATTTCAGAGAGAAAGGGAGAGGAAGAGAATCATTGATCAACTGCCTCTTGCATGCGCCATACTGGGGATCGAGCTCACAACCCAGGCATGTGCCTTGACCAGGGATCAAAACATGACCACCTGGTTCATAGGTCAACGCTCAACCATTGAGCCGCAGTGGCCAGGTTTCAGTCACTTCTAAACACACGTTCACGGGGTTTTCTGCCTATTGCCCTCTCAACTCCTGCCATGTTGAGAATTTTCTCCTAACAGTCCTCGTATGGTTTCAAAAAAACAGGTGTATCTGTTTGATCAGGGAAGCAGAATCACCTTGAGCTGTGGAAGAAGGGTCTTGTGATGGAGACCTGGCGGGTTGTTTGAGGGACTGGGGGAGTGGAGATCTAGAGGAGAGTTGGAGGATGGGAGAAACCACCCACCTGGCAGTCAGAAGCCTGGTATATCCAGTTCCCAAAGTGGAAGCCTACAGGAAGCTGCTTCTACCTCTGTGAGGTTACACAAATGCCCAGTAGTGGGCCTGGGGCTGTTGTTGGTCAACAGGGTCAACATTTGGAAAGAAGATCTGGACAGAGAGTAAAGGGATACAGAATGAAGGAACACGAGGACCAGCTGGGACCTTCCGTTCATCACCACACTCAACTATGATAGCTTTTGAAAAATTCCTCTTTTGGCCAACTCTGGCCCAGAGTCTTAAGGGAAGGGGATCCTTGGAAATGTGGTTCCAACTCACCAAGTTGGCACATGACACACTGCCACGCTAGGAAACTAGCAGCGAATTCACTGACAGAGCACCCCCAGCACCTGCTCCAGCATCCATACAGAGCGAGTGCAGGATGGATGCCGAATGGATGGGAAGGTTGAAAGGATCCTTCCGTGGATCAGAGAGCAAGTTTGACCATCCTAGTGATTAGAGTGTGTGAGAAAGTGATGGGACAAAAAAAAATTTTCACGTGGCTAAGGTGAATTTGGATGGACAAGCGGTCTTCATTCTGAACTGAAGTATGATGCGTTAACATCAGCAGCCAAAGTTCCCATAATACTTGGCTGCGGCCATATTTTGAAAGAATCTTTTTTTTTCTCAGAAAAGGTCAAACATATGCATATTTAAAGAGTTCTGCCCTAGCTGGTTTAGCTCAGTGGATAGAGCATCGGCCCGGGGAATGAAAGGTCCGGGTTCGATTTTGACTAAGGGCACATATCTCAGTTGCATGCTCTATCTCCTGACCTGGTTTGGACATGTGCAGGAGGCAACCAATTGATGTGTCTCTCTCACATTGATGTTTCTCTCTGTCTCTCCCCCTTCCTTCCACTGTCTCTAAAAATTAATGGGAAATTTGATTTTGTTAATCCTTGGTTGAGTTCTTTTACCACACAATGTTATCTGAGGAGAAATTACCTCAATACAAATTGTGAAGATCCTACACGGTTAAAATGTACACATTTCTTGTCAGTGATGCTTAGAGTAGCTTCTTAGAAGAGAAAATACTTATTAGAATCTGAGTACATATGAGAGATTTTTCTTTTTTTAAATATATCTTATTGATTTTTTTTTACAGAGAGAAAGGGAGAGGGATAGAAAGTCAGAAACATCGATGAGAGAGAAACATTGATCAGCTGCCTCCTTCACACCCCCCTACTGGGGATGTGCCTGCAACCAAGGTACATGCCCTTGACCGGAATCGAACCTGGGACCTTTCAGTCCGCAAGGCTGATGCTCTATCCACTGAGCCAAAGCGGTTTCAGCAAGAGATTTTCTTTTCTCTATCTTTATTCTCCCATTTAAATAAAGTGCTTCATTGTATATTAATGCTTCAAGGTCTTGACCATTTTTTATCTTGAAAAAAAAAAAAAAACAGAGAGAAAACGTTTGTCATTCCACGCGCATAATCAGTTGAGGCAGCACACAATGACATAGTTAATTCACCAATGGTATTTGCTGCCATAGCTCCAGTGAGGCACCGAATACGTTAAACAATAGCCTTTTTCACAAGAGCAGCTTTCACCACCAACCTGCCTGTCCTCGCATCATAGCGCCGGCCCAGAGCGCGGCAATTGTGCATGAACAACAACCCAGAAGAGACAAGAGGAAGTTTGCGGGAAGTAAAGCAAGAACCCCCAGCAACTTGGATCTCTGCTTCTTCAATCACGGGGACACGACTAGCCCTCTGAGCTTGTCTTTGAGCTTAACTTTTGGTCAAGTGCTCCAGGAAGCCCAGAGGGGAAAAAAAATTTCACCCGTGACTCAAAAGCACTCCAAAGAAAGGACACTAGAAAAAAAAAAAAAAAAACGGAAGCAGGACAGGAGCAGACATGGTGGGCCACCAGAAATGCACCATGGAAAAGGACAGCAGGGACAATAGCACTCCCAAGGTCTGGCACAAGGTACTGTACATGCTTGTTTGTTGATTTTTGCCTCTTTGAATTATCCAAGTAGCTTCAAAAAGTCAAGGCTTATGTATCTGCAAGTGTAATGGACCTGTACTAACAAATAGAGTCACACTCAGAATGCAAATATTACCCTCTCCGTGTTAAGGTGACACAAAAGAAAAATATGGCTAATATTTGTTTCTTTCCCTTACAGAGTATGCAAGCTCCCCATAGAGTTAGGTGATTAGGAACAAATTCTCTTTCTGAAAGAAAAAAGAAAAAAGTCAAATCAGGACAAGGAAATGTAGGTCGTTTAAGGGGAAGAATGATGTCGTGGGAGCCTGGGGGTGATGAAGAATGTGTTATTTATTTTGTTTAATATATTTTTATTGATTTCAGAGAGGAAGGGAAAGGGAGGGAGAGATAAGAAACAATGCACGCTCCACACTGGGGATCGAGCCCGCAACCCAAGCATATGCCCTGACTGAGAGTTAAACCATGACCTCCTGGTTCATAGGCTGACACTCAATCACTGAGGTATGCCAGCTGGGCATGCTGGAGAATGTTTTAGCAAAATATTCATTATCTATACAATTAGAAATTCTCCTAGTGCAGTGGTCAGCAAACTCATTAGTCAACAGAGCCAAATATCAACAGTACGATTGAAATTTCTTTTGGGAGCCAAATTTTTAAAACTTAAACTTCTTCTAATGCCACTTCTTCCAAATAGACTCACCCAGGCCATGGTATTTTGTGGAAGAGCCACACTCAAGGGGCCAAAGAGCCACTTGTGGCTGGAGAGCTGCAGTTTGCCAACCATGGTCCTAGTAGAAAGGTCACAAAATCCTGATTACAACACCCACTTCTGGATTCTTTGCAATGCAAGTAGCACATAAATGGGACCATCTTGTGTGATCTTTTATTTATTGGGGGGGGGTGCTTAGGAGAGTGTGCATTTTAGTGGAATCTTGTTTTGATTGCTTGCTTGCTTGCTTTTAAAAAATATTTATTGTTGAGAGTATTACAGGTGTCCCCATATTTTCCCCTCCACCCGGTTCCCACAACACCAGGTCTTCACCAAGTTACGTGAAGAAGAGGTTAGGACCCCGGAAAGCTGCCTAGCAATGTTGTCATTTCTCTGCTTCGTGGTAAAGCTGCTTTCATGTCACTTCCTTGAGAGTGGTTTCTTAGGCCTCAGGACACAGGCCCTGCTCTTTTCTCTCCCAGCACCCCTTCAGAACCTTTGCATACCCCTTGGAGTGGTTGTGGATGGCTGGTTAAAGCACCATATGCCCCAGAAAGTAGCATAGGTCCATATTCACAAGCACTTAATCTAAGATTGGTAAAACACACTTGGTCTCTTTCCTATTTGCCTCCATATTATCTCAGATTTACATTTGTGTGTTGAAGACTCATGAGTTTTACCAGCTTATTTTATTGAATTAAGGGGGGAATCAGGAGGCATTTTACTCATTCATTCATTCATTCATTCCTTCATCATTCTAAAAACAGATTTTAAGTGGTATCAGAACAACTCAATTCAGCTTCTGACTGGTGCAGATGTGTACAACTGAAATTATCTTTCTAGGTGCAGTCATGTAAAATTAAATCTGTGCAAACATCACTCTATACTCTTATACCTTTTGTTAATTAAAAAATAGCCAATGGCTTCTAATATCACGAATCTCCCAATACCATCTTTTGTCCCTTATTATCATAATAACAGCTGCCATTTTTAGTCCTTAGTAGGTGGCATGCCCTGTGCTAAGTACCTTACATGCCTTGTTTCATGTAATTACATTCAAGGAAAGTGCTCAAGCTCCTAATAAGTAGCCCATTTTGCTAATTGGTGCCTTAGTTTTCCCTAGTTAAAAGGAATGGATTAATTCAACCTCCTTGGGCAATCAAGATGAATTACATTATTAACTGTAACAATAATAAAGAAGTGATTGCGTTAACATGTTAATCATGATTTTCAGTTCTTTGATATCTGTTTCATACACAAAATGACCTCACCTTTTATAAACTGAACTTTCTGACTGCCAGCCCTTATGTGCATTAAACATTGGTACTCCCAAGCTGACACATGACCATTTCTGAATATTGCTAATGGGGCTGTTTACCAGCCAATAGTTACAAGCATTGCCATGAAATATTGTACTGAATGCTGAGGATAATTACGAGTTTAATATTTTTTAATCTCTCAAGGAATACAAATTCCCTTTAAATGAGAGAGATAGTTATTCACTTTCCACATATTTTTTAAAATATATATTTTATTGATTTTTCACAGAGAGGAAGAGAGAGGGATAGAAAGTCAGAAACATCGATGAGAGAGAAACATCGATCAGCCGCCTCTTGCACACCCCCTGCTGGGGATGTGCCCGCAGCCACAGTACATGCCCTTGGCCGGAATCGAACCTGGGACCTTTCAGTCCGCAGGCCGACGCTCTATCCACTGAGCCAAACCGGCTTTGGCCACTTTCCACATATTTAACTTTGGTTCTTGATTGGCACTTATTTGCCTGAACATATCTTAATTCATCTTGCCCCAGTTCCAGTGAGGAAAATATTGTTACTCTCATTTTCAAGTAAGAAAAATGAAGTTCACAGAGGTTAATTAAGTCAACTGTCCAAGGTTGTAAGGGTAGGGCTGGAATTCAGTTTTTTGGATTCCAATTTCACTTTTTCTTTCAACTGACACTGTCAAATAAGGTAGCCTCTGGCCACTTATGACTATTTAAATTTAAGTTCATTAAGTAAAATTTAACATTTAGTTCCTCAGTTACATTAGCCACATCTCAAGTGCTCAGTAGCGACCTGTCTACCTTATTTGGACAGCTAGATAGTGCAGATATAGAATATTCCATCATGGCAGAAATTTCTATTGGGTAAGACTTCTTTAAGCTGTTATGTCTCTTTGAGATATGTTAACACATTCTCAAAATATATTGCAGTTCTGTTACCAGTAATATGGATTTAAAATTTTACAGTAAAATCTCATTTATTTGAAGTCTCCTCATTTGCATAGCACCAAGTTAACTTTGATCTGCAAATTAATAATATAGATAAGAGTCAAGGAGACATTAAACGCACTTCAGAGACCAAAGCTTTTTAAGCACCATCAAATAATTTCAGAAGCACTCACTTAGTTGCAAGCAATTGATATGATAATTACACATCATTTTTATTTATTCATTAAAACAGGGATCCCCTAAGGTGCCCTGGCAGGAAATAATGTGGTTAGCCTAGTCCTTTCTAGCAACCCTTCTGCTATTTTTAATTATATGTAGAATTATTTTATACTACTGATTTACCTTCCTCTGTTCCTTTGGATCATAAATTTGTAACATAAAATACCTTCACGCTGAAATTTTTACTAGCTCAAGATCTGATTCCAAAGCTCTTGCTTCTTCCACTATCTCCCAGGATTCCCTGAAAGGAGTGGTTCTGTGGGCCCCCCATAGAGCGAGGCACATAGTAGGGGTTTGATAGTTAACTACTGATTGAATGACAGCGATAGTTCTTCCAAGATGCCATTTATTGGAGTGGACTCCAATTCTCTGTAGTGAATTCATGGATCAAAATGAAAACCGTCTCCCATTTCTTCTTTCCTCTTTACCAGTCTGTGCTGAAAAATCTTCATGGTGAGATAAGGGGTTCCATTCCCCCTCAACACCACTACATTCTGTCTCTATGAATTTGCCTATTCTGGACATTTCATATAGTAGAATTATACAGTATGTGGTCTTTTATGTCTAGCTTCTTTCACTTAGCATATTGCTTTCAAAGTTCATTAATGTTGTGGCATGAATCAGTACTTCATTCCTTTCAATGGCCAAATGATATTCCACTGTATAGATATACCACAATTTGTTTCACCATTCATCAGTCAATGGATATTTGGGTTGTTTTCACTTCTTAGTTATTGTGAATAATGTTGATATGACATTCGTCTACAAGGTTTTTTGTGGATATATGTTTTCAAGTCACTTGGGTATATGCCTAGGAGTGGAGTTGCTAGGTCAAACATTAACTATTTTTAACTTTTTGAGAAAATGGCAAACTGTTTTCCAAAGAGGTCACACTAGCCCTGGCCAGTTTGACTCAATGAGTAGAGCATCAGCATATGGATTGAAGGGTCCCGTTTAGTTCTGGTCAAGAGCATGTACCTCAGTTGCAGATTCAGTCACCAGTAGATGGCAGCCAATTGATCATGTTCCTCTCCTATTGATGTTTCTCTCTTTCTACCCTGCTCCCTTCCTCTCCAGCAATGTGTGGAGGTTCCATTTTCTCCATATCTTCAACACTTGTTATTTTACATTTTTAAAAATATAGCTATTCTAGTGGGTGTGAAGTTATATCTCATTGTGGTTTTCTTTTCAAATCCTCCTCCAAGGAATGTGGATATTTTTTCCACTGATTTTTAGAGAGAGAAAGGGGAAGAGAGAGAGAGTGAGAGAGAGAGAGAGAGAGAGAGGAGTGAGAGAGACAGATTGATTGGTTGCTTCCCTCACAAGCCCTGATCAGAGGCAGGGATCAAATCTTGACCAGGAATCAAACCTGAGGCCCTCCAGTGCACAGGCTGATGGTCTAACCACTGAGCAGTGCTAGCTAGGGCTCATTGTGGTTTTGATTTGCATTTTCCTAATGGCTAATGATGTTGAGCATTTTTCATGTGTTTATTGGCCATTTGTATGTCTTCTTTGGAGAAATATCAATTCAAATCCTTTGTCCATTTTATTGTTTATTTCCATTTATTTATTTATTTATTTATTTATTTATTTATTTATTTATTTTTGTTACTCCTCACCTGAGGATACTTTTCCACTGATTTTTTAGAGAGAGTGGAAGGGAGGGGGAGAGACAGAGGAAATATTTTTTTAAACATTTTAATCATTATCGTTCAGTTTATTAATTACATTTCCCCCCTTTTTCCCCCTATAGCTCCCCTCCATCCAGTACCCATCCCACCCTCTGCCCTTACCTTCCCCCCACTGTCCTCTCCCATAGGTGCATGATTTTTGTCCAGTCTCTTGCTGCACCTCCCACACCCCTTTTCTCCCCAAGAATTGTCAGTCCATTCCCTCTCTACGTCCATGATTCTGTTATATTCACCAGTTTATCCTGTTCATCAGATTATTAATTCACTTGATTTTTAGGTTCATTTGTTAATATATGTGTATTTGTTGTTCATAATTTATATTTTTACCTTTTTCTTCTTCCTCTTCTTAAAGAATACCTTTCAGCATTTCATATAATATTGGTTTGGTGGTGATGAACTCCTTTAGCTTTTTCTTATCTGCGAAGCACTTTATCTGACCTTCAATTCTGAATGATAGCTTTGCTGAGTAATCTTGGTTGTAGATTCTTGCTATTCATCACTTTGAATATTTCTTGCCACTCCCATCTTGCTTGCATTGTTTCTGTTGAGAAATCCGCTGACAATCGTATGGGTGCTCCCTTATAGGTAACTAACTGTTTTTCTCTTGCTGCTTTTAATATTCTCTCTGTCTTTTTCTCTTGGCATTTTAATTATGATGTGTCTTGGTGTGGTCCTCTTTGGATTCCTATAGTTTGGCGTTATGTGCACTTCCTGGACTTTTAAGTCAATTTCTTTCACCAGGTGGGGGAAGTTTTCGGTCACTATTTCTTCAAATAGATTTTTATTATCTTATTCTCTCTCTTTTTCTGGCACCCCTATAATTCGGATGTTGGTATGCTTGAGGTTGTCCCAGAGGCTCCTTACACTATCTTCAATTTTTTGGATTCTTTTTGCTTCTTGCTTTTCCGGCTGAGTGGATTTTGGTTCTTTGTATTTCAAATCTTTGACTTGATTCTTGTGGTCCCTGTAGACTGCTTTTAGGTCTTTGTACAATATTTTTTATTTCAGTCAGTGTATGCTTAATTTCTAGTTGGTCCTTTTTCATATCCTCAAGGGTCTCGTTCATATCCTCAAGGGTCTCATTCATATCCTTGAGGGTCTCATTCATATTCTTGAGGGTCTCGTTCATATCCTTGAAGCTCTTGTTAAGTTCATCAGCCTTTTCTAGGAGCCTCTTGAAAAACCTTATAACTAGGGTTTTGAACTCTATGTCCAGTCGGTTTTTTTCCCTCCATTTCTTTCACATGTGATTTCTTTCCATGTCTCTGCATTGTGGCTGCTTCCCTGAGTTGGTTGATTAGCTTTGTGTGGTAAATGTCCTCTAAGGGACAGTAGTTCAGCCTCCCCAGTTACCTGAGATGGATACTCTTGGTGCAGCCCTGTATGGGTTTCACAGTCTTGTTGGAGTTAAGCCTAGATTATTGTTGTTAGCACTAGGAGGGTTTGACCTCCAAGCCAACTGGCTGTGAGGATCAGCTGTGCTCAGGTTGGATGGGCGGAGTCTCTGGGCTGAGCAGGCAGCCTTGATTTCCTGTCAGCTCCACCCTATGTGGCACTTGGGTCTCTGTGTCTGGTGGTAATGGCTCCATGCACCTCTGAGAGAAAGCTGCTGCCGAGCTCTACCCACTGCCAGACAATTCAGCCTCTCCCCAAATGAGTCTGCACACCCAAAGTCTCACTCAGGGTTGTAAAACAATGCAGACCGGTGGTTTCCCTTCTTTCTTCTTTTTCTCCCAAATGAGAAAGCAAGTCATGAGTCCTCTCTGCACGACTGAATGCTTCTGCAGTTCCCAAGTTTACACGCCCTTTCCATAAGCTCGCAGACCTCTGAAGCGCCCAAGTTTCAGCGTGCTTCCTTACTGTCCAGTTCCACCCCGTATGAGTGTGGGTTCCCCGGATGTCGCCCAGAACTGGGGGAGCAGTGCAGTGGGATGTCTTTGTCTCCCTCCCCATTCGAGAAAAGCAGCAGGGTATCCAGCCGCCTGCCCTATCCACTTGCGTGCGCACTGCTCCAAACCTCTGACTCCACGCATATCCTCAACTCTGCCCTCTGCCACTCTTCTGAGTCACAGGTCCTATCTTTACTTTTATTTGTGGAATTTCTACTCAGCCAGATTTCTGGTGATTCTGGATGATGTTTGTTCTGTCGTTAAGTTGTAGTTTTGAAATTGTTGTGTGGGGCAGCAAGATAGGTGTTTACCTATGCCACCATCTTGGTTCCTCCCGAGAGAGGAAATACTGATGTGAGAGAGACACATTGATTGTTTGCCTTCAGCATACACCCCAACCAGGGCTGGGGATCCAGCCTGCAACCAAGGTATGTGCCCTTGACCAGAATCAAACACCGGACCCTTCAGTCCATGGGCCAACATTTTATCCACTGAGCCAAACTGGTTAGGCCATTTAATTTTTTAAGTTAAATTTATTGGGGGTGACATTGGTTTTTAATATTTTATAGGTTTCAAGTGTACATTTCCATGATACATGATCTGTATATTGTATTGTGTGCTCACCACTCAAAGTCAAACCATCTTTCATCCCCATATATTTGGCTCCCTTTCCCTTTATACTTCCCCAACATTCTTCCCTCCGGTAACCATCATACTGCTGTCTGTGTCTATGAGTTTCCATTTTATATCTGAAACACCACCACCCAGCTCAACAGTGGAGAGCTATACTGAAGAACCCCATGCTCTGTCAGGAGTCTGCTGGCTTAGTCACTGTTCGCTTT
The DNA here is from genome assembly GCA_027563665.1 of Antrozous pallidus. Classification (NCBI taxonomy): domain Eukaryota; kingdom Metazoa; phylum Chordata; class Mammalia; order Chiroptera; family Vespertilionidae; genus Antrozous; species Antrozous pallidus. The sequence goes on from CM050509.1 coordinate 128,777,643, forward strand.
ACTCCACTTGCCCTACTGGACTGCTCTCCAGCAGCTCTCTGTTCCTCCTGGCCAAAAAAAGCGCCAGCTACCACTGGCTTCCTCCCTTTTCCAGGCTGAGTGCACCACAAGCTCTGAGCTCTGGGCCGCAGGGCTGAGTCTGAGGGCCATCTGAGCTTTCCTTCCTTCTAATCTCCCCTTATATTTCCACTTTCCCACCTTTAGATGTTACAGTTCACAGGTCTTGCAGGTGTGCCTCTGTATTGAACAGGGAATTCTTTGCTGAATTGTAGTTGGTTAACTTGTTGAAATTTTAAGGGGAGAGGTCAACGGGATCTTTCACTCTGCTATTCCTCTGAAAGCAGTACTCTGTCCATTTTAAATTATGTTATTTGTCTCAAAGACCTATCTCTGCCCTAAAGTAGCATTTCTCAACCTTGGCATTTTGACATTTGGAGCCAGAACATTCTTTGCTGTGAGGGATTTTCCTATGTATTGTAGGATGTTTAGCAGCATCCCTGGTCTCTATATAGGTGCTAGTAGCATGACCCTCCCCCACTTGTGACAATCAAAACTGTCTAGACACTAAAAATTCCCCCTTGGGAGGGGGTATAAAATCGCACCTAGTCAAGAGCCAATGCTCTAAAATATTCTCCTATGCAGCCAAGAAATACATGGAAACATAACCCAGTTTTAGTGGAATGTTGAAGGCAGAGTTTTATCTGAGTGGGTTGAGGATAAGGCAAGAAAGTGGCTGGACCTGAGGGTGTGAACTAATCTCCCCAATATTTATTTTATGAGAGATTAATATCAAGGTTACAAATGAGACGAAGGGAACATTATGAGATAAACAGTAATCTATACTAATAAAAGGGTAATTTGCAAATTGCACACGATGCCCTCACAGTAACAACCAAACAGCAGGCTGCATAGGGTGACAAGGCCGGCAGGGGGGTTAGTGAGGGACAACCAGACAACTGACCAGCAGGCTGTGTGGGGCAACCAGGCCAGCAGGGGGGCAGTGAGGGGCGACCAGGCTGGCATGGGGGGGAAGTGAGGGGCAACCAGGTCAGCAGGGGGGCAGTTGGGGGTGACCAGGCCGGCAGGGAGTACAGTGAGGGGCAACCAGGTTGGCGGGGTGGCAATGAGGGGCAACCAGGCTGGTGGGGGTAGCAGTTGGGGGTGACCAGGCAGGCAGGGGGGCAGTTGGGGGTGACCAGGTTTTCAGGCAGGCACTAAGGAGGTGACCAGGCCAGTGGAGGGGCAGTTAGGGACAACCAGGCTGGTAGAGGGGGGCAGTTGGGGATGACCAGGCCAGCAGAGGTGGGGGCAGTTAGGGACGATCTGGCTGGCAGGCAGAGGCAGTTAGGGGTTATCATGCTGGCAGGGGGGCAGTTAGGGGTGATCAGGCAGGTAGGCAGGTGAGCAATTAGAAGCCAGCAGTCCCAGATTGGGCCAAAATAGGCAGTCGGACATCCCCCGAGGGGTTCTGGATTGGAGAGGGTCCAGGCTGGGTTGTGCACATGCATGAATTTTGTGCACCAGGCCTCTAGTTTAATATAATAACACAAAATGAGTTGTAAGACTATCTATGAAAGTATCAAAAGTGTGGCATAGTATATCTAGAACAATAAGGTTTCTAAGAAGGGGAATTTACTATGAGCTGGTTCTCTGGGGCAGAGTGTCATCCCTTGACCTCCTAGCCATGAAGCACAAATGAATGTTAAGTTCTCTTGCCTTTCCTGGTAGGTAGCTCTCTTGGCTTCATTTCTCAGGTTAGTCTCATCTCTAGGTGTGGATGAGTATACATCTGTGTCAGAGATAGATTGTTGGGTTGCAAGGAATACGGCCCACTAAATTAACATTTTCATTAGGGAGGAATGCAAAGGCTGACTATTAGAATCTACAGAAAGCTGAAAAGTAGGCTTCAGGAAGAACAGGACCCAAAGCAGCTTGAGAAGCCCTTGGAATGAGCCTTTTCTAACATATGTACTCTAATGCTCTGCTCACAACTCAGCTCCCAATCCATTCGGCCTCCATCTCTTAGTTCTAATTCTTCACAGAGGGAATCTGAGGATCTGAGAAACCACTGAGGAGGCCCTGGTGTGGCTCTTTTAATCAGGTGTCCCAACCCAATTCCCTGGCTGTTGGGTGGGGCAGTTTTCATGGAAGGGTTGACATGGGGGAAAGGAGAAAAAAAGAAATAGGAACACATCATAGATCTTTAAGCCATTCCACCACCTTTTTATCCTCTCACCGTTTTTTACCTCACTGCCCCCACAAAACACACAGCACATATAATAGAAATGGCCTTATTATTGTTTTCCAGTGAATACACAGCTACCACCATTTACTTCACTCTTCTTCAGTGCCTGTGGCACTGTGGTCTTGACCTCAAGTATCATGACTTTAGGAAGGGAGTGGGATGAGTATATTACTCATAATGTTCTCTATTTGATAATGACATGGCAGGCGAGTGTCATCTAAACCAAGATGGGCTATATTAACAAGAGGAATGTTTGGGGAGTAGTGTCTGAATTTCCTTCATTCCAGTCCTCCCTCATTGGTGTAACAGTTGGGAATAAAAATGACTGAGATGTCGGAAGATGATACATCCTTCCCATAAGTTAATAAAGTGATGCCACCCTTCACCATCTACTAATTAAGAAGATAATCCATACATGTGTTGAGTTTGCTATTTGAAACTCAAAGGCAGTAAAATCAGAACACTTCACAGGTTTTTTTTTCTCATAGAGAAATTAATAACAATATGGGGCCACAGAGCTAGAGTAATCACATTTTGAATGATTTCTCCTGAGCATGCCTTTAATAACCTGTATGTGTTAGGTAAGAAGAACAAAAAAAGGCAAAGTTAATTACTTAGGAAAAGCCTCATCAAGGAGTTTTGGTTACATTAGCTTAGGGTTTCTCAGCCATGGTACTATTGATATTTGGGGCCAGATAGTTCTTCATTGTGGGGAGCAATCCTCTACATATAGTAAGACTAGAGGCCCAGTGCATGAAATTCGTGCACTGGGGGGTTGGGGAGTGTCCCTCAGTCCAGCCTGCACCCTCTCCAATCTGGGAGCCCTCAGGGGATATCAACTGCCAGCGGAATCGGGCCTAAACCGGCAGTCAGACATCCCTCTCACAATCTGGAACTGCTGGTTTCTAACCGCTTGCCTGCCTAGCTGCCTGATTGCCCTGAACCACTATGTCTGCCAGCCTGATAGCCCCCTAACAGCTCCCCTGCCAACCTGATTGACACCTAACTGCTTCCCTGGTGGCCCGATCACCCCTAACTGCCCTCCCCTGCAGGCCTGGTCACCCCCAAGTGCCCTCCCCTGTAGGCCCGGTCCCCACAACTGACCTCCCCTGCAGGCCTGGTCACCCCCAACTGCCCTCCCTTGCAGGCCTGGTCTCCCCCAACTGACCTCCCTTGCTGGCCATCTTGTGATGATGTGTGGTCAGCCATCTTGTGACATGAAGGCATGAGGGTCAATTTGCATATTATCTCTTTATTATATAGGATGTTTAGCAGCATCCTTGGACTCTAACCAGGAGATGCTAGTAGTACCCACCCCCACCCCCCCGCCCAAGTTGTGACAACCAAAAAGTCTCCAGATATTATTAAATGACCCCTTTGGGGCAAAATCACCTTAGGTTGAGAACTATTGAATCAACCACCTACATTCCTTCTTACTCCTCATCCCCTGGGTCCCTCTAGGTTTTGCTGTTTTAAACCCTGAGAACCAAACATTTCATACCAGGGCCATCTACATTTTCCAGGGAATTATTTGAAAAGAAATTGACTAGATCAAAGTTACTTGTTCCCCTAATAAGAAGGGCTCTTTGCATTTCTCTGTTAAAAAGTGGCAGACAAAAAGAACAAAGGAAGAAGTTCTAATAAAGGTATTTATTTAAGGCACTAGCTAAATGCTTTACTTATATTTAATTCCTATGAAATCCTCAGGAGCATTATTAGCCTTATTTTTTGGTAAGGAAACTGAGGCTTAAAGAGTGTAAGTCATTTGCTCAACGAGACACAGACACAGTCATAATTTGGTAGTGGAGCTAGAAAGAAGTCTGAAGGCAAAGATTGGGCATTTGTGCATATTGCCTCAGTTATGCACTTAAAGTGATAGATATCTAATGAAACAAGGAGACTGATTTTTTATGTTTTCTAAAAAGAAAACTTTTAACCCTGGCCAGTGTGACTCAGTTGGTTGAGCATTGTACTGTGCACTGGTTCAATTCCCAGTAAGGGCACATGCCTTAGTTGCAGGCTCCATCTCCCATAGAGGGCATGCAAGAGACAGCTCAACCATGGTTCACTCATCAATGTTTCTCTCTCTCCCTCTCCCATCCCCCCACTCTAAAATCAATAAAAACATATTTTAAAAAATATATAACTTTTATTACGGAGAAATGCAACCATATGCAAAATTAGGCAAAACAGCGTCTTCCCATTTATGCTGTTCATGTACTTCTCACCTAGCTTCAATGATGATCAACTCATGACCAATATTTTCCACAGTTGAGGGTGGAAAATCTAAGCACAGATGAAGGAAGTACATGAAATATTGATACTGTTAGTGATCACTAGTTAGGACTTTAGGGCTTTGTTCTTTTTCTTTTCTTTTCTTTTCTTTTTTTTTATAATTTTGTATTCCCCTAACCTTTTAAAATAATAAAGCAAAAATAACTTTTTTTGTTTAATCCTCACCCCAAAATATTTTTATTTTCCATTGACTTTTAGAGAGTGGAAGAGAATGAGGGGAACGTGTGTGTGTGTGTGTGTGTGTGTATGTGTGTGTGTGTGTGTGTGTGTGTGTGTGAGAGAGAAATATCGATGTGAGAGAGATAAGGTTGCCTCCTGCATGCACCACAGCTGGGGCTGGGGGTCAAACCTGCAACCCAGGTATGTGCCCTTGACTGGGAATCAAATCCCTGATCCTTTGGTAAGCAGGCTGATGCTCTAACCACTGCACACACCAGACAGGGGTAAAGCAAAGATAATCTATATATCTATCCTATCTAATAAAAGAGTAATATGCAAACTTGACCATACCTTCGCTACGCTACCAGCCAATCAGGAGTGGGAGGCGGGGCTGAGTGGCTTGAGGAAGGGGGGTGGGGCCGGGCCGGGCAGCAATGGCGCCGGCCCCCCCCTCACCCCCCCTATCGGTCGTGGCCGGCTGTAGGTGGCCGGGGCAGGTGGAGGGTGGGGCCAGGGCGGGCAGTGATGTTGGGCTCCTCATCTATTGCAGGCAGCGAGGTGGCTGGCCTACAGTCTGATGCTGCTTGCTATGTCCAGGTGGTGGCGATAGGGACTGTTCAGTTCCTCCTGATGTTGCCCATTGGGTCCAGGTGGCGATCAGTATGTGACAGGCAGCATAGATAGTGCCTGACATTTCCCGTGGGCTCCAGGTGGTGTTGGGACCAGGAAGGCCCGGGGAACAGCGCCTGATGCCCCCCAGGGAGTCCAGGTGGCAATTGGAACTGGGCAGTTCCAGAAGGCAGCTCCTGATGCTGCCCGTGGGGTCCAGGCGGCAATAGGGATCGAGCAGGCGGCATGGACAGCACCTGAGGTCGCTAGGGGGTCTATAAGCAGGGGTGGCCCAGGTCTCCAGGATCACTGTCTGCCCCTGGGCCGCCTAAGGACACTGGTGGAGCAGGCCCGGGTTGAACATTTTAATGAAAATGGGATGCCTGTGTTCCGCCCCACCATGCCCTGTCCCTGGAGAGAAGAGGGAAGTGGGCAGTTAGGAGGCACCTGGGCTCCGAAGTGGCTGGGAACAACCAGGAAGAGGTGCTGAATCATGAGGATGCAGAGGGCTGGCTGATGGAGGTGAGAAAGGAGCAGATGAGGTGGCTCTTGCAGGCTCTGAGGTGGAAAAGTGTATCTACAGCCTGATGGACAAAATCGCCTTTCTGAAGAAGGTGCATGACGAGGAGATCGCCAAGCTGTAGGTGCAGATCCAGTATGCTCAGATCTCCATGGAGCTGGACGTGTTCTCCAAGTCCGACCTCTCCGTTCTGCTCAAGGATATCCTTACCCAGTACAAGAAGCTGGCTGCCAAGAACATGCAGAATGTTGAAGAATGGTACAAGAACAGCTTCACCATGCTGACCAAGAGCTCTGCCAAGAACACCTATGCAGTGCAGGCCAGCGACTGCTCAAGGCCAAGACCCTGGAGATGGAAACATGCCAGTGCATGAATGAAGCACTGGGAAAGCAGCTGCGAGAGATGGAGAATAAGTAGAACTCCAATGTTAGTGCTATGCAGGACATGATCAACAAATTAGAAAATGAGCTGAGAACTACAAAGAGTGAAATGGCACGATATTTAAAAGAATACCAGGACCTCCTCAATGTGAAGATGGCTTTGAACATTGACATTGCAGCTTACAGGAAACTCTTGAAAGGTGAGGAGACCCTGCTCAGTTTCACCAGCATGCGAAGCATAGCCAGAGGCTACTCCCAGAGTTCTCAGGTCTTTGGTGATCTGCCTACGGTGGTTTACAGACTAGCTCCTACTTGATGTCTGCTCGCCCCTTCCCTTCTTAATACCCCTGCCATGTCCAAGAGGAGCAGATTGAGGTGGAGGAGACCATCGAGGCTGCAAAAGCCAAGGAAACTAAGGATGAACCCCCTTCTGAAGGAGAAGCTGAAGAGGAGGAGAAGGAAGAGGCTGAGAAAGAGGAAGAAGAAGAGGAAGAAGGTGCCAAGAAAGAATTTGAGGATGCAAAGAAGGAAGGAGGTGAAGGTGAAAGAGAAGATGCCCAAGAAGCTGAGGAGAAGGTAAAGGAGAAGCTGCCCAAAGAGATAAAGGTGCTGGGGAGGAGCAAGCAACCAAGAAGAAAGATTGAGCCCCCCTTTTCTTAATTACTTCAGGAATAATCCTCCCAATAATCAACCCCATCACTAACCAAGCAGTTGAGTCCCCGATAGTATATGAATTAAAATCGGACATTAAATATCATGCTATGACTTTTCTCCTTATACAGAGTATCAGTTTGCTTGCAGAGTGGCTTCCTGGCTTGCTGCCAGCCTGTGCATGGTCCACACTTATGAGTTCAGGATCTATGACAATGTGAATAATTCAGATGTTTATAGTAAAAACACATGAATACACAAATTCACTAATGTTAATGTTAAAATTCATGGAAAAAATAGTCCTTTGAATCTTTGGTGATTAGAAATTAAAGACCTCAAATCATGTGCAATAAACAGTAAATAAAGTTACAATGAATGGCAAAAAAAATACATTAGGGGCCAGGAAATGTTCAGAGACCTAGGAACCATTCCCAGATCAGGAAGGGAAGTCACAAGGTGTATATTATTGCTACAAATACTGTATTTTCTACTACTTACAACATATATAATGTAATGTATTAGATGCCTTCTTATCTCATGAAGTTTATATTCTCATAGGTAATACTGATAGATATGTTATAGTTATGGCAGTATGTCATATCCTATCTATATTAATAAAAGGGTAATATGCTAATTAGACCATGAGACATTCCAGATGTCCTTCTGGACAAAGCCATGGTGGTGGGGCTGAGGCAGAGACAGTTATGGGTGATCAGACCAGGAGGGGAGGGCAGTTGGGGGTGACCAGGTTGGCAGGGGGTGCATTTGGGGGCAAGCAGGCCAGCAGGCAGAGTGGTTAGGGGAGATCAAGCAGGCAGGCAGGTGAGCAGTTAGGAGCCAGTAGTCCCAGATTGGGAGGGGGTTGTCTGACTGCCAGTTTAGGCCCGATCCCACAGGGGTCCCAGATTAGAGATGATGCAGGTGAGGCTAAGGGACACACCCCCTCCCCCTGTGCACAAATTTCGTGCACTGGGCCACTAGTATATATATAAAAGCCTAAGTGACCATTACAACTGGAATGACCAGTCAACCAGTCACTATGATATGCACTGACCCCCAGGGGCACTCAACGCAGGAACTTCCCCCTGGTGGTCAGTGTGCTCCCACAGCGGGGAGTGCTGCTCAATCAGAAGCCGGGCTCACCAGCTGGTGAGTGCAGCTCAGCAGCAGGAGCCTCTCCCAACTCTGTGCAGTGCTAATGAGTGCAGGTGAGTGGTGGCGGCAGGTGTAGTGGGTCAAGATAAGCATGAGCGGTCCAGCACCCAGCCTCGGCTTGGGCTCTTCCCTGGCTGCCTGCCACTTGGTGCACTGCTACATCCCTTGGGAGTTGTCCCACTGCTTGGTTAGGGGATCGGGCCTAAACCAGCAGTGGGACATTCCCCAAAGGGTCCCGGATTGTGAGAGGGCACAGGCCAGGCTGAGGGACGCCCCCTCACTCTTCACCCTCCTCCACTCTCCCAAGCACGAATCTATGCATTGGGCCTCTAGTCCTATATAATAAAAGGCCAATGGCCATAACGACAAAAACAACCAAATGAATGGTCACCAGGAAGTGCATGGAGCACCTCTTGGTCCCTCTCCTGTGGCCAACAGGCTCCTATCACAGCAAGGCTGGCAGCCTGCGGGTGGTCAGGGCAGCGGGCAGGTGAGAGTGGCGAGATGGGCGTGGTAAGGTCATTACATCTCTGGCCCAGGGGCAGGGGTGCAGTGGGGAGGCCTGGCCTCTGCATTACAGCCCTGCAGCTGGGCAAGAGGCATAATGAGCCCTAGATGGTGTGGCTCAGTGGGTAGAGCATCAGCCTGTGTACTGAAGGGTCCCAGTTTCAATTCTGGTCAAGAGCACATGCCCAGATTGTGGGTTTGGTACCTAGTTGGGGGCATGCAGGAGGTGGCTAATCAATGATTCTCTCTAATCATTGGTGTTTATATCTCTCTATCCCCCTCCCTTCTTCTCTGAAATCAATGAAAACATATTTTTAAAAAAGAGGCGTAACAATCTTGCTGCTGTTACAGCAGTTGCAGATCAGGCTCGGAGAGAGGCTCAGAGAGAGAGAGAGAGGCAGCTGTAGCAGGCCATTCTGGATTTCCCAGAGGAGCCAATGGCTGCGTAGGAGGTGGAGCTTTAAATGCTGACTGGCATAAAAACCAACCAATCAGAACCAAATTGGCCAGCAGGGGAGGGCCATTGGGGGCAAGATCAGGCCTGCAGGGGAGGGCAGTTAGGGGCAATCAGGCAGGCAGGCAGGTGAGCAGTTAGGAGCCAGCAGTTCCAGATTGCAAGAGGGATGTCCAACTGCCAGTTTAGGCCCTATCCCAGTGGGGTCCCTGATTGGAGAGGGTGCAGGCTGGGCTGATTGAACCCTCCCTCTGTGTACAAATTTCATGCACTGGGCCACTAGTCTATCCTATATAATAAAAGAGAAACATGCAAATTTGAGCATACCTTTGCTCCTGATTGGCTATGCTACCAGCCAATCAGGAGCGGGGGCAGGTCCAAGTGGCTTGAGCACTGGGCCTCAGGGGTGGAGATGAAATGGCAGTGATGGTGAGCACCCAGCCCCCGGGCACTATGAGCAGAAGTGGCAGTGAGGACCCAGCCCCCAGGGCCGGGTGGTCACAGGCAGCCAGGGCTGAGCTGAGCAGGGTGATGGCTGGGTGCCCAAGGCCCCCAGCCTCACCAGAGGCTTTAGGCCTTGGGCAGGATGGGGATGAGCCATCAGTTGGCCATCCCCTGAGGGCTTCCAGTATGTGAGAGGGTGCAGGTTGGGTTGTGGGAGCACCCACCCCCAGTGCACAAATTTTGTGCACTGGGCCCCTAGTATGTATGTATATGTGTGTGTGTGTGTATATATATATATATATATATATATATATATATATGCCAGTGACTGTAATGTCATAACGACTGGAACTATATGATGCCCACTGTGGCCAGAAAACTGGCTCAATCAAGGGTGGGGCCGGCAGCCAACCTACTTCAGCCCCTTCCCTCGGCTGGCCCTGCCCCTGATGGGTTCCCACCACCCCAATTCGCCTGCAGTCCCTTCCCCTTGGCGAGCCCACCCCTGATCACCCCACCTAGCCCAATAGGAGCAGGGCCTGCTGGCCAACCTCACACTCTCTTCTCCTCCTAACAGGCCCAGCCCCAATCTTTCCCCATTGGGGCCAGGCTGGCCAGGCCTCACCCATGCATGAATTTGTGCACTGGGCCTCTAGTAGGTGAATGATAAATCTGGTTAATACCTCTTTGGATCCTAAAGTTTTTATTTGATTATGTAATAACTGATTTTCATAAGGGGCCTTATAAACTTGCCATGATGAAAATTTCAATAGGAGTATGCCAAAATGTTTTGAGCAATAGTACTGTTATATGTGCTAGGGATCACCATGGTTTAATGCTAGTGGTTTTGTTCCTTTGAGTTCCTACACTTGAATCTTATCCAGACTATTTTGCAGAAATACATAACTATTTTATTTGAAAGTGTGCTTTCCTATGCTTGTTTACTTGCTTATTCAAGAGAACTTCTTGTAGCAAGGATGTGCTTATGTAAGAACACATTGACTATATATATTTACTCTCAAGTACCATTAGCCAGTCATTTGACATAGCCCCCTACCTGACACTAAAGTAGACTAGATGCTTAAAGTGATTACTTTTGGACATATTGAAGATTTTTACACAGCCAGCTTCATGGGACACACACACTTATAGTGTTTATTTCTTTCAATGCAAACAAGTAGAGATCTTTGGGTAAAAAAAGAGAGCTTAATAGTTTGGGGGTCAAAACCCATCTATCTTACTTAATAACAGAAAAAACATGTATGAAAAACATGTTTAGATAATAGAAAAACACTATGCCCACAGCCAATCAGAGTGAGTATGCAAATTAACCCAACAAAGATGGTGGTTAATTTGCATACATACCTGGATCCTGGGAACCTCTTTGGCACCCAGGTCACTCTCAGCCAGCCATCAGAGGGGCGGGGGGGGGGGGACCTACATGAGCCTAAAGCCTTGGGTGGAGGCTTTAGGCTTGAGAAGGGGCCAAGCCTGTGATCAGAGGTATGTTGGGGGGACCCCTTCCCAAGCCTAAAGCCTGGGGTGGAGGCTTTAGGCTTGGGAAGTGGCCGAGCCTGGGATCAGAGAGAAGGGGGCAAAAATCAATGGAAACATATCCTCAGGTGAGGATAAAAAGAATAATAAAAAAACAAATGTCATATCCTATGAAAGACACATCTTGAAAATGCCTAAAGAAAGTTGTCATTTTTTTCATGGTAAAGGGACTGGAGTCTGTGTTGATGGAAATTCCGTGGCAGCTGCAGCAGCGGGGTGATGGGGCTGGTGCCTTCCCCTGATCAGCCTGGACGCCTCCCACAAAGGGAGGCCAGACTGCAGCTTAGGTCCGCTCCCAATGGGGAACGGACCTAAGCCATCAGTAGGACATCCCCTGAGGGCTCCCAGTATGTGAGAGGGGCAGGCTGAGCAGAGGGACCCCTCCCCAGTGCACGAATTTCATGCACCAGGCCCCAAGTTTATATATAAAAGCCTAAGTGATTGTCACAACTGAAACAACCAAACAGACAACAAAACAAGCTGCATGGGGCAACCAGGCCAGCAGGGGCGTTAGTGAGGGATGACCAGATGACTGAGAAGTAGGCTGCGTGGGACAACCAGGCTGGCAGGGGGCTTGGTGAGGGATGATCAAACATCTGAACAGCAGACTGTGTGGGGCAACCAGGCTGGCAGAGGGGGGACAGCTGGGGGTGAGTAGGCTGGCAGGGGGGGCAGTTAGGGGCAACCAGGCTGGCAGAGGGGGACAGATAGGGGTGACCAGGCCAGTAGAGGGGACCAGTTAGGGATGACCAGGCTGGCAGGGTGGGAAATTAGTGGTTACCAGGCCAGCGGGGGAGGGGGGGCAGCTAGAAGTGACCAGGCTGGCAGGGGTGAAAGTTGGGGGTGATCAGGCTGGTAGGCAGAGGTGGTTAGGGGTGATCAGACTGGAAGGGAGGGGCAATCAGGCAGGCTGACAGGTGAGCGGTTAGGAGCCAGTGGTCCAGGATTGTGAGAGGGATGTCTGATTGTCAGTTTAGGCCCAGGGGATCGGGCCTAAACCAGCAGTTGGACATCCCCTGAGGGGGTCTCAGATTGGAGAGGGTGCAGGCTGGGCTGAGGGGACCCTCCCCCTCCGGTGCACAAATTTCATGCACAAGTCCTCTAATCCTATCTAATAAAAGAGTAACATGCAAATTGGCCGTACCTTCGCTATACCCACAAGCCACGCCCACCAGCCAATCGGGAGCAAATAAACCCCAATCAAGATGGCAGGCCAGACAACCTAGGAGGCCATGGTGGCACTTCCAGCAGCCCCAGACCCAGCAAGGGCAGCCAGGAGTTTGGATCCCAGCCCAGATCCATCAGGGGATCCGGCCCCGGCTGCCGGAACTGCCACCATGGTAGTGCTTCTGGCACCCAGGGATCCACATCGCAGATTCAGACTTAGCCGGGGGTTGGGATCCTAGCCCCAGACCCAGGTGGGTCCAGATCACCCAAACCATTGCCACGTGGCACTTCAGGCGGCCGAGGTCCGGACCACAGCCCCAGACCCAGCAGGGGTGGCAGGGATCCCGATCGCAGCCTCAGACCCAGGAGGGGCGGCCTGGGGTCGGGATCACTGCCCCAGGCCCAGCCAGGGGTCCGGATCGCAGGCCCAGATCCAGCAGGGGTGGCCGGGCATCTGGATCGTAGCCCAAGACCCAGCAGGAGATTGGATCACAGCCCCAGACCCACCCTGGGGCCCAGATCGCAGCCTCAGACCCAGCCCCAGCAAGGGATCCGGTCCCCCTGCCGCCCGAACTGTCGCCATGGTAGTGCTTCGGGTGGCTGGGGGAGGGATCACAGCCCCAGACCCAGCAGGGGTGCCGGGGTCCAGATCGCAGCCCCAGACTCAGCCAGGGGTTCGAATGGCAGCCCCAGACCCAGCAGGGGTGGCCCAGGTCTGGATCACAGCCTCAGGCCCAGACCCAGCAGGGGTGGCCGGGCATCTGGATCGTAGCCCAAGACCCAGCAGGAGATTGGATCACAGCCCCAGACCCACCCTGGGGCCCAGATCACAGCCTCAGACCCAGCCGGGGCCGGATCGCAGCCCCAGACCCAGCAAGGGGTTCGAATGGCAGCCCCAGACCCAGCAGGGGCGCCGGGGTCCAGATCGCAGCCCCAGACTCAGCCAGGGGTTCGAATGGCAGCCCCAGACCCAGCAGGGGCGCCGGGGTCCAGATCGCAGCCCCAGACTCAGCCAGGGGTTCGAATGGCAGCCCCAGACCCAGCAGGGGCGCCGGGGTCCAGATCGCAGCCCCAGACTCAGCCAGGGGTTCGAATGGCAGCCCCAGACCCAGCAGGGGCGCCGGGGTCCAGATCGCAGCCCCAGACTCAGCCAGGGGTTCGAATGGCAGCCCCAGACCCAGCAGGGGCGCCGGGGTCCAGATCGCAGCCCCAGACTCAGCCAGGGGTTCGAATGGCAGCCCCAGACCCAGCAGGGGCGCCGGGGTCCAGATCGCAGCCCCAGACTCAGCCAGGGGTTCGAATGGCAGACCCAGACCCAGCAGGGGCGGCCGGGGGCCAGATCGCATCCCCAGACTCAGCCAGGGGTTCGAATGGCAGCCCCAGACCCAGCAGGGGCGCCGGGCTCCATATCGCAGCCCCAGACTCAGCCAGGGGTTCGAATGGCAGCCCCAGACCCAGCAGGGGATCCAGCCACCCAAACCGCCGCCATGGTGGTGCTTCAGGCAGCAGGGGTCTGGATCACAGCGCCAGACCCAGCAGGGGTGACCCAGGTCCGGATCACAGCGCCAGACCCAGACCCAGCAGCGGAGGCTGGACCCAGACAGCTTGGGTTGCTGAGGGGCGTGGGTTGGGGGAGTAAAGACACAAACCCACAAGAAACCTTTGGAAAGGTAGATAAACTATCATAACGTTATCCCCCTTTTCACAAGATGAGCAAGCTGTCCCTGGGTTACTTAGTGCTGTGGCCAACACCTTTCTACAAACACAGGTAAATGTTATGATCACTCCCAGGAAGGTCTGGTCAGAATACCGTCTCCAGGGAATAAGCTACTGTGGCAAATCATCTAAGAGAGGAAACAAGCTTTTGTTGGGTTTATTCTGAAGGTCAGAGGACATGCCACCCCAACATATGCTGTGTTGTTATATTGATGATCTTGAGCTGCAGATGCTTAAAAAACAGCAAATTCATGCAGAGGATTTCACTCAAGTCTCCTGATCTCCCTAAAATCAGACCCCCTCCCCGCCACAAAGGAGCTTAAATGTCATAGATCCCCTTGATGGGAGAAGTGTCATTCATTAGGCAGAGAAGACTGGCTCCTGTCACAGAACAGGAGAGTAGAAGTTGACATCACACTCAAACTTTTTTACAAACTATTTCCCTTCACCCCATTCATCTTTCCTAAATATCATTACTCTCCTCTAAGAGGCCTATATCGCCCGACCCCTTTCCCTAGAAAGAAGGTATTTAAATCTGCATTCTAAGCCACCTTGGAGAGTTACTCATTTTCCCCTGGGATCTCCCACATATACACAAGGTACACATGTTAATGAACTTTTGTTTTTCTCTTGGTGATCTGTCTTTCATTACAAGGACCCCCACTAAGAACCCAGAAAGGAAGAGGAAAGCTATTTTTCCTCCTCCATAATTCTCTCAGGAAATCAAGTCCCCAGCTGAACAATGAGTTTGGCTCAAGTACCAAGCAGTCCCAGCTGATGGGAGGGAAGCTTCTAGGGAGAAATCAATGATATTGGCATCAAAGTGGGATGGAGGGCACACCCATGGTTGCTGGTGGGAGTTTAAAGTGGTTCAACATTATTGGAGGATGATTTGCCAAATTCGATAGAAATGTTCAAGGTACATCCAAGAGTCTTCTAGGAATCACAGCTGCTGAGATAAAGCACAAGCGCATAAGCCCTGGTCAGAACCCAGGATGTTACTGCAGGGTCCCCTTCCATGATAGGAAAACCTGGGAACAACCAGGTTTTTAGGACAAGGTGGCATCTATAATAAAAGGGTAATAAACTAATTAGACTGAACATCTTCTGGACGACCTTCCAGATGTCCTTCTGGACATCCTTCTGGACAAAGCCATGTTGGCGGGGCCAAGGCAGAGGAGGTTAGAGGCAATCAGGCAGGTAGAGGAGAGCAGTTAGGGCAAATAGGTTGTCAGGGGAGAGCAGTTAGGGGGATCAGGCTGGCAGGCAGGTGAGTGGTTAGGAGCCAGAGGTCCCAGATTGGAGAGAGTGTAGGCCAAGCTGAGGCAACCCCCTTCCTGTGCACGAATTTCATGCACCAGGTCTCTAGTGTCTTAATAATGTTTCTTGTCATCTCTGCTTTACCATAGTGGTTTTCAACCGTTCTTTGTTTTGGTTTGTTTTTTGTTCAGCATTTTTAAAAGTCCTAGTACTGTGCCCAGACTGACAAAGCCATAATCTCTAGGAAGTGAGAACCAGGCCTCAATGGTTTTGAAAGTGCCCCTGGTGATTCTAATGTGCAGCCAAGGATGAGAAACTTGTGAAGTGAAGCAGAGATGATGAAAGACTTTAAGGTATGAACTTTGACCCCTAAAGTGTTAGGCTCTATTTTTTTCAAAAATAAGATATGTGATAGACTTTTGAGCCTTTAGAATGATCATTTCTCACTGGTACCACCTGGCATCATTTAGAGATTGCACTCACACAGAACATAACCTAGTGAATCCACTTCTGTTCATGTTATGGAGGAAGAACCTATCAAATGCTACTCTTCTGAAAATTTATTAGAAGATGTGGAGACGTTAATTGTCTAGTGGCATCTATGAGTGAGTCAAATATGGGATTTATAGGGGCTTAATAGAAGGTTTTGTATCATTAAACGTCAAACCAAATGAAAAGCTTTCAATATGGCTATCCAAAGAGAATAAACTGAACAGAGCATGGGAAATGTCGAGCTTCAGGAGCAGCATACAACCAACAGGAAGCAGGAGCAGGAGCTTTGAAATTCAGCAAGCCTGAGTTTGAAACTGACCTTCGGCAAATTACTTAGCCTGTCTAGGCATTGATTCTTATCTACAAACCTGGCACAGTGCCTGAGCCTGACATAGAGGAGGCTTTCATAAATTTCTAAGATTTAAAATTATAGCCCTAACTGGTTTGGCTCAGTGGATAGAGCATCAGCCTGCACACTGAAGGGTCCCGAGTATGATTCCAGTCAAAGGCACATGCCCAGATTGTAGGCTTGATCCCCGGTGGGGGGCGTGCAGGAGGCAACTGATCAATGATTCTCCCTCATCATCGATGTTTCTATTTCTCTCTCCCTCTCCCTTCCTCTCTGAAATCAATTTAAAAAAACATTTCAAAATGTAAAATAAAAATTTAAAAAAATTACAGGTGATGTATTGTTTGAATATCTGAGATGAGATAACAAGTCCAGCTCATACTAAGGAAGGTGTAGTAAGCCGAATAATGGGTCCCCCCAAAGATGTCTACATTCTAATTCCCAGAACCTGGGAATATGTGACTTTACCTGGCAAAAAGGATTTTACAGATGTGATTTAAAATTTTAAGATGAGAGAGATTGTCCTAGATTATCCAAGCGGGCCCATTGTGATCACAAGGGTCCTTTCAAGTGAAAGAAGCATACAGGAGAGTTAGAGAAGATGTGACTACTGCCGCAGACAGAGGCTGGAATGAGACAATTGCTGGCGTTGAAGATGAAAGGGAGAGGACCATGAGCCAAGTAATGCGGGTAGCTCTAGAAGCAAGCAAACCGATCTCCTGAAGAAATGCAACCTTGCTGATACCTTGATTTTAGCCCACTGAGACCCATTTCAGACTTCTGACCCCCAAGAACTTTAAGATAATAAATGTGTGTTATTTTAAACCACTACTTTTGTGGTAAATTGTTACAATAGCAATAGGAAACTAATACAGAAGATTAAACTAAATCTCTCTTTGAGACTCTAAAGATTCTGAGCACAGATTTTGCAAGGTGAAGATTTCACTTTGGACTCCATGCCATTCATAATAGAGTAGTATAATGTCTAAGGATTGTAATATCAGTTTGCTTGTTAATAAACTTATCCATCCAGGCATCAAGGTCTTGATTACTCACTTGCCAGTCAAGCACATTTGTTTTTGTTTGTATTAAAATATGCTTGTATTGATTTCAGAGAGGGAGAGAGAGAAACATCAATGATGAGAATCACTGATCTGCTGCCTCCTGCACGCTCCTTACTGGGGATCAAGCCTGCAACCCGGGCATGTGCTCTATGACTAGAATCGAACCTGGGACCTTATAGTTCACAGGCTGACGCTCTAGCCCCTAAGCCAAACAAGCTAGGACTGTCAAGCACATTTGTATCCCATTGAGGTCTCAGGCACGCTCCTCAAAACTGCAGTATTTGCTGCAGTGCTGGGAAGCTGCCTGGTGGGAGAGCAACAAAGAAGAGACCTGGTTATGGCACATGAATAACCAGGAAGGACAACTCTTTAGGAATACCAGACATGTAAATTTGGTCAACTATTCCAGAAGACAAACATAATAGTAGCAGAAAACAAGCATATAAAACCTGAAAAATGCAAGTATTCTGACTCAGCAATTCTATGTGTAGGAAAATTAATTCTAGGGGGGAGCAATCTGAATTAGTATGTACATTGGTCACCTGCTAAAAAAAAAGCCCTTTTGTGGTTCCCATAATTGCTTATGGAATAACACTTGGGGAGACCGAAGAGCAAGAGCAGTACATTCACTTATATTGGGTAATTAAGATTGGCAGGTATTTGTACTGGCCGTAGCTTGGTCTAGACTTGAACCTGGTTAGATTAACCTCAAAAGTCCCTGAGTCACCTTTGCTACATTTGATCTTTTTCATGAAAATCACTGAAATGGTGATTGTGACTAAGAGTTCCAATGTTAAGTTGGTGCCTGCCCTTGAACATTTATTATAAACTATTATCCAATTTTGTGGCTTAAATAAATTAAAAATATTATATGTCTGTGTAATTGAGCCATTAAGTGTTGAAAATTACCTATGTTGTTACTTATCCACTGACATTCAGATAATATATTTGGCACGCAAAAGTTGTGCATCCAAATTATGCTCAAATCCAAGTGAGGAATCTTTTTTTTTTTCTCTTGTATTATGTTTCAGCCATATGTCTGGACCCAAACCCCATCAAGGAGGAATCAAAATTTACACAACATTCTTGATGCAGCCAGTATGATGGTGGCTGCATTTGGAGTTTTGATTATACTGCACTACATGTGTGATTATTACTTGTAAACAGATTAGATATTAATTAGACAATAAGTGATTGTAAAGCACTTAGAAAATAAAAGTGTTTATAAATACCATCAAGTAATAGCAACAATAATTCTTTACTGACTACACAGCTGTAATGTCAATAAGAATTATTTATTCCAGCTAAGGGCAACCTTAATTTATGCAAACTAAAAAGCTGTTAACATATCTGTTTTGCTACAGCAAAACAAAATACATCATACAGATTTTATCATCTCTAAATACATCTTATTTTGATTAAAACAACTCATCTCTTTTAGGACCTTCTCAAACACAGGCACAACCATTATGGTCGGGTGTCTTTGAGTCCTTAAGAACTGGAGCTCTTTACTGATCATCTCTCTAACTGATGTCAAATATTCATTTCCTTTAAATATAAGATGTAAGATGACATTTCATGAGTGCCATTTGCATTCATGGAGTAGGTTGGTCATGTTGGGTCTGTGCAGTTGCTCCCCAGAGCTTTACACAACTATCCTTAAACTCAATAAATGTTAGTCAAATGAATGAATAAAAGTTTTAACTCTTTTTTTAATTATTATGGAAGCTGGAAAAAGAAGAAAAAGGCATGTAAAGAATAAAATACTTTTATTTTATCGTCTTGAGTTTGTTTTTCATAAAAAAAATAAGTTTTGAAGCTCTGACTACTTTTTATGTCTGACCATTATTTTTCCTCCCTAATGGCTCTTATAGGTGGTAGACTTGTATCAGCTTGGCTCTTGACCTACCAGTGAATCTGGCAAAGCATCTGTGCTTATCTTTCTGTCATAAGTAAATTCAAGCACCAACAATGAGTCCAGGTCCATGGTTTCAGAGATACGAAATGAACCGAATAAATACAAGTGAAGAGTGCTTCATGTTACATGAATTCAGTAGAAGAGGAGTGAAGGGGTTATTTTCAATGATGAGATGTGCATGAGTTAGCAACCTTGTTCACAGAGCAAATCCAACTATATCAAAGAGTGAGGCAGTGCCCTGGCTGGCGTGGCTTAGTTGGTTGGAACACCACCCTGTGCACCAAAGGATTTCAGGTTCAATTCCCTGTCAGGGCATGTGCCTAGGTTGTGGGTTCGATCCCCAGTTGGGGTGCATGTGGGAGGCAGACAATCCATGTGTCTCATATTGATGAGTCTCTTCTCTTCTCTTCTCTTCTCTTCTCTTCTCTTCTCTTCTCTTCTCTTCTCTTCTCTTCTCTTCTCTTCTCTTCTCTTCTCTTCTCTTCTCTCTCTCTCTCTCTCTCTCTCTCTCTCTCTCTCTCTCTCTCCCTTTATCTCTCTATAAATAAATCAATTTTTAAAAAAGTGAGCCCTAACTGGTTTGGTTCAGTGGATAGAGCCTTGGCCTGAAACTGAAGGATCCCAGGTTCCATTCGGGTCAAGGACATGTACCTTGGTTGCGGGCACATCCCCACTAGGCGGTGTGCAGGAGGCAGCTGATCGATATTTCTCTCTCATTGATGTTTCTAACTCTCTACCCCTCTCCCTCCTTCTCTGTGAAATCAATAAAATATATTTAAAAAAAGAGTGAGGTGTGTGGTGGAAAATAAACTTTGATTCAAGAGACCTGGATTCAATTGATGCTTCTGCCACTTACTATGTGACCCTGCTCATGTCACTTAGGCTCTCTAAATCTTATTTACTCATTTGAAATTTTTCATGTTCATCTCAGAGTGCTATTATGATATAATTCAATGTATGAAAGCATCAATTGATGGGTGAAATGCTTTATAATGAAAAAAAATTATTACCATAATTTTCCTGGTGTGGGTGAAAATGATTTATGCAGGGGTTTCATTACTTAGTATAGTGGACTTTTTTAGTGGGTTTTTTTTTCTTGGCTTATGTCAGGTTTTAGGCCCAAACCATAAGCCACATATGGAAAACTGGGGGAGTGGCTGAAATTAGAACCATGAAAGGAACAAAATTCCATAAGCAGGTAATAGTGGTTTCCGGGTAACCTAGAATTCTTTAGTCAACTTTACCTTTCTTTTTCCCAGCCTCTTTCTTTCTGATCAAGTCCCTCTGTGGTGAACCTGGGGCAGTGAGGAAAAATGAGTAAAGAAGAGAAAGGAGACATGAAGGAAAGAGTGATGCCTAGAGTAACGGTAAGGGGGGAGGAGGTGGAAGTGGCTTTGGTAATATTAAGAACTGTGTAATATGTGTAGGGGCATACAAACTGTAGCTAAATCACTTAAAATTTTCAGTATACCTGGCCTAATATTTTTATACAATGGATATACAATTTTTAGCAGCATGACTAGATTAAAAATCCTATCTAATAAAAGAGTAATATGTAGATTGACCATCACTCCAGCACACAAGATGGCTGCCCCTATATGGACACAAGATGGCCGCCACAAGATGGCCAGCAGGGAAGGGCAGTTGGGAGGGACCAGACCTTTAGGGGAGGGCAGTTAGGGGTGACCAGATCAGCAGAGGAGGGAAGTTGGGGGTGATCAGGCCTGTAGGGATGGGCAGTTGGGAGGGACCAGGCCTACAAGGGAGGGTATTTGGGGGTGATCAAGCCTGCAGGGGAGGGCAGTTAGGGGTGACCAGGCTGGCAGAGGAGGGAAGTTGGGGTGGATCAGGCCTATAGGGGAGAGAAGTTGGGAGGGACCAGCCCTGCAAGGGAGGGCAGTTGGGGGTGATCAAGCCTGTAGGGGAGGGCAGTTAGGGGTGACCAGGCCAGCAGAGGAGGGAAGTTGGGGGCAAACAGGCTGGCAGGGGAGCAGTTAGACATCAATCAGGCTGGCAGGGGAGTTGTTAGGGGGTGATCAGGCTGGCAGGCAGAAGTGGTTAGGGGCAATCAGGAAGACAGGCAGGTGAGCAGTTGGGAGCCAGCAGTCCTGGATTGTGAGAGGGATCAGGCCTACATGGGAAGTTGGACATCCCTTGAGGGGTCCCAGATTGGAGAGGGTGCAGGCTGGGCTGAGGGACACCCCTCCCTGTACATGAATTTCGTGCACTGGGCCTCTAGTTGAAAAATAAAAGGGAAGGGTATTTTTAAAGAAGAAAAGCTTTCTATGTAATGCTTACTTAAAAATAGACATTCATATACCAGGTTTTGACTAATTTTCATCCACATGTACTGACATGAAAGGTATTTACCACAAGAAACAGATCATATTAAAACTTTGTGATGAGATGCTGAAATATGGCCCTAGTTGGAGATCTCTCAGAAGCAGATGCTGAGACAAGGAGTCAAGTTCAAGTAGGTGATTTAGGAAGTGAGCCCAGGAAACACCCTCAGGAGGGTGGATGAGTGAGCTAATCAAGCCACCTACCACCATGGTAAGTGGAAATTAATGCCACTGGGGAACTCTGGAGTCGTTTAGAGGACTTGGGTTTTTGTACATTCACTCCTGTAAGTCATTGGTTGGGAGCTTTTGGGGGAGGTAGAGGGTAGGTCCTGCCTCAATGGTGGTGTGGGTGAAGGGGACAGGTGTTTCCCATGGCCAAAGAAAGCCCTCAGGCAGAGAGATGCAGGTGCTGACAGTTGGCAGTGGGCCAGTTCACCACAATGATAAGGCCCGAGGGGATGGGTTAGGGCTCAGACAGCCTCTGCTCCAAAGAGATTCTTTAAGCTCTTCCCTGCAGATCTTTGGAAATGATATTTTTGACTTTTTTTTAAAACATATTTTTATTGATTTCAGAAAAGAAGGGAGAGGGATAGAGAGATTGAAACATCAATGATGAGAGAGAATAATTCGTCAGCTGCCTCCTGCACGCCCCCTACTGGGGATCGAGCCTGTAACCCTGGTTTGAATCTGGTCAAGGGCACATGCTGGGGTTGTAGACTCAATCCCCAGTGGGGGACGTGCGTGAGGCATCCAATCAATGATTCTCCCTCATCATTGATGTTCCTATCTCTCCCTCCCTTCCTCTCTGAAATCAATAAAAAATATATTAAAGTCTGATAGTGTATACTGACAAATGTGCCCTTTGGAGTTTTTAACAATGTTAATACCTGTATAGATTTATGTAACTATTACTATGATCAGGATTTGAACAATCCCTTTACCTCAGTAACCTCCCTTTTGCTATCATCAGTATTTGAACAATCCCTTCCCGCAACATAACCCCTAGGTTATGGAATATTTAGTTCCATTGTGTGAAATTAACTGACCATTCTCAACTAATTATCTTAATAGCAGTATGAAGTCCTCAAGTTAAAATAACCCATTCAGGTATTATTAAGATGTTTAGCCTCAGTTGGTTTGGCTCAGTGAATAGAGCATTGGCCTGCAGATTGAAGGGTACCAGGTTGCACTAGCAGTCAAGACTCTGTCCCTGGAGTAAGTGGATGTGGTAAGGAACCCTCTAAGAGAAGTGCCTGAAAGTGTCTATTTCTACACATTAGGACTGTGAGACACACAGTCCTAGGGGGCGTGGCCAGCTGGCCAACCTCCTAAAGCCCCTCCCCCTGGCTGGCCCCGCCTCTGATTGCCCCTTCAGTAGGGGGCGGGGCCAGCCAGAGATTCAACCTCAGTAGGGGGCGGGGCCAGCCAGAGGTGAGGGATGAGAGGAAGCTAAGACAAGGCTGGATGGAATAGGAATGGAATTGGTAGTAGTTACAGAGTTGACCCTCAAGACAGAAGACAGAAGTCTAAATTGCGAGGTTAAGGACTTAGGCTGAATATGTGTCAAGCGTGACTTGTATTTACCATAGTGGCACTGGGTAAGAGTCTGCCTTGGCAGACACAATGAAGATACTCATCCTAGGCAGAGGCAGTTTTGGTTTGATGAAAATGGGGAGGATGAGGAGGGGAGAAGTGGGTGGGAAGACCTCTTTTCGGATGACCCAAGTGTCACCAGAATTCTTGCATCATTGGAGTTTTCTCAAGCATCTCTATATATTAAAAGCCAGTGACTGTAACGCCATAACAACCAGTCGCTATGATGTCCACTGTGTCCAGCAAACCTCCTGTAGGCCCCTCCCCTGGCTGGCCCCGCCCCTGATTGCCAATAGGGGGCAGGACCAGCCATCCAACCACCCACAGCCCCTCCCCATGGCTGAGCCTGCCCCCAATTGGCTCTCCAACCTCAATCAGGGGCGAGGCCTGCTGGCCAATGGCCCACAGCCCCCCCCCCCAACCAACCTGGCCCTGATTGGGGCAGTTAGGCTGGCCAACCTCCCACCATCTCCTCCTCCTGACAGGCCCAGCCCTGATCTGTCTTGATTTTCCCCCATTGGGGCTGGGCTACCCAGACCCCACCCATGCACAAATTCATGCACTGGGCCTCTAGTTGGTAATAACTGAAATGTCAAGTGATGTCATTCTTATTTAAAGTGGTAGGCTCCATAACTGTCAATCTCCTCTGCAGACATTTTCTTCTTCTTTTAAGGTAACTCTACTTATTTAAAGAGTAATAAAAAATAATAATCCCTTACATTAGTATAGCACATTCTTATTTACAGAGTGCTTTCACATGACATCTTATTTGATCTCCCAAATTCTGTGAGGGAGACAGAGCAGATATTTTTTTCCTTTATTGATTAAGGTATTACAAATGTGTCCTTATTCCCCCATTGTCTCCCCATCCCCCCACTCATGCCCTTAACCCCCCGTGTCTGTATCCATTGGTTATGCTTATATGCATGCATACATGTCCTTTGGTTGATCTCTCCCCCTTACCCCCACCCTCCCCTGCCTTCCCTCTGAGGTTTGAGCATCTGATCCATGCTTCCCTGTCTCTAGATCTATTTTTGTTCATCAGGTTATGATGTTCATTATAATCCACAAACGAGTGAGATCATGTGATATTTATCTTTCTCTGACTTATTTCACTTAGCATAATGCTCTCCAGCTCCATCCATGCTGTTGCAAATGGTAGGAGTTTCTACCTTTTTACTGCAGCATAGTATTCCATTGTGCAGATGTGCCCAAGTTTTTAATCCACTCATCTGCTGACGGGCAGAGCAGGTATTTTTATCCCATCCTTTGGACTATTGGTTCTCAAAGTATGGTCCCAGGACCTGCAGCGTTAGTGTCATCTAGAAACTTGTTAGACTGTGAATCCTGGCCCCTCCCCAAACCTATTGAATCAAGTCTTCATGTTGGGGGGGCAATCATTTGCATTTTTAACAAGTTTCCAAGTGATGCTGATGTTGGTGCTGCTGGTCCTGGACCACACTTGGATGAAAACCATTGCTATAGATTAAAATGAAAGATCTAGAAGCCCAGGGACTTATCTGAAGAGGATTCCTATCTAGGTGCTCTTATCTACCTGCTGCATCCCTGGCCCACACCCCATGCTTTCAATTCCAGTTCTATTGCTTATGAGTCTGAGGCCTTGAGCAATCACTCTAAATTGCAATTTCTTCACCTGGAAAATGGGGACAATAGGAGCAACCTCTTCGGGATCTTATGAAGATTAAACAAGATCTAGGTAAAGTACTCAGCACTGTGCCTGTGCTTAATACATGCTAACAATTACCATGACTTTTATTAATATTAAAAGTTTGATACTTCACTAGAATGAATACCTTCTTAAGTTCTTTAGAGTGTATGTTCCTCTTAAAATAGGGGAGTATTCCTGACTGATTGGGACATTGTCACTTCCTCTTCAACACCCCATCTGGGATGTTTGTGTGATTGCCATGAGCATTTGCTGAGAGCTGGGTGCTTAGGAGGTGGAGCAGAGGAAACCAGCATGTGGAACAATGTATGGAAGGGCAAACAACAGCAACTTTACTGAGGAAACAGACTAGAGGACCAGGGGAAGTATGGCTGAGGGAGGAAGCAATGGGAGAGCGCAGTCAGGGGTAAGAGGCAACAATTCACCTCCTTAGAAGTCGCTTCCTCACCCCCCAGAGCTAGGGTCCAGGAGGCGAAACCAGGCCTCAGGGGATCTGTCCTGCTCTTGTTGCAGTCAAGGGGTGAACACTCAGGTGCTCACAATAAACGCCCTGAGAAGCCCTCTGGGGTTAGCGGACAATTGCGGGCACAGGGGGTTTGGGCTCAAAAGTGGCTTTGTCTTCAAAGTGACTCCTGTTTGGCAAATTTCTGACTGGACCACATCAAACGCTCCAGGGACATGGTCGGTCCTTTTTTTTAGCAGAGGTCTACAGTGTTCTTTCTCGGGGCGTCCTGTCCCCGCCTCCGGAAGCATTGTCTATCTTATCTGGGCAATGCAGCCGGGTCCCTTGCCCAGAGTGGACTGAGACCTTTGCAACTGAATTAAAGAAAAGAGACAAAAGCGGCAAGTTCAGCCCCGAGCGCACGGCCGGCCGCCAATGGGCGCGGCCGCTCCCTAGCGGAGTGGTACTATGATGACAGTAGCCAATCAGCGCGCTCCATGCAAATGAGGTACTGTATCCCGCACCGCAGCTCCAGTGCCATCTGCTTGCTCTAGTGATAAACTGAGGCCTTGCCTCTCGGCTTCTCCCACAACGAAAGGGGCGGGGGGTGGGGGGGGTACCTACTTTACTTCCCCCAGGATAGACAGAAAGAAGTGATGAAGAAGAGGGATGGGTAAGGAAGACAAAAATACCTGAGAAAGGAAACATTCTCTGCCTGGGAGGAGACTGACGGGGTGTAGAGCTTGGAGGGAGCATTCACTGGCCATGCCAGTACTTACCACTGATGCTGAGTCAGAAACAGGTATCCCAAAATCCCTTTCCAATGAGCCTCCCTCAGAAACCATGGAGGAAATAGAGCACACATGCCCACAGCCTCGACTGGTAAGTAAAGACAAAGGATGCAAATGTATGCGTGGCTATGGCGCAAAAGAATTCCTTATGCGCCCGCAGCCAGCGAGGAAAAAGATGCTGAGGATTTTCATGTAAATGAGAAGGGAGCTACCGCCTAATCCTTCTCAGCTGTTTATATTTAGCTTCTCTACCCGGCGCTGCTCTCCGCTTACAAAGCATTATTGTACCGGCTGGGGAAGAAGGCTGCTCGGGCTCTGCTGTGTTTTTGTGCTTGGGAGGAGGGAATGGCCTTTTTTCCTTTTAAGTGTGTTCTCATCTGAAGATTAAAAAAAAAAAAGCCACAGTGCAATTTACAAAATGGTATTCTTTTCGCAGAGCTTGGGACGAGTCCGTTAAGTTCTCAGTTCTAGGTAAGGAATGATTCGGTCTTCAACTCATGTTGGTGCCTAATGCCAGTTTGGGGGAAATGAAAATGACATAGAAACAAACTTCCCCATTCGCTTGAGAATGTCAAAATAACTAAGCAAAAGAGTCCCTCGATGATGTACTTAGACATAATGTGTATCTTAAACGAACTGCAAGCATTTCCGGGTCTGCTGTCAGGGTTTCTCCTCAGGTATGGGAACCTGGGGAAGCTACATTTGCTTAGCAAGGGGCTGCATGCCTTCAATAAGTGCAAATGGGGCACTCCCGAGCTTCCTTCTCATGAACTGAATCAAAAACAACAAATGCGGATCTGGTTCTTGGTGGCCTGAAGTCTGGTGGAACTTGGGGAGACCGCTCTTGGAACCCTCAGATCCAAGCCATACAGATGAGAGCTATATTTTCTCTCTAGCATCTCCCTCAAGTTAAAGGGTGCAATATTTTGATTGGCAGTGGAGTTTGATCCTGGGAAGACGGTTTTTTTTTTTTTAAGGATTTTGTGATGTAGTATTTTCTGTGAACTACCTCAATGAGGGCTTACAGATTCCAAAGCCCATCACGAAACTGTTATTTCTTCATAAGGGCTCAAAGGCAGCCTTAGGACAACTTCCTAATACATGAAAACAAAGGAAGTTATATTAGAGCACTATGGGCTTTTGCTCACTGTGCTTGTTTTTTTAAATATATTTTGTTAAGGCAATTTGATATTAACTGCTCCCTGTACTTTAAGCCACTTACTGAATGTCACGCACAAACGTTGTACCTATGTTCTCAAAAGATACAAACCATCCCAGTAAGGGATTCCTTTGAGCTACTACGTAGTTCATGTTTTAGCGTAGAAAAAAAAATGACCACTAAAAACATGTCACCCAAGATATTTTTAAAAGTTAAACCCAGTGTTCCAATTTACATCAGACTTGCTGACAGGTAGGTAGAGGGTAGGGGAGCGAAAAACAGCATCCAGTTCCAGTTTGTGTATCGGGTCAATCTCTTGGGCCAACTTATTTTCCTTCTCTTTTTGCCTTTTAGCTATTCTTTCCCTTGCTTGCTTCTGTCTGAGAGGGTGGGCAGAGGAAATCAAGGGAAGGAAGCAGTTCAAGTACTTTTCACTTTCACTTGTAACAGCTCAGCCTGGAGTTAACTCCCAAGAACCGTGCAAAGCTGGCAATGTTATACTTCCACCTCCCCGCTGTTTTAGAAATGAGGAAACTGAGGTTCAGAGAGGGTAAGTGACTTCCCCAAAGTCACATTGGTTCGAAGGGGGTAGATCTGAGATTTGAACCCAGAGCTCTACAAAGTGGAAGATTTTTCCCCTGCAACATACTCTTCGGTGAGAAACATCCGCTTCCCATCTTTTTGGCAGCTCTGGCTTGTGTGTGTGTGTGTGTGTGTGTGTGTGTGTGTGTGTGTGTATGTGTGTGAAAGATATACAACAGTTCCACTGTTAAACTGACTGCTTTGCTCTATTTTTTTAAATCCTCAGCTGAGGATATTTTTCCATTGATTTTTAGAGAGAATGGAAGAGAGAGGGAAAGACAGAAATATCGATGTGAGAGAAACACATCAATTGGTTGCCTCTTGCATGCGCCCTGGCTGGAGAGGAGCCTGCAACCAAGGTATACGCCCTTGACCAGATTCGAACCAGGGACACTTTAGTCTGTAGGCTGATGCTCTATCCACTGAGCCAAACTTGCTAGGGCTGCTTTGTTTTACTTTTGATAAAAATGTTCCATGTCCATCAGTATCATGATCTGCTGAAAATGGGCTCTGTTTAAATAGGGACTGCAACCAACTTGTAAACCACTGCACTCAATTCTTTGAAGCGCCTTTTCTCTGATCAGCAAACTTTGATCACTGTAGGGGTATATCTAAATTTTGATTTACACTTCAGAGCCCAACTTTCCTTTCCTAAGGATCTTACTTTAATACGATGCAGGCACGTATGAATTACTTAATAACAAAGTTTGTTCCTGAAGAGAATGAATGGCAAGTGAAAATGCTGAATTCGTATTTCTTTGGAAGGTGTTAGTAGTTTCTGTCGATCTTTAGCTTTGCTGATATCTTCACATTTCAAATTATATAAATTCTGGGTTTTTCCCAGCAGCCAGGAGCATCGTCCAAAATTACACCCGGGCCCCTGTCGCCGCACTAACTTTGGAAAATGCATGAAAGACTTGAGGGATTGGCCTGCAGAAGACAGGCATCTTCTCCCACTTGTCACAAAACTTAAATTCATACTGTTTAGGGAAAACAGGACTCAATAATAAAACATTTTTTTAAAAAAGTATCAATTACCGCCGAAGCCGGTTTAGCTCAGTGGATAGAGCGTCGGACTGAAGGGTCCCAGGTTCGATTCCGGTCAAGGGCATGTGCCGTGGCTGCGGGCACATCCCCAGCAGGGGGTGTGCAGAAGGCAGCTGATCGATGTTTCTCTCTAATCAATGTTTCTGACTTTCTATCTCTCTCTCTTCCTCTCTGTGAAAAGTCAATAAAAAACATTTTAAAAAAAGTATCAATTACCCAAGTGGTTGTCATGTGCTTTTTTATTTTTTTACATTTTTTTGGTTAATCTTCACCCGAAGATATTTTTTTCCATTGATTTTCAGAGAGAGTGGAAGGGAGGGGGAGACACACACAGAGAGAAACACCGATGTGAGAGAGGCATGTCGATTGGTTGCCTCCTGCACGGGCCCGAACTGGGCCAGGGATCGAGCCTGAAACTGAGACATGTGTCTTTGACCAGAATCAAACCCGGGACCTTTCAGTCCTCGGGCCAACGTTCTATCTACTGAGCCAAACTGGCTAGGGTAGAGTGGTTGTCGTTGTATTAGCTGAAGCACACACTGGCTCCCCAAACTCTAATGTTACCTGGCAATAATGAAAAAGGAAATTTCTGAGTTTATAAGGGCTATAAAGCTTTACTACAAGTTCCAGAATGTGAACTTACGTCACCAAACGTTATTGTCTGTAAATGCAGATTTTATTTAAATCTCAGCAATTGTGTAAAATGCCTTTTTTTTTTTTTTGGTCATGAATTGGGCTCTCTATTTAGGATGGCACCAGAGAAGGTGTGTACAGTGTTGGTGTCTACATGTGTTTGTCTCTATATTATTTACAGTGAAGGTTATCTTTTGTGGTCCAGTTGAACTCAGCCCTCATTGATTGAGTACCAACTACGTGCTTAGCTCTGAGCCCTCAAGTACTTAGTGATCTAGAGAGTCGAGAAGAGACTGAAACATAAACACATAGTTTCCATACAGGCTGATAAGGGCACAGCGTGCTAAGAGTTGTGTTACCGGGTGCAGTGGGGACAGAAAGGAGAGTAGTGAACTCCTTGAGAGAAAGTCCAAGTTTGCCACAGGGATGTTGGCTAGAAACCTTTCTTGTCATCACTTTATCTCTGGTCTCGAATACAAAGCCTTGCATAGTTCTTTAAGGAAACGAAGCGGGAAGTTGGCATACCTAAATAAAGAGGATTTTAAAGCAATCTATATTTTAGATCCTTGTAAGGAGCAAATTGATAGGGATATTGAGGATACAGTAGAATCGTGTTCAAGGGGAAATTTTCTTCTGAAAGGTACACCTGTAGTCTTTCCACCCTGCCTTATTTTTCATTGGAAGAAAGTATAAGAAAGGAGAGGAGTAAGTAAAATTAAATAACACTGATAAAGAAATTAGGCACAGACAACAGTGTGGTGATGGCCAGAAGGAAGGGAGGGGGTAGGGGAGGGGCAGGCAAAGGGGCATGGAGACATCTGTAATAGTATGAACAAAAAGAATAAACAAATAATATTTTAAAAATATTAACAAGAAATTAAGAAAGAACAGAACATGACCTAGGTTTTAACATAGAGCTTATACACTGAGTGGCCACATTATTATGATCTCTGAACGCATAATAACCTGGCCACTCAGTATATATCCTATATAATAAAAGGCTAATATGTAAATTGTCCCCTCAACCAGGAGTTTGACCAGCAGGCAGGCCGGCCAACTGCCCAAGTCCCCTTCCCCCTGGTCCGGCTGGCCCGACTCCCCCATGCATGAATTCATTCACTGGGCCTCTAATAAAAAAAATACACACACACACACACACACACACACACACACACACACACACACACTGAGTGGCCAGATTATTGTGTGTTCAGAGATCATCATAATCTGGCCACTCAGTATATTTTAGGAATGTAATCTTATTGCACTGGCTACTCTATTATACTGCATGGGTTTGAGATGTTTCTTCTTTCCATTACTACAGTGTTTATTCTTAATCTTTGATTTGATTTCTGTTATTTGTTGTTTTCTTGGCGACTCAAGCTTGGCTGTCAAGAAGAGATGCTGAGTAGCCTCAGGCCATATGATGTAACAGCCTTCCTTGTAGATCCATCTCCTGAGGGATGAGGACTCCCTGTGGGCAAGGAGGCTGTCCTCTTATCTCCCCAACCCTCAGATGTTGCCTAGACAAATCCTGTGCACCCAGCAGGTGTTCCACTAACCCTCTCTAACAAGGCCCAGCCACCTTGAAAGCTGTCTGCTGAAGGATTTAGTTAACAACCTTGGTCAAGTTCTTCTAGGAGTACATTCTGCCATCAGAAGGAAGTTGTAATTCTAGCCTGCAGTGGGCACTTCCATGAAGATGGATGTGCCACGAATCAACTGAGCAGGCCTTGGAAATAAGATGGGGCTGGTTTAATATGCCACTTTAGCAGGAGTTCATTTCAGGTTTTGCTTCCAAGGGGAGCAGGGCCAAGAGACTGCTGTCTTGCAGAAGGTGCATTATGTCAGCTGAGAGGTAGGATCCTCACCGGCTGGTGCTCCAAACGATGCTGGATTTCCAGAGACATCAGTGGCTTCATTTACTAGGTATTACCTTCTATGTAGCCACTTAGAACAGCATGCATTTTAAAAGCAATACATTTAATGTGCTGTGTTAGTGAAAGTAAACGAACATGGGCTTCCTTGGGCATTTACTGTGGTCTGCTGGAATTCTGCCCGAGGTTATTATTAGACATTTTCCTGCTGTTCTCAGTTCAAATGCAAAATTCATTTCTTGCAGATTGATCATAGCCAGGCATACTGAGCATGGCATCAATGAATTTGTTTCTTCCATTTTACATGTGTTCTTTCACTGCCCCTCCAGCCCACCATTTGCTGAATGCTGAACTCTTTATGTAACAACTGAGTCTAAATCAAATGTAAGAATATAGGTAGGTTCTTTGTTTTTTGTTTTGTTTTTGTTTTTTTAAAAATATATATTTTATTGATTTTTACAGAGAGGAAGGGAGAGGAATAGAGAGTTAGAAACATCGATGAGAGAGGAACATCGATCAGATACCTCCTGCACACCTCCCACCGGGGATGTGCCCGCAACCAAGGGCACTGGAATCGAACCTGGGACCCTTCAGTCCGCAGGCTGATGCTCTATCCACTGAGCCAAACCAGTCAGGGCTGTTTTATTTAGATGTCTGAGCATGTGGAAATGCACAAGGTGCGTGTGTCCTCATTCAGGCAGAGAAAACTCAGCCCCCCACCAACAGGATTCCCAGTTAGCCAGTTGGTTATCAGCTTCCATGTACAAGAATGCGTCAGGTGCTGTGGAGGGAAATGAAACAAGTAATCCACAGCGCCTGCCCTTGAAGATCATTTCCATTGAACAGAAGGCAGTAGTAGTTCAGGATGTGGAAGCGTGCCGGGATGCTGAAATCCCTTGAGAGCTTTTTGTGTAAGTTTGACTTCTTTAACCTGATGTATCCAAAATATTAGTATTTCAACATGTCATCAGTATAAAAGGATTAATGTTTATCTTTTAATACAAAGGTATTTTATATTAGTTTCTTCATACTAAGTCTGAAATCCAATGTGTACATTATACTTGCAACACATCTCAATTTAGGCTAGCTCACTTCAAGTGTGGAGCAGCCACATGTGGCCTTAGATGGAACTCAGACACCTGCCCAGGCCTGTGGAGGATGAACTCTGAGAAGCCACAATGATATATGTATGTTGCATAGTACATACATATATTTACTGACAACTAAAAAAACCCCACTTTCCTTTACTTTATATCTTATACTCATTGTTTTCTTTTTTAAACATTTTTATTGATTTCAGACAGGAAGGGAGAGGAAGGGAGCGGAAGGGAGCGATAGAAACTACAATGATGAGAGAGAATCATTGATTGTCTGTCTCTTGCATGCCCCCTACTGGGACTGAACTTACACCTAGGTTTATTCCCTGACCAGGAATTGAAGCCATGACCTCCTGGTTCATAGGTCAATGCTTAACCACTGAGCAATCCTAGCTGGGCACACTCATATTTTCTACGCTATCCTATTCTGTTTTGGTGAGGAGGCTGTTGCAGGACTCTAAATGAGAAGGTTTGAAGTTATGGATATGACAGTAGAGAAGGAAAGAACTGGATGGATATGAGAGACATTAGGAGGTAAATGCCCCAGGATTTGATAGCTATCTGAGGGTGGGTCAGTATTAAGGAAGACTCAATTTTCTGGATCCAGTGAGTGGGTGCCCTCTGGAATGGGAGCATCCGGTGACACCAGTCTGTGAGAGTTCTGTTAGAGATACCATGGGGGACTTCCCTTTGGAGGTGTCTAGTAAATGTTTGGTTTGGGAACTCAAGAGAGAGTTCTGAGCTGGAGATGTAGATCTGGGAGGCATCGGTATGGGGGAAAGGGTAGGAAAATTGAGGTAGTGAAATTGATGGGAGCAAAATTGAGTCAAGACAGTTTCTGGACTTAGAGCAACTGAATAGAAATGGTTAGAAGAGTGCCCCAGGATCATCCTATAACAGGGTAATTCTGGACGCTAACTGACCCTGAGCCATCCTATCAGAGGGAACAGAGAAGAGCTGTAATTAAAGCTATTAGAAGGCTCCTTATATCTGTCTGTCTCCACATGATATCTGGTTAAATTAATCTACTTTATCCCAAAAGCTTTCCAGGATGGAACCATGAGAAAGCATGTAAAGGGTCAACAGAGAAAGGATTGTGAAAAGAAGACAAAGAGGTATTTCTCAAATATCTGAGAGGTTGAGAGGGCCAAGGGCAGGGTAAGTTCCATGAAGGGAATGTTCAATCGAATCTAACGAACAAAATAAAGTAAGAAACAAAATAGAAAAGACTCAGAGAACAGACTGATAGCTATCAGAGTGGAGGAGTGTTGGGAGGTTGGGTAAAAAGGTGAAGAGATTAAGCAAAGAAAAACTCATAGACACAGACAACAGTATGGTGATTACCAGAGGGAAAGGGGTTTGGGGCACGTAGAAGAGGGTAAAAGGGGGATAAATAGTGACAGAAGGAGACATGGCTTGGGGTGGTAAACACACAGTACAATATACAGATGATGTATTATAGAATTGGACACTTGAAACTGTATAATTCTGTATAATTCATTGTCTCCTCAATAAATTCAATAAAATTTAAAAAAAGAACCAAATGCAGCAGATAGCAAATGAGATAATAAGAAAAAGTCTCCTTCGGATTTAGAAAAGTCAACAGTGATGTTTCAATGAAGTGGTGGGCGCAGAAGCCAGAAGGAAATAGGGTGAGGAGCCTTTAGGAGGTAGGGAAGTAGAAGTTGACTGAGGGGGGAAACATATAGAATGTACAGAACTCCAAAGGTGGCTAAATCAGGGCTTAGGGTTAAAAGAAGCTAGCTTTTCTCATTTCTAACTTCTTTTGTTCCATCCTTCTTTCCTTCCATTCATTCAATATACTAAAACTTTTGATTGGCTCATTCTTCTAAGATGGTAGCAAGTTGCATCCTATCTAATAAAAGAGTAATATGCAAATTGACTGTCACTCCAACATATAAGGTGGCTGCCCCCATGTGGACACAAGATAGCTGCCACAAGATGGCCAGCAGGGGAGGGCAGTTGGGGGCGATCAAGCCTACAGGGGAGGCAGTTAGGGGTGACCCAGCTGGCAGAGGAGGGAAGTTGGGGGTGACTGAGCCTGCAGGGAAGGGCAGTTGAGGGGGGGGGGACCCAGGCCTGCAGGGGAGGGCAGTTAAGGGCAATAAGGCTGGCAAGGGAGCAGTTAGGCATCAATCAGGCTTACAGGGGAGTGGTTAGGGGGTGATCAGGCTGGCAGGCAGAAGTGGTCAGGGTCAATGAGGCAGAGGCAGGAGAGTGGTTTGAAGCCAGCAGTTCTGGATTATGAGAGGGATGTCCGACCACCTGTTTAGATCCTGGTGGGATTGGGCCTAAATGGGTGGTCGGACATCCCTAAAGGGATCTCAGATTGGATAGGGTACAGGCTGGGAGAGGGTACCCCCCTCCCCATGCATGAATTTTGTGCACTGGGCCTCTAGTGTAAATATAAATGGGAGTGGGCCAGTGGGAGAGGGTGAAAGTGAGGGGAAAGATTGTTGAAAGGAATAACCCTAAGAGCTGGAGAGGTTGAGCACCAGTGCACAAGGTAAGAATTGGCGTCAGGTAGGAAAAGAGACAGCTCTCCCACTGTGGTAATGAGGAAGCTGGCAAGGATGTTTTGGGTAAGAAATAATTTATAAATAGAAGGCTACTGAAAGTTGAAAGCCTCTCTTATCTGATAGTGTCTGTTTTCTCTGTGAAGGTGGAGGGAAAGTCACAGTGGTTTGCTTTTGGCAGGTGCAGGGGCCTCTGGGCTAGGGGGAGGTAGGGAAAGGTGGAAAGGCTGAGTGGTTTCTGATGAGACATGGTAGTAATGAGATGAAATGGATCTGTTCCTTTCTGGCATCTGGGACTCAACACCAAACCTCAAGGTCAAGGGAAATTCAGATCTGGAGGTCCATGGAGAACTGGACTGGCCCACAAAAGGGTTGGGGTCTGGCAAGACAGCTATGCGGCAGCTTGGACTCTGCTTGCTGGAGCTTGCAGTCTCATTTCAACCTCAGTGTTGCCATTGAATTATCGTGTGGGCTTAAGGAAATAATTTCTCTCTGAGGTTCCAGTCTGTCACCCACAATGGGTTGAGTAGAAGATCTTTTCCAGTTCCAAGACTGTGAATGTAGCTTCCATAGCCATAGGACATTGTCTACTATAGTGTATTCTGTCTCACCTGATGCTCCTATCAAAACACAGAGCTACCCCACTCCTTACCTCCTGTTGCCTTTATCCATTTGGGGTAAAAACAGGTTGAATGATCTTATGTTAAGACACATTGGCTAGCCGGAACCGGTTTGGCTCAGTGGATGGAGCGTCAGCCTGCGGACTGAAGGGTCCCAGGTTCGATTCCAGTCAGGGGCATGTACCTTGGCTGCGGGCACATCCCCAGTAGAGGGTGTGCAGGAGGCAGCTGATCGATGTTTCTCTCTCATCGATGTTTCTGACTTTCTGTCCCTCTCCCTTCCTCTCTGTAATAAATCAATGAAATATATTTTTTTAAAAAGATACATTGGCTAGATATGAATAACAAATGATCACAAAATACTTTGGAACTTTACAATACTGTTCTACAAATCAGTTCTGGTGTCTTCTGCTTTATTCTTCAGATGCTTCTTCAGAAAGGTTGAGTGTATGCTGAATCAGATGTTGAATGTTTTACTTACTGTCCCAAGAAACCTAGGTTGAATCTCTTCTTAATATGAGCATTAGCCTCCTAATTTATCTATTTCATAATACTGAAGTTCAAAATACCTTTGAGATATGGCAGGTTTGGTTCTAGACTGCTGCAATAATGCAAGTATCACAATAAAGGGAATTATAATCTTTTGGCTGGTGGAGGGTCTTGCCTTGAATTTGTAAAAAAAAAAAAATACAACATCTGTGGAGTGCAATAAAGCAAAGCGCAATAAAGTGAGGTATGTTTGTAATGGGTTTTCTTTGAGGCATGGCAAAATGGCATTGAACTACAGGGGCCTTCTCTAATTGATGATATTCATATGAGCTTGGGGTTAAAGTCCAGCAGTGTGAGCCAAGGCCATAGTCCTAAAAGTGGCATATTTCACTGGTACTCACACAAAGCTTCTTGATGCCTCTTAGTGAAATGAATACAGAAAAAAGATTTATTTTGTCTGGTCAGCCGGGGGCAGGATGAAAAGGAGAAAGCAAGGAAGGTAGGAACAAACTAAGTCCTTGCGAGCTAGGCCTATTTTCTTCCAATAATCTCCCAGGTAACAGCCTCTACCTTGCTAGGATCTGATTACCCGTTGCTGGCCTCAGACCATAGCATTATTGTTTTAACATTCCTACCTTCCTCTTTATCCCAGCATGAACCAGGTTGTATGCGAGGCTGGGGAAGCTGACCCTACTTGGGGATAAAGAGACAGTTTAGCTCTCAACAATCTTGAAGGCACACTTGAAAACACAGTGATTAGAAAATAAAGCAGCAAGCCCTGGTAGCAAGAGCCTGTGCAATAATGTTCAGGGCCACACGGGGCCAGCCCATAGAGAAGGCTACATTTTCATACAACCTCCTCCCTCCTGACTTGGCGTTTTTTGTTTTCCACTCAGTAATTCGTGCCAATTAAACCTGACATCAATGTAAAAGAATGCTGAGGGTTATTTAAACTGGCATTTTAGAAAAGTAACAACAACAACAACAATAATAATAGGTTAATAGAAGCATCATGAACGATATGCACAGCCGATTGCCAACCAAATGACAGATTTCCTGTTGCTCAACAATTCTGGTTGTTCCTGGTACACAAAGGCTTCTGTGCTTCATTTCTAGTATGCCTGATATTGCCTGGAGGCACAGTCATATAATACTAAAGTATATCTGATGTCCATATTGTTTGGTTATGAGGTTAATTGTTCTACACTGGGTTCAAGGCTAGATGTCTCACCCCCCCCCCCCCCGCCATGGGAAAATGGAGGAATGGAACAACTATTTATTTTTTAAAGATATTTTTATTGTTGATTTCACAGAAGAAGGGAGAGGGAGAGAGAGAAACATCAGTGATGAGAGAGATTCATTGATCAACTGCCTCCTGCACACACACACCCCCCCCCCCCGCCACTGGGGATGAAGCCCATAACCTGGTCATGCGCCCTGAGTGGGAATCAAACCATGATCTCTTGGTTCATAGGTCAACACTCAACCACTGAGTCATGCCAGCTGGGCTGGAACAACTATTTATAGTGCAAACTGTGTTGGGGACTGTGCTGAATACCTTATGTGTATTATTTCATTACACTAGGCTGCAGACCTGTGAAATAGCAATTACTATTCCTCATGTCATCAGCAAGGAAGCCAATAATTCAGTAATTCCACAAAGATTGAATACAAACTGATAAAGCTGGGATTGAAAATTAGGTTTGTCTGACTTCTACAGCCCCCTGCTTCCACTGCACACAGTCTTCCGACATCACTGAGCAAAGAGTCACCTGCTCAAGCTCCCAGGTGGCTCAGGAGCCAGATGTGCTTGAATGCACTTGGAGAAACCCTGTATTCAGCTCTCCCGTGTCACATTTTCTGCTTTCAGGGCCAGGAGTATAAACAAGTCAGATGTCCAGGCTCTTTGTAGTGAATTTAGAAGTGCAAAGTAAATATTTTTGACCCAGCGCTTCTACTCCTAGGAAATTTGTACATATGGCCAACAGAAATCAATATTAGGATGTTCTTAGCAACATTATTCATAACCCCAAACTGGAAACTATCCAAACGCCTAGCTGAAGTAGAATGGATAAATTGTAGTATATTCACCCAATGTAATGCTACACAGCAGTAAGAATGAGGAATCTACAACCATGTGCAAAAAGTATGGATCACCCTCACAACCATAATATTGAGTTATGAAATAAGCCAGATACAAAAGAATATACACTACACGGTTCCATTTCTATACAGTATTTCAGGGTAGAGGAAGGAGCACAGATGGAGGCTGGCAGTGGTTGGTTATTTGATTTGGCTACTGTATGTGTTTAGCCTGTAAAAGTTCATTGAGCTACACACTTAGAATATGTGCAGGTTTCTATATGTTATGCTCTAGTACAAACTTTCTGACCACAATAACTGAAAGAGAGCACACTCTACAACAGAGTTCCCATTTTGAAACAATTCTGGTAAGCTGATAGGTAACACTAAGAAATGGTGTCAGATCCTACCTAAAAATTATAGTTCTTGGTCACTAACAGAGCCTTAATGTGCTCAGGCCTTCCAGGGGTCAATATATCCAGCCCCAGTGAGAGCTTATGTGAGCCCCTGAACTAAACTTGCCTTATTTCTAGAACCATCAGCCCTAATCAGGTAATCTGTAAATTAAAATTCATGCTGCCCCAACTATAGGCTTTTTCTAAGAGTGGCCTGGCCTGGAAGTCAGAGTCTAGACCAGTGGTTCCCAAATGGGGCACATGCCCCACAGGGGTACAATTTAATTTTTCAGGGAGGTAACTTGAGAATGAGTTATTAATAGTGAATTTTTTGCATCATATGGTTCTAGGGGCCTCATATGCAATATATAAATATATATTGTGACATATTTATTTCATTTCTCTATTATATGATTTGAAACTTTATTTGCTATTTTTTATATCACTTCACTAGAGACCCAGTGCATGGAGGGGGGTCCCTCAGCCCAGCCTGCCCCACCCCTCACAGTCCAGGAGTCCTCAGGGCGGGAATCAACCCAGCAATCAGGGGAAGGTGACGCCCATCACACCTCTGCTACTGCCACCGCAGGTAGCACAAGGCTCAGCCAGCCCTGCTTACCTGAGCCTCGGGTGGCCCTGCATGGCTGGGGGGCTGAGAGGACTGGGGGACTCCAGAGGCAGGCATGTGGAGTGGCCAGGCCTGCCTGGGGGCAGGCCCAGCCTTTCGGTACACCTGCCGCTTCAACAGGGCTGAAGGGACTGGGCACTGTCATCTTGTGGCTGCAGGTACCACCATCTTTGAGGGTGTGGCAGTCAATTAGCATATTCCCTCCTGATTGGCTGTGAGTGCCGCCATCATGGTGTGAGGATCAATTAGCATATTCCCTCTTTATTATATAGGATATTATTATTTTAACAATTTCTTAGTGATTTATTCCTCAGTACTTCAACTCCCCTTTCATTCTTTTTTCTCTTTCATGGATGCCATGTTCTTTGGAAGCTTGTTTAGGCCAAGTTAATGGCCTTTTAGGTTTCTTCCATGTAAATAGAGAGATCACTTTTTTAAAATTAAATATATTGTATTGATTTTTCACAGAGAGGAAGGGAGAGGGATAGTTAGAAACATCGATGAGAGAGAAACATCAATCAACTGCCTCCTGCACAGCCCCCACTGGGGATGTGCCTGCAACCAAGGTACATGCCCTTGACCAGAATCAAACCTGGGACCCTTCTGTCTGAAGGCCGATGCTCTATCCACTGAGCCAAACCGGTCAGGGCTAGAGAGTTCACTTTTTAAATAATAAGAATTATATGTCACGGGTGTGGTGGGGGGGAGGCATCGGGATTTTAGAGATGCTTAGGTGGGGTGTGGCCAAAAAAAGGTTGGAAACCACTGCTCTAGACTCAGAAGGAAGTAGATGGAATTGGTTGGCTAGCAATAGTGGACCAGGATAATCCTGCTCCAGGGAAAATTCTAGAAAATAGCTTGTCCCAAGACTTCCTATCAAGTTTTTAAAGGGAAGAAAAATAGAAGAGCTGTAATTAAAGC
Source organism: Antrozous pallidus (assembly GCA_027563665.1). NCBI lineage: Eukaryota > Metazoa > Chordata > Mammalia > Chiroptera > Vespertilionidae > Antrozous > Antrozous pallidus. The sequence continues at coordinate 128,817,504 of CM050509.1, forward strand.
TATTTATTAGAATCTTACCTATACTTGCTTATCTCTTTATGAGATCTGGTTAAATTAATCTACAGTCTTCCAGGATGGAACCCCTAGGAGTGACAGAAGCCAATAGCAAAGGGTCATGAAGACAGGTATTTCTTAAGTAGGTAGGGGATCCAGGTCCAAGAGCAAAGCAATCACCTTACTGGTAGACGTAAAATGTTTCTGTAAAGTAGTTTTTATGAAAGAAACTATTTTGCAGAGTCAATCTTCTTTGGACCATCTTTCTTTGGAAAATCTTTCTTCTTTGGAATATCTTTTTTTTTTTTTTTTGGTGGCTCAGAAAAGAATGTTTTATTATTGAAATAGCATCTAGCAAATACCTCAAGCTGAGACATGTTTGAAATATCTGTGCTTCCATCCAACTGTATGGCAAACCTCCCACACTGCATAATTTATCCTAATGCTTGTTTCTTCTCATCTTCAGCAATGTTTTCTATATGTCATCTAAATATATTTGCTGACAAATGAATGCATTTTAGCTTGACATCAAATTTTCTACACTTTGGAGCAGCCAGTTTTACTGTGGCATGACTTGAAAAAGGCTTCTACACATTTATCTTTACATGTAACAGTATTTTGAGAACTATGGGGTTGAGTATCACATGTCTTAAAACCTTGCTGATAAAACCATAGAGGCTTGTCTTTATGTTTGGGGTGCTTTCTTTTTAAGTATCATGGTAATTACAATAGCTTCATGCCATGATTAACTAACCTCTCAAGGTCAAATATAAACTGAGTGGCCAGATTATTATGATCTCTGAATACATAATAATCTGGCCATTCAGTGTATATTCTTATACAATAAAAGACTAATATGCAAATTGTCCTCTCATCCAGGAGTTCGACCAGCAGGCAGGCCAGCTAACCGCCCATGTCCCTTCCTCCTGGCCAGGCTGGCTGGACCCCACCCATGCATGAATTCATGCACTGGACCTCTAATATATAGATATATATACACTGTGTGACCAGATTATTATGATCTCTGAACGCATAATAATCTGGCCACTCAGTGTATGCTCTAGGTGAGGTTTAATGCTAATGGTAGCAAAGATTTCAAATATAGTCTTCTTTGTAGTAATTTTCAATTCAGCTCTTTTTTTTACTTGTTAATTTATTGATTTGAGAGAGAGACACAGAGGGACACACACACACACACACACACACACACACACACACACACACACACACACAGAAAACACATATTGATTTGTTCCATTTACGTATGCATTCATTGGTTGATTTTTATATGGGGATTGAACTCACACCTTGGCCTATGGGAACAACATTCTAACCAATTGAGCTACCTGGCCAGGGTTTCTTGTCAGCTCTGATTAGGTTGTCATTTTTTTCCCACCTGGTACTGTAGCAGACGCAGAACTCATACAGGATGTTGAAGAAGGGTCATCTCTGTCACATTCCTGGTGTTGGCCTGTTCCTGTGTTATCTTTGCTTTCCTATTTCATTGCAGGAACTGTTTTAAGCCGCCTGCTGATCTTGTGAGTACTGGTTTAATAGATAATACAAGTAGATAGACATCTACAAATGTAGTTATTCAGACCCAGATGAACTGCATTCTATTTCAATAAGCTGAATGAAACTAAATGAAAATGTCAGGGGACCCAGACCTTCTCTAACTTACATCTCGCCTTCTGCCTTGAGGACACTTCGTAGACTTTATGTTGACAGAGATGGGGCACCAGTGTGAATCTGTATGTTAGGATTAGGTGGCAGTAATGCTTCCTTTCTTGTGTGTGTGTGTGTGTGTGTGTGTGTGTGTGTGTGTGTGTGTTTAACATGACAAAGAAATCTAAGTGTTGCTCTCTAACGGATTGTCTGCCTATCCCACATTAGAAAACCCAGGTCTCGGTATTCTAAATCTTGCCCTTGGATCTAGCTGTGAGGGAGAGAACTGCATTTTCAAACTGCATGTTTGGCTCCTGGTGGAAATGCTTTACTGAACTGCTTTAGGTTCTGGGGCTCAGCCTTGCATGGAGGGCATAATCAAGATAAACATGACAAATGAGATTGTCTTTCTCTGGGGCTGTTGTGGAGTATATTGTTTGATTTGTTGTCGAGTATCACTGCACATCACTACACATCACTCCGCCTGCCCCTGATGGAGGCACCATGGGAGGAATTTCTATAAAATTCGCATCAGGAGATTCTGTGCTTCTCCTTAATAGCTGCTTTGTTTTTTGCTTAAGGACAATATTAACTTTGACTTCCTCTTCGCTTTGACTGCTGGGAACCTATAGCCAACCTTTCCAAAATGTAGAGGACTGTGATAGGCCATTCTGTGTGCTCATTTCACCCCTGACCCCCATATCTTGCAACTATTATTTTAAGTTTTCCAATTTTATTTTCCTTAAAGTCATTTCAAGTACTTTGGGGAAAGGGATGGGATATGAATAAGATAGAAGGTTGTTACTGATGTTCATTATAAACAAACTCCTTTTGCTGAAGAAAAACTTGATTTAGGGTCTGGAACTTTCTACTTCTTGGTAAGGATGATCATTTTCTATTGTTAATAGTATGTGTGGATTTCATGAATCTAAGAAGCCATTAGTTATAAGATGAACTTCCATTGTAGAGGTGTTAAATGTCAGAAAATTGCCAGCACTGACTTTAAGACAGCATTTCTTATAAGGCTCCCCACCTCCCCCAGGTCTCAGAGATGTTTAAGTGTGGGGGGAAATGTAGCTTTTAGAATCAGTGAACTGTGGTGTTATTTATGGTACTGTGACCCTTCTAGCTACTTGAAATCCTTTGGAGGTGGCCACTTTGGGAAGAGGGGGTTACGGCTTATGGGTGGTCAGTATTTTAAGAAGGCCTATATCCCTAGGACCTAATACAAATTCTGATCCCTGAAGGGCAGGAACTGCTCACCTGACATAGATGCAGGTGTTCACACATTGGTTTAAAAAAATGAATTTCTTTCTAGGTAAAGTTGGAAAATGCACTTTAAAACAGCTTTTTAAGATAATTTTTTAACTGTGCTATTGTTTTGCTTTTAACAATCTTCAAAACACTTGTTCTCAACAATGTAAAAATGAGCAAAGGACAGCTTAGTCTCAGAAGAAAACACAAATGATTCATAAACATTGGGAAAATGTTCAATCTTTCTGGTAATCAAAATAATGCATATTGAAACAGCAGGATACCATTTTTGGGTCTATAAAATTGACAACAACAATACTCAAAGCCACTGAGATGGCAGCAAGAAAGGTGCTTTTATACATTGTAATGTGACTATAAATGATGCAGCTTTTGTAGAAGGTAATTTACCAATATATGTTAAAATGTTCTTCAAATATTTATCTTTAAAATGTTCACCTCCCTGATCTAAGTAATTCAGCTCTTAAACATCTATCCTAAGGAAGTAGTGGTCAGAGTTTTAGCATTATGTTTAGAATGTTATTTATATTAGTAAAACACAAACAACTTAATGTAAAACAACAAATAAATATTTAAATCATTTATGGCTTTTCTATTCAGTGGACTGTTTTTACAGCCACCAAAATTAGTGAGAGTTATAGGGAAATATTTGTACCTTCTGCTCATTTTGTTGTGAATCTGAATCTGCTCCAAAAAATGGTCTGTTCAGTAGGAAAAATGGTAAGACTGAAGAATATTTAAATGATATGATAAAGTAATCATGATATATTGAGTGAAAACAACTTTCTATGCAGTAGTAAGATTCCAATGTTGTTAATATCCTATCAAATAAAAGAGTAATATGCAGATTGACCATCACTCCAACACACAAGATGGCTGCCCCCATGTGGACACAAGATGGCCACCACAAGATGGCCAGCAGGGGAGGGCAGTTGGGAGAGACTAGGCTGGCAGAGGAGGGAAGTTAGGGGCAAACAGGCAGGCAGGGGAGCAGTTAGATATCAATCAGGCTGGCAGGGAGTGGTTAGAGGTGATCAGGCTGGCAGGCAGAAGTGGTTAGGGGCAATCAGGAAGGCAGGCAGGAGAGCAGTTGGGAGCCAGCAGTCCTGGATTGTGAGAGGGATGTCCGACTGCCCGTTTAGGCCCAATCCTACCGGGATCGGGCCTAAATGGGCAGTCGGACATCACTTGAGGGGTCCCAGATTGGAGAGGGTGTAGCTGGGCTGAGGGACCACCCTTTCCTCCCATGCATGAATTTCATGCACTGGGCCTCTAGTGTATATCCTATCTAATAAAAGAGTAATATGCAAATTGACCATACCTTCGCTACAACCACAAGCCATGCCCACCATCCATGCCAACCAGCCAATCAGGAGCTAGGGCTGGGCTGAGGTTGGCCAGGCTGTGAGGGGCGGGGCCAAGGCAGGCTGGGATGGGGGGCAGGGCCAAACCCTGGAGGGGCGGGGCCGAGGCAGCCGGGCCACAGGGGTGGGGCTGGGGGGCCAGCATATGCTGGCCAAGGAGAAGGCCTGGGCTGGAGGAGGCGGGGCCGAGGCCCGTGCTAGTCAGGTGTGAGCTGGCTGGGCTGAAGGCCTGGGCTGGAGACGGTGGGGGGGATGTTGCTGGGACAGAACCAGCCATGGGCCCCATTGCAGGGCAATGGCTGGGTACCCAATGCCTAAAGCCTCGGCCAGAGGCTTTAGGCCTTGGGCAGGCTGGGGGTGAGTGGTCAGTAGGACATCCCCTGAGGGCTCCCAGTGTGTGTGAGGGTGCAGGTTGGGCTGAGGGATCACCCACCCACAGTGCATGAATTTCATGCACTGGGCCACTAGTATAACATATCGGAAACCCTGAAAAGAAATAGAAAAAGTATTAATGGCTATATTTAGTGGCATTATTGTTGAATTTTGCTATCTTCTCTTTTTTTCTCTAGTTTTTATAATTTACTAGGGGCCCAGTGCACAAATTCATGCACTTTGAAAGGAACTGTGGGCCCTGAGATTCTGGTGGCCCACAGTTCCTTTCAAAGTGCCTGACTTTAACATCTCTGAGACCTGGGGGAGGTGGGGAGCCTTGTGGGCACAGGGGCGGGTCTTGGCCCATCCTCCCTGCCCCTGCCCAGCCCCTCCTGCCATGTCCCCTGGTCCCCTGTCTGCCAGCAGCCCTGCTCCCACCACTGCTGCTCCCATGTGCTGATGGCACTAGCCCTGCTCACACCCGCTGACAGCACAGAGATATTGGGTCTGGTGCCAGCAGCAGGTACCAGTGGGGCCAGCACCATCAGCAGGTGTGAGCAGCAGCTGCTGCCCCAATAACCCCTTAGGAGCACGGGGAGGTGGAGAAGCCCTCAAGGGCAATTGGGATAGGCACCAAGCATCAGCAGTGGGTGCAAGCAGCAGTTCTAGCATGGGCAGCGGATGCGTGAGGCAGCTGCCAGCCCAGATCGCCCCTGAGGAGCAGGGGGAGGTGGAGAAGCCCTGAGGGGCGATCAGGGTTGGCAGCCACCTCTTGCACCCACTGACAGCTCCGAGCTATCGGGGCTGGAGCTGGACGCTGGCAGCGGGTACAAGCAGCGGCTCTGGCACTGGCAGTGGGTGTGAGTGGGGGCGGTGCTGGCAGCAGATGTGAGTGCCAAGCAGGACCATGGCACATGGGAGCAAAGAATTTTCAGTAACCACCAGAGGCTTGCCCCAATTATAGTGACCGGTGCCCACATTGGTCTGATGCTCCTGTTCACCTGCTCTGCCATGCTGCCGTGGCAGATGCCTGCCATGTTCTGTGCTCTGCCGCCTGTTGCTGATGCCCGCCATGTTCCATGTTTCCCCCGTGGTGGTCAGCGCACATCATAGCGAGCAGTTGTTCAATTGTTTGGTTGTACCACATTCAGTCTATTTGCATATGAGGGTTTTATTATATATAGATATGATGATGATGATAAGAAATATTGATAAGTGTATTTATTTGAGAATAATCTTTATCAATTATCATTCTCTCTCCAGTTCCTTTGTCCATAATAATTCTATCTCCAGTGACTTTAAATTCCCCCCATTGAACAAATGTTTATTGAGGATTTTCTATATGCCAGGTACTATCCTAGGAAGTATGGATATAGAAATGAATAGGACAGATGAAGACCCTGTTTTCTTGGTGCTTCTATAGTCACTGGGGGAGACTGGCTATAAATATTCCAATGTCTAAGAATCTAGTGGATCATTGTTAGCCTATGGTCAACTATAAGTTCTGCTTTTTCTCCGTCTCTCTTCAAAAGGCGAAAATATTCAGATCCCAAGTAAAATTGGGCTTTAAAAACTATGTTCAGAGGTGAGTAAATGCAATCCTAACAGCATGAGACTGAAGATGAGATTTTGTAATGTCTTTTTGTAATTTCTGGTGAGTCCTGAGGCAAAAGGCCTACCTGGGGAGGTAGAGTCTTTCTGAGGTCCTGCTCATGTCTCTTTTGCATCTTCTGATTAAAATGTTCTGTCGTCATAAACTTCTATCCTACTGGAAGGCATTATTGAGATAGTTATGATTATTAACTACAGGTAATTCACTTGATCTCTGCACTTCGAACATGTCTTTTCAATATTTGATTGTTAACATTTATTGAGCTTGGCATCATACTGTGACATACAGTGTATCGGTCAAGGCCCTGTCAAGACAGAGGACTCACTCTAAAGAGGAAATTTGAAGAAAGTCTAGTAAAAGGACTATTTCAAAGGCATGGGCAGGGTTTCAGGAAACCTCAGAGGGTGTGAAGGGACAAGGGGAGATTTTAAAAAAATATATTTTATTGATTTTTCACAGAGAAGAAGGGAGAGGGATAGAAAGTCGGAAACATCAATGAGAGAGAAACATCGATCAGCTGCCTCTTGCACACCCCCTGCTGGGGATGTGCCCGCAGCCAGGGTACATGCCCTTGACCGGAATCGAACCTGGGACCCTTCCGCAGGCCGATGCTCTATCCACTGAGCCAAACCAGTTTTGGCAAGGGGAGATTTTGATTACCAGAACTTTGTAGAGTGCTCTAGAAAGAGGGCCCCCTCACTAAAGCCGTGAATTTCAGTAAAAGAACAGAACCAATACACTGAGTAACCACATTATTATGATCTCTGAACGCATAATAATCTGGCCATTCAGTGTATATCCTACACTGGCTAATATGCAAATTGTCCCCTCGACCAGGAGTTCGACTAGCAGGCACGCCGGCCAACTGCCCATACCCCTCTCCCTGGCCAGTCTGGCTGGACCCCACCCATGCATGAATTCATGCACCAGGCCTCTAATACACACACACACACACACACACACACACACACACACACACACACTAGGGGCCCGGTGCACAAAATTCGTGCACTTGGGTGGGTGGTCCCTCAACCCCACCTGCCCCCTCTCACATACTGGGAGCCCTCAGGGGATGTCCAACTGATGGCTCACCCCCAGCCTGCCCAACCATCGCCCTGCTCAGCTCAGCCCCAGCTGCCTGTGACCACCTGGCCCTGGGGGGCTGGGTGCTTGCCGCCACTTCTATTCACAGCACCTGGGGGCTGGGTGCTCCCTGCTGCTGCCACCACCACTACAGCTGCCAAGGCTTCCCCTCACAGCACCGGGGGAGCTGAGCGCTCACTACCACCACCATTTCATCTCCACCCCCAGGGTGCTCATGCCACTTGGTCCTACCCCCACTCCAGATTGGCTGGTAGCATAGCCAATCAGGAGTGAAAGTACAGTCATATTTTCATGTTTCTCTTTTATTATATAGGATATATATATGTATATATGTATATATATGTGTATATATATATATCTCCCCAATCTAATAAAAGAGTAATATGCAAATTACCATACCTCCACCACACCCACCACCCATGCCAACCAGCCAATCAGGAGCAAATATGCAAATAAACCCAACCAAGTTGGCTGCCAGCCACAGAGAGTAGGAGGGAGGCTTGGGTTTCCCTAGCAATGGAGGAAGCCAAGCTTTCCACCTGTCCTTGCTGGCCTAGGCCTTCACTCAATGCTACAAAGTTTCAATTATAGAAGGTAAATAAATCCAACAGAAATGGCTGCCACTGCAGAGTGAACAGAAACCTTGGCTCCGCTCCAGGCTACAAAATTTCAATTGTAGAAGAAAAAGAAATCCCAAATACCAGGGCCTCTGCTTGGGTCACCAGGGGGCGTGGTCAGCCTGAAAACCACCACAGGCCCCTTGCCCAGGCCGCCCCATGCCCCAAGGGAATCCCCATCCTGATCGGGACACCCTTCAGGGCAAACCAGCTGGCCCTCACCCATGTACCAGGCCTCTATCCTATCTAATAAAAGAGTAATATGCAGATTGACCATCACTCCAATACACAAGATGACTGCCCCCATGTGGACACAAGATGGCCAGCAGGGGAGGGCAGTTGGGAGGGACCAGGCCTGCAAGGGAGGGCAGTTGGGAGTGATCAAGCCTGCAGGGGAGGACAGTTAGGGGTGACTAGGCCCACAGAGGAGGGAAGTTGGGTGACTGAGCCTGCAGGGAAGGGCAGTTGGGGCAGACCCAGGCCTGCAGGGGAGGGCAGTTAGGGGCAAACAGGCTAGCAGGGGAGCAATTAGGCATCAATCAGGCTTACAGGGGAGTGGTTAGGGGTTGATCAGGCTGGCAGGCAGAAGTGGTTAGAGGCAATCAGGAAGACAGGCAGGTGAGCAGCAGGGAGCCAGCAGTCCTGGATTGTGAGAGGGATGTCCGAATGCCTGTTTAGAGCCCTGGCCAGTTTGGCTCATTGGATAGAGCATCGGCTTGTGGCCAAGTTCAATTCTAATCAAAGGCATGTACCTTGGTTGCAGGCACATCCCCAGTAGAAGGTGCATGGGAGGCAGCTGATTGATGTTTCTCTCTCATCAATATTTCTAACTCTCTATCCCTCTCCCTTCCTCTCTGTAAAATTCAATAAAATATATTTAAAAAATAAAAAATCAAATGGATATTAAATAATGAAGGTAGAATTTGAACTCAGGACTGACTGTATTGCCTCACTGTAGTTAAGAATAGCTAAGCTTAAACAAGCAATTCTGTGGTTGGCCCTCACCATCCGCAGGACTCTGCTAAGTTCTGATTGGATGATTAGCTTGCTGTCTGATTGGTCCAATTGTCAGTCAATGATGCACCTTGCATAAGTACGGGTTCTACTGACCATTTTTGTACTCAGGTAATGTTTGCATTGTACATTTTATATACTGCCTAAAGCTTTTGTTTTACTATTTGACAACGTCCAGTTAAACACACTCTGCCAATGAAATGACAAATATCTAATGTCTTCTCCTTTAAAAAGCTTGATGGGAATATGGCTTTGGTATATTACTGTGGTGCCATTTACATAACCAAACCTTGCAGGACAAATAGGTAACATATTCACATGCAATGACTGGGTATGTTAAATTAGGTAGAGAGCAGTTATATTACAGTCTAGCTCCAAGTCTGTGGTCTGGCAAGTCCCTTGCACATGTGAGGTCCAGGGCCCTTAACCCTTTAAAATCCTCGCTCTCTTCTGCCAAACATAAAAATGTCATGTTCCTCCCCAACCCGGAATTTGGAATATGGCTCCTAGTGGACCATAGTTTATCCTATGATGATCTCTACCTGCCCAGAGGCTTAATTTCTTTGACTTATATGTTAAATAGGGTAGGGTTTCTTTCCCAAATAATAATTTTATATTAATTAAATTAAATTAAATTAAATATGCCTTTTCAAATGAATACCTTCTCCCATTCTAAAGCGGCCACCCTTCACCTTTGAGGATGCTGCCCCAAAGCCAATTCCATTCCTTCCTTTCTGACCTATATCCCTTCTTTATTCACTCTCCAGACAATCTCAGTGGTTGGCAAACTGCAGCTCGCGAGCCACATGTGGCTTGCGAGCTGCAGTTTGCTGCCCTGTTGACTAATGAGTTTGCTGACCACTGTGTAAGGCATCACCCTTACCTAGAGGTTTTGACTTCAGGTTAAAGGCATTAGTACATTATTAAAATGTTTTTAAGTGTTTTTCCCTAAGGCAGTGGTCGGCAAACTCATTACTCAACAGAACTGCAAATGGTCACCACATGTGGCTCGTGAGCCGCAGTTTGCTGACCACTGATAGATCCTATGAAACACAGAGAATATGCTAGTAAACACTTGACAATGTGATATGGTGATTTGAACTCTGAGCTGATGCTTGCCAGTAACTACATGTAAGTCATCTAACTTACTTCACTAAATCTGAGTAAAAATATGGTCACATGCTTTTCTTTTTTTCAATTAATTTTTGCCCCCTCTTCTCTAATTATCAAGAAGTCCAGTATCTCCTTTTCGAGGTCCCTCCATCCTAATTGTCTAAGAACCCTGAAAAATGTCCTCAGTGCAAAGGGAGCCAAAAAGATAACTGAGTCTGAGGCGTCTGCCACTGCTGTTGCTTCTTGCTGCCACTGGTCACTTTTGAAGACAGGTCCTGTACTGTTCTGTGGAGATAGAACCTGCCTCACCCAGTTGTGGTACAAATGAAATTAGCTAATCCAGTTAAAGTGCTTAGCATATAAAAGGATATCACGACACTGAATAGGCACTCAAAGATTTAGCTGTTATGTTACTGGGCCCCAGTTTTATGCCTACCCCAGAGGATCTCTGAAATCATCCCAGCTCTGGCAAATGGTGAGGAATAGATGGGGGCCTGGGTCCCTGCTGGCTGGGATAGAGCCTGGAAGCCAGGATGAACCTCTCTGAATCCTCTGGCTATCCTAATCCCATTGTCCCAAGGTTGGTCTGGCCCTTGTAGAAGGAGAGAGAACCTGAGCCGTATAGAATTCCTTGTAAGTGATTTGTTCTGGCTCAGAGAAGGAGTAGTTCGAGGGTGTTCAGACTAAAAATATACTGCATCAACTCACAGGGCTAGTTGATGGTAGCTGGGCCTTAACCAAGGTCTTTGTGAATGCAGACCTTGACTTTCAACCCAGGAAGGTGGTGTTATGGAGAGCAAGTCTGTGGCCTATTTATTTTTGCATTCTTCCCATTCCAAGTACAGTTCCTTGAACATAATAAGAAACACACCTTCACGTCAATTGCTGCTAAAGATGCTCATAAGCACACATGTACATGTGCATACATTCACATTCAAGCACACTCTTATGAAGTCTCTCTGCCTTCCTTCTCTTTGCTTCTCCCCTTTTCCTACTTTGAGGCCACAATAATTAAGAACAGAATGCACAGTGCATATAAACCTTTTCTTCATTTTTGAGTACTGTTGTTGCTTTACAACTTTCTTTAGCTCTGCTTTAATTACCACATTTCACACCCTCTAGAATACACCTTTCTTAGAAAATGACAAGACCTTATCTCTTTAATGAGCTTTGAGACTAGCACATAAAATATCCCAAAATAATAATTTATTTAAGTTCATGTGAAAATAATTCACTGTCCACATATATTAAAGGCTAATAAATCATTAATGTAAGAACCCCATTTGCTAACCCATTTACCTATTTGGGCTGTGTGTTAGAAGTTCATAGTTAATTTGCTTGTTTTTATAGGGAACTATATTATCTATTACTAGAGTCCCAGTGCACAAAATTCGTGCACAGGGGTGGGGGTGGGGGACATCCCTCAGCCAAGCCTGCACCCTCTCCAATCTTGGACCCCTCGAGAAATGTTCGACTGTCCGACGGGCAGTCGGACATCCTTCTCACAAGGACTTCTAGCTCCAAAATGCTCACCTGCCTGCCTCCCTGATTGCACCTAACTGTTTCTGCCTGCCAGCCTGATCAACCCCTAACCACTACCCTGCCAACCTGTTTGTCCCCAACTTCCCTCCTCTGCTGGCCTGGTCACCCCTAACTGCCCTCCCCTGCAGGCTTGATAGCCCCCAGCTGCCCTTCCTTGCAGGCCTGGAACCTCCCAATGGCCCTCCCCTGCTGGCCATCTTGTGGTGGCCATCTTGTGTCCACATGGGGGCAGCCATCTTGTGTGTTGGAATGATGGTCAATCTGCGTATTACTCTTTTATTAGATAGGATAGAGGCCTGGTGCATGGGTGGGGGCCAGCTGGTTTGCCCTGAAGGATGTCCTGGATCAGAGTGGGGGTTCCCTTGGAGTGTGGGGTGGCCTGGGCGAGGGGCCTGTGGTGGTTTTTAAGCTGGCCACACCCTCCAGTGACCCAAGTGGAGACCCTGGGATCTGGGATTAATTTATGTTCTACAATTGAAACTTTGTAGCCTGGAGCAGAGCCAAGCCTTCTGCTTGTTCCATGGTGACAGCCATTTCTGTTTGGGTTTATTTAAATTCTATAATTGAAACTTTGTAGCCTAGAGTGGAAGCCTAGGCACTAGGGCTGCAGAAGCTTGGCTTCCTCCATCACCCGGGCAACCCTAGCCTCTGCTCTCTCCAGCTCCATAGCTGCTGCCATTTCTGTTGGGATATATCTTCTATAATTGAAACTTTGTAGCATTGAGTAGAGGCCTAGGCTGGTAAGAGCAGGTGGAAAGCTTGGCTTCCTCCATTGCTGGGTAAACCCAAGCCTCCCACCTGCTCTCAGTGGCCACAGCCATCTTGGTTGGGGTTTATTTGCTCCTGATTGGCTGGTGGGTGTGGCTTGTGGGCGTGGCTTGATTGGAGGTATGGTCAATTTGCATATTACTCTTTTATTAAATAGGATTATGTCATAATATAAAGTATTATAAATTATCCTATCTAATAAAGAGGGAATATACAAATTGACCATTGTGCTGTCACAAAGATGGTGGCACCCAGAGCCACAAGATGGCAGTGCTCAGTCCCCTCAGCCCTGCCAGAGTCTCTCAGTCCTTTCAGCCCCACTGGGGGGGGGGCAGTATCAGGTGCATGGTATGGCCAGACCTGCCCTCAACCCCTCAGCCACCTAGGGCCTCCCAAGGCTCAGGTAACCAGGGCCAGTCGAGGCTTGTGCTGCCAGCAGTGGCAGCAGCAGAGGTGTGATGGGGATGTCACCTTCTCCTGATCACCAGGTTGCCTCCTGCCCATGAGGGCTCCCAGACTGTGAGAGGGGGCCGGGCTGAGGGAACCCCCCCCTCCAGTGCATGAATTTTCATGTACCGGGCCTCTAGCTATGTGTAAGAATGAATACTAATAGCAGTAATAATAATTGCCACAATTATTGAATACCAGGTACTTGACATAATTTATCTCTATTTTCTGCATCAACCTACAAAATTAGTGTCCATTTTATAGGTGAAACTGAGATTCAACTAAGTAAACGAACTTCCCTTTAAGAGCACACAAGGTCAAATACATTTCTGGCCCCAACAACAGCATCTGCTCAAGGGGCAATGACAGGCAACCCATGACCTGCCTTACCACTCCTCCTCCCCTCACCAGCCACAGATGGTGGGCACCTGATTCAATGCAGGCTAATTCTGGTTGTGGCCTGGTTTGAATTCATGAACTTGGCCATTCTGATTCTACCTTAGGAATGTGAATTGGGAAGCATGAAAAGAAGCAGTAAGTTGGTAGGAGCAGGAGCTGGGGCTGGAAGGCTCAATCAGAAGCTGCTGAATGAGTGTTGGGAAGGGAAGTTGAGGAAGCCATAATGGGCCTGATTCAAACCAAAGTTTATTGGGGAGTAGAAGGCAAGCAGAGACTTGAATACAATGGAAGGATATAGGGTGAATGGGTGTGGGACAGAAAGAATCACATGTCAGGTCAGTGCACAACTCTCTGGGACCAGGTGCTGCCCCTATCCTCGCTGAACCATTTCTATGCCAGGGTAGCTCTCAAAGAATCCTTCATCTCTCTTTAAATATATATATAATTGATTTTAGAGAGGAAGGGAGAGGGAGAGAGAGAAACATCAATGATGAGAGAGAATCATTGATTGGCTGCCTCCGGAACAACCCCTACTGGAGATCCAGCCTGCACCCCAGGCATGTGCCTTTGGCCGGAAAAAACCCTGGGACCCTTCAGTCCGCAGGCTGACGCTCCATCCACTGAGCCAAACCGGCCAGGGCTCCTTCATCTCTTGAGCTAACTTTAGTGGGTGTCAGTTTCTTTCAACTAGGAAAGCCAAATTAGAATACACAGCCTGTAAGTGCTGGAAAGGAGATTTCGACCCCAGATTTGTGGCTATGGAGCCTCCGCTCAGGTCACTGTGTCCCTTTGGCATATTACAAATGCTGCCCTGGCCCACCACGGCCCACGTGTTCACCTTAATGTATCTGAAAAAGAACTAGTAACGAACTAAACTTGCCTGAGTCCATGTTCCAAATCTTGGTCTGCTTTCAGAGCCCTGAACGGGATGGTGGGGGTTAAGAGTCTCAAGCAATTGGGAGGTCTCCAAGCAACTCTGGGGCAGGACTCCAGTTTCCATGGCGGAAGGTGCTACAATGGGGAGGAGGGGTGGGAATGGGGCAGGATGGGTTCTTGGCAGTACAGAGAACCGGGACTCCTCCAGGACGGGGACTGGTCTCATCCCTATTTGTATCCCCAGTTCTAAGATAGTGCTTGACATATATTTGAATGAGCATGTGAATAAATGAATGAACGGGTGAATGAAGAAATGAATGGCAGAAGTGGGTCACAGTCCCTCTTCGAAGGTATGGATTGTGATTCAGTTGAATCTTATCAGGGTGAGGATCACCTGTGCCTAGCTCTAAGAAACAATCTATGCAACAACACGAGTAACATTTACGGTGACTTCGGCTTTAAAAATAGCAAAGCAGGTGTAGCGGTGACCATGATAATGACATGGTTCAGAGACTGCAAATAGATGGCTCTGGATTGCATTTGCCCTGTTTACAAAAACACCCCTCGCTTTGTCTTCCTCTGTCTGGAGAGAGTGAGGTTTTCATTTTAAGACGCTGACTAAAAAATGCAGAGCCACTTCCTGGGCAGGCGTCCAAGTGGCTACATCTCTCTCACAGCTCTCCCCAGAGCTTTAGCCCCAGCTGCCTGGGGCGGGGCCTCCAGCCGTTGGTGGCCGTTGGAGCTACCACAGGAGCAATTTATCTGCAGCCCGCCAGAAATGCTGTGCTTTCAGGCCCTCCCAGGGAACAGATAACGTCTTTGGCCTTTGCACGGAAGAGACATCAGAGTTCGTGATTGGCCAGGCTGGTGTGTGCGAAATACAGATGTCTGCCACACTACTGAGTATGGCATTCCTCCCAGCTGAGTACCCCAGGGTGTGGGTAAGTCTTAATGCTGGTTGTGAAATGATCAAAGCAGAGCACTGTGGCTTTCCAAGGGGATGACATAGCATATTTCTTAATGCTGCTGAGCCTCAGTTTCCTTTTCTGTGAAATGGAGATGGTGTTTTCCTTTGCTGTAGGATAGAAGGATCTAGCCATCACAGGCTGTTTGTTGTGAGGCCTGGAAGAATTAGCATATGCAGAGTACCTCATCTGGTACCTGGCATATGGCAGACACTGGAGAGTTATTATTTCTGAGGCAGTGACAATGTCCCTGTTTTTATTTCTAACGGTACCGCATTTCTCTGAGAGACTCAGCTGATATATTCTACTTCTTGATCACACCTGTGTGGCCAACATAACTATAAAACTTCAGAGGCAGTGAGTGTCCAAGGAGTTTATTAGACTATATTCCCTTTCTCTTTTTCCCTTTTAGACTCTGACTGCTCCTGCCCCATTTGCAGATGAAGTCAGCTGCCAGTGCCAAGCACCCCATGAAAAACTGACCATTGCTCAGGCCCGCCTTGGAACACCAGGTGAGGCTGTACTTCTTCTTCCCCCAATGGGCCCTGTCTTGACATCCAAAGGAGCAGAAAGGCACGTCACAATTTGAGCAGCACTCGCTTTCAGGGAGTTGAATTTAGAGATTGCGGCACAGCACAGGGATAAAAGCACCAGTAACAAACTCAGCAAATCAAAGTAGCCAAGGGGGGAAAAAGACAGGGAGCCTCAGCTCTACCATTTGTTAGTCCTACAGCCTGGGCTAGTCACAAGAATGATCTGAATGGTTTCCTCATGTGTGAACAGGGACAAGGATACCCACTTCCCGAGGTTTTTGTGACAACGAGGCTCGGTTAAAAATACCAAAGCAAATAGGGGGAGGAGGACAAATATGTAATACCTTAATCAATAAAGAAATTTAAAAAAAATACCAAAGCATTTTTAAATCTGTGAAGTTTAAACAAACCTAAGCTACTGTAAGTATTACCATTTTTATTTTTTTAAATATATTTTATTGATTTTTTACAGAGAGGAAGGGAGAGGGATAGAAAGTCAGAAACATCGATGAGAGAAACATCGATCAGCTGCCTCTTGCACACCCCCCTATTGGGGATGTGCCCACAGCCAAGGTACATGCCCTTGACTGGAATCGAACCCAGGACCTTTCAGTCCACAGGCCAACGCTCTATCCACTGAGCCAAACCAGTTTCGGCATTATTACCATTTTTAAAGTCTGCGTTTTAAAGAAGTTTCTCCAAGTGTACCTTAAATGAAAGAGCCTGTGCCTTAAACTGCTCTAGGACTTTGTTCACTGCTTTAGTATACACCAGAGCTGCATAGGGAAGAGATTGAAAAAGAACTATAAGGTACTGTCTCTTATTTCCAAGAGCGTCATTATATACTAGGGGCCCGGTGCACGAAATTCATGCACTGGGGGGGAAGGGGTCCCCTCAGCCCAGCCTGCCCCCTCTCACATACTGGGAGCCCTCAGGGGACGTCCTACTGATGGCTTAGGCCCCTTCCCCATGGGGAGCGGGCCTAAGCCACAGTCTGGCCTCCCTTTGTGGGAGGCGACTCGGCTGATCATGGAAAGGCACCAGCCCCATCACCCCACTGCTGCAGCCACTGCCAGTCGCCACAGCCACCAAGGTGTTTTCATCAACCCAGACTCCAGTTCCTTCACCATGAAAAAATGACAACTTTCTTTAGGCATTTTCAAGATGTGTCTTTCATAGGATATGACATTTCTTTATTTTTCTTTTTTATCCTCACCTGAGGATATGTTTCCATTGATTTTTAGAGAGTGTGGAAGAGAAAGGGAAAGACAGAGAGAAACATCAAAGTGAGAGGAACACTTTGATTGATTGCCTCCGGCATGAGCCCTGACCTGGGCCCTGGCCAGAGAGGAGCCTGCAATCTAGGTACATGTCCTTAATCAGAATATAACCCGGACCCTAGGCATTAGCCACTGAGCCAAACTGCCTAGGGAAAGGATATAATATTTCTTAGCCCTCTAGCAGCAGACCTTTGTTTTTTTTTCTCCAGGAGTGTGGGGGAAGAACCCTAGATTACTTTTTTGGATTCTTATACCCAAGTTACTAAGAACATTTACCAGTGGCGTACATGGAGCTTAGCCAATGAGCAGTCAGAAAAGATGTTTCCTCTATAGTTCACACCTATCTCCTCTGATTGCCTGCTCCACCCCTGCCAAGGCCTGAAGCCTCTGGCCCTGGGCAGGGGGCCCCCAGTTAGGTGTGATTGCCCTGCTCTGCCCCAGGCCAAGGCCCCAAGCCTCTGGCTAAGGATCCAAGGCTCGGATCTAGGGCAGGGGACCCCCAGCACGCTTGATTGCTCTGCTCCAAGGATGGGGCCCTGGGCGGTTGACCCCCAGAACATGCGATTGTCCTGCTCAGCCCCCGGCCAAAGCTGCAAGCCTCTGTTTGAGGCTCGGGCCCTGGGTGGGGGACCCCCAGCACGGGTGATTGCCCTGCTCCAACCCCGGCCAAAGTGCAAGCCTCTGGCTGATGCTCTGAGGCTGGGGCCCTGGGCAGTTGACCTCCAGCGAGGGCGTGAGCCTTGCTGCCCGCCCCCTGCTCCTGATAACTGATAGCATAGTGAAGGTACAGTAATTTCCATGTTTCTCTTTTATTAGATAGGATTAGAGGCCCAGTGCACAAATTCATGCACAGAGGGGTTCTCTCGGCCTGGCCAGCAATTGGGGCCAATCAGGGCCATCTTGCCCAGTCCCAATTAGGGCTGCCCAGTCCCAATTAGGGCCCCACAGCCTGCAAGAGGTACTGCAGGAGGTTGGACAGTCATGGGAGGTTTGCTGTGAAAGCGCACTGACCACTAGGGTGCAGCTCCTGCATTGAGCGTATGCCCCCTGGTGGTCAGTGCACATCATAGCAACCAATTGTTCGGTCGTAAGGTCGCTTAGGCTTTTATATATATACTAGGGGCCCATGCACGAAATTTGTGCACTGGGGGTGAATGGTCCCTCAACCCAACCTGCCCCCTCTCACATACTGGGAGCCCTCAGGGGATGTCCAACTGATGGCTCACTCCCAGCCTGCCCAAGGCCTAAAGCCTCTGAGGCTTTAGGCCTTGGGCACCCAGCTGTGGCCCTGCTCAGCTCAGCCCCGGCTGTCTGCGACCACCCGGCCTCAGGGACTGGGCGCTCGCTGCCACTTCTGCACACAGTGTCTGGGGGCCATGCACTCCTTGCCACCGCCACCATCGCTGCTGCTGCTGCCACTTCCCCTCACAGCGCCTGAGGGCTGGGAGCTCACCGCCACTGCCATTTCATCTCCACCCCCAGGGCCCGGGACTCATGCCACTTGGACCTGTCCCTGCTTCTGATTGGCTGGTAGCATAGCCAATCAGGAGCGAAGGTACAGTCAAATTTGCATGTTTCTCTTTTATTATATAGGATAGATATTTGTGTTAATCCTTACCCGAGGATATTTTCCATTGATTTTTTAGGGAGGTTAGATGAGAGGGGAAAGAGAGAGAAACATCAATGTGAGAGAAACACATCGATTGGTTACCTCCTGCACAAGCCCCGACCAGGCTCCGGGCCAGGGAGGAACCTGCAACCAAGGTATATGCCCTTGACCAGAATCGAACCCAGGACCTTTCAGTCTGCAAGCCGACACTCTTTCCAAACTGGCTAGGGCCTAAGAGCTTCATTAGAAAGGGACAAGACAATCAGAAATAAAACCCACCAGTAGCATGCATGCATGTGTTTAGGGTAGGAATTTTCAAGCAGTATGTCATGGCACACTGGTGTGCTATAAGAATTTTTAAAACGTGTAGTACTTGACTATTGAGACAGGGGCACTGACCTCTTGTCCTTTAGATTGTCAAATTAAAAAATGACAACAAGCAACAAAACAATAACTATCCAGTGTGAATGAATCAAAATTATACATATTTTTCTTTGTCAGATTGGCAAACAATATATTTTTTGGTATGCTGCAGAATTACGGTAATTAGTTTCTGGTGCCATGAGATGAAAAAGGTTGAAAATTGATTACTTAGGGGTTAAATCCTGCAACACAGATGAAAATGGACAGTTTTAAGAAAGGCAGATCAGCCCGTGGCTAGTGTGGCTCAGTGGTTGGGTGTCAATCTATGAACCAGGAGGTAATGGTTGATTCCCGGTCAGGGTACATTCCCAAGTTTTGAGCTCAATCCCCAGTAGGGGGCATGCAGGAGGCAGGCAGCCCATCAATAATTCTCTCTCATCATTGACGTTTCTCTCTCTCCTTTCCTCTCTGAAATATATATATATATATATTTATTTTTATTTTTATATATTTTTATATATATATTTCTATTTCTATTTCTATTCTATTTCTCCCTTCCTCCCTTCCTCTCTGAAATCAATATATATATTCATATATATCAATATATATATACAAATATATATACATATATGTATATATACTGTATAATCAATATATATTGTATAATCAATATATTACATATATATGTATATATATACACACATACATATCTGTATATCTATCTGTATCTAACCATATATATATATATATACACACATATATATATATGTGAAAGGCAGATTCATTTGGCCTGGAGCAGTCAGGCAAGACCTCAGAGCCCACCTCAGCTGATCCTTTTTGGGAGAAGTTAAGATTTAGACAGCGTGGGCAGAGAATGTAAGGGCATTCTGGGCACGTGGAACAGGAATAGTGAAGACACGGAGGTAGAGAGCTGCGTAGCCGTAAATGAATGGCATTCCATTTGGTTGGGATGGAGCGGAAATCAGACTAGTTCGCAGTTAAGCTTTGAGCGATGTACGATGGCTCAGAAACAAACATCCCAAGTTGAATTGACTCCATGGGATAAAGGACAGTTTTCTTAATAATAGTAACAATAGATGCTTATTGTTTACTAAGTTCTTTATATGTATCATGTCATGTCATTATCACAACTCTATGTGGTTAGTACTTTTAGTATTTCACAGATGAGGAAATGATGGTTTCAGAAAGCCGTGAATCTGCACGGGGTTATTTAGGGAGTCAAGTGGCAGTGCTCCTCACACTTGAGCTTGCATCAGCATCACCTGGAGGGTTTGTTAGAACACAGCTGTCTGGGCTTTACACCCAGCGTTTCTGATTCAGTCCAACTGGGGTGTGGCCTAAGAACTTGCCTGGCTAACAAGTTCCCAGGTGATGCTGATGCTGAGGGACCACACTTAGGTAAATAGTGAATTTGGGATTTGATCTCAAACATTTTTGTGTTCCAGCTTCATCTTTCAACCATGACGATCTGCCTCTTCTTTAAGAGTACAGCAGGTTCTCAGATAACGTTGTTTTGTTATATCATCGATGAGGTGCCATAGGAACCTAACGTTTGTGTCAATTAGCCTATGGTAAAATCAGTTTCATTGTACATCCTTGCACTTAAAGTCGCAGGACCTATTGATGATAAGTGAGGACTTACTGTTGCTTAGAGAGAGTGAAGTGAGGAGGAGAGTGGGCCAAATTAGTACACTTTTTTGTTACTTCTTTTGAGACAGGCAAGAAGTGGCTTGGGGCAGTAGTTCAGAGCAGCTAAACCAGTTGTTTCCAGTCCTCAGTGTGAAAGGAATCACCTAGTACGTTTTCGTAGAGTGGATTTCCTGCTCTCTCTCCCTACCCCTAAATCTGGGATGAGGCCCCAGCATCTGTATTTTGAATGAATAGCCCAGGTAAATCCATGGGTGCGCTGAAGGTGCACGTAGTGATGAAGAGAGCAGATGTGACCTGATATTAAAGGCCCAAGCAGAAAAGAATCCTGCTTTTCTACAGAAAGGAAAGGGAAGTCCAGCTTACTCTAAATCTGCAAGGTGCTCTTTCCCATCTCAGTCTTTCCAAAAACTGTGCAGGATGGATATTCCTGTATCCTTTCTGCAGATGAGGCAAATGAGACTTGGACAACTAAAAAGTTTACTTCTCAAATGCATGTGCTAGTCCTACACCACGCTGTGATAACTATTGCTTTAGTAGAGCAGTGATCCTCACATTTCAACACACCGAATCCCCTGAAAAGCTTGTTAAGAGTCTGCTGGGCTCCACCTTCACAGTTTATGATGAGGTAGGTCTGGGGTGAGGAGCAAGCATTTGCATTCCTAACAGGTTCCCAACTGATGCTGCTGCTGCCTGTCCTGGGACCACCTGGCAGGAACCTCTGCTTTAGAGTAATTGATACTGGCTGGAGGGAGTGACGGGGAGATCATCCTAAATATGTGTTGCAGCATTGTGCTGTCACTACAAAAACTCAGAGCATTTTTTTAAAAACTCTTGCTGTTGGACTACTTTTTTCACAAGCAATTACCCTTTGTGGCACTTTATTGAGCATTCCATCAAAAAGACAAAGCATGTCCTAACTGCTTTGGCTCAGTGGATAGTGTGTCGGCCTGGGGACTGAAAGGTCCCAGGTTCAATTCTGGTCAAGGGCATGTACCTTGGTTGTGGACACATCCCCAGTGGGAGATGTGCAGGATGCAGCTGATCAATGTTTCTCTCTCATTGATGTTTCTAACTCTCTATCCCTATCTCTTCCTCTCTGTAAAAAATCAATAAAATATATTTTAAAAACAAAAAACCAAACCAAAACAAAACAAAAAACCCCCAAAACAAAAAGACAAAACAGACCCCAGCTTGGGGTTCATAATGTGCTTCAACATTATAATTATAACTGAAATCCTTCACTAGCTCCTTCACTAGTCCCCTATTTTATGACTTAATAAATTGCCTACAGTATGTTTTGCAATCTTAGGTCTACCCAAACCAGGGCTAGCATAAAAATTCCAAAAGAGGTAATGACAAACTCTGGTCGTAGCTCTGAGCTCCTGGACCTTGTCAGTGAAATTACAAGGATAATGAAACATCAAGAAAAACA
This sequence comes from Antrozous pallidus, assembly GCA_027563665.1. Classification (NCBI taxonomy): domain Eukaryota; kingdom Metazoa; phylum Chordata; class Mammalia; order Chiroptera; family Vespertilionidae; genus Antrozous; species Antrozous pallidus. The sequence continues at coordinate 128,839,516 of CM050509.1, forward strand.
GTAGGGCAGTTGGAACCAACATCTTTTAAAAAAATCTTTTTATTGCTTTAAGAGAGAAAGGGAGCCAAAACCGGTTTGGCTCAGTGGATAAGTGTCAAGTCTGCGGACTGAGAAATCTCAGGTTCGATTCCAGTCTGGGGCATGTACCTTGGTTGCAGGCACATCCCCAGTAGGGGGTGTGCATGAGGCAACTGGTCGATGTTTCTCTCACTGATGTTTCTGTCTATCTCTCTCCCTTCCTCTCTGTAAAAAAAATCAATGAAATATATTAAAAAGAAAGGCAGAGAGAGGGAGGGAGGGGGAGAGAAAGAGAGAGAGAGAGAGAGAGAGAGAGAGAGAGATAGAGAGAGAGAGAGAGAGAGAGAGAGAGAGAGACATCAATGATGATAGAGAATCATTGATCAGCTGCCTCCTGCACACTCTACACTGGGTATCAATTGGAACAGTTGAAGCCATATCAGGCACATAAGGAAGAAATTCCCAGGCATGTGCCCTGACCAGGAATGGAACCATGACCTCCTGGTTCACAGGTTGATGCTCAACCACTGAGCTATGCCAGCTGGGTGGAATCAGCACCTTAGACTTAGCTCAACTAGTCCTCCCGTGGCACTGTTGATCTACAGGGTACGTGTCCTGAGACAGGCAGAATCACTCGCCTGTCTTGCAGTAAAGGAAAAGTCCAAGTGATTGTTTCGTAGGTTCCTTTTCATTAAAGCTGACATTTTTCTCAAAGGGTAACTCCGTTCTGATTTCCTATTTTTCTTCTCAGAAATGGGATTTATATTAATCTGTTTCCACAGTGTGTAGAGTTTCCAAATTCTTTCCTCAAAATCTACCTTAATGAATTTTGCTTCATTTGTGTGCCCCTTGCATTATAATTTATTTAACTTTTCTTTAATGTACTTTTTAAAAAACGTTGATGTTTTTAAAAGCTAACATCCGTCATTATCATTTATTGAAAATGATATTGCTGGCTATAAGTAGAGGGAAATTATAAAGTTTATATAAAACTACGTAAACTTTGTAAGATGTAACTATTAGATTTTACAAGGTTTATTTTTGTGCCACCTTTTTTGCACATCAACTGTACACAAAAACAGTACTAGTTGCCATAATTACTGGTGTTTAGTCATAGTTTGATTCTGTGCCATTTGCTTACCTTTGCTGAGCTGCCATTTGCCCTTCTATGAAATAAGGACAGTAAATCCACTCTCCCTTATCTCCCTCTCACAGTTGATGTGAAGATCAAGCAAAATATATGGACTTTGTAAATCATACGTACTTTTAATGCATTATTTAAGTACTAGTGGCCTGGTGCATGAAATTAATGCACATTAAAAGGGGATTAATTATAGGAAATAATGTAATATTGCTATTTGCCCTTTCTCTATAATAGAAGTGTCAGAGATGAAAATTAGTAAAATGTATATGAAAACCTTCCTCCTGTCAGAGTTTGGGGATCACCACAGGACCCAGAGTCAAGGCCCCGCCCACTCACATGCACCTCAAAATCACATGAGACCCAGACCCAGCTGGCGCCTGCCTCCATTGGCCTAAATGCAGACCTGGCCAGTCCCACCCTTGCCAAGCCCAGCCAGGCAGCGGACGTAGCTTAAGGTCCCCTGGCTCAGCACCAGGATGGGGGTTATGACCTGAAGTCCCCAGACCAGACCAGGGGAGGGAGCATGCCTTGAGGTCTCCCATCAAGGCCCACCAGGTGGGGGACATGTCCTGAGGTCCCCTGTCAAGCCTCGCCAGGTGGGGGGGCACAGCCTCAGGTCCCCCGCCCAGCATTGGGAGGGGAGCACAGCCTCAGGTCCCCCATCAAGCCCCACAGGCAGGGGGGTGCAGCCTCAGGTCCCTCGTCAAGCCCCGCTGGGTGGGGCTGCAGCCTGAATTCCTCTGACCCAGTACTGGAGGTGTACCTTGAGGTCCCCCATAAAGCCCCGCTGGGTGGGAAACACAGCCTGCAATCCCTTGTCAAGCCCTGCCAGGCAGGGGGGAATGCAGCCTCAGGTCCCCTGGCCCAGTGCTGGGGTAGGGGTTGTGGCCTGAGGTCCCCCAGTCTGGTGCCAGGGTGGGGGAGCGTGGCCTGAAGTCCCCTGTCAAGCCCCACCTGGTGGGGGGAGCGGCCTGAGGTCTCCTAGCCCAGCACTAGGATGGGAAGCGCACCTTGAGGTCCCCATCAAGGCCCGCCCCCCATGCAGGGGCAGGGCCTGAGGTTCCCTGGCCTGGCGCTGGGGCAGGGAGTGAGGCCTGAGTTCCCTGTCAAGCCCTGGCAGGTGGGAGGCATGGCCTGAGATCCCCTGTCAAGCCCTGCTCAATGGGGGGCATGGCTTGAGGTCCCCCGTCAAGCCTCACCAGGTGGGGGGCAGCACAGCCTCAGGTCCCCTGGCCCAGCACCAGGAGTGGGGCACAGCCTCAGGTCCCCCGACTAGTCCCACTGGGAGGGAGGCATGGTCTGAGTTCCCCTGACCCAGCACTGGGGTGCACCTTGAGGTCCCCCGTCAAGCCCCACTGGGTGGGGAGCACAGCCTGAGTTCCCCTGTCAATCCCGGCCAGGCAGCTCAGGTCCCCTGGCCTGGTGTTAGGGCCAGGGCCATGGCCTGAGGTCCCCTGGCCTGGCCCCAGGGCTGGGGGGCATGGCCTGCGGTCTCCCGGCTTGGTGCCAAGGCGAGAGGCATGGTCTGAGGTCCCCTGTCAAGCCCTGCCAGGCAGGGGTGTGCGGTCTGAGGTGCCCCTGCCTGGTGCCAGGGTTGGGGGCATGACCTGAAGTCCCCTGTGAAGCCCCACCTGCTGGTGAGCATGGCCTGAAGTCCCCCAGCCTGGCACTGGGGTGGGAGGAGCAGCTTGAGGTCCCCTAGCCCAGCAACAGGACGGGAAGCGTGCCTTGAAGTCCCCCATCAAGTCTTACCAGACAGGGGGGATGGCCTCAGGTCCCCTGGCCTGGCAGGGGGGAGCAGGGGGCGTGGTGCGAGGTTCCCTGTCAATCCCTGCTGGGTGGACATAAAGTTCCCTGCTGCCGTGGCCAGTGCATCTGGACCCACACACTCCATCATGGGGCGCCACCACATGGACATAAGGTTCCTTGCCACAGCCAGTGCATCTGTATCTCTGAGATGGCACCTGTCAGTCTGCAGCTGGGAGATTTGGTATGGGGGCAACTCGGCCCATATCCTCCTTGGCCGGGGAAGATTATTAATCCACCCGAGGAGCTGGAGAAAGCTCATGGAAAGAAATGATACTTTGTGAAGTTTTTTGGCATGGAGGACCATGCCTGGATTGAACTTGGAACAGTAGAGGCCGTATCAGGCACATAAGAAAGAAATGATGAAGAAGACCAAGGGCCTATGTCTGCTAAGCACCCCCCCACTCCAGTTTTTTTTAATTTCTTTATTAATTAAGGTATTACATGTGTCCTTATTTCCTCATTACTCCCCAACCCCCCATTCATGCCCTTATCCCCCTGTCGTCTGTGTCCATTGGTTAGGCTTATATGCACACATATAAGTCCTTTGGTTGATCTCTCCCACTTACCCCCACCCTCCCCTACCTTCCCTCTAAGATTTGATGTTCTGATCAATGCTTCTCTGTCTCTGGATCTGTTTTTGTTCATCAGTTTATGTTGTTCATTATAATCCACAAATGAGTGAGATCATGTGATATTTATCTTTCTCTGCCTGGCTTATTTCACTTAGCAAAATGCTCTCCAGCTCTATCCATGTTGTTGCAAATGGTAAGAACTCCTTCTTCTTCTTCTTTTTTTTTTACCAGTCTTAATTCTTCTTAACATTTTTTTCTTGGTTAAAAATAAAACAATACATATTTGCTAGGTCATGATTTCCATGGTTCAGAAGTCCGAGCTTGGCTAAGCTGAGGCCTCTGTCCAGGATCTCACAAGGCTGCATTCAAGGTGTCACCCAGGACTCACTTCTTATCTGGAGGCTTGACTGATCCTAGGTCTACTTTTGAGCTCACTCAGGTTGTTGGGAGATTTTATTTCCTTGCAAATGTGAGACCAAGGAGCTAGCTTCTTGCTGGTTGTCAGGGAGAGGTCACCCTCAGCTCCTGGAGGTCACCTGCAGTTCCTTGCCATGTGGCCCTCTCTACAGGCCCTTTCACAACACGGCAGCTTGCTTTTAAAAAACAAACAAAAAAAAAACACAACAACTTTGTTTTCGAGAGTATTACAGAAGTCCCCCACCTCTTCTTCCCCTTCTCCACTGGTTCCTACCCCACCCCAGGCCTTCACCACACTATTATCTGTGTCCATGGGCTATGCATATCCTATATAATAGAAGCCTAGGTGTCATCATGCAATGTTGTCACAAGATGGCGACCACAAGATGGCTGGCAGGGAAGGGCAGTTATAGGCGATCAGGCCAGCAGGGGAGGGAAGTTGGGGGTGAGTGGGCCTGCAGGGGAGTGCAGTTGGGGGCAACCAGGCTGGCAGGGGAGGGCAGTTGGGGGCTACCAGGCCTGGAGGGGAGGGCAGTTGGGACAACCAGGCCAGCAGGGGAGGATAATTGGGGGCCATCAGGCTGGCAGGGGAGGGCAGTTAAGGGCAAGATCAGGCCAGCAGGGGAGAGCAGTTGGGGGTGACTAGGCCTGCAGGAAAGGGCAGTGGGGGCGATCAGGCTGGTAAGAGAGGGCACTTGTGGATGACTGGACCAGCAGGGGAAGGCAGTTGGGGCCATCTGGCTGGCAGGGGAGAGCAGTTGGGGGCGATCAGACCAGTAGGGAAGCAGTTAGACATCAGTGAGGCTGGCAGGGGAGCAATTAGGGGACAATCAGGCTGACAGGCAGAAGTGGTTAAGGGCAATCAGGCAGGCAGGCAAGCAGTTAGGAGCCAGTAGTCCCAGACTGTGACAGGGATGTCCCAGATTGGAGAGGTGAGGGACAGCCTCTCTATGCACAAATTCTATGCACTGGGCCTCGTGTGTGTGTGTGTGTGTGTGTGTGTGTGTGTAATAGAGAAATATGCTAATTAACTGGTATGCCGTAAAGGGTCGACTGGACAGGAGGAGGTTGTATATGCAGTATCGGGGGTGGGGCATCAGGGGCCTCAACACCTGTGCTGGGGGAGGGCCTGATCAGCAGCGGCTGAGGCTGCTTCAAGGGTCAGAGAGGGAGGGAGGGCCAGACCTGTAGCACCTGTGGCTGCTGCAGGCCCTGGGAGCAAGGCAGGGACAGACCAGCAGTGGCTATAGCTGCTACGGGGCTCAGGGAGGGGGGCAGGGCTGGACCAGTGTCTTGAGGGTGGGGAGTGCCACGTGATTTCAAATCATGCCCTGGGCTCCTAGTATGTAAATTCTTTGGTTAATCTCTTCCCAACCCACCCCTTTCCCTCTGAGATCCATCAGTCTGTGCCATGCTTCCATGCCTCTGGACCTATTTTATTCATCAGCTTATTTTGTTCATTAGATTCCACATATAAGTAAGATCATGTGATACTTGTCTTTCTCTGACTAGCTTATTTCTTAGTATAATACTCTCCAGGGCCCTCCATGCTGTCTCAAAGAGTAAGATATTCTTCTTTTTTACAGCTGCATAGTATTCCATTGTGTGAATGCACCACAGCTTTTCTGTCTACTCATATACTGATGGGCACTTGGGACTTTCTGTGCCTTCTGAACTTGTGTGACTTTTTCTTTCACCAGCTTAGGGAAGTTTTCTGTCATCATTTCTCCAAACAGATTCTCTATCCCTTGCTCACTTTCTTTTCCCCCTGGTATCCTATGATACATTTCATGTCCCAAAGTTCCCTTAAACTATCCCCATGCTTTTAAAGTATTTTTCTTTTTGCTGCTCTGATTGTTTTTTCTACCTTGTTTTCTAATTTGCTTATTTGATTCTCTGCCTCATCAAACCTGATTTTAATTCCTCCAGCATATACTTGATGTCAGATACAGTATTCATTTTTGCCTGTTTCTTGCTTATAGTTTCTATCTCATTTATCATGCTGATGTAGTTCTTGTTAAGTTCCTTATAGTTAAGTTCCTTGAGCATCTTTATAACTATTACTATGAACTCTATGCCTGATAACATACTTATTTCCATCTCATTTAGGCCTTTTTTTTCCCCCTGGTGATTCCTCTTCTTTAATTTGCATGTTGTTTCTTTATCTCCCCATTTTAGTTGTCTCTTTTTTGTATCTGTATTAGATATACTTGTTATGACTCCTGGTCTTAATGGGGTGGACTTTTGCAGTAAATGTCTTGTGGGCCTAGTGGTGCAGTCTTCTTGTACTACTAAGCTTGATATTCTAGGAGTGACCCTTTTGTTGGTTATTTGGGCTGTCCTGTTGTAATTGGGTCTTGATTGTTATTGTCCTGTTCATGCATGGACTCTCCTCTCAAGCTGGCTAACTGTAAGGCTCAACCACAACCAGGTTGTATGAGCTGTTTTATAGGTGCTGACAGGGCAAAACCAAACCAACAGCAAGCAAACAAAGACATCCTATATAATAAAAAGGTAATATGCAAATTAACCCTGGTGCTGTCATGCTGTCACAAGATGGCTGTGCCCACAGTGGAGGCAGGATTCCTGTAATGAGCAATCAGCAGGGACCTGAGGCTGCATTTACTGCCCTGGCATTGGGCTGGGGGACCTGAAGGTGTGCCAGGGGAACCTGAGGCTGCACCCCCACCCAGTGTGCACAAGGGGACCTGAGGCTGCACCCCCCACCTGGCGAAGCTTGATGAGGGACCTGAGGCTGTGCCCTCCACCAAGCGGGGCTTGACAGAGGTGGAGCCAGCCAGGTCTGGATCTCGCCCAATGGGGGTGGGACTGGATGGGTGTGGATCTTGTGCGATTTTGAGGCACACACAGGTAGGTGGGTACTTGACTCTGAGTCCCGTGATGCGCCCCAGACTCTGACAGGAGAAAAATTTCCATATAAATTTTACTAGTTTTTTCATCTCTGACACTTCTATTATAAAGGGCAAATAGCAATATTAAAATATTTCCTCTAATTAATTCTCTTTTAATGTGCATGAATTTTGTGCACCAGGCCACTAGTATAAATATCCCAACAAAAAAGCAAAACAACCACAAAAGAGGAGAGAATTAGGAAAGAGAAAAGAGAACAAGAATAATAAAATAGAAAAAGATAATGTTACTAATAGTAAAGTAAGAAACAGAAAATAAAAAGAATACTGGAAGAGAAAAGGGGCAGCAAAAAGATTCTGAAAGGAAAGAATGGAGAGCAAAAAATAAGAGTAGAGTAGGAAAAGGGAAACAGAAAAAGACAAGAAGACAGAGAAAGAAAAAAGTTATGCAAAGGTCAAAAGGAGAGAAAAGTAAAGCAAAAGAATGGGAAAAAAAAAGAAAGAAATCGTAAGAAAAGGAAGAATGCCAGTAAGAGATATGAAAGAAATAAGAGAAAAGAGAAAAATAATAATAATAATAATAAATATCAAAGCAATATAAAGGAAAAAAGACATCCAAGTGAAGTTTGTCTAGGGCTCGTGGTCAGCAAACTGCGGCTTGCCAGCCAAATGCGGCTCTTTGGCCCCTTGAGTGTGGCTCTTCCACAAAATACCACGGCCTGGGCGAGTCTATTTTGAAGTGGCGGCAGAAGTTTAAGTTTAAAAAATTTGGCTCTCAAAAGAAATTTCAATCGTTGTACTGTTGATATTTGGCTCTGTTGACTAATGAGCTTGCCGACCACTGGATCCTCTAGACTGATTAGGTTGTCTGAGGCTGATGGTTTTGTCTGCTGCTATTAGGCCTCCTGGGAGGTACTTTTGTGTCAGCCAATGTCAGGCGCTGTCCAACTTTGGCTCCCGATTTCCTGTTATAGCTGTGGTCAGTCTGTGGCTCTCTGAGGTCCACCTCCACATATCAGCTACTCCAGTTGCCCCTGGGGTTGCCTGGTCTTCCTCCAGTATCTTCCAAAGAGAGTCTCTCGGCGGAGCCAGGCTAGCCTAGCTAGGGCCCTCTGCTTAGAGATTACACTGTCAGGCACTCTGAGGGGAAATTAGTCTCTGCTTCAAAGCCAAACTCCTCAGTGTCTACCAGAGACTCCAACTCTGATTCCCCCTGAGGTGGCCTGGTGCAGGCTTAGGTTGGGTGCAGCCTGCCCCCTTTTCAGCATGAACAGTTTCAGCTGCCCGGGGCTTAGTGGGACTGATCAAAACAGGCTCTAGTTGACAATGTTGCCAGCACAGCCCACAGGAGGCGTTTAAGCATTTTCTCCTGGTCCCAGACAATAGCCTCTGAAGTTCTCACTCTTGGGATGTCCCACTCTGAGCTGTTCTCCTGACCCTCCACCAAACTGCAACGGGGGCGGGGGCAATCTGGGACTTCAGAGAGCTGATCCAAACCGTCTCCTGTTGGGGGTTAAGTTCAAAGCCTGCAGGAGGGGGACACACTGTTCTGCCTCTACTTCTCAGGACTGTCAGGGAGCTCAGATCAGCCTCCCCACCAGGTACTCACAAAGCCCAGCCCTTGCTCATCTATCTCCCCAATAGAAGCCTTCCCAGGGGATACCATCCCAATATCCCTGCTCTTGTGAGGACCCGGCGCCCTCATGCCACAGGTCCAAGCAGAAGGGGTTACAAAGTCAGGCCCGCACAGGACCCGGATCTCTCTGCTCAGCTGGTCTCAGTAAAGTGGGGGATCGAGAATCCCAGCTCCACTTGTGCTCCCACCTCTCCACAGCGCAGGTCAGAAATCCCCCATCTGCCCTGCCACCAGCTCCACAGGATGGGCAGTCCGTGCAACCCTGCACCTGAGGTGAGAGACTCCTCTCCCCCTCCCCCACGCCACACAGTGTAGTCGGTTTGGCGAGGGCTCTGCACAATGCCTTCCAGGAAAGCAGAGGGTCCATCAAAGTCACTGCTGGGTACAACCCTCGGGCCCCTTATTCTTGGAGCCAAACACTACAGCGCAGCCTTTCCAGCAGTCCGAGCCCAGGGTGACCCTCTCTGGCCAAGGCTGCTAGCGATAGGTGTGCTCTCTTACTGGGAAGGAAAAGTCCCAACCTCCTAGACCAGTGGTGGGCAAACTCATTAGTCAACAGAGCCAAATATCAACAGTACAACGATTGAAATTTCTTTTGAGAGCCTAATGGTTTAAACTTACACTTCTTCTAACACCACTTCTTCAAAATAGATTCGCCCAGGCCGTGGTATTTTGTGGAAGAGCCACACTCAAGGGGCCAAAGAGCCGCATGTGGCTCGAGAGCCGCAGTTTGCTGACCATGGGCCTACGCAGACAGAGTTTTCCCGGTTCCCTCTGTCCGCTGCCGTATGGGCTCTCTTTCTAGTCTGGGCTGCTCCAGGTTTGGGATCCCTGAGTGGGATTGTGAGCCCACACTCTCTAGGGGGTGGGGTTGGGGGGGAGGGAGAGCTTTGCCACCAATATCAGCATCTCAGTTGAGCACCAGCTCCGGGGAGGGGGGTCTCCCCCTTTCTGAGCAACTCCCCTTCTCTTCCCATTCTCCACATGGTTTCTTCAGTGCTCCTCAGATACAATATGCCCAATCAGCTGCACTTCTCTTTGTTGTTGTTGTGTTGTTGTTTTTTCAAGCTGACTGGACAGTGTTTTAGCTGTAAATCCAGCAGGTGGCTGGGAACAAGGGCACGCAGTCTCCTGTTAGGCTATAAGCCACCTTGCCTCATTCTGGCAGCTTGCTTCTTCACAACCACCAAGTGATATACTGTAACGTCATCATGGGAGCACCATCTCTCGTCTTTGCCAGACTGTACTCATCAGAAGCAAGTCACAGATCCCACTCCCGCTCCAAACAGAGAGGGGTCGCACAAAGGTGCAAACACCAGCCGGCGGAAATCATTGGGAGACAGACACCTTAAGGTCTCTAAACTACGGCCATGGAATAGCTGTGCTCTGCCTTGTGATAATTGCCAATCCCGCAGCTTCACACGCCAATATCGCCCAACATAGATATTCTGCAGAGTCCCCAGATACCTAAAAAGGATGTCCAGAGGACCCTCAAACAAAGGATTAAAACAAATCAATATATGAACTAATTTTCAAAAGCCACATCTATTCTTTCCTTTTTAATTATTTGAATGATAGGGCTTCCTATCATTCATTTCACTTATAAATAGTTGTTAGTATATACTAATATATAAAATAACTTGTTTTAAAGCACTATCACTATACCATTATCTCACCTGAAAAATTACCAGTAATGCTTTAATATCATCAAATATTCAGTGTTACAATTCTTAGTTGTCTTATGTCATAATTTATATATAGTTTGTTTGGACCCAAATCCAAATAATGTCTATACATTATAATACATTGATGTGTCTTTTAAATTTCTTCTAATCTGCAAGTCCTCCTTCAATACTTTTTTTTTCTTGAAGTTTATTAAGACGCAGGATTCCTTTTTTTTTTTTCCTTTTGGTCCTGTAGAGTTTCCCAGTCTGGAAACTGCTGACACATTACAGTTGTAAAAGTGAGCTTACTGCAAAATCAACTGCACAAATACTAGTAAAAGATTTCCTAAATGGCCTTTATCCTCAGTAATTATATCATCTTTCTTTACTTTTCTTTCCTCCCTGCTTCCTGAATCCATTTATCTTGATCACCTCTGAATCAATAAGGAAAAGTTCTGCAAAATTGCCATCTGCTTTCCTCTGGGGTTTACAACTTAAAACAAATTTTCCTCAATTGAATTCAAATTGAATAAGAGCATTGAAACCAAGGATCCCTCATTAGGCAGTTTGTTATTTCAAAGCATTTTCTATTTAATGTGCCTTATTTAGAATGCAGGATAATCCTGTGAAGGCAATTCTGTTTGTTCAAAATGGTATATAATTGGAAATAATTGCAATATCCTGTCTGACATAAAGTCTCAAGTTTTTTCATTAGAGAAATTAAATTTATTAGAAATATTTTACCATCTGAATCTATTAATGTAGCATTTCTTTTAATTTATGTTCCAAATTAATGAGGTTGTACCACATCAAAAAATAATCACAACTTTAAATCTAAAGATCACTCAACCCAAGTTTGCATTGATTTCTTTTTTTAAATGTATTTTTATAGCATTAGCATAATTCATGCATGTAGTTTAAAAAGTCCATAAGACTCTTAGGCTTGCCAAAACCTGTTTGGCTCAGTGGATAGAGCGTTGGCCTGTGGACTGAAGGGTCCCAGGTTCGATTCCGGTCAAGGGCATGTACCTTGGCTGCGTGCACATCCCCAGTAGGGGGTGTGCAAGAGGCAGCTGATGGATGTCTCTCTCTCATCAATGTTTCTAGCTTTCTGTCCCTCTCGCTTCCTCTCTGTAAAAAAAAAAAATCAATAAAATATATTTTTTAAAAAACTCTTAGGCTTACAACAAACACAAACCAGTAGTCCCTTTGCTTACATGCCCCACCTGAAGTCTGGCTACCTGTAGACAGACACTCTGCATTTGAAAATCACCTTTCCAAAATGTTATGGACCTCTCTCATTCACTGTCATTGCCTTCCTTATTTCCTCTGCCCTTGGGTATTCTACCTTTTCCATTTTTTCTCTGTAATTTTTGTGTTTGGGAGGAAATGGAGGGGTGTGTGTGTGTGTGTGTGTGTGTGTGTGTGTGTGTGTTCAGTTTTCCATATTTAGCTTGTAGTTTGCCATATTTTCACTTTGTAGTTCCTTCGTTGAGAGTCCAGAATGGTGTAAGAGTTGGCGCCCAAGCCCCGCACCCCCAAATATAGCACTCTTATTTGAGGGGATAAGTCTTTGGGATGACACAAAAGTATTATCCTGCATTTTCTAGCCCGCATTTCCAGTCTCCTAACTTCCAGTCGGCTGTAGTGAAGCGAGTCCCTCTTCCTCATGGAATGGTACTTGTGAGAGCTCTGCATGCCTCTGTGTCTGCTGTGGCCTCTTCACTCTTGTCCATATTCCTTAAGCAGAACCCTAGTGTTGGTCGCTCGCCTCCAACCCTGAGGCCCACCCCCACACGTAATTTTGTACCCCAATTCTCCTTTCTTTGGGGCACGTGAGTACCCCTCCCATATCATTCATGGATACCAAAGAGGTTAGGGAGTGACCCTTGTGCAGTAGTATGCCCCCGAGAGTGACTGCAGGCTGCCAGTGTGACTTGGAGCTTGGAATAAAGGTGCACAACTGTCTCTCTAAAGGTACATAGCTACTCCTGCACAACACTGTCTCTGGGGACAGGACTCAGGGGTCTTCATTCAAACTGCCAGAATCAAGGATGAAGTCATTTGTCCTTTTCCTTGAGCTCCTCAGTTCCTCCTGCCTTGACATTCCCACCGGGCTGACTCTGCCAACCCTGTGGTTATTCCTGGTCTGCCTGAGTGTGCTGGCTCCACGCTGGGTCAAGAGAAGTCCCCAGTGCTCCGTGTTGGTCTTTCTTGTTGCCTAAAGATGTGTGTTCTGGGTCAGTCTTAATTTTGCTATGCTTCTATTCCGCTCTGATGTCTTCAGAAGAACCTCTTTGTAAAATTAATTTCCTGCGTGAATATGAAATTGGTGGCATGGAGACCTTGTGTGTTATCCAGGTAAACCTTCCTGCAGTGCCATCCTGATGGGAGACTCAGGTACCTAGGATTTCCTCTTCGGCAGTTCTTGATGCTTTCTCTCTCCCACAGTTGACAGACCCGTCAGAGTGTATGCTGATGGGATATTTGACCTCTTCCACTCGGGCCATGCAAGAGCACTTATGCAAGCAAAGACACTGTTTCCCAACAGCTACTTACTAGTTGGAGGTAAGAAGTGCATTTTCTCTTTGTCTATAAAACTCCTTTATAATGTGCTTCCTCTGCAGCAGTGGTCGCCAAATATCAACAGTACAATGATTGAAATTTCTTTTGAGAGCCAATTCTTTATTTTTTATATATTTTATTGATTTTTTTTTTTTTACAGAGAGGAAGGTACAGGGATAGAGAGTTAGAAATACCAATGAGAGAGAAACATGGATCGGCTGCCTCCTGCACACCCCCTACTGGGGATGTGCCCTAACCAAGGTACATGCCCTTGACCATAATCGAACCTGGGACCCTTCAGTCTGCAGGCCGACACTCTATCCACTGAGCCAAACCAGTTTCAGCGAGAGTCAATATTTTAAACTTAAACTTCTTCTAATGCCACTTCTTCAAAATAGACTCACCCATATTTTGTGGAAGAGTCAGACTCAATGGGCCAAAGAGCCGCATGTGGAAACAGGGCCCCTTTCAGAGTTTTATTAAAATTTCACATTGTTAATGCTCCCAATTTAGCCCATATTGACTCACAAGTTTGCTGCCTGAAATTTAAAATGAGGTTTCAAAAACTGAGATGGAATTATAAAATGTTATTTATACATCACTAATCCCCAGAGAGAGATGGGAGATTTATGCTTTATTTCTTTTTTCCATTAATCCTCACCAGAAGATATTTTTCCATTGATTTTTAGAGAGAGTGGAAGGGAGGGGAAGAGACAGAGAGAGAAACATCATGTGAGAAAGTTACATTGATTGGTTGCTCCCCCCCCCACCCCCCGTAATCCCCATCCTGGGCACAACCCAACCAGGGCTAGGGATTGAGCCTGCAACCGAGATAACTGCGCTTGACCAGAATTGAGCCCGGGACCCTTTAGTCTGCAGGCCGACACTCTATCCACTAAGCCAAACCAGCTAGGGCTACTGCCTGTTTTCCATTAATGCTTTTCTTCTTGTGTTTGAGACTTGATCCAATTTATGTTTCTAGAATTTTTAGAGGGTTAGGAGAAAAGAAATATTATTTGGATATCAAATATTGGAGAGCTGAAAGTGGTTCAGAATGATTAAGGTTAAACAAGGTCATTGTCTATTTCCTTTGTGTGACCCACAGCGCTGAGAATGATATACTAACATCAGTGGCCTATATTCAGTGAGTTGAATTTATACACAGTGTGTTAAAGAAATAGTTAACTATTTATTGAGATCCTACTATGTGCCAGGCATTTTTCTATTTTCTCTCCTTGCTTAACATATCAATTCTTCTTCTTTTTTCACATTTTTAGTGGTTGACCTAGAATTTGCAATATACATTCTAACTAAGCCAAGTCCACTTTCAAATAACACTATACCAGTAGTTTAAGTTCCTTATAATAACAAAATATTTCTAATTCCTCCCTCCTATCCCTTCAATTATTGGTGTTATTCATTTCACTTATATATAAGCATATAAATATGTCATACATAATTGACTGCATTCTTGCTGTCATTATTTAGAACAAAGTGTTATCCGTTAGATGAATTAATAAGACAAATAAAAATTATCTTAACTTATTCATTATCTAATGTTCTTTCTTTATGTAGATTCAGATTTCTGACATAATTTTCCTTCTCTCTGAAGAACTTTTTTTCCCCCTTCTGCAGACCTTTTTAAAACATTTTTTGCAAAGCAGGTCTACTGGAAACAAATTTCCTCAATTTTTGTTTGAGGAAGTCTTTATTTCTCCTTTCCTTTTAAAGGATAATTTTGCAGGGTACAGAATTCTAAGTGGGTAGGTAGGTTGTTTTCTCTCAACACTAAATATTTCTTTATTGTCTTCTTGCTTGCATTGTTTTTATGGAGAAGTCCAATGTAATTTTTAACCTTGCACTTCTAATTGGTAAGATGTTTTTTTCCCCCTTTTCTGGTGTGTTTTGAAATGTTTTCTTTGGCATTTGGTGTTAAATGAGATCAGCGGGAGCTCATTATTTGTGGATGAATTTATTATTACTAGAATGAGACATAGTTTAACATTGGTTTTATTCCTAAACTAGAGGCCTGGTACACGACATTCATGCACTGGATGAGGAGAGGATCCCTCAACCTGGCCTGTGCCCTTTTGCAATCCAGGAGCCCTTGGAGGATGTCTGATTGATGGCTTAGGCCTGCTTCCTGCCTAAGCTGCAGTTGGATATCCTTAGTGCTACCACAGAGGCTGGAGAGTGCCTTCCCCCACCGCAGGCCACTGCATGAGCCTGGCTTCTGGCTGAGTGGCGCTCCCCCTGTGGGAGCACACTGACCACCAGAGGGCAGCACCTGCATTGAGAGTCTGCCCCCTGGTGGTCAGTGTGCATCATAGAGACCAGTCATTCTGCCATTCTATTTGTATATTACCCTTTTATTATACAGGATTTTCTTGTTATAAATGTAAGTGCTGAAGTATTTTGTTCACACAAATATTTAAATGGGAATGAAAGAAGTTTGCTATTATGATACCACTCAGTTATTGAATTCATGAGTTAATTTGCAAAAGTCACAAAAATAATTTATTTCTATTGTCAAAAATAATAATTATAATGGTCTATCCAGTGACGATTTATTGAGATCTCCTTTCAATTTTCTTGGAAGCAATGGATATGAAATGACCTGACCTACAAAAAGATTTATTACCAAGCTATTAGAATTATTTGCTTTCTCTCCTTCTGGGAAGTATAAGAAAAAGACTTTACCAAGACTTATCAGATGACTCTTAATTATAACCCTTACCCTTTTACTTGAAAGCAATTTACTCACCCCATGGAGCTTATGCCCTGCTGAGGAATACAGCCAGAGGTTATTTCAATGCCCGAGCTTAACAGGCAGCCAGCAGGTGGAGGTGGATATTGGGGTGCCTTGGGACCTTTGCTGACCTGTCCCTGGGACCAGTGCTGGTAAAAGCCAGCCGTAGTGTGCAGCTTAGTCCTTCCTCCATGCACCCAGGCCAAGCCAAGGCAGCCACAAACTGGGGCTCATTTGTAGCTCCAAACAGGTTGCCAAGGACCGACCAGTCACAGCCAGTGTCTTGCATTGGCTTGCACCAGAGTCCCTCCCAAGAAGCCCCAGAAATCAACACAGCCAGTGGCCAGCTTCAGACAACATCAGAGCAGGATCCAATAAGCTTCACACACAGCATGCCCAAAGGGAGATCTTGGCAAGCACCAGACCCTGCTGAGGCGAAATCCACTTAGTGTGATCAGTAACTACACAGCAGCTTGCATACTGTGGTCAGGGTTGAGCCTCACGGCCGGCCAGCCTGAGGGTCTATCCCACACATGAATGGGTCAATAGGAATCAAGACTCAATTACAACAGGAGGGCTCACGTCACCCACACAGGGACATTCCCAGAGCACCCATCTAGAGGATCAAGGAGCCTGCACCACTCAGTCCCACGGCACACCTACCACATAAGGCCACCCTGCCAACACGGAGAGAGAGAGCAGATATCCCTAATACATAGAAACAGACACAATTTGAAAATGGTTTTCTGCAAGCTTATCTTGCTTGTATTATTTTAGTGAATTAAAACTATCCAGTGTAAAGATGTTTTCTCCATTTTATTATTATTTTTTAAATATATTTTATGGGTAGGGGAGGCCAGGGGGAGGTCAATGGGGGGGGGGAAGGAAACATATGTACTACTATTTGTAATACTTTAAACAATAAAAAATATATATTAAAAAATAAAATAAAATATGTTTTATTGATTTTTTTTACACAGAGGAAGAGAGAGGGATAGAAAGTTAGAAACATCGATGAGAGAGAAACATCAATTAGCTGCCTCCTGCACACCCCCTACTGGAGATGTGCCTGCAACCAAGGTACATGCCCTTGACTAGAATTGAACCTGGGACCCTTCAGTCTGCAGGCTGACGCTCTATCCACTGAGCAAACCAGTCAGGGCTGTTTTCTCCATTTTAATTTAAAACTTCAGTCATTTAAAAACAACTCAAGAAATTAAAATTTATATTGGAGAGCTTGTTGGTTTGTTTTAATTGTTTAAGGATTTGATTCACCGAATACCCATTTCTGCCTCAGAGGAGGGGAATAAAAGATAATAATAAACCCAATGCTACTCAGACTACAGCAGACACAAACATTGCCCCATAAATGTGGGTTTGTGCTCTATGGTATTTTAATTGAAATGAAATATTCTCCCTGACTGGTAGGAAATTTAGTCTAGTCCTTGTTGGGCTCTCTTTAGCTCCCCAGAGTCAAACAAAATTTCAAAATATTTACAGAAACAAGAGAGGGGCTTCCACGCTTCAGCCCACAAAATGATTAGAAGGGAGCAGGCCCACTGGGCCAGGTGAGGCACCTGTGGTCGGTGCCCAGGCGGAACCCAGTGCTCAGGGCAGCTTGGTCCTCATTCCCAGAGGCCCTGCCGCTGGCACCTGCTGCCTTGGGCTCCTCAGACCTTTGGAGGAATTCCTCCTCATTTGGAGGAATCCTCTCTCTGTGTCTTCCTTACAGAAACCCACCAAGGATCTCTGGCTGTAGGGAAACAGTAGCCAGAAGGGCATGCTGTCTGCCAGCAACATGAACTTCACAACTTTTGTGGGGGTAAGGGGTGCTGCCAAGAGGCTGGAGACCTGCTTGGAGTGGGGGCAGGGAAAAAACAGAGCCCCCAAACACAAATGAATATTGCCATCAGTGGTCCTATATTTCTACTACTATTAATAAATGACAGCCTGGCCAGCATGGCTCAATGGTTGAGCATTGACCTGTGGACCAGGATGTCATGGTTCCATTCCCGGTCAAGGGCACATGTCCGGGTTGTGGGTTCGATCCCCAGTGTTGGGTGTGCAGGAGGCAGCCGATCAATGATTCTCTCTTTCTCTCCCTCTCCTTTCTTCTTTGAAATCAATACAAATATATTTAAAAATAAATAAATAAATGGCAAATGTTACTGAGCAAAATACAGATGATCAAATTTAATTATCAAAACTTTGCCATGTTTTAAAGACAGACAATAGGCTTAGAGAGTTTGAGTAACTTTCCCAGGGACAACAGAGCTGGCATTAGAACCCAAAGCAAATCCAAAGTTCAACCCCTATATTTTTTTCTCCTGAGAGGTAGTGGTAATATTTTTAATTTAAATTTTTTTCATAAAAATAAAAAATATATTTTTTCAATTATACTTCAATTAGTGATTAGACAGTAATATACACTGAATGGTCAGATTATGATGATCTCTGAACACATAATAATCTGGCCATTCAGTGTACACCCTATATAATAAAAGGCTAATATGCAAATTGTCCCCTCAACCAGGAGTTCAACCGGCAGGCAGGCTGGCCAACCGCCTATGTCCTCCACTTCTGGCCAGCTGGCCGGACCCCACCCATGCACGAATTCATGCACTGGGCCTCTAATATATATATACACTGAGTTGCCAGATTATGCGTTCAGAGATCATAATAATCTGGCCACTCAGTGTATCTTATGAAGTAATCAACCAATAAGTGTAGGGGTACTGTTAATATTTGGAGTACAGTGAGCTGCCAGGATAGGTTAGCTGCAGTGTGAGCTCCCAGACAGCTCAGTGAATTCATCCATGGAACACCATGGCTCCGAGTTCTCCATCTGGTTGTCAGAGTGCATTTGCCAAGACTCAAGAACAACAGTGCTGCTCTGGGTGTAATTAATGTTTAGACAATAACTGGTCAGCATGTTCAGCTGCTTCTTGAGGTCACTTCTGGGGTATGAAAATAGGACCCTGTATTGGCATAAACAGGCTGTTTGTTTTCTCTATGCTTGGTCAAGAGGCCATTTCTCTGCCATCTAGAAGTTATACCAAATTGTTCAGGTGCAGGTTCAAAAGAGGAGTGGGATATAACCCAGCCTAGTTTTATGTTCTGTTTTGCTATTGTTATGCTATATCTTCATGCGAGGATATTTTCCCATTGATATTTAGAGAGTGGAAGGAGGTGTGTGTGTGGGGGGGAAGAGACAGAGAAAGAAACATCTGTATGAGAAAGACACATTGATTGGTTACCTCCAGCAGGCTCCCAGACCAGGGCTGGGGATGGAGCCTGCAATCAAGGTAGGTGCCCTTGATGGGAATCAAACACTGGGACCCTTCAGTCTGCAGGCCAATGCTTTATCCACTGAGCCAAACTGGCTAGGGCTAGTTTTGTGTTCTTTAAAATAGAAAATTGATGGATCTGAAATCCATTTCTGCTCAATATGATTACTGAGGTAGTATTTTAGTCCAGTCCTAAAAGAACATTTAAAGTCTTAGATCAATGTTTAAATTGTATAGCTTGGCTCATAAATGATTCCTATTTAGGAAATCAAAAGCTAACACAGTCAGTGAATCAATACACATAACATAGTCATTATGGCCCTACTCTCTGCCCCGCACACCACCCCCTCCCAACAGCTAGGCATGATGGGTAATTCAAAAACTGGCTGGGCTCTTTACTCAAGATGTTCATAATATACTTCAGAGGCTTTCATATGTTTTACGCATCAGAATTTTCCCGGAAACTTGTGAAAAATGGAGCTGCCTGGGCCCCACTCCAGAGGCACTGTCTTAGTTCGTTCAGGCTGCTACAACAAGATACCACAGATTGGGTAGCTTAACAACAGCCGGAGTTTATTTCTCATGGTTCTGGAGTCTGGGGAGCCCAAGATTAAGGCGCTGACATGGTCTCCTGGTGAGGGGCCTCTTCCTGATTCATAGCTGACACCTTCTTGTTTTCTTACACAGTAGAAGGTTCTAGGGAGCTCTCTGGAGCCTCTTTTATAAGGTACTAATCCACCCTCATGACCTTTGTACCCCTGAAGGGCCCACCTCCCATATCATTACCTTTGGGAGTTAATGTTTCAACATATGAATTTGGGGAGGACATATTCAGACTGTAACACCCATTGAGTCAAAATCATAGGGTGTGGGGCCCACTCATTTTATATTTAACAATGTCTTTAAATAGTTCTGCTACTCATCAAGGTTTTCAAGTCAGCCATGTGGCTGATAGTGTTATAGTAAAATAAACTACCACTATATTGTTTTCTCTATTGCATTCTATATATGTCTATACAGAATCTAAGGAAATATGTACAGGAGATATATAGGCATACGCGTATGTATCTAGAGACCCACTGGCCTCTTATTTGCATGTATGGTGTTGAAATGTGCGTGCAGATAAAGAGACATCTATTATTTTAAATTATAGTAAACATTTATTGAGCATCCTATATAATAAAAACCTAATATGCAAATTGACCAAACAGTGGAGTGACTGGTTGCTATAATGTGCACTGACCACCAGGGGGCAGAAAGTCAATACAGGAGCTGCTTCCTGGTGGTCATTGCACTCCCACAGGGGGAGTACTGCTCAGCCAGAAGCCGGGCTCATGGCTGGCGAGTGCAGTGGTGGTGGTGGGAGCCTCTCCTACCTCTGCTGCAGGCGGGCAGTAAGGAGCGAGGGGTCCTGACTGTGAGAGCCCTGGATTGCAAGAGGAGATGTCTGACTGCCTGGGGTTTTGGCCTAAGCTGGCAGGTGGACATCCCCTGAGGGGTCCCGGACTGTGAGAGGGCACAGGCTGGGCTCAGGGACCCACCCCCAGTGCACAAATCTCGTGTACCGGGCCTCTAGTCTATATACGTAAATCAAGCACTGTTAATTCATTCAACAAATATTTGTTATGAGCCTACTATGGGCCATCAGAAAATGAAAGAGACAAAAAGTCCCTGTCTCCAGGGAACTTATATTTTAGTAGAAGAACACCAATTATAAACAAAATTAAATAAGACAAGTATATGATGACAAGCACATGGCAAGAAGTAAGCTGGGGAGGGGATTGGGACTGCCAGTGGCAGTGGTAGGGTCACAGTTAGAATAGGGTGGTTGGGGAAGCCTTGAGCGAGGGCAGGGAGTGAGCCCTATGGATAATGGGAACAGAGCTGTCCAGGTTTGGGGAACGGAAAATGTGAAGCCCTGACCTACAGAAGACTATTCCAGTGGCTCACGAAACAGCAAGGAAGCCAGGGGCTGGGATGAGATAAAAGATGCAGCCCTAACTGGTTTGGTTCAGTGGATAGAGTATCGACCTGCTGACTGAAGGGTCCCAGGTTCGATTCCAACCAAAGGCACATGCCCGCGTTGTGGGCTTGATCCCTAGTAGAGGGCGTACAGGAAGCAGCCGATCAATGATTATCTCTCATCATTAATGTTTCTATCTCTCTTTCCCTCTCCCTATCCCTTCCTCTCTGAAATCAATAAATAAATACATTCTTTTAAGAAAAGATGCAGCTGAACCGGTTTGGCTCAGTGGATAGAGCGTCGGCCTGTGGACTGAACGGTCCCAGGTTCGATTCCAGTCAAGGGCATGTACCTTGGCTGAGGGCACATCCCCAGTTGGAGGTGTGCAGGAGGCAGCTGATCGATGTTTCTCTCCCATTGATGTTTCTGACTTTCTATCCCTCTCCCTTCCTCTCTGTAAAAAAATCAATAACATATATTTAAAAATAAAATAAAATTAAAAAAGATATAAAGAGGCAAGCAGTGGGTGGAGGTGTGGCTCTTGTAGGAGGACCCTGTAGGTCACTGGAGGAGGTTCGCTTTTACTCTGGGAGAAATAGGGAGAGTTCTGAGCCTGGAAATGAATGACAGAGTTGAACGAATTTTAACAGGATCATTGTGGCTGGTGAGAACAGGAGGTGTGCAAGAGACCAGTTAGGAGGCCCCTGCAGGAACCCCTCTGAGAGGTGGTGAATGGGCAGGGAAGGGAGCAGTGAAGGTGGTAAGAAGAACATGACTGATAGCCTCAGTGTGAAGGCACAGCCAGCAGCTTTGCTGATGGTTTGGATGTGGAGTGTATGAGGGCTGCACCCAGAGCATTTCCAAGGATCTCAGGCAGTGGCCATAGGCTGTACTGGCTCTGTCGCCAGAGTTAGTCCTGAATATGGATCATAATTTGGTTCCAAGAAAGCGATCGAATTTTTTCAAATCCTCACTCAAGAATATGTTTTATCGATTTGAGAGAGAGGAAAGGAGAGAGAGACTGAGAAACATCAATGTGAGAGAGACACATCGATTGGTTGCCTCTTATACCCACCCAGACCAGGAATCAAACCCACAACCTAAGTATGTGTCCTGCCTGGAAATCAAACCTGCAACCTCTTGGTGTATGGGACAGACCATACAGAGCCTCCCATCTAGGGCTAACTTTTTTTTTGTTTTTAAAACGTATCATATACACTTAAAATTTGTCAATTTATGGTGTGTTCATAATACCTTAAGGGGAAAGAAAAAAACTCATCTTAAAAAGCAGTTGGGCCTTAGCTGGTTTGGCTCAGTGGATAGAGCGTCGGCCTGTGGACTGAAGGGTCCCAGATTAGATTCTGGCCAAGGGCACATGCCCGGGTTGTGGGCTCAATCCCCAGTGGGGGGCGTACAGGAGGCAGCCAATCAATGATTCTCTCTCATCATTGATGCTTCTATCTCTCTCTTCCTTCCTCTCTGAAATCAATAATATATATATATGCAGCAGCAGTCGGGATAATCTGACCACTGCAGGACTGTACCCACAATGACATTCTGCATAGGATAATGAATAGTATTTACTGTGCCCTTTGTTTCAAAACACTTTTATGTAAAACCTCAAAAACTCCATTCTAAGGCTGATAGTGGAGGTTATTACTAGCCCCATGTTCAGAACGAACCTGAGATCTAGAGAGGGTAAGAGATGTGGGAAGGATGAACTCTGCTAGAGCAGACTTGGTATCTCGATTGTGGCTGGATGTCTCAGGACTGGTCCTCAATCCAGGAAACAGAAGTATGCTGTGCACGTAGGCACATGTACACGCATGTCAGTTACACTTGGATTACTATGTACAGTGATCTAATAAAGGAATTGGAACTGATTATTCAAACCTTCAGGCCTCTTGATTCCTCTCCTCTCTCGCCCTTCTCTGTCTCATCATTTGATCATTTTATTTCTAAACAGTAATTTTCACTGATGGATGGGCTAAGGAAATAAAAAGCAAATGAAAGTCACATTAGTAATGTGGAGAATAATTTTAATAAAAGCCACTGCGGAGAATGCAGTTGTAATTAGCACTGAAATGAAATTCTGATTGCCACAGGATTTCAGCTTGCTTCCCTTTCCAGATCCTTTGTTCCTGCAGAAAACAGAGTTCGATTATGTAAAGCACCTAGCAAGCCTGAACGCCTTTTGTCTTGCTAAAGAAGCCATGTGGGTACCTACAGGCTGTGATCAGGGCCCAGGCCAGCTAACAGCATTTAATGCGCTTGCCTGTTTCAGTTTGCAGTGACGACCTTACTCACAAATTCAAAGGTTTTACGGTGATGAACGAAGCAGAGAGATATGAGGCTCTCAGACACTGTCGCTATGTAGATGAAGTCATCCGAGATGCTCCATGGACTCTCACACCAGAGTTTTTGGAAAAACACAAGGTACTTACTCTACCCTGTTCTCTAAGTAGCAGAATTAAGGAGCCTGGCTCTGCAGCTAATACTCAGAAAGCCCAAACACTCTACCAATTCCTAAGAGGCAACTTCAGGAACTGCCATTGGGTGTCACTTGATGTAGCACCTCTCTCCTGCCCGATTCCGGAGACTGATACCCTCTCACTTCTTCAGTGTGGGTTTTGGAGCTAGACCCCAACAGGTCCAATTCCAGCCTCTATCCCTCTCTAACCTTGAAGGAAATACTGAACTCACCTAAACTGTAAAATGGGGTGATGTTAGTGCTTTCCTCCTGGGGCTGTTTTGGGGATCTAAAGAGCTCACCTAGTGAAAACCTTGGAACAGTGGCTGGCTCATAGCAAGAGCTCCGAAAGTGTCATTATTATCACCATCACCACTGTCATTTGTGCTTATAGATTCACAGGCAGCATTTTTCATGGAGCAAATGAACACATATCTTCTCCAGAAGGGCAGGGGTCAGCCTTTAAGGAAAGAACTTTATGTCTATGATTTTGTGACCCTGAGACTCCTACTGATATAAGATTTGTATTAGTTGAAAACATGAAAAATTCGTTTGATTTGCATCAAATTATGTGCTTTGTATCTCCCTACCAGACCCACATTAGGAGCTATTCTTTCCTTTTATAAGCAGCACAAAAAAATAAGATTAAGCAGTTCTAAGAGTTTTCTTGTCTATTTTTAAATTCACCATGCAGAAGAGAATAGAGAACACTGATAAATGCGCATCGGTAATAGCAGAGGAGACAATTTCCCAGCAAGAATAAAAAAAGGAAGAACTACAATATAATTTACTTCCAGCAATCACTGACACATTTTTACTAAGCATCTATTGTATATTCAACTTGCGCTAGGCATTATGGAAGGACTCATGATGGTGATGATGGCTGCCACTTCCTGAGTATTCACTGTGTGCCCAGCCCTGTGCTAAGTGCTCTGCTCTTACACAAATTGTATTCAATGTCATGGCTACCCTGAGAAGTTGTTATTGTTGTTATTGTTATATACTGGACAGGAGGAGGAACTAAGTTTGAGTACTAAGAATAGACTTGTCATAACTAACATTGAGTACTGTATAACGTGCCAGTTATTATTTTTAAACACTTAAACATAATTATCTCATTTAATTCAGTGATTTTCAAGTCGGGGTGAGTTGGCCCCAATGGACATTTGGCAATGTATGCAAACATTTTTGGCTGTCCCAACCAGAGGGTTGCTACTGGCATCTAGTGGGTAAATGCTAGGGGGTGCTACTAAGCATCCGACAATGCAGGGACAGACACCCCACCAAAAAAAAAATGATTAAGTCAAAATGTCACTGGTACTGAGGTTGAAAAATCTGGATTTAATCTTTACCACCAATTTATAAGTTATATAGCTACTAAGTGGAGGGGCAAGAATCATATCCATGCTAATTAAACTGCTATTCCAAACTACCTCTCCATGTGGAATGTAGATGAAGTCATAAAGGACTTTGAAAGGCAGGTTAGGAGGTTTTACTTGATGAAGGAGGAAATAGAACTAGTGAAGTCAGCAGGCACAAGGATGACAAAGAGAAAATTCTGTTTAAGGAAGATCCCCCATGTGACAGAGGAATGACTTGGACAGGAGCCTGTAGTAAGGAAGGTCAGGTACAAACTGATATAATCAGGTGACCAGACCCTGGATCAATGTAGTAGCAACAGAGAGGGAGTGAGGCCACTTCCAAGGTGTTTAGGGCCCTAAAATGGAGGTGCCATTGGAAGCAGGCACCAGTTTTCAGGATGAAAAATTTCCAGATAGATGGATTTTAAAGAGACAGCGTGGGGTAGTAAAAGAGAAAAGGGTGACTTTGGGCAAATCAGGTAAGTTTTCCAGATTCAGCAGCCATGTCCCAACTGAAATAATAATATGCGCCATACTTGCCTCACAATGTGGTTTTGAGAAATCAAATGAGAAAAGAAGCTAAAACCATTCATCAGACTAAATTCATTTCCATAGTACTGTGTAAGATGGCACTTACGTGTGAGTGCCTATTGCCATCAATGGGACAGGAAATGGAGACTTGGGTTCCTCATCATAGTAGCGGTGACTCAAATGTGAAGAATGAATGAATTCTCTGAAGGACACTGTTTAGAGGCAGAAAAATAGGAGGCCAAGAAAACCTACTGTCATAGGTAGGAGAAAGGGGGACTAGCGAAGGAGAGAAACCCGTCTAGTTCCCATTATCTCACAGACATGGAGATGGCTGGAAATACCTTTTAGTCAAGGATTCCAAGCCACATTATAAACTTCTTATTTCAACTGCTTTATTACAGCTGCTTTATCTTTTTTAAAAAAAGGCCTTTTCAAATTGGAGAGATGCACATTCACCCCAGTGGTAACGTCACTCTTCTCTCTCTAACAGATTGACTTTGTAGCCCATGATGACATTCCATACTCATCTGCTGGCTCGGATGATGTTTACAAGCACATAAAGGAAGCAGGTAAGGAGTTCTGGGCTCCCTTGTCTATTATGGCACAATAATCCGGTTTAGTGTATCATCGGCATAGGTCTCCAGTATAGACATACAAGTTGGAATTTCAGAGGTCTCCCAAGTAGCCTTTACAAGTCTCTGTTCACATGTGCTAAATGGTGCAGACACCAATTAGGTATTTATATAGGAACTAGAGGCCCAGTGCACAAAATTCGTGCATGGGGGGGTTGTGTTCCTCAGCCCAGCCTGCACTCTCTCCAAACTGAGACCCCTTGAGGGATGTCCAACTGCCTGCTTAGGCCCTATCCTGGGAGGATTGGGCCTAAACAGGCAGTCGGATATCCCTCTCACAATCCAGGACTGCTGGCTCCCAACTGCTCGCCTTCCTGCCTTCCTGATTGCCCCTAACTGCTTGTGCCTGCCAGCCTGATCACCCTCTAAGCATTCCCCTGCCAGCCTGATTGATGCCCAACTGCTCCCCTGCCAGGCTGTTTGCCCCTAACTGCCCTCCCCTGTAGGCCTGGGTCCCCCCCAACTGCCCTCCCCTGCTGGCCATCTTATGGTGGCCATCTTGTGTCCACATGGGGGCAGCCATCTTATGTGTTGGAGTGATGGTCTATTTGCATATTACTCTTTCATTAGATAGATTAACCTTAGCCCCAAAGTACTCAACTTCCAGTTTAAGGCCTCATCAGACTAAACTCATAGGACCCGATGGTTTAAAGGGCAATCATTTTACTCACTCACAATGAAGTCCTCACAATGAAATTATTTTATCCTCCCAAGAAAGTTCTTTCCAGAATACGGCAGATAACTGGCTAATTAACCATCTGGATTCCTTGTCTGCAAAGTCAGTCCTGCCATATATCATCTTGTCATGTGACAATAATATCCTCAGAGTACTACATGCAGAGGACAAAAAGCATGGATAAGTTTTATAGAATCCAGTAAAATATAGAATGTCTCAAAAAAGTTGTATACACACACTTTGAATAATTATAAAAGCATTGCTTCTTAAATACATTTCATTTTTAAAATGGAGCTAGCAGCTGTTAAAGTGTGGATACATTTTGGGGGGACACCTGTATTTTCTAGCCAAACCTGTCAAGTGTTGTTGTGGAGGGCAGACACAGTGCCTGAGCTTTGGAAGTTGTCCCGTTTGTTACTGTGCCTTTCTGTTAAGGTCAGAGACTCTGATCAACTCAACGGAGTTATTGGGGGGTGGGGGGGGTGGGTTTCCTTCTACTGCAGACTCCCTGGAGTTCATTCCTTTATCAACTTCTTACTGCTATGCTGCTGGATCACTGTTGCATCCAACTGGTTTGCTTCTCATTGGTATCTTGGCTCTAAGCCCCTCACACAACCCTTTATTGAAGGAGATGCTGACCACAAAATTACCAGCATACCTCAGAGATATTTCAGGTTTGGTTCCAGACCACGGCAACAAGGTGCCTATAGTACTCCAAACCATCATAGTGTCACAGCCCAGCAGAATCTCAGTGAGAGATATTAGGGCTTGCCATTTGACTTGTTTCAAAAGTGACTATGATCTGAATGAAAGATCTTTACAGTTATTTCCATGAATTTGCCATTTTTCTTGTATAATTACAACAGGCAAGAGAATATAAATCACAAGTTGTAGGTGTTCTTCTGGGCAAATGGAGAATGGAAAAGAGTCTCTGCCGTATGCTCACTATCCAATCTTTGTCACTTTTCTGAGCTGAGGTTTTCAGTCAGTGTCATGGACTTTTAGATAATCTCCCAAGAATTAAAAGTCATTGCTGGGATTGTTAAACTCCCCTACCTCCCCAGATTATATTCATTTGGATTACTTAAAAAGATAGATGGAGAGAAGGCAATTACTTCTATCCTCTTACAGGGTCAGATGGCTTTTCTGACCCTAAAAAATAGAGCTATCCGAGATGGAGGAGGTAGTATCATCTGCATTATTCAGCTTCCCCACCTCCTGTCCTTCACCAGACCACCTTCCGACTATATGAGAATCTAAGAGCAGGAAAGCGTAAGGAAGAGGTGGGCTGGAGTTAACATTTTAGCTAAAGGTAGGTACAAAGGTAGATGTTTAATGTCTTGGTTTATTTTTCTGCTATTTTTCTATCATACATCTCATCTAGAGACAGGTGCTGTAGGTGCATCCCTGCATACCGTCCTACGTGCATTAAGCCATTATCTGGCATGATGCCTATGCTCTAGTGAATTGCCAGGTGCTTTACTTATCCTTCATTTCAAGAAGTCTAATACACCCCACATTACATTGCAGCTATCTCTATGGCTGACATTTGCCATCAGGGTCACCTTTCCTGTTCCTGGGGGCCATTGGCACTGAACCCGTGTTGGTCCCACCATCCTCACATTGGCATGGGGCCTCTGTGAGAACATTTCCTCCCAAAGTTCTTGGAGGTAAACAGGGTACCAGCTCCTCTGCTCTGGGCTTTCTCAGGGTCTCTTCCCTGCCCCTGAGGACCCCAGGTTGTTAGAAACTGCAGGTTTATAGGTCTCACCTAGAGTATTAAGAATCTAGACCAGGGATTCTAGTTCATCTAGGCCAGTGGTTGGCAAACTCATTAGTCAACAGAGCCAAATATCAACAGTACAACAATTGAAATTTCTTTTGAGAGCCCAATTTTTGAAGCTTAAACTTCTTCTAGTGCCACTTCTTCAAAACAGACCTGCCCAGGCCGTGGTATTTTATGGAAAAGCCACACTCGCAAGCTGCAGTTTGCCGACCTTGAATCTAGGGTTACACCAAAATTCACTGAATAACCATTTCCCAGGGTGACAGTTTCAGGGTTGTAACCCTGAGTGGGGGATGAGGGACAGGTGGACAGGTCCTGCTCACGTTCTCTGGCTTTGCTGCCTGCCTCATCCCTCTCTGGACTCAACACTGGGGGAGGGGGGGCTTTTCTTCATCCTGGAGACAGGAAGCTGCCTCCTTTCAATTTCATGTCTTCCCTGCTCCTGGGCTTATAGTAAAACATCCTGGACCTGAGTCCACTCTGCCTTTGGTCTTAACAATTAAAGGGACACTTCTGGAATTTAGAAAACCCTTTTTGTACTCCTCAAAGCCTGGCTCTTTCCGGTGAAGGCCTTACCTTTCATAAGTATTCTTTTTTTTTTTATTATTTATTGATTTTTTACAGAGTGGAAGGGAGAGGGATAGAAAGTCAGAAACATCGATGAGAGACATCGATCAGCTGCCTCTTGCACGCCCCCTACTGGGGATGTGCCCACAGCCAAGGTACATGCCCTTGCCGGAATCGAACCCGGGACCCTTCAGTCCGCAGTCCGACGCTCTATCCACTGAGCCAAACCGGTCTCGGCCATAAGCATTTTTTTTGAAAAGAGCCTTCACAAGAGCCTGTTTTAGAGGCAATTCTTAGCTCCACCTACCTTCCCTGGAGGTGGGGAAGCTCCAGGTCACCCCCAGCAAGGCCGGGGGGGTCAGTTGTGACCCTGCTCTTAGAAAGGGCTCCCTTAGTGGTCAGGAGCATTGGGTAAGAATGGGAGGCCTGGTCTTGTTTGTAAGGAGTTCTAAGAAAGGAAGCCCCATACACGTGGGACTTGCAAGGGTGTTATGGAACAGGTCCGGGAGGGGGAGGAACTGACTGGGGAATCAGTTACATCAGTTTAAGTCTCTGTACGATCTGAGCTGTGAGCCAGCTTCTCCTTCTCTAGCACTGCTCTGAAGGACCTGAGAGAGACCCATGCTTGTCCACTGGAAATGTGCCTCCAGATACCTGCAGGATCCTTTCCAAGGGCAGGTTTGGATTCAGTGGACCTGGTAGGATCCAAGATCCCCATTTCCAATGAGCTCCCAGGCTGTTCAAAACTGCAGGTCTATAGACCTCACCTAGAGTAGCGAGACTCCAGACCAGGGATTCTGCTTCACTCCAGATCACCCCCAGGATTAACTGAATCAACATTTCCCAGGGTGACTGTTCCTCGGCTACTATCTAGAGTAGGGACAAACCCTCGGTGGTGGTTTTCCTTCTGGGCAGATGACAGCTAGTGAGCTAAGAAAAGTTGCTTTCCTGATCTTAGGGAGTGAAACCTCAACTCCAGCTGTTTAGGTGTAGGAACGGCTCCTTCTTTTTCTAACTCTGTGCTATCCAGCACTGTATTGTTGCATGAGAAATGACTCCCCCAGTTAGTGACTTAAAAGAGCGGAGGGTTTGGCTGGGGTGTCTCAAACGATTGTTGCCTGATGTTGGCTGGGGCTGCAGTTAGCTAAAGGCCCAACTGTTGCTGGGACTAGGGATAGGGTTTGGGTTAGGGTTAGGATTAGTGTTATGGTTAGGGAGTTTAGTTGGGCTTGACCTTGGAGCACCTACACATGGCCCTTCTGTGTTGAATGGGCTTCTCAGAGCATGGTGACTGGGTTCTAAGAGTGTGCATCCTCAGAGGAGGCATCCGGAGGGCTTGCCATCTTGATAGAAGCCACCAACTTCTTCTGTCCTAGCCCTGGAAGTTACTTGGTGTCATTTATACTAGCAGTCACCAACCTTTCGGACCCCACGGACCACCAGTTGGTGACCGCTGATTTATACTACAGTCAATTTGTTATAAGCAAGTCACTAAGGCCAGCCCAGATTTCAGAGGATGGGAACTGTGCTCATATTTAATTCACCACAATTCTCGTCTTCAAATTGAATAGTCATATGGTATTGTACTTGCCCAGGGAGCACAGGCATAAGCCTATGTGTGACTTTTCATATGCCCAGGGACACATTCTTATAATCCATTGATCTGCTCTGTTGAGTCCTCACCAATGAAGACCCACAGCAGAGATCTGTTTAGGGTCCAGGTAGAGGAAGCCAGCGGATTCACTGTGGGAGAAAGATGCTCAGAAATGGCCTAAGCCTCTACATTTGGCTTTTATACTTGAGGTATACTTTGAATGTCAGAAATGAAGACAGAGGTATCAAGGGCGTGAATGAAAGTTTACAGTACTCTGCTTACCAAAGCTACGTGTCAAAATCCTGCAGCAAAGCTGGATTAAAAGATGGGGCTTAAATGAAGTAGACAGTAAGGTCCACATCATCATCATGCTAATATTGCCTACTACTGTTGAAAGTTTCCTTCATTAACATGTGCTTCGCTGCTTCTTAAAATAGCTCCATAACCAAACGCTGCGATTCTGAAAAGCATGATAAAAAAGGTTCTCTGATCATACTCATTACTGAATATTTTTAGCAGAGCAATAATTAGGATGTGGAGGAAGCCGGGTGCCTCATTATATCAGCAGAGGGCTTGGCTTCTTTCAGAGACCAACCTCCCAACCAGCCAAAGCAAATCTCTCCCCAAAGCCAACTTTTAGTTCCTCAGCCACAGACACTTCACCCTGTGGCTTCAAAGAAAGGGTGAGCTCATGGCACCAGTGTCTAAGTGATATTTTTAAGTCCATGAATAGCTAGAGAATCTTCTTCACATTTCTGCAGGCAGGGGCAGAGTGAAATATCTGTCTGCTGAAAGATGGCACATACTTCTCACCAGAAGGCTCCCTGCTGCTGTCAGCAAGGTGTTATTTCAGGTCCCCCCTTCCTGCTTTGGGACAACTCAGAGTTCCCCACCCACCAAAGCACCCTGCACAGCTGGGTATTTGAGTGAGTTTATATGCATGCATTTAGATGTTTGCATCCTCCGCCTTCCAATTGGTTTTCTGGAGTCCACCTTTTTAGAAGGTGATAAAGGACCTTTTTGGTCTATTTGGAACCCCAACTCTGTCCTCTGAGCCACAGAATATTAGAAACTGGATGTGTTGACTTTAACATCAGCAATGCTACCCTGCTGCTGATACTGGGAACAATGCATATGATCTCAAAAAAAAAAAAAAGATCCAAAAGGGGCCTCCCTGGGAGTGGCCAGAAGACTAGAAAATTCACCCCTAACCCCCTTGATAGATTCGGAGAACACTGGATTTGGAAAGGCATTTAAAGATCAATATTCATCTAGTCACTCGCTCACCAAATGTCCCTGTAAGTGCCCAATTGGCACCTGTGCTGAGACTATAAAAGAGAATGAGACACGAGCAGCTCCTTTCGTCATGTAGCTTACAGTCAAGTCGGGAAGGCAGTTATTGAACAAGTTGTTTTATAAAGACCTTGGGATATCTGAAGGAAAAGAGCAGTTGGAGGATTGGTAGGGAAGACCCAGTCAGGAGTTGAGAGATTTCCTTGAGGAAGTGATGCTAAAGGTGAAACCCAATGGATGACCAAGAATTAACCAGGTGGAGTGTGTTTGTGGCGGAGTAAAGAGAGAGGGCCAGTTTCAGGACACTGAAGTTCAGTGTGGCTGGACCAAGGCAGGGCCAGACTGTTGCCCAGCGCCATGGACTACAATGAGAATGGTGTCCCCTGCCCCTGTGTAGCACAGGGACTTGGCTTAGGGAGTGAAGGAGGTGGAGAGCATCTGAGGTGAGACTGGAGAAAAGCACACGGAAGGGATAATGCAAGCTGCTGCAGGGCCAGGTTAAGGATTTGAATCTAAATACAGAGGACAGTAGCCTGGCCAGCATGGCTCAGTGATTGAGCATCAACCTGTGACCAGCAGGTCATGGTTTGATTCTCAGTCAGGGCCCACGCCCGGGTTGCAGGCCTGATCCCTAGTGTGGGGCATACAGGAGGCAGCCAATCAATTATTCTCTCTCATTATTGAGGTTTCTATCTCTCCCTCTCCCTTCCTCTCTCTGAAATCAATAAAAGCATATTAAATACAGAGGACAGTAGAAAGCCAACGAAGTGTGTTGGGCAGGCATATGACTTGCATTTTGAAAGACTGTTCTGAGCTCTTGCTATAGGGAGAGCTAACTGAGGGGACCAAAAACATGGCATCGCTGAAGATGACCAAAGACATGGCATCACTGAAGAGTGGTATTGAGGCTCTTGCTGTAATCTTGGCAAAAGGTAGCATTAGATTGGTTTAGAATTGGAGAACGGAGGAAATCCCATCAGTTGGGGAGACATTTACAATGTAGATTGGTGATTGGAAGGAGATTGGGGATAAGGAGTGAGGGAGAGAAAAGTGGCATGGATGAGTCCAAGGTCATCTTATCTAGCCACCTCGTTTCTCAGCTTTGGAGATTGAGGGTAGGTAACTTGGCTTCTGAGGCTTAAGAAACTTGGCCAAGTCTACAAACCAAGAAGCCAGCATCATGGTCCCTAGGCTGTGTCCATCATGCCATCCCACGCCTGGCGTCTCTAACTTTGTAGCCATAATCATACTGAGTAGAAAGATCTCAATTGCCAACACAGCATTTCAGTTGACACCTGTAACCACAAACCAGATTCTTTGATAACATTTGTGACCTCTTTTTAGCCTTGTATTGGTATACCCATATATATCTGAGGACTTTAAGGAAGTTCTATTGCAATTTAGCATCCTCTGCTTATATTTTTAAACTCAGTCCCATGTATTCTAAATGAAAGGGCCTTTGAGTGGGAATATCATCATCCAGAGTAGAACAGTCTTAGGGAGATAAAATCATCTAGCACTCCACAAACATGTCTTTAGGTCAGAGAAAACAAAGATAGAACACTTTATCTTCTTTTCCTTCAGTATGACATGACACAGACTTCCTTGGGGAAGAAGAGGAGTTGCCATGATCTGACTAATTCATTGACTCCATTTTATTCTCTCTTCATTTACTCATTTAATTTGCATTTCTTGAGCAACCTTCCATGTGCCAGACACAGGGACACTGATCTTGGTGCTGGGGATGCAAAGACAGTCAAAGCATAATCTGTGCTTGTCACAATGTTCTCTCTCTACAAGACAGACAGACATTGAAAACACTTTCGTTAGTGGAATATGTGCTATGCAGTTGCAAGGCGCACCATTCTCATTGCATGTCCTAGATGTTGAGGATTCTGCCCAGTGGTGTCAGTCAAGACTTCCCAAAGGCATAACCTTGAACCTGGATATTGCAGGGTGAGGAGGAATGCTGTGGCTGATGTGAGTGGGGAAGGAGGACTCAAGGCAGAAGGGAAAGGCTGGGCATGAGCGAATGCTAGGATCTGGGTGAGTGCATGGTGCGTCCAGGTCTAGGATAATGAATACTCAGTGTTAATGGTGGGACAGGAGCATGCAGTACTGAACCTGGAAGAGTCAGTTGGGCCAGATGTGAAAACCTCACTGGCACAGCCGGAGCTGCAGCTTTGCCCTGCAAAGGAGGAGTAAAGAAGGCGGGTCAACCGAGTCCCTCTTACTTTTTTCTCGTCATCTCCCCTTTCCTATCTGAACAGGAATGTTCGTTCCAACTCAGAGAACGGAAGGTATCTCAACATCAGATATCATCACCAGAATTGTCCGGGACTATGATGTTTATGCCCGTCGCAACCTCCAGAGAGGGTACACAGCGAAGGAGCTGAATGTCAGCTTCATCAATGTAAGTGTGCCACTTCATCCCATCTGAAGACCACCCGATCACACTGTTGTCGCCATTTATTGAGCACTTAGTATATGCCATGCAGTGTTCTTGATGTTTTACATTTATGGTCTCATTCAATCCACATGGCAACCCACTGATGTATTACCATCCCCATTTTACAGATGGAGAAACCAATGTTCAAAGGGGTAACATAAGTCAACCAAGGCACACAGGTAGTGAGCTCCACATTTTATAAAGGAACTGCCTCACTTCCCTCCCCTCCCCTTAATGTTCCTCTTTAGAGTTAGACCTGGGCCAACGGTTTCTGGGAGATCTGCTCTCATGAAAAGCAAGAGTTTTCTTCTGACCCTAGCCGGTTCGGCTCAATGGATAGAGGGTTGGCCCTTGGGCTGAAGTGTCCCGGGTTTGATTCTGGTCAAAGGCATGTACCTTGGTTGCAGGCTCAATCCCCAGCCCAGATCAGGGGCCATGAAGAAGGCAATCGATTGATGTGTCTCTCTCACATCGATGTTTCTGTCTCTGTCTCTCCCCCTCCCTTCACTCTCTCTAAAAATCAATGGGAAAATGAGCTCAGGTGAGTATTACCAACAACAACAAAAATAGTTCTCTTCTGCTCAAAGGGAAGGAAGGAGGGCAGAGGGGGATGGAAATCTAAACCCAGAAAAAAATGCTTTTTGTTCTAACATTTTTCAATTTTCATTTTATTAAAGCCTCACAGATGCTCACTAGACACCTTAAAAACAGTTTTTTCTTGTCCAGAGAAATTACAGCCACTTAAATAAAGCCTAAAGTCTTTGGCTTCCTTGGGTATTTCTGCCATATTGTTCACACAGAGCTGCTGTTAGCTTAATAATAGAGTAGCTGTTAAAACAATCTTTAAAACGAGCAAAACAAACTGTTAAAAAGCAAGCCCAGTTGCTGGAGGTGATGGTAGTGAGTCTGGACAACTGGATTTGCCTAGACTCCAAGGAGCCCAGGCAGTTGATTAAAACAAGAACTCTCCATCCATCCAGAATTTCAACCTCCTCAAATAGATACTGTATTTTCTTTTTTTTTAAATATATTTTTTGAATTTTTACAAAGAGGAAGGGAGAGGAATAGAGTCAGAAACATCAATGAGAGAAAAACATCCATCAGCTGCCTCCTGCACACCCCCCACTGGGGATGTGCTGCAGCCAAGGTACATGCCCTTGATCAGAATCGAACACGGGACCCTTTAGTCCGCAGGCTGACGCTCTATCCACTGAGCAAAACCGGTTAGGGCTAGATACTGTATTTTCAAAGAGAGATTTATCTATGAAACTAGATGCTTAGAATTACGCGTCGCCGTAATTACCCATCAGCTTGCACAGATTGGTCACTGGTACCTTCACAATGAGGAGGGGCTCATTCATTGTGACTCGGGGATTATTAGTTGTTCCCGCAAAATGGGGGGATTTGGGGTGGTTGGTGGGTTAGACTCTGTAGCTTCATGCAAGCCGGACAACAAAGTGGAAAACGTCAGCTTCAAGTGGCACCACAATAAGTGGCTGAGAAGAATGCAGTCACCGCGATTATTTAGTAGCTCATAGGGCAGTGGTCGGCAAACTCGTTGGTCAACAGAGCCAAATATCAACAGTACAACGATTGAAATTACTTTTGAGAGCCCACTTTTTTAATCTTAAACTTCTAACGCCACTTCTTCAAAACAGACTCGCCCAGACAGTGGTATTTTGTGGAAGAGCCACACTCAAGGGGCCAAAGAGCTGCATGTGGCTCGCGAGCCACAGTTTGCCGACCACTGTATAGGGACTTAAGCCCCAGTTATTTCAAGAAATTAAACTGATCTTTTCAACTGAATTCAGTCAACCATCCAAGCAGGTAGAGCATTTCCAAAAGTTCTTGCTCATGCTCTTTAAGCGGCCTTTGGATAAGCCCCTGAGCTCCTTTTCTGTGACAACAAACGTGTCGGAGGGGCGTGTAGATGAATCACAGAACCTGAGAGGTGGCTGGAACTTGCCGAGGGTCAGTCACCCTGTCCAGGTCCCTCCGAGTAGGAAAGAGGAAAGCTGAGCTCAGAGGGTACCTGGCCAAGGCCCCTCAGAGAAGTAGAGGCGGGGGCTGCAGCAGCCTCCCAGCCTTGTCACTCCCAATCCAGTGCTCATCCCACTACTCTGTGCTGCCCCCGAGAGCCGTTGCAATAACCATATAGTGAAAATAGCTGAGTAGCCCAGCTGGCATGGCTCAGTGGTTGAGCGTCGGCCCATGAACCAGGAGGTCACGGTTCCATTCCAGGTTGTGGGCTCGATCCCCAGTGTGGGGCGTGCAGGAGGCAGCCAATCAATGATTCTCCCTCATCACTGATATTTCTGTCCCTCTCTTCCTCTCTCTTCCTTCCTGAAAGAAGGTAAAGCTGAGTGGCAGCAGGTATAGCTCACACCCCACCCTGAGGCTGCAGTGAAGTTTGGAAAGTCAAAATCAGGGAATCCTGACCCAGTTTTGCAATAGTCCAGGTGCCTCGAGAAAATCTGAAATATGAATTGAACTGTAGTCGTGTGTAGTGAAAAAAATGGTAAAGCTTATTACCTATTTAGGAGAAAACACATGATGATTTTATGGAGGGCAGGACCCTCTGTCTCATCAGGTAACAGGATTAAATGCCTATTTAATAGCGATGAAACAGGCAACACACACTGAGCTTTTACTGAGTGCCAGGCTGTGCCAAAGCACATTCTTAGTTTATCTAATTAGTTTATCTAATTGTTGCAGTGACCCTATAGGGTAGGGATAATGATCCCATTTCAAAGATGAGGAAACTGAGGCTTAGAGGTGCCACGTGACTTGTTTAACATACAATGCCTGCCAGGGATACAAATATTAGCACTGCTGCTTAAAGGCTGTAAGATAAAGTCCCAGTCAAAAGAAGCTGTCAGGATAAGAGAATTCTTCACCACCAAGAGAATCAATGCAATTCAATTAGCTTAACTGAAAATACCATTAAAATGAAAAGTTCAGCATAACACGTGGATTCTAAGGCCCAGCAAATGACCCACTTTTTCAATCCTTATTGGTTTTAACAAAACATCTCAGTGAAACGGAAGACTCAGGAAGCCTCTGAGGGGCCATTCTATGTTCATTTATACTTTGGCTAAGTCCCAGCAGAATTGGGGGGGTTGTATTTGCCAAATACCCATAATAAAGAGCAAATATGTATTTTGTTCTTCTCTTATATAAGTGAATTCAACTAAGACATTTACAAAAGAAGAGACTATTAAAACCAGTTGTACTTCACTTGTACATATTCAACAAGACTAATGATAACTGTCTTTTCTTTTTCTTTTTTAAAAAATATACCTTATTGATTTTTCACAGAGAGGAAGGGAAAGGGTTAGGAAGTGAGAAACACTGATGAGAGAGAAACATCGATCAGCTGCCACCTGCACACACCCCCACTGGGGATATGCCTGCAACCAAGGTACATGCCCCTGACCGGAATCGAACCCGGGACCCCTGAGTCTGCAGGCTGACACTCTATCCCCTGAGCCAAACCGGACCCGGCTCTTTTTGTTTTTTTCAATCCTCACTTGAGGATATTTTTTCATTGATTTTTAGAGAGAGGGGAAGACAGAGAGAAATATCCATATGAGAGAAACACATCGATTGGTTGCCTCTTGCACGTGCCCTGATCAGGGCCTGGATCAGGGAGGAGCCTCCAACCGAGGTAACATGCCCTTGACCGGATTCGAACCTGGGACCCTTCAGTCTGCAGGCCGACGCTCTATCCACTGAACCAAACTGGCCAGGGTGACAGGCGACTTCTCTAATCGGAGATGTGCCTTCTCATCAATCCAGCTCTTAGGAAATAATAAATCCTGACTCTTCAGATTAGGAACACAGGTTGAAATAAAATATAACCATTAATGTGAATGACAGATCTCTCTCATGCCCTCGTCGATAAATCCATTTTTCCCTCCTCTACTTTTTGACCAGGAGAAGAGATACCGCTTTCAAAACCAGGTAGACAAGATGAAAGAAAAAGTTAAGAATGTGGAGGAAAGATCCAAGGAATTTGTTAACAGAGTGGAAGAAAAGAGTCATGATCTAATTCAAAAGTGGGAAGAGAAGTCAAGGGAATTCATTGGAAACTTCTTAGAACTGTTTGGGCCAGATGGAGCATGGGTATGTAATTATTTCACTTGGCCCCCCGATGACGGGTGTTTTCAGTGTATCGTTTTTCTCACGTAACTACTCAAGGATGTCCCTTATCTCAGTCCAGTGTATGGCCTCTACTTTGGGCATCAATCAGCCTGAGTGACTTCAAGTTCATGTCACTTCCTTATTTCGTTCCTGCTTTACCCCTCAATATAGGACCCAATAGTACCCAAAGCCAGCTCTTGTCCAGAGCTGAAAGCCATTTGGTAGTCATTGAATGGAATTACTGCAGAGGTTGGTTCTGTAGCTCATCTCAGGTTCCCGGTGGGAGATGGTACAAAGCTTGACGATAAAGGTGAACTGAGTCAGTGGAATCATGGAACTTGTGTTGTAAGACAAGGCTAACCAGCTCTTGGATCAACAAGGAGAGGAGGGTGCAAACGAAACAGCTGCCTAGATCAGCTTTTGTTACCAGAAATTCTCCTCATTCATTGGTTGGAAGGGAGAGAAGAGGTAGGATTTGGTCCTGCATCTATACCCATCATGCCATGATTTCCGTTTTTGGGTTTTTTTTTTTATTTTTGTTTTTGTGTTTTGCTTTTTTCCCCTCCTGTTTTTTCCATGGCATGTATATGTTGGCACAAAAGTCTTTGGGGACTGATGTCACAATCTGAATCTTAAAACAGAAAATGTCAAGGGTCTCTTGCCTAAATTCTACAGAAAATTCTGAATGAAATATATGAGGGGGGAAGAAAATTCTGGAAACCACCTTGAACTCCCTTGGTATTTTCTATTGTATGTGCACTTCCAGAGTAAATAACCAACATTGTCAGCAGAGTTAATGAGGATTCTATGAAAGAGAGACTTTTATAGCTAACTTCCTTTTTAAAACAAAAATAAATGATTCCGTTTCATTTCCCTGATTTTAAGTAGCCTAGATTTCCTATTCTGACATGAGAAGTCTCTAACAAAATCCACTTCGGTTTAATTATTTTATTGATGGGTTGTCACTCCTGCCTCTCTACTCATTTGAGCTGGTTCATTAGAGGATTATCTAAAAGTAAAACACTCAATTAGTAATAGAAAAAGAACAACGTTTGAGATATGGGAAGAGACACTTTGCTGAAAGCCTAGCAGTTTCTAAGTGATTACAGAGGGAGGTTATTGCAGGCCAACCATGTCCTGTTGGCTGAATCTGCACGGGACTGCTTTATTTTATTTTTTTAAAATATATTTTATTAATGTTTTACAGAGAGGAAGGGACAAGGATAGAAAGTCAGAAACATCGATGAGAGAGAAACATTGATCAGCTGCCTCCTGCACACCCCCCACTGGGGATGTGCCCGCAACCAAGGTACATGCCCCCGACCGGAATTGAACCTGGGACCTTTTGGTCCGCAGGCCAATGCTCCATCCACTGAGCCAAATCAGTCTCAGCTACATGGGGCTGCTTTAACCCTTGTTGACTTCCAGAAAGAGATGGCAAGAGTGGAGGAGCCAAGAGCTAGTTGGCTTTTCCCCTGGGCATGGTAACATTTTCGCTCAGGTCAGTTGAATTCGTGGGACAGTATGAATGTCCTTGTGTGTGCACAGTACGGGGGGAAAACATGAGACTGTTCTCTGGCGTTCCATCGTCTGCATCACATAAAGTCTGCAGTTCCCTATTAACCTAGTGTGTAACTTAATGGTTCACTTGTTCACAACTCATCTTCAAATGCTGAAGAAATAGCTAGTGGTGGGCTAATGAAACCATGTAGGTATTCATGTGCCTATAGGGATTCAGAAATGTGGCTGCTGAGAAGCTCTGGTATTGCAACTCAAGGGGGTGGGTGTTTTCTCCATATGGAGTGAGCAAAGGCAGGAAAGCAATATCATTTCATAGAAACTGTGTAGATCCTAGTCGTATCAGGCTCCCAATGAAGGTGAACAGTAGTTGGAATTGTGGGGGGGGGGGGAGGGTCAGGTGACAGCGAGCTGAGGTGATTTTTAAGAAATGAAACCCAGCTTAGAGACTGGAGGTTTTCCTTTTTAAAACTTGCTATTAGTGTCAAAACTGTTATTAACATTAATTTACTGTATCAGCCAGACTTAGACATTACTTTTTTTCTGTTGACATTAAAAGTACAGGAATAGTTACAAGGATGTTAAACGCCAAGATAAGTAATTTGCTTTTCATGAATATGCTATTACTATAATAATTCTTTATTTGTGAATTTGAAACTGGAACTCATTTCTTAAAATAGAGGACCTGCATTATCTGAAAATACAGTACTGATACAAATAACCCAAACTTGAAAAAACAGAAAATAAAAGGATTTAAGTTACAAAATTCATAGAACCTTCCGGCATTTGCAAAGGATATGCCGTGGCTAAACTCTTGCATATCCACATCAATCTATATTGATGATCAATATATACAAATAGAGTTCTGGATACAAAGCTTGGTTACAACTTGATCTTTGATGGATCAAATTTTGCAGGCAGACCAGCTTTGGTTGGCTCTCACAGACTAATTCTGGTATATTTGGAGAGGACAATACACACGGATATGAATATCAGTAGGTGGTGGGGCCATCTTAGCAGATGGTTACCACAATTGCATTTGAGGATTTGAGCAGGCAATCGGTTTCTCAATTGCTAGAATAGACTATCTATTCCCATTTATTTCAGTCTCATAAGTACATTATCAGAGCCCAAGGTATCAGTTTTCAATCTCATCACCTACCACCCTATTTTTTTAAGTATAGTCATGCACCACATAAAGATGTTTCAGTCAAAGATGGGCCACATATATGATGGTGGTCTCATAAGATTATAATGGAGCTAAAAAATTCCTATCACCTAGTGATGTTATAGCCATCCTATCTAATAAAAGAGTAATATGCAAAGTGACTGTATCTCCAATCAAGCCATGCCCACAGCCACACCCATAAGCCAATCAGGAGCAAATTATGCAAATAAAGCCCAACCAAGATGGCTGTGGCCACTGAGAGCAGAAGAGAGGCTTGGGTTTCCCCGGCAACAGAGGAAGCCAAGCTTTCCACCTGCCGTTGCCAGTCTAGGCCTCCAGTCAATGCTACAAAGTTTCAATTATAGATGATATATCTCAACAGAAATGGCGGCAGCCACGGAGCTGGAGAAAGGAGGAGGCTAGGGTTGCCCAGGCGATGGAGGAAGCCAAGCTTCTGCAGCTCTGGCTGGCCTAGACCTCCACTCCAGGCTACAATGTTTCAATTGTAGAAAATAAATCCCAGATCCCAGGATCTCTGTTTGGGCCACTGGGGGGGGGGGGCGTGGCCAGCCTGCAAACCACTACAGGCCCCTCGCCCAGGCCACCCCATGTCCCAAGGGAACCCCCACCCTGATGCGGGACACCCTTCAGGGCAAACCAGCTGGCTCTCACCCATGCACCAGGCCTCTATCCTATCTAATAAAATAGTAATTTGCAGATTGATCATCACTCCAACACCCAAGAGGGCTGCCCCCATGTGGTCAAATATCCTGCCCCCATGTGGACACAAGATGGCCACCACAAGATGGCCATCAGGGGAGGGCAGTTGGGAGGGACCAGGCTGGCAGAGGAGGGAAGTTGGGGACAAACAGGCTGGCAGGGGAGCAGTTAGACATCAATTATGCTGGCAGGAGAGTGGTTAGGAGGTGATCTGACTGGCAGGCAGAAGCGGTTAGGGGCAATCAGGGAGGCAGGCAGGTGAGCATTTGGGAGCGAGCAGTCCTGGATTGTGAGAGGGATGTTCAACTGCCCGTTTAGGCCCGATCCTACTGGGATCAGGCCTAAATGGGCAGGCAGACATCCCTCAAGGGGTCCCAGATTGGAGAGGGTGCAGGCTGGGCTGAGGGACACCCTCCGCCGCTGTGCACAAATGTTGTGCTCCGGCCCTCTAGTCTATATATATAAAAGCCTAAGTGACCGAACAACTGAACCAGTTAATGGGTTGCTATGGTGCACACTGACCACCAGGGAGTAGATGCTCAATGCAGGAGCTGTCCCCTGGTGGTCAGTGCGCTCCCACAGCCAACCTCCTGCAGTCTCTCCCTGATTGGAGTCCCTCCCCCCGGCTGGCCAGCCCTGATGGCCCCAGTCAGGACTAGGCAAGATGCGCCAATCAGGCCTGATCGCCAGCCAGGCTGAGGGATCCCACCCTTGCATGAATTTGTGCACCAGGCCTCTAGTCTATATATATAAAAGCCTAAGCAACCAAACGACTGAATGACCGGTCACACTATGACATGCATTGACCACCAGGGGGAAGGTGCTCAATGCAGGAGCTGTTCCCTGGTGGTCTGTGTGCTATCATAGCCAACCTCCCGTGGCCAGCCAATCTCTCACAGTGCCTTCCCCTGGCTGGCAGGTCCCAATCGGCCCCCATCGGGACTGGGCAAGATGGCCCCGATTGGCCCTGATTACCGGCCAGGACCCCACCCATGCATGAATTTGTGCACCAGGCCTCTAGTTGTAGTATAACACATTACTCATGAGTTTGTGGCAATGATAGTATAAACAAACTATGATGCTGCCAGTTCCATAAAAGCATAGCATATACAATTAAGTACAGTACATCATACTTGACAATGGTAATAGAGGACTATGTTACTGGCTTATATATTTGCTATACTATACTTTTGTCAGTAGTTGATAGTCATTCTACCTATAAAATTTGCTATAGACATATGCTGTGTTGTACCAGCAGTAGCTTCATACATCTCATGTCTACTGGGTCTCTTGATTACCATTATTTCCTCTTGAACTCGATTTACTCTGGTGTTCTGTTATAATGTGCTGTACAGGCCTGTAGCCTAGGAACAATAGGCTATACCAGGATTAGGGAACATCCAGCCCGTGGGCCATATAAGGCCTGAGAAATCATTTAGCCTGGCCCTGCCAAGGCTTTAGGGGTGAGTTAATGAAATGTTTGACCTAATAGAGCAGGCTCATTTTTAAGTTGATAACTTTGTATGGCCTGCAAATGATGTTATAAATATCCAAATGGCCCTTGGCAAAAAAAAAGGTTCCTCACCCCTGGGCTATCCCA
The DNA here is from genome assembly GCA_027563665.1 of Antrozous pallidus. Lineage (NCBI taxonomy): Eukaryota > Metazoa > Chordata > Mammalia > Chiroptera > Vespertilionidae > Antrozous > Antrozous pallidus. The sequence continues at coordinate 128,882,718 of CM050509.1, forward strand.
TAAGGCCTAGGAGTAGTAGGCTACACCATCTAGGTTTGTGTAAGTGCACTCTATGATGCCTACACAACGATGAAATTGCCTATGCCATTTCTCAGAATGCTTCCTTGTTGTTAAGTGATACATGACTGTATGTGCTTGATTCTTGTCAACCTCTTGACATACTCAAAAGATAGCCTGTAACCCAAGCAGAGTGCCAAAGCGAAGCTTTCCCAACAGAGATTTGGTATTACCTCTCTTGCAAGGAGGTCTCTCTTTGAAAGACACTATCAAGGAAGAGGCTTTAAAGAAGTTAAATTTTGAAGCCTTGTTGCCATGGTAGAGGTGACACCATTCGCTTCTGAGGTATTAAGTGGCAAGGAGCCAGGACTGAGGTTAGGCTGAATCAGCTTTCACAGTTAGGTTTTGGGATAGGGCCATCCTAGTGAAAGCTGTTTTTTGTTTAAAGTATCTGAATCCAGAGCAGACACATTCTACTTAAACATTAGTGCCCCAACCACATGTGCTGTTTTTAAAACACACGTATTATTTGGGAAGATCTGCCACTATATTTCTTCATTGACTGAACACAGAGAATCATTTCCGGTTTAAAGTGAAAGTGGGTCTATTCTATCTTACCATATGAACGTAGACCCTTTGCTTGGAGCACCAGGAGACAATGACTTTAAGTGAAAAATTCTAGTTCATCTTGGGCCAGAAACACCCTCTGCCCCAATTTAATCAGTCGACCAACCAAACAGACCTTTGCCATCTGACATATGAGATTACCTTAAAAAAAAAAAAAGACTGATGTTGTGTTTTAGAAAAAACAACAACAGATTTATCTGATGGGAAGTCCACTGGTGGTTGATAGGTGCAAGGGATGGAAGGGTGGGTAAAATGAGTGAAGGGAATCAAAAGGTACAAATTTCCACTTATAAAATAGAGGCCCAGTGCACGGAATTCATGCATGGGGGACAGGGGATGTCCCTTAGCCCAGCCTGCACCCTCTCCAATCTGAGACCCCTTGAGGGATGTCTGCCTGCCCATTTAGGCCTGATCCCAGTAGGATTGGGCCTAACCGGGCAATTGGACATCCTTCTCACAATCCAGGACTGCTGGCTCCAAACTGCTCACCTGCCTCCCTCCCTGATTGCCCCTAACCACTTCTGCCTGCCAGCCTGATCACCCACTAACCACTACTCTGCCAGCCTAATTGATGTCTAACTGCTCCACTACCAGCTTGTTTGCTGCCAACTTCCCTCCTCTGCCAGCCTGGTCACCCCTAACTGCCCTCCCCTGCAGGCTTGATCGCCCCCAACTGCCCTCCCCTACCGGCATGGTCTCTCCCAACTTGCCCTCCCCTGCTGGCTGATTGCCCACAACTGCCCTCCCTTGCAGGGCCTGGAACCTCCCAATGGCCCTCCCCTGCTGGCCATCTTGTGGTGGCCATTTGTGTCCACATTGTGGCAGGATCTTTGACTACATGGGACAGCCCTCTTGTGTGTTGGAGTGATGGTCAATCTGCAAATAACTCTTTTATTAGAGAGGATAGGGTTCTGGAGCATGGGTGGGGGGCAGCTGGTTTGCCCTGAAGAGTGTCCCAGATCAGGGTGGGGGTTCCCTTCGGACATGAGGCGGCCTGGGCAAGGAGCCTGTGGAGGTTTGCAGGCTGGCTATGCCCCCCAGAGACCCAAGTGGAGGCCCTGGTATTTGGGATTAATCTATGTCTACAATTGAAACTTTGTAGCCTGGAGTGGAGTCAAGCCTTCTACTCGCTCTATGGTGGCAGCCATTTCTGTTAGAAACTTTGTAGCCTAGAGTGGAGGCCTAGGCCGGCAAAGGAAGGCTGAAAGCTTGGCTCCCTCCATTGCTAGGGAAACCCAAGCCTCTGTTCTCTCCAGCTCAGTGGCTGCCGCCATTTCTGTATCTTTTATAATTGAAACTTTGTAACATTGAGTGGAAGCCTAGGCAGGCAATGGCAGGTGGAAAGCTTGGCTTCCTCTGTTGCCGGGAAAACCCAAGCCTTCCTCCTGCTCTCAGTGGCAGCAGCCATCTTGGTTGGGGTTTATTTGCATAGTCTTCTCCTGATTGGCTGGTGGGCGTGGTTGTGGGCGTGTTTGTGGGTGTGGTGAAGGTACTGTCAAATTTGCATATTACTCTTTTATTAGATAGGAGAATAAGCCTTGGGGGTGCAATGTACAGGATGGTGACTATATGTAATAGTGTATTGCATACTTAAAAGTTGCTAAGAGAGTAGATTGTAAATTTCTCATCACAAAATTGTGTAACTCTGTGTGGTAATGGGTGTTAACTAGTCTTATTATGATGATCATTTCACAGTATATACAAATATTGAATCATGTTATACACCCAAAACTAAAATATCTCAATTATACTGTAATTTAAAAAATAAATGTGAGCATTGACTTTTTTCTATTGTTTACTCCTGTATTCTTAAGGCTTAGATTAATGCCTGAACCATACATAGGTAGTGTGCTATCAGAAAATATTTTTTTATTTAATCTTTATTCAGTTTATTAATTACATTGTTCCTTTTTCCCCCCTATAGCTCCTGGTACCCATCCCACCCTCCGCCCTCACCCTGCTCCACTGTCCACTCCCATAGTTGCATGATTTTTGTCAAGTCTCTTGCTGCACTTCCCACACCCCTTTTATCCCCAAGAATTGTCAGTCCATTCCCTCTATGTCCATGATTCTGTTACATTCACCAGTTTATCCTGTTCATCAGCTTATTAATTCACTTGATTTTTAGATTCATTTGTTGATAGATGTGTACTTGTTGTTCATAATTTATACTTTTATCTTTTTCTTCTTCCTCTTCTTAAAGAATATCTTTCAGCATTTCATATAGTATTGGTTTGGCGGTGTTGAACTCCTTTAGCTTTTTCTTATCTGTGAAGCACTTTATCTGACCTTCAATTCTGAAGGATAGCTTTGCTGGATAGAGTAATCTTGTTTGTAGATTCTTGCTCTTCATTATTTTGAATATTTCTTGCCACTCCCGTCTGGCCTGCATCGTTTCTGTTGAGAAATCCGCTGACAATCGTATGGGTGCTCCCTTATAGGTAACTAACTGTTTTTCTCTTGCTGCTTTTAATATTCTCTTTGTCTTTTGCTCTTGGCATTTTAATTATGATGTGCCTTGGTGTTGTCCTCTTAGGGTTCCTATATATTGGGGTTAGGTGCACTTCTTGGACTCCTAAGTCAATTTCTTTCACCAGGTGTGGGAAGTTTTTGGTCACTATTTCTTCAAATAGGTTTTCATTGTCTTGCTCTCTCTCTTTTTCTGGCACCCCTATAATTCAGATATTGGTATGCTTGAGGTTGTCCCAGAGGCCCCTTATACTGTTTTCAATTTTTTGGATTCTTTTGGTTTCTTGCTTTTTCAGCTGAGTGGATTTTACCTCTTTGTATTTCAAATCCTCAACTTGGTTCTTGGGGTGCTCTAGAGTACTTTTAGGTCTTTGTATAATATTTTTTTATTTCAGTCAGTGTATGCTTAATTTCTGGTTGGTCCTTTTTCATATCTTTGAGAGTCTCATTCATATCCTTGTAGGTCTCGTTCATTTCCTTGTAGGACTCATTCATTTCCACGTTGGTCTTGTTCATATCCTTGAGGGTCTCATTCATTTCCTTGTAGGTCTTGCTTATTTCCTTATAGGTCTCGACCTTTTCTAGAGCCTCTTGAAAGGCCCTATAACCGTGGTTTTGAATTCCATGTCCAGTCATTTTTTTCCTCCATTTCTTTCACATCTGATTTCTTTCCATGTCTCTGTATGGTGGCTGCTTCCCTGAGTTGGCCAATTAGCTTTGTGTGGTAGATGTCCTACAAGGGACAGTGGCTCAGCCTCCCCAGTTACCTGAGGTGGATATGGGTTGCACAGTCTTGAAGTTAAGCTCAGGTTAATCGTTGTTAGCACTTGGAGGGGTTGGCCTCTAGGCCAATTGTCTGTGACGTTCAGCTGTGCTCAGGTTGGATGGGCAGAGTCTCCGGGCCAAGCAGACAGTGTGAGCTCCACCCTATGCGGCCCCAGGGTCTCAGAGAGAGCCGCTGCTGAGCTCCACCAGCTGCTGGAGAATTCAGCCTCTCCCTAAATGAGTCTGCACACCCAATGTCTCACCCAAGGTTGCAAATCAAGGCAGTCTGATGGTTTCCCGAATGAAAGAGCAAGTCACAAGTGCTCTCTGTGCGGTCACGCAGCTGCGCTGTTCCCAAGCTCACGCGCACTCTGCACAAGCTCGCCTTCTCCACAAGTCGGCAGACCCCTGCAGCACCCAAGCTTCGGCGTGCCCTCCCACTGTCCAGTTTTCACCCTGTATGATAGTGGGTTCCCTGGACTTCACCCAGAGCTAGAGAATCAGTCCAGTGGGACGTCTTTGTCTCCCTGTTCGAGAAATCTGGCCGGTTTTCAGCTGCCCGCCCTATCCGCTGGCGCGCGCTCCTCCAAACCTCTGACTCCGCGCGTATCTTCAACGCTGTCCTCAGCCGCTCCTCTGAGTCACTGTGTCTTATCTTCACTTTTATTTGTGGAATTTTCACTCAGCCAGCTTTCCGGTGATTCTGGATGGTGTTTGTTCTTTTGTTAAGTTGTAGTTTTGAAATTGCTGTGTGGGGCAGCAAGATAGGTGTTTACCTATGCCGCCATCTTGGTTCTTCCAGAAAATATTTGTTGAAAGAATGAATGATCAATTTTTTTGTGTCAGGAAAACCCTCCATAATACTTTGTAATAAACAAATTGTTTCTTTTAAACTTTAATCATGAAAATATACAATGCCAGCCAAACAAACAAATCCCATTCTGTGTATGTCTGTGTGTGTATACATATACTAGTATAATAGAATATTGTTTGTATCTACCACACTTTGTTTATCCCTTCATTCATTGGTAGACTTTTGAATTGTGTCCACTTCTGGGCTATTGTGAATAGTACTGATATACACATGGATATACAAAAGTCTACTTAAAAGTGTCCCTGCTTTCAATTATTTCAGGTATGTACCCCAAAGTGGAATTTCTATATCATATGGTAATTCTAGGTTTTTGTGTTTTGTTTTGTTTTAGAAACTACCATGTTTTTTTCCACAGTGGCTGTACCATTTTACATTCTCACCATAATACACAGGACTCTAATTTTTCTATATCCTCACTAGTACTTGTTTTTAAATGTTTATAATAGGCATTTAATGGCACTGCTAATTTTTTAAAGTATATTTTATTGATTTTTTTTTTACAGAGGAAGGGAGAGAGATAGAAACATCAATAAGAGAAAAACATCGATCAGCTGCCTCCTGCACACCTCCTACTGGGGATGTGCCCGCAACCAATGTACATGCCCTTGATCGGAATCGAACCTGGGACCCTTCAGTCCACAGGCTGATGCTCTATCCACTGAGCCAAACTGGTTAGGGTGACACTGCTAATTTTTAAGACTGTTTTTATCTTGAGAAAATAAATAGAAAACTTAGTTTGTGGATCTGAATTAGATATCACACTTGAGTTTTTTTGACAGTGGTTTTAAAAATTGTCTTCCAACAAATGCTGAAGTAAAACATGAATAATCATGGAAAGCTTATTATGTAAGCAGGTAATTACAGGGCATTGATCATGACAAGGGACTCACTTCCTGGCTAGATAGCCTTGGGTAAGTTGCTTCTCAAGTTACCTACCAGGGGTGTTGGGAGGATGAAATTATTTTTTAAACATATTTTTATTGATTTCAGAGAGGAAGGGAGAGGGAGAGAGAGAGAGAGAGAAACATCAATGATGAGGAAGAATCACTGCCTCCTGCATGCTCCACACTGGGCATCCAGCCCAAAACCTGGCCCTTTAATGGTGCCTGGCAGGCAGGCATCAGACACCGTAAGCCTTAGTCATTTATTGATTTGGCCACAACTGAAACTCTCTCCTTGAGTTGTTTCCCAGAGGTCCAAACCAGAGAGGGTAACTGGGATATGTTTTGTTCCTTTTGGGGCAAATATGTCGGCATCTATCTGAAATATTGAAATCTTTAAAGACATTTGTGATGACATTTACTGCCTCAGTGAATGTCAAGTTCTTAAAAGGGAAAACTTTGTAGGAGGGGAAAATCCTTTCATATGGACAGGACTGTAAATGGGACTATTTTCTTGGGAGAAATCTTTATAAATGGAAACCTCTTGATACAGTAAAAGACTGAATTAAAATACCCTTTCTCTCTGAAAAATCCCATGCCAGGTGTTCATTATTTGTTATAATTCTAAAGTGCTTTTCTTCCCAGGAAGCTCATTACAAACTGTCCCCTGACCTGATTCAATTCAGCTTCTTTGTAGGGGAACCGCCCTTCAAAATGCACCGGTAACAGACCCCAGGGCTTGTGAATCGAGACCCGGAGTTACTTTGCAAGGATATCACATTTTATGAAGTGCGACACCATTGTTTATCATTAAGGATGCAAGTGATTTCATTCCCTTAGGCAGAATATTCTGTTATGAGCTTAAGTCAAACCATAATAGACTAGTTGTAGATTCCTCAGAAAGTGGGCTTCTAATGGAGATGCTGATAATCCATTAACAGCAGGAGGGCTAATGGCTGCCACTAAAAATACACTTAGATTACAGTAATAAAAAACATATTTTAAAGTGCATGCCAGAAGTTTAAGGATTTTTTTTTAATGTTGCTGTTAATAACAGGCCACCCTCTCCTTTTGGCATTTGATTTTTGTCTTATAAATGGGCTTCATCTATAGCATTTTTTTTTTGGTTTAATTTTGAGAGGAGTTGGGTCTTTCGACAGAGTTACCAGTAATACCTTTAATGGTGAATAATTGGTGTATTTGTAGAATTGGGGCATTTTACATTTGGAAAGGATCTTAGCGATTAGCAAGCATCTCTATTATAGTATCTGCTAGAGGAGATTTGAGATTCTAAAAAGTAATGGGCTAGCCCCTAGCTGGTTTGGCTCAGTGGATAGAGCATCGGCCTGTGAACTGAAAGGTCTCGGGTTGTGGGCTTGATCCCCAGTAGGGGGTGTGCAGGTGGCAGCCAATTAATGACTCCCCTCATTAATATTCCCATCTCTCTCTCCTTCTCCCTTCCTCTCTGAAATCAGTAAGAATATCTAACAAATAAAAAGTAATGGGCTAGAGCTTATAAAAGGGAAATCAGTGCTGGGGGAACTGATGATGTACCTGAGGTCTTAACATTTTCTCACTTATGTCATTATAGCAATGCCCTTCAGCCTAATCTTGCCTCAGTCTTCTCTCTCTCTCCTTACAGTTGTTGCTTTTTTATGGTGATAAAATATGTGTTCTTTACAGAACTATTCAAAAATAAAGAATAAAAGGAGACTGAAATGCCTATGACATTCAGCTGCCATGAATGTTGGTATCATTGTAAATAATGTCAAACTCTGTTTTCTAGCAAGTTTTAATGATAATATAAGGGAATCTCATCTATAGTAATCCTGTCCTGTCGGTCATTTCTGGTGACCTTTTTGCTTCTGTCTGGAAATATTTGTTGAAGAGCTCCTTATGATTAGGAGCAACATTTAAGCACAGGACCATTAGGCTATATTTTTAAAATAAATGTACCAATTGAGAATAATTTTATTTTTTATTTTAAAAATATATATATTTTATTTATTTTTTACAGAGAGGAAGGGAGAGGGATAGAAAGTCAGAAACATCGATGAGAGAGAAACATCAATCAGCTGCCTCTTGCACACCCCCTACTGGGGATGTGCCTGCAACCAAGGTACATGCCCTTGACTGGAATCGAACCTGGGACCTTTCAGTCCATAGGTCAACATTTTATCCACTGAGCCAAACCGGTTTCGGCAGTTTATTCTTATATTATTATTAATTATTATATTATTTTCCATATGAACATCTGTAAACTTACTTTTGCCACCCCCCACCCCATACATATAACCTTTTATAAAATTGAGATCATGTAGATAATGTTGTAAAATCATTTTTACTTCGTAACACCTCATGAACATTTTCTCACATGATTAAATATTCTTTAAGGACTTGATTTGCATCCGCTGCTTAATATATCCTCTCAGTTGTGCAAGATTTCTCTAATCTATTTAGGGCATTTTCAGTTTTGTCTGTTATGACACTGCATTGAATATCCATGAATACAATAAACATTTACTTACATCTCTGATGATCTCTTCAGGAAAGAAGTATTTGCACCTATTTCCAAATTACCCCTCACAAAGGTTCTATTCTACCCTTCCGCTAGCAGTAACGTGAATGTGGTCTGGTTACTAAACTCTCAGCAACACTGGCCATTACAGATTTTTAAAACTTGCTGAAACCGGTTGTTTAGTTCAGTGGATAGAGTGTCAGCCTGTGGACTGAGGGGTCCCAGGTTTGATTCTCGTCAAGGGCATGTATCTTGGTTGCACATCCCCAGCAGGGGGTGTGCAGGAGGCAGCTGATCGATGTGATGTTTTTTTCTTATCAATGTTTCTAACTTTCTTCTTGTCTGTAAAAAAAATCAATTAAAAAAAACACAAATTTTTAAAAATCTTAGGGCAGTGACATCACTAAATGACAACATAGGTCATTATTGATTTTGCTCCTCCCCTCCCCACCTCACAGGAAGAACTAACAACTAATTGTGGGCAAGACACTGCTGGGAAGAGCCTAAAACACGTGGCTGAGGCTGAAGCATCCCGTGTACCAGAGACCCAGGCAGATCACATTAGAAGGGGTAGAGGAGTGGCTGTGTGCTAACCAACTGCCCCTCCCCCAGGCTAGGTTTCCTTCAGTGGAAAAAGAGAGCCCAGTGGGGGACATCCAGCTCCCCCATTCTGTAGTCACTTCTTGGGAGCCACCACTCCAGGCCTGCCCCACAGGGTGTCTATAGTCTTGCCCACAGGGAATCTCATTTCACAGAGAAGGGGAAGGGGTTTGAAACAATCGGCACTCTGATCTTGGCAGACCAAGGTCCTGCCTATAGCACCCAAGTACCAGTCCGAGCCAGGATATTTGCTCACCTGCAGAGCCAAATCAGAGTGTAGTGTGAACAGCTACTCAGCAGGGTGCTGGGTGCTCCGATTTGAATACTCAAAGGTTTTTATGACCCTGGAACCTGGCCTGCCTTCTCCCAGGCGAGGGAGTTGAGTCATCCCTGGCCCGGCCTGATCAGAGTCTGGCCACAACGCCTGGAAATCTGTGCAGCCCAGCAACACTGGGCCAGAGTCCATCAGGGTGAACTGTTCTGGCTTCGGAGCTGGCTCTCCCACTGTGTGCAGGCAGGGAAACTGACTCATAGCTCTGTCCACTTCTGAACACAGCCTTCAGGCTGCCCAAGCAGGGAACCTAATCAGACACACAGGAGGCTGCATAGCCCATCCAATAGCCCTGCCTACATGGCACTTCAACAGAGCGCACAGCCCACGTCTCTCCCTACCCACACAACCAAACCGGTGGCCCCATCTAGTCATGGCATTAATTCAGTGCAGTTTGCCTGGTTCAGGTTCCCACACAAAAACCTGCCCTGCTGCCACATTTGCTAAGTGAAATAAGTTAGAGAAAGATAAATACTGTATGATCTCACTGGAATCTAAAAACAATAAAACAGAAACCGACCCACGAAGAACAACTTGCCCCACTGGTGTGACTCAGTGGTTGAGTGTCAGCCTATGAACCAGAAGGTCACGGTTCAATTCCTGGTCAGGGCTCATGCCCGGGTTGTGGACTCGATCCCCAGTGTGGGGTGTGCAGGAGGCAGCCAGTCAATGGTTCTATCTCATCATTGATGTTTCTCTCCCTCCTTCTCCTTTTTTCTCTGAAATCAATTAAAAAATTAAAATAAAAAATAAAAAAAGAGAAGCTAATGGTTGCCAGAAGGGAGGCGGGGGAATCCATACAGTACACTCAAGGATGACTTAACTGTTATATGCTGATAAAAATATGAATGAATGCCTGGTATTACATTCACTCATATACATATCATCCTCCTTGAAGAGTTGTTTTGGGGAGGCAGAACTACTGCAATAGTAATGAGCTGCAGACTGCTAGCAAGTGACCAGGGATAGAGATAAATCAGCAGTACTCATATGAGAAGGTACATCTTTATACCATTAACTCTAAGGCAAAGTAATTCCACCATCCTTCTCTTAAGAAGAGGGTATTGTAAATTGGGGGGCAGGGAAGGGAAGAGTTAAAGCTTTAAGGATTTATCAACGAGTTGGATGGCTGCAATGTCATCAAAGTCTCTAGAATAGGCTTTGTTTGGCCTGAGTTTCTCAGTTGTGTCACTAGTGACTATTAGTTAGGAAATACCATATAAGCCCAGATTACAAACTTAAAACTATAGATCTCAGCCACAGTCTTTTAAAATATACATTGAGTGGCCAGATTATTATGATCTCTGAACACATAATAATCTGGCCACTCAGTGTGTGTGAGTATGTGTATGTATGTATATTAGAGGCCCAGTGCATGAGTGGGGTCCAGCCAGCCTGGCCAGGAGGAGGAGACATGGGCGATTGGCCGGCCTGCCTGCTGGCTGAACTCCTCCTGGTCAAGAGGACAATTCGCATATTAGCCTTTTATTATATACTAGACGCCCATTGCAGGAAGATTCCTGTAAGAATAGAGCTTCCTGTGGCCTGAGCAAAGCTCTCTCCCTTCTCCACTGCTTTGCTCCCGTCTTCTCTGCCTCACTCCCTTCTCTGCTGCCTCACTCACTTTTCTGCTGCCTCCCTTCCTCCCTCCTCCTCTGCCCCGCCTGCTTCCCTCCATTCTCCCCTGCTCCACTTGCTTGCTTCTCCGCGGCTTAGGTCCCTTCTGCAGTGCTTGGCTTTCTTCTACGCCATCTTCTGTGCCAGGATATGCAAATTAACTGCCATCTTGGTTGGGTTACTTTGCATACTTGCTCTGATTGGCTTGTGGGCGTGGCTGGCGGGCATGACTTGTGTGTGAAGGTGCAGTCAATTTGCATATTACTCTTTTATTAGATAGGAGGTTATACACTGAGTGGCCAGATTATTATGCATTCAGAGATCATAATAATCTGGCCACTCTGTATATATGTTTTTTATTGACTTCAGAGAGGAAGGGGGAGAGAGAAAGAAACATCAATGATGAGAGAGAATCATTGATCGGCTACTTCCTGCATGCCCCCCACTGGAGATCGAGCCCACAACCCAGGAATATATCCTGATTGGGAATCGAACCATGATCCACACTGGTTGGGCAGCCACAGTTTTTGAGATCTCCATAGATAAAAACAAAATGTAAACAATTTTAAATTACAACCCTGAATTCTCCCCTCTAACTCTCTCACCCCAAGCCCGCCCCCAAATAAAAAAAACCCAACAACCAAAAGAAAGTAGAATAAAGCTCACTGGTTACAATAAATATTTAGTCAAATTTAGATTCTATAATTTGATAGTGGTGATGCATCACTCACAACTCGAATTTAAAAGAAAACAAATGTAGTAAAAATAACCAGAAATGCAATAACCTGCTAGTATTTACACCAGTGGTCAGCAAACCACGGCTCGGGAGCCACATGCAGCTCTTTGGCCCCTCGAGGGTGGCTCTTCCACAAAATACCACAGCCTGGGCGAGTCTATTTTGAAGAACTAGTGTTAGAAGAAGTTTAAGTTGAAAAAATTGGGCTCTCAAAACAAATTTTGATCGTTGAACTGTTGATATTTGGCTCTGTTGACTAATGAGTTTGCCGACCACTGGAATACACAATAAAAATATGGTAACGTTAAATCAATAACCTAGAATGTGAGGGGGAGGAGAAGTGAAAGCATAAAGTTTAGCAATTTCACTGAAGTCATCAGTGCCAAACAGGGTGCTATAATGTTAAGATATTGTGTGTTAGCCTCATGGCAACCACGAGAGAAGAACATGTGGAATTACACATAAGAACATGAGAAGTCAGAGCATGCTAACCCCCAAAAAACATGCCACAACACAGAACTATATGCCTTAAGCATATGAAGCGCCATCTGTCAACTATATCTGGCAAACAACTGTTTGGGAGGTTTAAAAAATCTGTAAGTCTGATACATAAAAAGCAATCTCACTTCAGTCATTTTGCATTTGTTTGTTTACTAGTGATGCCGAACATTTTCTATGGTTCATTTTTAAGTCTTCTGTGAATCGCCTGTATATGCCATATGCTCATTTTTCTATGAAGGTTTTTACCTTCTTTTTCTTTCTTGATGTTTAAGCTCTGTTTATATACTAAGATCTATAATTTGTAGTTAGATGGTGCAAAAATTTTCCAGTTTTTTCTTTTGTTTTTGATCTATTTCATGGAGGCTTTTTTGAGGTTCAGAAAGTTTACTACAGACAAACATTAATTCCTTCTCAGTATGGTTTCTTTCCTTCTTTTTATGCTCACACCCAAAGATATTTCTAAAACACCAATCTGATCATAGCCCTCCCTGGACTAAAACCTTCCAGGGAAAAATCCATCCTCCTCCTGGTGTTCCATTCACACACACACACACACACACACACACACACACACACACACACGCACACACGCACGCACGCACGCACTCAGGCTTCTGGCCACGCCAATCGAATTGAGTACTTTCCACTTAGCTCCCTCTGCTTGACCAATGAGCCCTCCCCCAGCCCACGGGCTCCCTCCATGCCCAACCCCCGCTTCCTGTGCATCAGGGAAGTCCCAGCTCACATATGACCACTGATCCCAGAGGGTTCAGTAAGTGGTTTATAAAATGAATCACTCACACAACAAGCAAAGTCTAAAATAACCTAGTAGGAGCCCTAGCCAGTTTGGCTCAATGGATAGAGCATTGGCCTGCAAACTGAAGCGTCCTGTTTTCAATTCCAGTCAAGGACCTGTACCTTGGCTATAGGCTCCCCACCCTGGTCAGGGGTATGCGGGAGGCAACCAATCAATGTCTCTCTCTCACATCAGTGTCTCTCTCATCTCTCTGTCTCTCCCTTCCACTCTCTCTAAAAAATCAATGGGAAAAAATATCCTCGGGTGAAGGTTAAAATAAATTAAGAAATAAAATAAAATAAAATAAAATAAAATAAAATAAAGAATTGGTTCTCAGGGACCGTTTAGAATCAAAAGACTGGTCAGAGCTGCTGGGAGCTGAGTCTTGGTGATGAGCAAAGGACAGAAATGAGGAGAGAGAGCATGCACAGGGTGTTCAAAAGTGTGGACAGCATGTGTGTTGGGGATGGGGGGCACTTGCTGCAGGCAAAGCCCAGAAGGTAGATCCCTGGGCAGCTCAGGGCAGCCTGGCATGCAGGGGCTTCCCAGAAAATCAGTGTTAGGGAAGGACTCGGTTCCCAAAGCAGCAGGCAGCAGGCACTTAGGTCCCACACTGGGAAACCCATCTTGCCATGCAAACCTCCCACAGCCCCACAGCCCCGTGCATCGCCGGCTTTCCAGTTTCACAGACTAGAAACTGGAGTCGCTTGATGCCTCTTCCTCCCACGCCCCACAACCCATCTGTCGCGAGTCCTGCTGGTTCTGCCCTCAATATGCAGCCAGACACATCCTGCATGGTTCCATTTAGATGGTGCTTTAAAACTGGGGAACACAACCACAGGCGTTTATTGAAACTTGCAGAACTGTATGGTAAAACGTGTTACTTTAAGTAAAGGACACCTTAAGAATAGCATGGGAAAAGAACATACTGGGCTCTGGCTGGTTTGGCTCAGTGGATAAAGCGTGGACCTGCAGACTGCAGGGTCCCAGATTTGATTCTGGTCAAGGACACAGGCCCAGGTTGTGGGCTCGAGCCCTAGTGTGGGGCCTGCAGGAGGCAGCTCATCAATGATTCTTTCTCATCATTGATGTTGCTATCTCTCTCTCCTCTCCCTTCCTCTCTGACATCAATAAAAAAGAACATACCGAGACTCCAACCAAGCTCATGGTCCAAGGCACCATCACATTCTCAGATTCTCCCAGCAGCGGCTCCCGGCTCGTCTCCCTGCCCCTGCCCCTGCTTTGCTGTGGTCTGCTCCCAGCATTGCAGAGTGAGAGAGAATCATTGATCGCTGCCTCCTGCACGCCCCACACTGGGGATCAAGCCCACAACCCGGGCATGTGCCCTGACTGGGAATTAAAATGTGGCCTCCTGGTTCATAGGTCAATGCTCAACCACTGAGCCACATGGCTCAGAACTCTAGAGGCAAAGACACTCTCCAGAAGTTTCTCTTTTCCTCGGAGTTAAGGCTGAAATTCTCACATGGCCACCAAGACCCGACGTAACCCAGTTTGCCTTGACTTTTCTGGCGACCTCGCCCTCATGCCCTTTTTTCCATGCCCCTCCTCAGCCACGTCACTGCACTCCAGCCACCATGGCCTCCTTGTTCCCCTTTGAACGTGAACTACACTGAGTGGCCAGATTATGATGATCTCTGAACGCATAATAATCTGGCTACTGTGTGTGTGTGTGTGTGTGTGTGTGTGTGTGTGTGTGTGTGTGTGTATTAGAGGCCCAGTGCATGAATTCATGTATGGGTGGGGTCCGGCCAGCCTGGCCAGGGAGAGGGAACATGGGCGGTTGGCCGGCCTGCCTGCTGGTCCAACTCCTGGTCGAGGGGACAATTTGCATATTAGCCTTTTATTATATAGGATACACAATGAGTGGCCAGGTTATTATGCGATCAGAGATTACAATAACTTGGCCACTCAGTGTATATACTCTCTTCTTGGGGTTCTGTCTGGACTGCAGTTCCTCCTAATTTCCCTGCATGTGGCCTCCTCCCTCATCTCTTTCAGGTCTTTGCTCAAATAGCACTTTCTTGGGGGTGGGCATTCCCTGAGCACCCCATTTGCAACTGCACCCCACTTGTCCCCATGCTCACACCCCTCTCTCTTTTTATTTCCTTCCTCTGTCCATTTCTTTTTCTCAGACTATGGTTCCATCTGGCATCCTTCATCTTATGTTGATTTTGTGTGTGATGCCTCCTTATAGCCACAAGGACAAGGATTTGGGGTTTTCTTTCCTGCTACCTTTCTGGGATCTGGGACATTGCTGTTTGCTGGCAAATAACAGACACTCCCTTAGCCTTTGTAGATGGAGGAGAGGCACACAGGAGAGAGAGCCAGGAACCAGCAGTGGTGTTGCCCTTATGAGTCAGCAGCTCCCTGGGCTTGACTTTCACACAGCTCCTCCCTAGAGAGAGTCTTGGCCAACATGGGCTGGAGTACAAGTCCATGTGGGGGTGCAGACTTTTGGGGGGCCCTCCTTCCTGCCTTTCCTTGCTGTCCCGCTGTGATCTCAGGTGACTGACAGATGCTTTCTGATTTCTCTCCAGAAGCAGATGTTCCAGGAGAGGAGCAGCCGGATGCTGCAGGCCCTGTCCCCGAAGCAGAGCCCCGTGAGCAGCCCCACCAGGAGCCGGTCCCCTTCCCGCTCCCCATCGCCCACCTTCTCCTGGCTGCCACTCAAAACCTCACCTCCCTCCTCACCCAAAGCTGCCTCGGCCTCCATCAGCAGCCTGAGCGAGGGGGACGAGGATGAGAAGTAAAGGCGCCTGGCAGACTACAGGAGCCACACCACACGGGCTGGGGAGGAGGGCGGGGGACACTGGGGATGCCTGGGTGGTGGGTGTTTGAGGGGTAAGAGGGGCAGAAGCTGCAGTCAGCAGGGAGATCCTGGGACGGTCTTGAGACGTCAGTCTCTACTCAGCCCAACATCTGGGCCCTGCATGGAGGTTTCCAGTTGGATAACCTATAAACTTCATTAGCATCATGTAGAATCACCGTACTTTAACCTTGCTAAGGGAGGATGCAGAGCACCCCAGGAGACTTGCCCCCAGTGGGGTGCGTCCTGCTTTGGTCTTTACACCTACCCCCACCAAGTACACCACGTGCGGAAGCGGCTGTTCCTTCAACCCGCTACTTCCGGTTCCTAAGGGCCCTGCACGTTGCCCCCTGCTACCCAAGCTCTGCCGGAATTGACCTGTCCCAATAGAGACTGTTGTGTCAAAGGCAAATGCCAACCTTCTCAGTGCAGCCACTGAGACCCAGCCTTGCAATGCATCCGTTCTTTCCATTCCCAGACACGTGGCACACACACAGGCTTGCTCTAGGCCAGACATATAAAAGGCCACCTACCGTGACCCCTGATTTCTTATTCAGGGGGCCATTTTGACAAGGAGAGCGCCATAGAAGGCCTGATGCACTCCTGGAGGCGCTTTTTCACCATTGGTTGGACTTCATTGTGTTTCCCCGTTCCGTTGAGCTATGGGAAATGCAATAAAGAACAACACCCTGGCTAGGAAGGGCCAAGTGGAGCTGCTCGGCCTTGGCCTTGGCCCCGGGTTTAGCAGATGGTAAATCTGAAGCTTCTCCTTAAAGGATGCTCTCATGGAATGGCTTCCCCCCATTTCTGACCAGTTCCCAGTCTCATAGACCTCAAGTAACAGTTATGTGAACCAAACTACATAGTATACCAATAGGGGGTGCTACTTGCACATGCCATCCAGGGTACAGACCATACACGACCCGAAAACAGACTCCTCTCCTGCCCTCACTCTTCACAACCCCAGTGACACCCTTGGCCTCCAGGACTATCTGGTTCCCTTGGCACTTGGGCACTTTGACAAAAGTTCATCCCGGGTTTCTATAGAAATGCCTGGGACCAACCAGGAAATTCGTATGTTGTTCTCATGGCCTCCCATCAGATAGAGACTGTCGTGAAGGGAGGCTCTGCGAGAGTTTCACAGGGCACCGGGGAACCTGAGTTCCGACCCCAGCATCTCAGTGGTCTAGGGAGTATTGTACCTACCCCTGGCCCTAGATTTGCCAAATGGGATGCCGACCCTGAGCATTCCTGCTGAGTTATTTGAAGTCACTGTCCCCCGCATCACAGGGAGGAAGTGAGCAGGTAGAGTCCAGGTGTAGAACCGCATGCTGGCGGGGGGGGGGGGGGGGGGAAGGCATTGCCTGGCTGTCCCAGTAAAGCCAGAGACAGAGGCCTGAGCCAGCAACTTGCAGGCAGAGCCCAGCATGTTGTGACAGAGACACCCTTCAGAGGTCTCGGGGGATGGCCTTCTGGGTGACAAGTGGGGCAACCAGTGAAGGAAGGTGGATGAATTCCCCCTTGTGTTTGAGTTGAACTACCTCCCTGCTCGCCATGCAGCTAAGCTGGCTTGAAACCTCCTTGTTCTTGGCATTCCTCCCGAGAACTCTGTCAGGCACCCCTTGGGACAGACAGCTGTCAGGAACAAGGCCTGGGGGAAAGCATTTCCATTTTGCAGTCAAGGCCTGGAGACCGAGTACTCAGGGCAAACTGGGCACATGTGCCTACTGCTTCAGTTGGGCAACACTCGCAGCCAGGCAGAGAAGAGCAGCTAGGCGAGACGAGGTGGTGAGAAACAGGGAAGTGAAAAGAGGTGCTGGAGAGAGTCCAGGGCAGACAGACCCCCCTTTTACCCGAATCCTGCTCTGGAGCACACAGTGTGGGGTTGACATACTGAGCTGATTAGAAGTTCGCAGGCCTCATAGCCCCTGACAGGTGCCACTTATGTGACTCAGATTCAGTGCCATCATCGCTGCCAATTACGGGACATGCCCCATGCTTGAGATATTCCAGAGATGGGCCAAAATGACCCGTAAGTGGGTTCTAAATCTCAACTATGTCCCTCTCCTGACCACTAACTACACCTCCTAAGGTGACAAGACTACTGACAAGGGAGGGGGGAGGGGGATTATGAGATCTAACATTTGATGCTTTGTGGCCATCAGTTTCTCTCAGCCTCTCCCCCTTCCCAGGATGAGAAGGGGCTGTTCTGTTTGGGCCAGTCAACGGCAATGGCCAACAGTGAGCGAAGGCTGCAATGAGGGAGGTACAAAGCATGATGTAAGCTTGGGGTTGGGGGGTCAGCAGAAATGACCAAAAGCAAGGAAGGATTCTTCTGCTCCAGAAAGGGAAGGATGCTTTGGACTGAGGACAAGAACACACTACTTGGGGTTGAGGAAGGGAACAGGTTCCGTGAAGGAGGGTAAGGATGGGAGGGTAGTCGCTCTCCACTGGCTGTCAAGAGTTACACGCCCCCCTCCCTCAACAGATGTAGAAAGTAGGCTTTCTTTCATGGATACCCAAAGTCAGCAGGTACCCATGGGGGGGTGTGAGTCCCCAGCCCCCTTGCCTCCCCATTTCAGGACTTCTCCATTAGCCACTACACCCTCCTGCCGGGAAACCCTGAAATCAGATGTCCACACTCCCACCAGCTAAACACACAGGGACTTGTAATGTCGGGGTCACAGCAAATGGCCGTTTGTGGAGAGCCAGCTCCTGTGTACCAGGGCCTTACAAAGATAAAGGGAATCAACCTCAAGAAGAGTGACCCCCAAAACTGGAGTGCTACCTTCGGGCCTGCTTGGTGGGGAAGTGACACAGCTGTGGGCTTGCAATCTTGCTTCACACCTTAGGCCGTAGTTCCTGGCAGCCTACCCATCCCCGGAGGGAGGGAGGGAGGGACAGAAAGAGCACGGATTTGCTTTTTCTCTATCTTCAGGCCTCCTTTGTGCACTCAGCCGAACCCCAAGGCAAGACACAAGATGGGGAAGCTGAGCCAGATGAGCCCCAACAGAGCAGAGGAGATTTGTGTGGTGTCACTGCGGTGTGTGCCGGGACAAAGCCATAAGGAGCATACATACCTGAGACAATGCTGTACATATTAGACAAGATGACGATGACTACGTGGGTTCGAGACCAACCTTATGCCCAAGCATCTGCTCTGGTGCTGAATAATGCAAACTATTGGAACAAGCCCTCAAACCTTCCCCAACCAACCCTTCTGCTCCCTCTCCGAACCCACCCAAACGAAACACAGCATTTCTCACCTGTTTCTTAATAAAGAGATACAGAATCGCATTTTTTGCTTGTTTCTCCAAAGTGTGCAAAAGTCCAGGCGTCGCAGTTGTCCCAGCTCTGCCCAGCTGTGTCCCCAGCACCAAAGGCCGGGCCTCTGCGCTGGGCAGCGCTGGACAGAGTCGAGGAGTTGCCTGAGGGCCCGCACCTGCCTTCAACGCTAGTTATAAACAGACCCAAGTGGGGACCCCAGGTTGGGACTTGGGCTTGTGGGCACCCCTGCCGACTTGCTTGGCGACCTTAATCAAACCACTTCACTTCTCTGACCTCAGGGTCTGCTTTTGTAGAATGAGGGGTTGGAGGGAATGGTTTCTGAAGTCTCCTTTGCCTGGAAAGGTCTCTAAAGTGAGGAGGCAGCCTGCATTGTCCCCAGGCTCCTCCAGCTAGGAGGCCGTCACCGAGTGACCCTGAGAAAGTGCTTACCTCTCTCGGAGTGGGGTACTGGAGAGCTCGCCTGACGCCTTCACGACTGATAACATCCATGGCTGGTTTCGCCTCAGATGATCCCGAATCTCAAGCTCCACCCACCTTCCTTCCACCTGATGGAATGAATGCTTTTTACCTGCGCCCCGAAACGTGGGGGAGTGGCCATTTCAACCACTTTCAGCTTTGGGGAAAAAAACTCATTTGATCAGCTGGAGGCTGAAAGATGGGGTGGAGGCACTAAATCAGGATCCCAAATGTCAACAATTAAGGCAGATCCTCCACCCTCTACTCTTCCCCCCCCCCCTACACACACACACCCCGCCCATATTCTGGAAGTTTCGCTCAGGCCCTCCATTAGCCCACTTAACTCCATCTGGTGAGGTCTCGCTTCTTTGGAGTAACAACAGTTTCAACATTAACCCAGACTCCGGAGCAGGGGTCGGGGACGTCCAGCCCCCTGGAAGTGTAAGGTCCTCGAAATCATTTGGCCTGGCCTTGCCAAGACATTAGGGCTGAGTTAATGAGATGTTTGACCGAATATAGCAGGCGCATTTTTAAGTTGGTAATTTTGTATGGCCCGAGAATGCTGTTATAAATATCCCAATGGCCCTCGGCAGAGAAAAGAAAGACAAAAAAAAGGTTCCCCGCCCCTGTTTTAGAAGTAACAAAGCCAGGCCTGTAGTCAGCAAAGGAATTCATTTAAGAAGACAACACCTGTTATTCACAGACCATATTACTTGGCTCTGCCATCCAGATCAAAAACATTCTTGACAAGTTGTCTTTAGAGTCATAGTGACAGGTTTGTTCTCAACTTTCATGATGTCTCAGAGATGTTTGCAGGGCAAAGCAATCAGTTGTAAAGGCATAACAAAACGCATGTTTGAGAACTCGGACATTTGCCCCAAAGAGAAATAGCGTTTGTTAATAAATGCAACACCCGAGATAAAAGGGTGCACTATCAAAAATGTTTACACACAGAGTCCCCACTGGCTACTGAAACTGAATGTTTAAACTTCTTCTCTAGGTATTCAGCAGGAGCTATCAGATTTTTAAAAAGACGCTTTTGAGATGCTTTTCAAACCAAGTGTGACAGTTCATAAGCGCCAAAGTATATCTTGTGATCAAATTCTTTAAGAAACCATCAAACCCTAACCGGTTTGGCTCAGTGAATAGAGCGTCGGCCTGTGGACTGAAGGGTCCCAGGTTCGATTCCGGTCAAGGGCATGTACCTTGGTTTCGGGACCTACTGGGGATGTGCAGAGGCAGCTGATCATTGTTTCTCTCTCATCGATGTTTCTAACTCTATCCCTCTCCCTTACTCTCTGAAAAAAAGCAATAAAATATATTTTTAAAAATTTAAAAACAAATTTAAAAAAAAGAAACCATCAAGTAAAAGCTAAGAAATGACCAGTAAAATTGAAAAATATTATTAAAGGCATAAATATCTGTAGGCACTAATTGATCTGTACTTTAGGCCCTCATGAACTGCCATCATTTATATTTTAGAAAATCCACCACATTAGCTGAATATCAGCTGCATTGACCAAATGAAGGCTGGCTTGTATTGTCTCCTGCAAGCAAAGTTTAATCTCCTTACCTTCATTATCTTTCTTGGGGGTGGGGAAAGGAATTGATTGGCACCATTGCTGTACCACATTACTAAAAGCACCATTTAGACCTAAAATATTTGATAGGTAACCTTCCACTTTCAAAGAGTGAATGAATCCATACCCGAAAGAGTCGGGATACTTACCCTTCCCACAGGGACCCCTTCAACTGGTTATGAACTTGTCACTGTAAAGTTTCCAAGTTCAAAGAAAACCTGTTATCTGCTATGCATGTAGCAGGACCCGACTCATTCGGTAACTTGAGGAAATAACCAGTCTTTTTTGTCTGGAATCCTGTTCCACTGGACAGATGCTGGCAAGATACCACTTACTAGCCTAACCACAAATCAACATGAATACAACTGAGGCATTTTTTCTTTTTCTACTTGTTTCCGTACCAGGGATTAAGGACAGATGAAAGATGTTCAATAGATGTGTATTAGTTTCTTATTGCTGTAACACATTTAGTGGCTTAAACAATACAGATTTATTATTTCAAAGTTCTGCAGGCCAGAAGTCCAAAATGGCCCTTTACTGGGCTAAAATTCAGGTGTTGACAGGGCTGCATCCCTGTATGAATGCTCTAGGGCAGTGGTCGGCAAACTCATTAGTCAACAGAGCCAAATATCAACAGTACAACAATTGAAATTTCTTTTGAGAGCCAAAAACCGACTTCGCCTGGGCCACGAAGTTTCAATCGCACTGTATGTGCATGCCTGCATGTGGTATTTTATGGAAGTGCCATACTCAAGGGGACAAAGAGCCGCATGTGGCTCACGAGCCACAGTTTGCTGACCACTGCTCTAGGTGATTTTCTTGCATTTTCCAGCTTCTAGAAGCCGCCTGCATTTCTCGGCTCATGGCCCCTTCCATTTTCAGAACCAACAATGGCCAGAACAGTATTTCTCACATCACATTACTGTGGCACTTCTGCCTCTCTCCTCTACTTACAAGGACCCCTGTGATTATATTGGGCCCACCCGGATAACTCAGGCATATATTCCTATTTTAAGTTCATCAGCAACATTCATTCCTTCTTGCCATGTAATAGAACATATTCTCAGGTTCTGAGGATTAGGATAGGGACATCTTGGGGGAGGGACATTACCCTGTGTGCCATGCCATGACTAAAGACACTGTTCATAACCCCTTGAGCCTTTTCCCAGGTCCTGACAGAGGTGGGGAACAGTAACCCTCCCGCAGACACAGAGATTCATGTTTTCCATTGAAGTATTCCTACACTGTGAGGAATCTGCCCGAATGTTTCCCTGGAGTCTTAAGAGAAGCACAGAATAGGTGTAACAGGGGATGTCTGACTCAAATGAACATGTGAATTGGTCCATGAGGACAGGAACTGTTGCATCTTTAACTCATGATCACAGAACCATGGCTGGGAGAGAAGGAAGTTTAGGACCTTCCCTCCCCGAGTGCTCTGTACATATCCCCAATTCATATTTGGTGACACCAAGAAGACAAGATATGAAAGGGTAGCTAACCAGCCTTTGATCATTGGACATGTTCCTGCTGAAACAAGCTCTGGAATAGTCTCTGGCTATCGGGTCGAATCTGTTTCCTGCCTGCTGTCCCCGTTATGTGTTTGGTTGGTTGGTTTTGGTTTGGTTTTGGTCCTTGGATATTGACCACAGCCAGTTGAAGCTAAGGCTCATTTCTAGCTAGCCAGTGTCAAGGTACTCCATGCTCCTTTCGGCACTGGTTGCATGGTGACCTTTGAGCTGCATTGTATATATATATTTTTACATTTATTTCAGAGAAATGGGGAGGGAGAGAGATGGAAACATCAATGATGAGAGAAAATCATTGATGTTGCCACCTCTCTCTCTCTCTCTCTCTCTCTCTCTCTCTCTCTCTCTCTCTCTCTCTCTCTCTCTCCTGCGCTACACTGGGGATCGAGCCACAACCCAGACATGTGCTCTGACCGGGAATCGAACCCTGACTTCCTGGTTCATAGGGCAACAGTCAACCACTGAGCCACAAAGCTGGGCTGAGCTGCATTTTAACTTAAGGTCTAGCATACATTCTTGTCTTCACCACTCAATACACATTTGAGTGAGCTGGTAGGTGCTGGGGATGCAATGAGTAAAGAGGACACAATCCTTGCCTTCCACCCCAAGTTCAGCTTAGTAGCTTGTCTCTCAGTTCTGGCCTCTCCTGACCTTTGACTTTTCTGAGCTCTTGAACAATGCAGCTTTCTGATTCTGCCAAATAGATTTTTGTGATTTTACTAAATAATTTCACATTATTTTAGTATTCACTTTGGGGTTGGACGCTCTAAATTTCCCAAAGTGCAAAGATGACCAACTCTTAACCAGAGTGAGAGAAAATCAGAAAAGATTTTTATTTTTTAAAAAAATTTTATTGATTTCACAGAGGAAGGGAGAGGAAGAGAGATAGAAACATCAATGAGAGAGAATCTTTGATCAGCTGCCTCCTGCATGCCCCACACTGGGGATTGAGCCTACAACCCGGGCATGTGCTTTTCAGTCCACAGGTCGTTGCACTATCCACTGAGCGAAACCAGGTAGGGCAGAAAAGCATATTTTTAAAAGTAGATTTTCTTCTTTTTAAATATATTTATTGATTTTTATAGAGAGGAAGGGAGAGGGAGAGGGAATTAGAAACATCAATGAGAGAGAAACATCAGCTGCCTCCTGCACACCCCCTACTGGGGATGTGCCCACAACCAAGGTACATGCCCTTGACCGGAATCAAACCCAGGACCCTTTAGTCCGCAGGCCGACGATCTATCCACTGAGCCAAACCAGGTAGGGCAGAAAAACAGTTTTAAGAGATTTTCTATTAGAAATCACTCACTGAAGCCGAGACCGGTTTGGCTCAGTGGATAGAGCGTCAGACTGTGGACTGAAGGGTCCTGGGTTCAATTCCGGTCAAGGCCAGGTACCTTGGCTGCGGGCACATCCCCAGTGGGGGGTGTGCAAGAGGCAGCTGATTGATGTTTCTCTCTCATCAATGCTTCTGACTTTCTATCCCTCTCCCTTCTGCTCTGTAAAAAATCAATAAAAAAATATATTTTAGAAATCACTCACTGAGAATGTTGACTGGAGGAGACTGACGCCACCACCCCTTAGCCAGGCCTACGACCAGAACGGCTCTGGGGGAGCTACCAAAGTCCTGAACGCACCAGCACACACTTTCCTTCATAGCCTTATAAACGGGTGTGGGACTTTGCGCACAATAGTTGAAACTCTCCCATTTGCATAGAGCTATTTTATGGACTAGGTGGTCACTCAATGTCTCATCCTAGGTTCTTTGATTGTAGGGTGTCTGAAGGGCCTCTCTCAACTGAATAACGGGGCATTATTTGCCCTCACTAAACTGCCATGTTGTTACCCATTGAAGGCCCAGGAAGAGAGCAGTTTTCATATAGGAAGTTCTGTCCCAATGACTGCTCAGCTGACAACAATCATCTTTAACATCAGAAATAATTACACTATTATATTTAGTGGTTACTAAGGAACTGTGGAAAGCTGCATCCATCACCATCGCTGTAAGCATTCATATTGATTTTGTTTGGGGACTAGCCGATTCTGTGTGGACTGGAATGCCAGCAAACAATGTGAGCGGCATCAGCTTAGCTTAGAGTTTCGTGCACAGAAGGAAACAGCAAGGCTGCTTGGTTGCCCCAAATCCACATGAAAACAAGGCCTCTCCCCACTTTTAAGTGCTTTCCAATGAGCTGTTAAACAGAACATCAGTAAGGTGGCAGGGATCTGGGCCAGGAAGACAGCGTTTCCTGCTGCCAGCATTCTAGCTGCTCTCTAGCTGGTCCCTAGGTTTGGACTTGATCAGTGGTTTGCAATCCTGTCACACGTTAGAAGCTCCTAGGGAACTCTTTTTTTTAAAAAGCTTCACAGAGACAGTCTGACGGAACGAAACTGAAATGGAGCCCTGGCCTGGGAGATTCCAACGTGGCTGGGTTGAGACCCTCTGGGCTGTAGTACATATTTCAACTCAGGGAACAAAGTGTGCCCCTGACAGAACTGGATTCAAAGACGTTGATGATCAATGCCCTTTCCAGCAAAGGTAAGAATTGATATGCCCTGCAGCGATGGCAGAAGAGGGTCTAAATATTTCATTATTTTCTGATTCCAAAAGAGACTATGATGTTGATGTGTCATCAACGGGCAGAGGGCAAAAGGAGTCACTGAAGAACAAAATCTAGATCTGACAAGGGTGCTGGTAAGTACCCAGCTCAGTGACAGGTGACAATGGATGCTCAATGTTAATGTAAAAAGCTTTGACAGTATGCAATAGCTGTGTATAGCCTCCCTCTCAACATGGCAAGCATTAGCCACAGGTGGCTATTTAAATGTAAACCAATACACTAAATTTCCCGGCCTGTGTGGCTCAGTGGTTGAGTGTCGACCTATGAACCAGGAGGACACAGTTCGATTACTGGTCAGGGCACATGCCCAGGCTGCAGGCTCAATCCCTGGTGTGGGGCGCGCAGGAGGCAAGAGATCAATTGTTCTCTCTCATCATTGATGTTTTTCTCTCTCTCTTAAAAAAAAAATATCTATATATATTAAAAAAAATTTTAAACACATTAAATTAAAAATCAGGTCCTCAGTTGAACTAGCCACATTTTTAACTGTTCAAGTGGCTAGTCACGACCATATTGTGTAGCACAGATAACATCCTCATCATCAGAGTGCTAGTGGTGGACAATGGTCTAGAGCAGTGGTCGGCAAACTCATTCATTAGTCAACAGAGCCAAATATCAATAGTACGATTGAAATTTCTTTTGCGAGCCGAATTTTTTAAACTTCTTCTAGGGAGCATTGTCTCAATTCATTGAGGTTCTGCTTCCCAGCATATGTTGACAGGGTGGCTCAAAAAAACTCACTAAAATTAAAAAAAAAAAAAACTTCTTCTAACACCACCTCTTCAAAATAGACTCGCCCAGGCCATGGTATTTTGTGGAAGAGCCACACTCAAGGGGCCAAAGAGCTGCATGTGGCTCTCGAGCCGCAGTTTGCTGACCACCGGTCTATAGAAACCCTTCCCAGAGGCAACATCTCCTGCATGATGCCTCGTGACTTCCTCTTGTGAGCAAAGAGCACATCTACGTGGAATGATGAGGCGGACAGCTGACAGTGTCAGCAGATTAACATCTGTAGACACGCCGTTGTTAAGACATTGGAAAGAATTAGAAATGAAGGACACGGAATGTCCATTACAGCACAATGTTCTGTGGCAGCTTCGTGGAACCATAGACTCTTGAGTTGGAGGGTCCGTTTGTGAGTCTAAACTGTACTTACTTTATTAATTTCAAAATAGGGCAGGAGTAGCTGCTACAAGGACGCTGTTGCCCAGCTGTGAATGGTGTTTTAGCACAGCACTGTCTTTTGGTTGCAGATGGATAATTTTAAAATTCTAACTAAAACCAGTGTCACTTCTTTTTAGTTAATCCTCACCCAAGGATATTTTTCACATTAATTTTCGGAGAGAATGAAACGGGGGTTGGCGGGGGGTAGAGAGAGAGGTGAGAGACACATATTGGTTGTTTCCCACACACGCCCCAACCAGGGCCAGGGATTGAAGCTGCAACCCAGGTATGTGCCCTTCACCAGGAATTGAACCTTGATCCTTTGGGGTTTGCCAACCCACTAACCACTGAGCAACACTGGCCAGGGCTAAAGCAGTGTCACTTTTTAGTCACTGGTTTTACATTCTTTGGGTAAAACATATCACAACATGCAAGCAATTGATTAGTAATTGCTTTCCATTATAGGTTTGATTTTTTTCAATTGTAAGAGAAAGTTTCGTTAGAAAGTCACAGAAGTAGAAAAGGTGAGCCAGCTGGGCTGTGTGGGCTCAGGAAATAAATTACAGGAGTTTAGGAGAGAGAAAGGCAAAGGCATCATGCCTGGGGGGAGGGCGAGGGGAAGGGAGAGGTGCAGGCAGGCACACTCGGGAGAGAAAGTGCCTAAAGAATGCGATAAAACTTTGGTCGGCCAACTGGAGCTCGTGAGCCACATTGTGGCTCTTTGGCCCCTTGAGTGTGGCGGCTTTCCAACAAAATACCACGGCCTGGGTGAGTCTATTTTGAAGAATTGGTATTAGAAGTTTTTTTTATAAATATGGCTCTCAAAAGAAATTTCAATCGTTGTACTATTGATATTTGGCTCTGTTGACTAATGAGTTTGCCGACCACTGCTGTGGAACATCAGACCTGGAAAGAACCTCAAAACCACGTGGTCAACTCCCTCATTTTGTTGATGAGGAAACTAAGGCACAGTAAACAGCTAGCTGATGGCAGAAGCAAGGCAAACATGTTGACTTCTTGATATTCACACCCCCAAAAACCATATAAACTCAAGTTTCTTGCCTCAAATTTCCTCCAAAATTTTTTAAAATATGTTTTTATTGATTTGAGAGACACATTGATGGGCTTCCTCCTGCATGTCGCCCCCTACTGGGGACTGAGCCCACAACCCGGGCATGTGCCCTGACGGGGAATGGAACCTGCGACCTTTCAGTTCATGGGTCAACACTCAACCGAGCCACACCAGCCACACAAATTTGGGGGTTTTTTAGTTATAAATATACAAGAGAGTTATGTGGTTCTCAAATTTTAAAAAAACACCCAGGGGTGGGTGGGTGGGAAGAGATTAAAGAATTTCTATGCAAATATGCTTAACCTCTGGACACAGACAATAGGGTGGTGAAGGCCTAGGGCAGGGGCGGGGTGGGCTATATAAGAGTCAATAGGAGAAAAAGGGGACATACGTAATACTTTCAACAAAAAAGATTTTTTAAAAATAATAAATAAAAAGGACACCCACTTACCACTGAATGTTTAGTAAAAGAATAACACAATGGCCCTGACTGGTTTGGCTCAGTTGGACTGAAAGGTCCCGGGTTCAATTCCAGTTGAGGGAATGTACCTTGGTTGCGGGCACATCCCCAGTAAGGGGTGTGCAGGAGGCAGCTGATCGATGTTTCTCTCTCATCGATGTTTCTAACTCTCTATCCCTCTCCCTTCCTCTCTGTAAGAAGTCAATAAGAACATATTTTAAAAAATAACACAACGGATGCTAATATGAAGTCTACATTCAGGAAGCACATAGCTGCAGCCAAACGTCTTTGGAGGCACTGGGTTTTGGTGTTGGTGTGGTACCAGTTCCTCAGAAGAGATCGAGGAACCAATAGCCTTCTAATTTAAAAATTTCAAGTTATCTTCTGCCTATTCCATATAGCAACAGCTCACAACTTACACTTTTATTTTTGAGAGACAGAGAGGTAGAAAGGGAGAGAGTGAGAACGAGAGAGATATCGATGTGCTGTACCACTTATTTATCATTCATTGGTTCATTCTTGTATGTACCCTGCCCCACAACCTTGTCGTATGAGGACAATACTCCAAACAACTGAGCTCCTTGGCCAGGGCACAACTTACACTTTTTAAAAGCATGCCCCATATAAGGCATCTGTTAAAATGCAGATGCCTAGGCCTCCACCCCAGAGAATCAGAATCAGTCGAGCTGAGGAAGAGCTCAGGAATCTGCATATAACCAGAATTTCAGGTCATAGGTGGCCTCTCAAACCCAACTTGCCCAGGGCAGTCTGGTTTACATCACAAAATGCTCTATCTCACTGTCAAAGGTGCCCTGCCTTGGACAATATATTATTTGGTCCCCTTTCCCTGATCGATGGCCAAATTTTTTAAAAAATACCACTGTGACAGTTTAACCCGAAGCAGTTCCTTTATTTCACCAGTAGAAGTTCGGCCAAAAGACAACGTCTAGAAAGGACAAGAGTACCGTTAAGCACCCAGCCCAGTGACAAAGAATCCAAATGACCCATTTTTCCTTTGATGGATCATAAGAATTTAAATATCTTTAGTCCATTCCCAGCAACTTGCAAAGATGCTTGTTGTGCACATATTTCATTTCGGGAACTGAGCGAGTAGAAGGCGAAGCTTCCAGGTGGGAGGGAGGTGATGACTGGCCCGAGCTCAGGAAAAGACCACACGGAAGCACAAGTGAATCACAACTACCCTTTTATTGTCTGATGATTGTGATACAGAATTGTCCCCGTGTCCCAGGACTAGTTTGGCTATGACACACATCGCAGATGGCTCTGCAACTTACAGGGAACATTATCTGAGCCGCACACTTGCCCGGTCATGTTTTCCCAACAATCACAGAGTGTTTTCCCAACAAAACACTTTTCTGCATAGAACGTGGAGTTAACAAATGAGCTCAAACCGAAGTCATCCTTCATTCATGACAGTGTGGACCAGCCAGGCCACAAAACAGCACAAAGCACAAGGGGCCAGGCTTCATTTCACGAACCATAAGACAGCTCATGAGCACTGGACACACGCGTACATTCATCACTGTAACTAAGCTGACAGACGCACAGAGCGAATCAGATCAGGTTGGGACTTATGGGTACACACATTGTAATGAACTTGTATTTCACACATAAGTTAGCATTCTTCTCTTGTCAAATCCGTTATCTTTCCCGGGTTAGACTCTCCTTTGAGGAGCTGAGGAGTTATGATGAAAAATTGGCCAAGCAAGTAACTTTACATTTCAACACAGTGCTAGATAATATTTGTAACAGTACGTTTTACTCTGCATTCACTTTTCTTATTTGGTTCAAGCATGTCTTAGGTATTCACAACTTGTATCCTAAATTTGGGGAACATCTCAGTGGCCAGCACTTGTGTACTCTGTGAGGGTGTGAGCTGAGAGCAGTAGGTGGGTGGTGTGTACGGGAACCCGAAGCAGCAATCACAACCTCGAGTGATTCTAACAGCAACAATTGTGCAGAGAGAGGAGCAGGATGAGGCAGGATGCTCAAGTGCTCTGTTCCAACCTTCTGAAACCCGTGGTGTGGTGCGCGGAATGGACTCAAGCACAGCTCTGGTTCTGAATCAGAGTGTAGCCTTCATTCCGCTCCGGTGCGGTGCAGCAGCAGCAGAGAGCATCGTTGTAACAAGGAACACGATAGAAACAAAGGCAGAGGCATGCTCACCCGATTCCCCCAACACTGCATAAAGTCAACTTACATGTCTTAAATCTTCAATACTTGACATTTCCTAGGTCAACCCTGCCTTGGCTGTCTACTCAGAGTCCAGATTGAGGTTTCCCATGGTTATAAATGTTCAAATGACAAAAGGGAAATGGAATTTCTATGAAAGGGGTGTCGTGATCTATTATAAACAATATAAGCATTTAACTCATCTGTTTGCCCAAACTTGTCTCGTCACACTACCTTGAGCACGGATGGGTAAATGGCCAGTGCCTTTGACTTTCAATCAGAATGAACTTTTGCAATTGCCTTTTTGATGCCCAGCATGCAGAGTTACAATGGAATGTTAAGAGTCTTTTTAATTTCTCTCAAAAAGAGTAGTTAATAATGAAGTAGTTGTTAGTGATATGCATTTCATTCTGAGGTTGCCATTAATCCAAAAGGGGGACTGGAGAGCAGCAAAAACAGCCCCAGTGCCTGACTCAGACATTGCTTTGCTTTGCTACCATATTGCTTAGAGTATATATGACCTTTGACATTTGTGCTGTTTTAGCCCATTAGCAAAAGGTATATGCAGAATTCAAATTAGCAGACCACTTTTAGGTTGGCAAAAGTTAGAATTATTTAATAGAATGTTCTTTCAAGTGAAATTATCCCAAAAGGATTCAATTCCATAGAAAATAGAATCCTCACTGAAAAGCCAAGCAGCAAAATTACTAAAGAAAATGGAATTGCGGGGTTTTTCTGTCCATGAACATCTCAGATATGCATGAGAAAGATCTTTGATATCTACTAAACAAAGGGCATTTGGGTGTCATTTCTCACAAAAACAGCTTCAAGTCCATTGAATCTGCGTGGTGATAAAGGCGAGGCTCACATGTCTTGGGTAATTGTGTGTTCCTGAGGTGACAATCCTTTGGAAGCTCTAAGAAATATAGACAAGAACTATCAAATCTGAACACATCATGAGAGAGTTTCAGAAATTTCCACGGGGATTCTTATCAAAGGCTATTTTCCTGAGACATTCAAGGGTACTGAAAATGTAATTCTTGGAGTACAAAAAAATTAGACATATAAAACCAATGTGATCTCTTTACTTTTCCCTTTAAAGAAATTGCTAAAAATAAAGATTTATGATTATAGTCTAAACTCTTATATGTTTCACCTTTCTTTAAAAATTTCATTTAATTTTTTGAAAGGCCAGGCACGGATGGATGCTTTCGTAAACATTCTCTCTTTTATATACATTCTCTCTCTAATACTTCTCTCCTAAAAGATCACTTCTTTACAGGTAAGAAATAAAAATACAGTTCTTACAATGGAAACAAACTAGTGGAATCCTAAAATGATTAGTTGCCATTTAAAGAATACCACTGTAATTCTTCACTTTTGGAATTTTAACATGAAAAACTTATGCAAACTTGATGAGAACTCTTAAAAAATGTAATTGCAATCCTGTACTTTTGGAAAGTATAATGTGAAAAAATCCAAATTACCTTTCTACCATTAAAGCTCAAGCCATGCGATTCAAAATTTTAATGATTTACACAATCTAGTATATTTTGTGCTTTTTGAGTAATTAACCTTCCTGAGGCTGATTTTGTTCCTAGTGTTTGCTTAACTAAAGTGCTTAATAAAATGTCTACAGAATATATTAGCCTCTCCAAAGATGAATATTATTTTAAACTACAATCTGCCAAAAATCTAACTACATTTAATTGTGCCTGATTAATCCAAATGCCACTGAGAGATTTATAGAACAGAGAAATGTTTTTTCAGATTAAGTTCATACTCTCTTCACTGTGAGCTTCCTGGATTCGGTATTATCATAAATCTGCTACTCAGATGTCTGTAACATTTTAATAATCCCATCAAAAAACTTTCCCAATAGTTCCAACTGGATAAACCATGAGACTCCAGACATCAACTTCTGATGCTTATCATTTTCAAGAGCCATGCAGATTCCACCCCCAACACTGAAGTTGCCACTTCACTGGGGAGCATGTAGCCCATGCAGAGTCCCCCCCAGAGCTGGAGGGGGAAAGGAGGCGTAGTTTGGAAGTCAAATACTGTTAGGGGTTTATTAACACTACAAGGGTATTCATTCAAGAACGGGGTGGGCTTTCTTTTAATGTAGGCACTAAACAGTATCCGACTTTTTTTTTGGAGACTGTCAGTAGTGATGTCCTAAGGTTCCTTTATTTATATGCAAATAAGCCAATTTAAAGGAGACAAATCGGCCCTACCTTTGGGAATGATTAAAGGCGCCCTAGCATCCTATCTTTCTCCATCACTTTGCTCTATCTTCCATGTGTGATTACACAGGCAGGTGTCAGAGAATGCAAAGTGTCCACCATGGCTTTGCTGTTTCCACCCAGGGAGTGGAACCGCCACGGAGAGCAGCATCGCCCTTTCGGAAAAAAAATTTTTTTTTTATTCATTTCAGAGAGGAAGGGAGAGATAGAAACATCAATGATGAGAGAGAATCACTGATCAGCTGCCTCCTGCACACCCCGCACTGGGGATCGAGCCCGCAATCTCCTGCCTGGTTCCTAGCCCCATGCTCAACCACTGAGCCATGCCGGCTGAACGAGAAGCACCATCCTTTTTCCCCATAGATGGCGGGCACTATGTGGGAAAAAACAGGACAAGAACAAAGTGGAGGCTGTGCTAGAAGAGGAGGAAGAGGACTACGTGGTGGCAAAAGTTCTCAACCATCGAGTGGTAAAGGGCAAAGTGGAGAATCTCAGATGAGGAGAACACATGGGAGCCAGAAGAGAACCGGGACTGCCCCAACTTCAGTGCTGTTTTTACAGTCCCAGAAAACAGCACACGAGACAGGCAAATCAGAGGGAGACCAGCACGCAAATCAGAGGGAGACCAGCACACAGCTGACCGATTCTGAAGACAAGGAAGAGGAGAGCAAACCAAGGAAGAAAGAATAGTCAGAAAAGCCACAGGGCTTTCCCAAGGGTTTGGGCTGGAGTGGATTATTGAAGCTACAGACCCCAACAGAGAGTTAATGCTCCTTATGAAATGGAAAACCTCGGACGAGATCGGAGTGGATTATTGGAATAAGGAAAACTGTTATCATTTGTAGATAACGCTATATATAGGGAACCCTAAAGATTCCACCAAAAAACTACTAAGATGATAAATGAATTCAGTAAAGTAGCAGAATACAACATAAATATCCAGGAAGTCTGTTGCATTTTTATATAACAGCTAGAGGCCCAATGCACGAAATTCATGCACGGGGCAGGGGATGTCCCTTAGCCTAATCTGCACCCTCTCCAATCTGGGACATCCCTGTCACAATCTAGGACTGCTGGCTCCCAACTGCTCGCCTGCCTGCCTTCCTGATTGCCCCTAACCGCTTCTGCCTGCCAGCCTAATCACCCCCTAACCACTCCCCTGCCAGCCTGATTGATGCCTAACTGCTCCCCTGCAAGCCTGTTTGCCCCCAACTTCCCTCCTCTGCTGGCCTGGTCACCCCTAACTGCCCTCCCTTGCAGACTTGGTCCCTCCCAACTGCCCTCCCCTCCTGGCCATCTTGTGTCCAAATGGTGGCAGGATCTTTGACCACATGGGAGCAGCCATCTTGTGTGTTGGAGTAATGGTTAACCTGCATATTACTCTTTTATTAGATAGGCTAGAGGCCTCATGCATGGGTGGGGGCCTAAAGGGTGTCCTGGATCAGGGTGGGGGTTCCCTTGGGGCATGGGGTGGCCTGGGCGAGAGGCCTGTGGTAGTTTGCGGGCTAGCTATGCCCCCCGGTGACCCAAGTGGAGGCCCTGGTATCTGGGGTTTATTTATTTTCTACAATTGAAACTTCATAGCCTGGAGTGGAGCCAAGCCTCCTGCTTGTTCCGTGGTGGCAGCCATTTCTGTTGGCTTTATCTTCTATAATTGAAACTTTGTAGCCTTAAGCAGAGGCCTGGGTGTGCGGAAAGCTTGGCTTCCTCCATCGCCAGGGAAACCCAAGCCCCCGTTCCTGCTCTCTCCATGGCTGCAGCCATCTTAGTTGGAGTTAATTTGCATACTCACTCCTGAATGGCTAGTGGGCATGGCTTGTGGGTGTGGTGGAGTGATGGTTAATTCGCATATTACTCTTTTATTAGCTAGGATAATGAATTATCAGAAAGGGAAACTAAGAGAGCAATCCCTTTATAATTGTACCAA
The DNA here is from genome assembly GCA_027563665.1 of Antrozous pallidus. Classification (NCBI taxonomy): domain Eukaryota; kingdom Metazoa; phylum Chordata; class Mammalia; order Chiroptera; family Vespertilionidae; genus Antrozous; species Antrozous pallidus. The sequence continues at coordinate 128,916,790 of CM050509.1, forward strand.
AAAGAAATAAAGTACCTAGGAATCAACTTAACTAAGGAGGTAAAAGACCTGTACTCAGAAAACTACAGAACATTGAAGAAAGAAATCAAGGAAGACACAAATAAATGGAAGCATATACCATGTTCGTGGATGGGAAGAATTAAAACCTTAAAATGTCCATGCTACCAAAAGCAATCTGTAGATTCAACATGATCCCTATTGAAACACCAATGGCATAGTTTTCAGGATTGGAATAATCCAAAAATTTATATGGAACCATTTTCTGAAGTTGACAATACTTCCTTACCTCTACTCCTGATACTGAGCCATCTTTTTAGTCATCTTGGGGGCAAGATCCACTGTGGAATCTGAGGAAGGCACAGGATTAATGTCTTTTTTAACCCTGACTATAGTTACATGACTAGTGACACTTCCAAATTACCAAGAAAAAATTAGGACATGACCATGCTTATCACATTCCACAAATGAATTCTTACTCTGGGCTATTTTATGATCAAAGTATCTTCCATGTAGACCTGGTGAATGTAATGCACATCTCTTCCACTTCCCCCAACGAATTGAAAATAGAATTTTTACTTCAGCTCTAACTTGCATTAGCAGCCTTTCTACTGTTCTAGGCTTGCCACTTTCCAGTGCATTTCTAGTGGGAAGAGCAGGCAGACTCCCCTATTCTGTTTCCCCTTCAAATGTGTAACAGCATGAATTTATGGAATTAAGTGGCAGTGGCCAATGTTTGCCCATAACTAAATCAACAATTTAACTTCCTTCTTAGTTCGTTATATAGCTAGTTGGAAGTCCCTATTTACTAGAGTGTACTATGCTTTTGTTAATACGTTAAATTCAATTTGGTATCCATATACATATATGAGAGGCTAATATGCTAAGTGTCCTTCCCACCTTCTGGCCAGTCACTATGACACACACTGACCATCTGGGGTGTAAATGCTCAATGCAGGAGCTGCCATGACACACACAGAGAAAGGGCACCACAGACCTGGCGCCCAGAAAGCAATACTTGGCTTCCCCCAAGTGGGACACAGGCCCCACCACCAGCACCCTAGCGCCACAGCCCACCAAATTGCAGCCAATGATGCTGAGACCCCATGGTGCAAAATGCAGCCCCTAGCCCAGCCCCAAAACAGGGTCCCTGCGGGTGCCAGGTAATGATATCACATATCAATGTCGGCTTCCTCTCTCTAGTGACTAGCCTCCTTGGAGTTCCAAGAACACAGGTGGAAACACTTTACACTTTAACCAAATGTCTGTGAAGCATTTTCCTGTGCCTCATCTCATTTGATCCTCACAGAAGTCCTGGAGTAGGCAGATAGGAGACTTAGTAGAATCCTATTTTCTTTTCATTAGCCATAAAATGGAGATTTAGAAAGCTTAGAAACTTGATCCGACTGAAAAGAAGAAATGGTAGACCTTGAAAATGACTTGTTTTCTCACTGTGCAGAATATAGTCAAACACTGCTGCAGTTAACTATTTTACCCTTTGTTCTCCCTGTGTGATCTACAATAATAATGTGCTTCATGTTGATATTTACTGCTGTGTTGCTGACAATTACCTGGAAGAGAAGTTGGGGTGCTTCACTGGGCTGGAAAAAGTTTAGCTAAATCAGAAAGCAGGTCTAATTAAGCAAGTTTATTCTATACATAAAAGGCTAAGCTGACTTGTGCATGTGCTATCATATCAAGCTCTCACTGGTGCCAATAGCACATGTGTTTCCATCTGTCACTATTGATCATGAATTTGGTTGACACTTCTATTATAGAGAAAGGGCAAACAGTGATATTAAACTATTTGTTCTTGCCTAACCGGTTTGGCTCAGTGGCTAGAGCATCGGCCTGAGGACTGAAGGGTCCCAGGTTCGATTCTGGTCAAGGGCATGTACCTTGGCTGCGGGCACATCCCCAATTGGAGGTGTGCAAGAGGCAGCTGATCAATTAAAAATAAAACAAAACTAAAACAAAAAACACCCTCCAGGGTTGGGAAGAAAACTATTTGCATACAGCAGATTACTAGATATTTTTTGCTGCTAGTTTTATGAAATGTTTATTAAACATTTTGACAAATATTTATTTTTATAAGCCTAAAAGTGATTCTTTAAAAGTTTGAAGAAACTTGACCCAAAGGGTAAAGCGGGAGGGAGATGGAAACTGCCAATTGCATTGAACTCCAGTCCTGGGCGAGACTCTGGGAAACCAGATTCTTTTGGGGGAAATCTGGACTGTCAGGAAAAGAGAAAGCACACTGAGCCTTGGGAGCTGCAGAAGGCAGAAGTTTGGAGGCACACACATGCAGAAAGGACTGATAGCTGAATACACAGATGGCTGAGTGCGTGGCTGGCTTTCTAAAGTGGGAGAGAGATGGAAGCTCCTCACTGCACTGAACTCCAGTTCTGGGTGAGTTTCTGGGAACCCAGACACATTCAGAAAGAAACTGAACAGTCTGGCAGCGGGCAAAACTCGAGAGCGGCTTTCTCTCAGAGGTGCTTGCAGCAATTACCGAGGGACACTGAGACCCAGGGGCCTCATAGGGCTGACAGGAAGCCAAGGCTGTCGGCTCCACCCTGAAACTCCACCCCATCCAAGCTGAGCACAGAGGCTTGTGAAATTTTGCAAGTCTTGTCTCATAAGGCTGTCTCCAGCACAGAAGTTCTCCTGGCATAGACACAGCTGATCCTCACATCCAATTGGCCTAGAGGTCAATTCCTTCAAGTGATACCGACAATAATCAAGACTTAACTACAAGGCTGAGCACACAGTCCACAAAGGGGTGCACCAAGAGCGTCCACCTCAGGTAACTGGGGAGGCTGAGCCACTGGGCCCTATAGGACACCTACCACACAAAGCTACTCTACCAACTCAGGAAGCAGTGAAAATGTGGAGACAAAGAAACAGATCACAAACAAAAGAAATGGAGGAGAGCAAACAACTGGATATAGAGTTCAGAACCACAGTTATAAGGTTTTTCAAGAATTTCCTAGAAAAGGCTGATAAATTTAGCAAGACCGTTGAGGATATGAAAAAGGACCAACTAGAAATTAAACATACACTGACTGAAATAAAAAATATTATACAGAGACCTAACAGCAAACTAGAGGATCACAAGAATCAAGTCAAATATTTGAAATACATAGAAGCAAAAAACACTCAACCGGAAAAACAAAAAGAATGCAAAAATTTGAAGTTAGTATAAGGAGCCTCTGGGACAACCTCAAGTGTACCAACATCAGAACTATGGGGGTGCCAGAAGAAGAGAGAGAGCAAGATACTGAAAACCTAATTGAAGAAATAGTGGCCAAAAACTTCCCCTACCCGGTGAAAGAAATAGACTTACAAGTCCAGGAAGCACACAGAACCCCAAACAAAAGAAATACAAAGAGGACCACACCAAGACACATCATAATTAAAATGCCAAGAGCAAAAGACAAAGAGGGAATATTAAAAGCAGCAAAGGAAAAAGTTAATTACCTACAAGGGAGCACCCATACGATTGTCAGCTGATTTCTCAACAGAAGCAGGCCAGAAGGGAGTGGCAAGAAATATTCCAAGTAATGAATAGCAAGAACCTACAACCAAGACTACTCTGCCCAGCAAAGCTATCATTCAGAATTGAAGGGCAGATAAAGAGCTTCACAGATAAGAAAAAGCTAAAGGAGTTCATCACCACCAAACCAGTATTATATGAAATGCTGAAAGGTATTCTTTAAGAAGAGGGGGAAAAAGGTAAAGATAAAAATTATGAACAACAAATACATGTCTATCAAGTGAATCTAAAAATCAAGTGAATAAAAAATCTGATGATCAGAAAAAAAACAATTTAAAAAATAAACTCTTAAGTCAAATTAAGCCGACCAGGCATTGGCAGTGTATCCATAACTTTCTGATGCTGGTAAAAACCAAAATTGGTGACTTGAAATTAAATCATGCCACGGTTCTGAAACACTTGTCTTAAGGTATCAATGAAACAGTTCAAAACATGGATATGGCCCTAACCGGTTTGGCTCGGTGGATGGAGCATTGGCCTGCAGACTGAAGGATTGCAGGTTCGATTCTGGTCAAGGGCATGTACGTTGGTTGTGGGCACATCCCCAGATGGATGTTCCTCTCTTATCGATGTTTTTAACTCTATTCCTCTCCCTCTCTGTAAAAAAAAAATCAATAAAATATATTTTTAAAAATACCTAATAGCTTCAGCAATATTGAGAACAAAGACCAAAGTTGGGGTATCACACTATCTGATATGAGATTATACTACAACCCCATAGTAAAAAAAACAGCATAGTATTGATATAAAAACAGACACATAGATCAATGGAACAGAATAGGGGGTCCAGCAATAAACCAACGCCTATATGGCCAATTAATCTTTGACAAAGGAGGCAAGAACATATGGCAGGGTAAAGACAGTCTATTCAATAAATATTTCTGGGGAAATTGGGTAGTTACCTGTAAGTCAATGAAACTAGACCACCTCCTTACACCATACATAAGAATAAACTCAAAATGGATTAAATTATTAAATATAAGACTCAAAACCATAACAATCCTAGAAGATAACATACCAATAAAATCTCAAACTTTTCTCATATCAATATTTTTCTGATGTATCTCTTCAAACAAGGGAAACAAAAGAAAAAATAAACAAATGGGACTCTATTAAACTAAAGAATTTTTCCACAGCAAAGGAAACACCATAAAAAAAGTAGAGACAACCTATTAAATGATAGGACATATTCACCAATAATACATCTGATAAGAGGTTAATATCCCAAATGTATAAAGAACACATGCTAAGCATTAAAAAAACCCCATACAACCAATCCAATTTAAAAAGGGAAGAGGACCTGAATAGACACTTCTCCAAAGAGGACATACAGATTTTCAAGATCTTGGTGTCCCTTGTTCGGGTGTCATAATTCCCAGCCTTACAAAGGGTTCAGCATTCTGGAAAAAAGGGCTGCACATAGATGGTTAAAGAGTCAGGAGGTAAACATAATTTTAAAAGATGAAAGATCATTTTGAAAGAGCTAAAGACTCTTTTCTCAACTCAGGACCCTGCTTTTATTTTATACAATTTGTCCTAAGGCAAGGTGGACATAATACACTTCAAAGGGTAGGGTATCAAGGGTAGAATCCAGAAGCATTATCAGTTTGGAGAATAGCCTACCCCTGTTCAGGTGTTTGGCCAACAGGAGGCAACAAAATGCCCTGAGCTGTCTGGCAGCAAACGATTATCCTATTCAGGTTTGGGGGAAGTGTTGCTTAGCCATTTCCAACAGGTAAACTACATATGTGGCTCACCCTTGTTTAGCCACCAAAGCTTCATCAACCTTTTGATGAAACTCTTGTAATTATTACATGCTGGAATTGGTTCTCGGCACTAAGAAACATAGAAAACATGCTCAAAGTCACTAATCATCAGAAAGATGCAAGTTAAAACCACAATGAGATATCACCTCACACCTGTCACAATGGCTATCATCAACAAATCAATAAACAAGTGCTGGCAAGGATGATGAGAAAAGGGGACCCTCATGCACTATTGGTGGGAATGCAGACTGGTGCAGCCACTGTGGAAGACAGTATGGAGTTACCTCAAAAAATTAAAAAGATAGATCTGTCTTATGACCCAGCAATTCCACTTCTGGGTATATATCCAAAGAAACCCAAAACATTAATTCAAAAGACTATATGCACCCCTAAGTTCATTGCAGCATTATTTACAATAGCCAAGTTATGGAAGCAACCTAAGTGCCCATCAATAGATGAGTAAGTAGATAAGTGAGCTGTGATACACTTATACCATGGGATATTATGCAGCCATAAAAAAGAACAATGTGGTACCATCTCACACCTGTCAGAATGGCTATCATCAACGAATGACAAGTGTTGGCAAGGACCTGGAGAAAAAGGAATTCTTTTGCACTGCTGGTGGCAATGGAGACTGGTGCAGTCACTATGGAGAACAGTATGGAGTGTCCTCAAAAAACTGAAAACGGGCCAAAACCGGTTTGGCTCAGTGGATAGAGCGTCGGACTGAAAGATCCCGGGTTCGATTCCGGTCGAGGGCATGTACCTTGGCTGCGGGCACATCCCCAGTAGGGGGCATGCAAGACGCAGCTGATCGATGTTTCTCTCTCATCGATGTTTCTGACTTTCTATCCCTCTCCCTTCTGCTCTGTAAAAAATCAATAAAATATATTTTTTAAAAAAAACTAAAAACAGAACTCCCATTTTACCCAGTGATCCCACTTCTAGGAATATATTCCAATAAACTAGAAAGACGAAACAGAAAGGATATATGCACTCCTATGTTCATAGCATCACAATTCACCATAGCTAAGATTTGGAAACAGCTTAAGTGTCCATCAGCAGGTGACTGGATTAAAAAACTGTGGTACACCTACACAATGGGATACTACGCTGCGGTAAAAAAGGAGTTCCTACCATTTGCAACAACACGGATGGAGATGGAGATCATTATGCTAAGTGAAATAAGCAAGGCAGAGAAAGATAAATATCCTATGATCTCGGTCGTTTGTGGAATATAATGAACGGCATAGACTGATGAACAAGAACAGATCCAGAGACTGAGAAACATCGATCAGAACATCATACCTCAGGGAAGGGAAGGGAGGGTGGGGGTAAGATGCAGAGATCAACCAAGGGACTTGTGTGCATGCATATGAGCCTAACCAATGGACACAGACAACAGGGTGGGTGGGATGTAAGTGGGGGGGGGTGAGGTTATGGGGGAATAAGGACACATATGTAAAAAAAAATTTTAAGGAATAAAAATAAAATATTAAATCTAAAAAAAGAATGAAATCTTACCATTTACATGGATGGAACTAGGGGGTAATTATGCTCAGTGGAGTCAGAGAAAGACAAACACCATATGATTTAATTTATATGTGAATCTACAGAACAATATAAACTAACAAACAAAACTGATAGATACTGATAGACACACAGAGAGAACTGGTGGTTGCTAGAGAGTAGAGAATTGGGGGACTGGGATTTTAAAAGATGGGGTATGAGGGCTAGGTGAAAGGTGAAGGGATTTAGAAGTACAAATTGGTAGTTACAAAATGGTCAAGGGAATATAAAGTACAGCATAGAGAATACTATAGTCAATAATAATGTAGTCACTGTGTATGGTGCCAGATGGGTACTAGGTTTGTCACAGTGACCACTTACTAGGTTATATAATGTCCAATAACTGGATTATACACCTGCAACTAATATAATATTGTTTAACTGTAATTGAAACAAAAGTGTTATTTTTTCAAATATTTAGGTATCATTTTAATTATTCATTAATTATTAAACAAAGCATCAAGTTTGCAAAAAAAAAAAAAAAAACAAAAAAAGCTGTGAGTGCCTGAAACTTACAAGCCAACGTGTTCCCAGCCTGAGCTTAACACTGTTCCCAACAAAGGACTAAGCCAGTTGATAAGTTACCAAAGTTGTTTCTATCTCTCTACCTCTCTGAAATCAATAAAAATATGTATTTTTTTAAAAAAATATATAAAGGTGCCATAGCCAGTATCTCAGTTGGTTGGAACATCATCCTGTACACCCAAAGATTGTAGGTTCAATCCCTGGTCGGGACATGTACAGGAGGCAACCTATTAATGTTTTTCCTCTCACACTGATGTTCCTCTCTTTCTCCCTTCCTTGCTCTCTCAAAATCAATTACAAAAAAAAAAAAACAACAAAAAACACATCCTTGGGTGAGGATTAAAAAAAAAAAGGATACAAAGGTGAAAGAATTCTGGGGGAATCACTAAGAAACACTTTTGTCTACAATGAAAATATTTATAGAGTTGGTACCCTCCACTCATCCCCTTTATTTTTTTCCATAGCACTTGTCTCCCAAGTATACTAGAAACTTCCTTTGTGTTATGCCTTGTCTGTCTCCTCTACTAGAACATGTGCTCCCTGAGGCAGGGACTTCTGTCTGCTTTGATCACTGCTGCGTGCCCAGACTTAGCACAGTTGCTAGCACACCATAGATGCTGTTATTTAAATGGAGGAGTGAAAACGACTTTCCTTGACATCACTCCTCTACCACTTTAACTTCCTTTGTCCCTTACATGTGGGCATGTATTGAAGTCTTCATTTCACACAAGGACAGAACCAGGGCAACTGCTCTGACATCAGGGGAAGGCACTAATAGAGTGTGGTTTGATTAGTCCCCAACCACAGGCAGCCAGGCTGTCATTCACACTCTGTGGTCATCATGCTCAGCCCTGAGGGTGAGAACAGTCGGCCAAGTAAAACTGCTGGCCACCGAGGAAACGAGGTCCCAACCCTACTGCCACTGCTCTTTCGAAACATTACCTGTATGCTCCTGCCGCAGGCCCCAGTTCTACGAACCATCTAAATGCTCATGCACGAATCACAGAAATAATCCTGATGAGGTCTTTAATTTTTCTATTTCTTAATAAAGCAAATTATAAAACTGGTTGATTGAAAAGACAGGTAAGAAAACCTGTACCACAGTAAAGCTCTCACAAGGGTAACTACCCTCAGTGGGACAGTTCAAGTAGCGAACTGTTAATGAGAAATAGTTTATATTTATCTTGGTAACTCTGATTATGTGCATGCTTGAAATATTCTGTCAGATTTAATTAACTAATAAATAACTGTCAATGGCTGATAACATCATGTATTCATTAAAATGTCACATATCCCTTTACTTTCAAACCAGAAGGCACTGCTATCTCTAATCACTGGGACAGGAACTTGAGTTAAAATTTATCTTCCCACTAAGAACAATAAACAAAAATCCCATGTTGATCAAGTTATTAAAGCTTCTTCCTGCTAGCGATATTGGGTTCTTCTGTTTACTAACATAGATTATGATTATGAAGGGCATTATCTTCAAAGTTAATGTTTAAGCACAGGGTCACTGGGAAAGATGGCAGAATAAATGCATGTTTATCTAAGTGCTCCTGCCCTTCAATACACACAACCAAAAATGGAAAAAGCTGTTTATAATGAAACTAATCACAGCTACCACCACATACCGAAGACTCCAGGGGAGTGTCTGACATATCCAATGGAGTTGGGGACTCAAAGGAAGGTTCTTGAATTGGTCAAGCAAGTCACAGTTGCTGGGCTATTCCTGAGAGCATTCCAAAGGACTCTCTACCAACCAGTCATTTCTTCTGAACTAGAAGAAACAAGGACGGGCAGCAGGCAGAAGCTGAGTGCATACTCTATGGGCACATTTCCACAAGCAAACCTAAAAGGGGAGGTTGTCTCAGGTGCATCATTTGTGTGCAGTGGAGAGAAACTAACTCAGGAGCCACAAACGCTGAAGGTCTTTGGCTTGACATGAAATGATGTGAAACAAAAGCAATTTAAGCAATTTTCCCACAGGCTAACTGATATAAACAAGAGCTAAATTCCCACGATACCTCACCAATGTTATGGTGAAACAATGTTATTCGAGGACCTGCTGTACAATAGACTCCAGCAGAGCCTAAGTACGAACCCACTACACTCCTGCTAGTGCGACACCTAGCAGAAATGGGGAAAGTCAAGGGGAATCCCTCTTCTTCAGTGGAACATGGCTCTCCGGGGCAGATGATCCCGCAGTGTCCACAGAAGACACTCACAGACAACATGGCCCAAGGGGGCTTTGCTTCATTCCCTGTTTCCCCATATCCAGAGAGCAGAACAAAAAGCAAAACAACAGCCTCGCCATTAGAGGCCATCAAGATCTGGCCTTAGAGTTCAAGTGCAAAGGTGATCATTCGAACTCTTCATACTTGAGAAAGGAGTCAAGGAGGATTTCTCCAGACTCTTCTTGGGCAGACAGAACTGGTCCCACGCAATAAAAAATAAGCAGAAGAGGCCATCATGATACTTGTGCAACAATAATACAGCAAAGCAACATGGAAGAAAAGGAATGAATAAAACAAAAGAGATAAACATACTATGGAAAGAGAATGATTTCAGAAACCCCAACAATGTAGACAACAGAGGTCAGCCTTCAAAGTAACAAAAGAAGGAGCCAAAGAGGACAATATAACGAGAGAAAAAAGCTTGCAGAGCTAAGGAAAGAAACAGAGAAAAAATAAACTCAGGGCAGAAGTGAAAGCCACAATGCAAGCATCAAGACCTAAGATCAACACTACAGAAAACAGAGTCAGTGAGATGAAAGGTTGGCAGCAGAGAAAGAAATCCCACTGCAGGAAAAAAGACAAGGAGATGACAGTGATGGAAGGAGAGATTACTACGACCACCTGATGTTTGTAGGCAAGTTAGCCATACACTGCATCGTATGGGATATGGAAGCTGAAAGTCTGTTTGAACAACTTTACTGTCTGCAGTTACCAAAATAAAACATAGCCAATTAGCACAGGAACACAAGGATTGGACAGTCGAGCATTGGAAAAAAGTCACATGGTCTTATGAATCACGTTTCCAGTTGCATCATGTAGATGGCAGAGTGAGAATTTTGCAGAAACTGCATGAAAGCATGAGTACAACCCTTCAAGCTGTTGGGGGCAGTGTTATGGTTTGGGGCATGTTTTCCTAGCATGATTTGGGCCCTTTAATTCGTGTGGAACAATGTCTGAATAGCACAACATAGCTAAGTATCATTGCTGATCAAGTCCATCCTATCCTGTTGATGGCGTATCCCAATGGAGATGGCTCCTGCCAACAAGACAGTGCGCCATGCCACGGTGCTCGTATTGTGCAGGAGCGGTTTCCAGAACATGAGGGAGACTTTACCTTGCTTAGGTGGCCCCCACAATCACCAGATCTCAATCCAACTGAGCATTTATGGGACGAAGTTAAAAGAGCCACCAGGCAGCTGGTTCCACAAACATCAAATCTCACAGAACTGGACAGTGCATCAGGCATGGTGTCAGATTCCTCGCATCACCTTTCAACATCTCACAAAGTCAATGTCAAAAAGAATCGTCGCAGTATTGAAGGCAAAAGGTGGTCCAACGAAGTACTGATGGGGTGGTCATAATAATCTGGCCACTCAGCATAAATGTGAAGGACAGATAACAGAGCCAATACTGGTGAAAACTTGAAGAGAACAAATAAACCAGTAAGAAATACAGTCAAACCTGGCTGGTGTGGCTCAATTGTTGAGTGTCGACCCATGAACCAGGAGGTCAAGGTTCGATTCTCGGTCAAGGCACATACGCAAGTTGCAGGCTCAATCCCCAGTAGGAGTCATGCAGGAGGCAGCCGATCAATGATTCTCTCTCATCACTGATGTTTCTAACTCTCTCTCTCCTTCTTTCTTCCTCTCCAAAAATCAATAAAAACATATTTTTTTTAAAAAAAAGAAATACAGTTAGGCTCAAATGTCAATATCTAATGTTCATTAAGAATCAGAAAAAGCCAACAGTTGACTGTCAACTCTGAGACATACTTCAATGAAGTTACTGAATTCGAGGATAAACAAGAAATCACAAGTACCCCCAGACAAACAAGCAGGTCATCTAGCAAAGGGGATGAAAGATCTAGACTCAGCTCAGTACCAGCAGAGAATGGAAGACAAGAAAGTGAGGTGCCCAAAGAATCGAGGGACAAAGGATATGACCCAAGAACCTGAGAGGCAGCTAAGTTACTTAACATAAGGAACTGTAACATTTATAAATATCCAAGAAAATCTAAATGAAGCTGCAACCAGTCCTCCAAAAGATAAAATCATCAACTCTCAAATGAGAAGTCTTTGTATGAGGGCTGGCAGTGAGCACTGAGTTCATTCAAACATAAAATTAAATCTAAATAACTCTAGCAATTACCGACTGCCTTGCACTTTAAGTTGCCTGTCTTCCTTGGTGAAAGTTGGCTCCTCTTAACTAACCATGCCAAAATGAACACACACAAAAGAAAACCTCTCCTGAATGGAATTCTCTTGCACTATAGAAAAACTGGTTTGTGTCTTCTCCACACACTTTAAAAAAGAGAATGCTAACTACCTAGTGCATTGTTGAGTGCATAGGCCTAGGAGTAAGAAGACCCAATGCTCTCTTTGGTTTTTCCATTCACTTACCATGCCACCTTGGCAAACACTGCAATGCTTTGGGACTCGTGAAAAGGCGATAACGCCTGCATGGTGCACCTCCTGGCATGGTAAGGGTCAAAGGATGCTGTATGTGAAAAGTTCTTTGGAATCTACAAAGCAAGGCAATAAAGCCATGCCACTTGGTTGGATGGAAAGAACCCACTGTATCAAAGAGTCAAATGAATATTTAAAGACAAAGAAAGAACCAGAAACCTTCTGTGGATCCATCCCTACTTCTTTCACCTCTCTACATTTCCAGGTCACTGCTTAGCACTCTGAATAGGAAATTCAATACCCCCATAGCTCCTGAATGGAATGATTTTTAATTCAGAACCAAAAGCTAGTTTAAGAATTTAAAGATGCTGCTCTCCACCCAAAGGTTAATGTCTCTCAATTTGCATTTCTTCATTCCACTAATATTTATTAAGCACCTACTGTGTGCCTGGCACTGTTCCAAATAGCAGATACAGTCTCTAAATACTTAAAATAAAATCAAGTCAATGAAAGGCAAAAAGAGGAATTGGGGGAACTAAATGAATTTCGCAGGAAAGGGGTAAATGCCTATTTATATTACAACTTATACATAGACATCTGACCATTTTCTCAGAGACAAACCCATCAAACAGCCAATGGGATGCGGCGAAGTTCAAAGAATCATGCATAGCCAACAAAAAACAATAAATGAATACTGGGTAACTGAACTGTGAGAATGCCAGATGTTCCCGAAACTCTGCTCATGGTTACTTTGGGAGCAAAGTTCAATTCTTAATGCAGAAAACAAACAGAAGGCAAGATTGTACTTGGATCTGATGGATCTGAGTCAACTAGAAAGCTTATTAGTAAAGGACCACCAATGAAGTCACTAAAATGCTGGGAAAAAATCTTTTCTTTTAGAAAAGATCTGTAAAAGGAGGAATGTGATAGGATTTTCCCATACCCTATTTTCACCTTCAACCTTCACACAGATCTTGCTGTAAGGGCATAACAATCAACGGGCATTCCTCAAGCACAGTGAAACAGAACGAGGCAGGAGTATGTTAGATAATGGTAGCCTAGGAAGATACTCATATACTAGCTAACATAAGGAAATCAGGGTTTTTAAATGCAAAGAACCATTATTTTTACATTTTTTTCCACAAGGAAATAATCTGGTGGAAAAGCCATGTCCCCAAGACACTGACTCAGCATCCATAAAGAGAATCTTGTCATTCCTGTTTTGAATGTACAGTGACCTTTCTTTTACCTAATTGATTATGACTTCTCTGATGAGATCCTCTAAGGATGGAAGAGCTGAGTGAGTTCTTTCTAAAGGTGACGGGAACTAGGGCATAACGAAATGAAAGAAACACACCCTGTGGAGCTATGTAAGTGGCGGGTTGTAATCCAGAGTCTCCGGTAGCTTCCATTTCTATGGGGCAATAACAACGGCTCCTTTTTCCTCGCCTTAAGTCCTCTGCCAATTTGGACTCTCAGCCAAATGCAAACGATTGTGAAAATCAAATCGGCAATTCTAAAACTGGCTAAAATTCATGAAAATGAAAATTATGAAGATGTAGGGCAATTTCCAAAATAAAGTAGAAAGAAGTTCACCCTTCGATAGTCTTTTTTACAATTAGTGAAGTACATCACACAAGGACTTCCAATTCCTTAGAAAACTACAAAGGAGTATCATATGACAAAGGTACAGTATTAGATTAGTAGAAAGTTTACATAAGCATAAAAGCTCCACTTCCCACTCTTTACAAACTTGACAGTGACCAGAAGGTAGTTTTTCACTTAAGATCTTTGAAGCCAAGCAGTTAAGTGAAAAATTCCAAGACAACTTTGGAACGGTTTAATGGACATAACAGAAGTAGATACGTGAATTTTAAAATAAAACCAATGCATCAACAAAGACTAAATGTGGAAGTACACACACCTCACAATGAGAATATAATTGGATGGCGGAAGCCAAAACTCTCAATCAGAGAGCGAGGAGCGATGCATTTGAGAAGGGCTCTGGGACCGAATTATTGCTCAGCTAATGTCTTCAATTCCAGATTTCCCAGGCCTTAGTCAGTGGTTTGGGACAAACATGGTATTTGATCACAAAGTACAACAGTAGAGATCTGGATCTGGGATGGGGAGGGAGCTTAGAACCCTGGGAACACTGTAGACACTTGACTCTATGATAATGAGGAGAGAGGTATAAGGACACGAGAGCGCTCACGAGGCTCTGTGCTCTCTTATGACAGGCACCAACCAAATCACAACATATTATAAAGTTATTCAATTTACTACTTTAGTTGGAAGATCTGAAGTAGCTACATGAAACTTTCTCTGGGAAAGGTCCGGCACTGGAATAAGTATGGTGTCATCACGCTCAGAGTTGATAGAGGAAAGGAGCTGAGGTTGACTTGCGGAAGATGATCTTTCTTCAGAGAGAGGACCAGACCATTCAGTTCCCTAGAAAGTTCTATTCGTCTTTATCTTGTCTCTACAAAGAAAATAACGGGAATATCCATAGTGAGTTTATGAGTATAACCTTCGCTATTTTAAGCAAGACTTACTCAGTGTTGAATTAGAGTGATAATTCAAAAACCTTTGCCTTATCTCAGAATTATTCTCTATGGTTACTACAGAAAAAGAATTGCTATTTAATTATTATATATACTTTACTCTCAGTTAAAAACCTGATTAGAAATGAGGAATGACTGCTAGCAGGTACAGGATTTCTTTTGGGGGAAATGAAAATTTTCTAAAATTAGGGAGTGGTGAGGGTCACACAACTCTGTGAATATTGTATGCTTTAAATAGGTGAATTTTATGGTATATGAATTATATCAATAAAACTGTTAAAATCCTGATTAGAGAATAAGTTTTCTTAGACTTTCTCATTCACTTAGTGAATACTTCCCCAAGATTATTCTACTTGTATAATTTAACAATTTTAATTGTCAGGTTAATCATTTTAGAATTTAAAAAAATATCTTTGCTAAAAGGTTTATCTACTACTATATTAGAAATTATAGTGTTGAACAGTGTTGTATACTAATTAAGCCCATCTTAATTAGTATACAATGTCTAAACTGCTTAGCTTTAAAACTGTCTTTAAAAAATATTCAATTAAAGCTATCTTTTTACAATTCAAATGGATGTTATTTTAAAAGACTGCTTCTGTACTACTCAACAACTCCTCCATCAGAGCAATAGTTTGAATTAACTGGTCACAGTGATGCCCAACACACTACCTGGCTTACATACAGACTGAGAATGGAATCAAATGAAATTGATCCAGGTATATTAAGGTGATGCTGCTTAATCTTGGCCAGGGATGGTGGTAGTGGTGGTGTGTGTACATATGCATAACCACATGTGTGCTTGCACTCACATGCACAAACCAAACTCCTCTAAATTTTATCATTTGAGATAAGTGACCAGTCCCAAAATATTGCTCAGAGTTCTATCACAAGACTTCCATAGGGATGCCAAAACCGGTTTGGCTCAGTGGACAGAGCATCGGCCTGTGGACTGAAAGGTCCCAGGTTCAATTCCGGTCAAGGGCATATACCTTGCTTGCGGGCACATCCCCAGTAGATGTACAAGAGGTAGCTATCAATGTTTCTCTCTCATCGATGTTTCTAACTTTCTATCCCTCTCCCTTTCTCTCTGTAAGAAATCAATAAAATATATTTTTTAAAAAGACTTCCATGGAGGGGGGGAACACATCATTGTAGATACCCTTTATGTCCTTCATCAAAAAGACCAATGCTATGATAATGGTACAAAATGACAAAGCTATATAAACTATATTTGCAGACAAATAGCTTTCTGTTGCATTACGTTAAGACAATGTTTTCAGGGTAAGAAGAGATATATGCAATTAAAATATAACTAGAGGCCCGATGCATGAAATTCGTGCAAGAGTAGGCCTTCCTTTCCCAGCTGCTGACACCAGCTTCCCTCGGGCACCTGGGAACTGGGCTTCCCTTGCAGCCCCAGCTTAGTCTGGAAGAAAGTATGGAAGGACATCTGGTCTAATTAGCATATTATGCTTTTATTATTATAGATAGGGAGGCACATTGCAATGTTAAATTTGAATTAAAAAATATCAATATGATAGGCCATTTTTAAATGTCCAGTTCAGTAGTGTTAAGTGGATTCACATTGTTGTGCAACTGAGCTCCAGAGCTTTCTCATCCTCCCCAACTGAAGCTCTCTCCCCATCAAGCTCCCTATTCCCCCTGCCCGTGGCAACCACCATCCTAATTTCCATCTCTATGACTCTGACTACACTAGGTACCTCATATAAGTGGAATTATATGGTATTTGTCCTTTTGGGTCTGGCTTATTGTACTTAGCATCATGATTTCAGGTTCATCCATACTGTAGCATCTGCCAGAACCTCATTCATTTTAAAGGGTGAATAATAATATTCCATTGTGTGGATATACCACATTTTGTTTATCTTCACTGGTAATTTGAACTTCTTGATTTTTTTCAGTTTGAGCCCACAGAATTTCTCTAGCTTTTTTTTTTTTTTTCTGTCAAGCCCGGGGCACGATGATAAACTGCTAACTCAATTACTCTTCAAATATAATTCATAGCATGATAAACTCCGCTCACTGCTATTAAGATCTCCACAGTGCAAGGACTCCTGGGAGAGCAGAGTCTCTATTTGAATGGCTATTCTGGTTACCCAATTCTTGTTCTCTTTCCTGTCTGGGGTGAGAAAGCTGCTTCAATATATTTTAAGGATAATTTTGCTTTGCTACCCCCTCCCCAATATGTTTTTATTGATTTTAGAGATAGAAAGGGAAAGGGAGAGAGAAAAAAAAAACACTGATCAGCTGCCTCCTGAACACCCCCTAGTGGAGATGGAGCCAGAAACCAGGGAATGGAGTCTGGGAACAGAAGCAGGGACCACTTGGTGCACGGGAGGACGCCCAATCGAGCCCCACTGGCCAGGGCTCACTTTGCTTTTCCAGTGATAAAACCACAAAGAAGATTTGGTTGAAAGTAACAATTGCCCAACTGGCACACTGTGGGGAAAATCAGATTCTCTAGGATAGAAAGCTAAGTAATTTATTACTGTTTTGCCTTGTATTTAGAAGCATCTCTGGGCTCTCTGCTGGGATTGCTCCAGTCATCGGCTTCAGGTGTGGTCTTGTAATGGCGCCATGCTGACTTATTGAATACTGGAAGCCTCTCGAATGATTCACTTGAAAGAGCCTAGTGGAAAAAATATATACCAAAAGGTCACAGTGCCATTTGTCACACATGAAATATGAATTCAAATTTTATATTTAAAACATTAGAAACCTTAATATGTACTTTTTGAATTATATTAAAACTATACTATTTTAGTAGATTACTTAGACTGGGAAGATGAAATGAAAGCTTTTTTAAAGGAATAAAAATATTCCCTCATTCAAAGCAAGTACTGACATACACATGACCAGAACAAAAAGCATTTGAATCCAGTTAGTACTGCGGCTCGCAGAGCCACATGTGGCTCTTTGGCCCCTTGAGTGTGACTCTCCCACAAAATACCACGGCCTGGGCAAGTCTATTTTGAAGAAGTGGCATTAGAAGAAGTTTAAGTTTAAAAAATTGGGCTTTCAAAAAAAATTTCAATCGTTGTACTGTAGATATTTGGCTCTGTTGACTAATGACTTTGCCGACCACTGCTTTGGATCAAGCACTACTGTTCACTGGGCAACTATTCTCCCAGGGGGCCCAGGAAGACATAAAATTCCCTAAATAACTGTATTTACAAACATTAAGCCATAAAGTGTTATCAAATATCACACATTCAAATGCACTGGCATCTAAGATAAACAATCCAAATACTGGTGAAGTTAAGGTATAATATATTACATGTATGTTATATTTCATAACATATAGCACACTATATGGCCATTAAAAAAGGAGCCAGTTCTACATGAACTGACAAGGAAAGATCTCCAATATATACTGGAAAGTAAAAAATATATATAGCGAAGTGCTGAAATAATCATTTGTGTGAAAAAAAAATTAAATTTTTCTAGAACGATCCACAAGAAACTGGTACCTTTGGTTACTGCTGGGAATAGAACAGGATGATTTTGGGCCGGTGATGGGAGAGGCTTAGCCCTTTTATAGCATTAAAATTCTGTAATATGTACCTATATAACCTATTAAAAATACTTCAAATATTCTAGAGTTTAGAAATCAAGTATAACAGTATCAATGAATGAGATAATCTGTGTCACAGAGAACTCTGTTATTAGATCAGCCTTTTTAATGACTATCTTGTACAATAAAAGGGTAATATGCAAATTGACTCTAAGGGCGGAACGACCGGGAATTACTGGTTGCTATGAATGCAAATTGACTTTAATGACAGAAAGACCAGGAATTATTTGGTTGCTATGGCACACACTGACCACTAGGGGGCAGACGCTCAACGAAGGAGCTGCCCCCTGGTGGTCAGTGTGCTCCCAGAGGGGGAGCTCTGCTCAGCCACAAGCCAGTCTCACAGCTGCAAGCACACCAGTGGTGGCAGGAGCCTTTCCCGCCTCTTTGGCAGCTCTAAGGAGATCGTGCCTAAGCTGGCAGGTGGACATCCCACAAGGGGTTCTGCACTGCAAGAGGGAGCAGGCTGAACTGAGGGACCTACCCCCGCAATGCACAGTATTATGATAGGTAAATTATTAAGGCTTTGGGAAAGCCAGCAAGTTTTTAAAGCAACAGACTGAAAGATTCCAGTTTATGATAATCTATCTCTTGCTAGATCAGTGGTCGGCAAACTCATTAGTCAACAGAGCCAAATATCAACAATACAACGATTGAAATTTCTTTTGCGAGCCAAATTTTTTAAACTTAAACTTCTTTTTAATGCCAATTCTTCAAAAACAGACTCACCCAGGCTGTGGTATTTTGTGGAAGAGCCACACTCAAGGGGCCAAAGAGCCGCATGTGGCTCGCGAGCCTCAGTTTGCCAACCACAGTGCTACATGAATCATTTCAATGGAAATGCAACCTTTGAAAATCACAACTTTGAATTATAATTTTAAAAATCAATCATTTCACTCTTTATAGCTCCATTTTTCACATTTTGCTACATTTGAGTGTACTGTCAAAGGTGAGGCATAACATGGTTTTCACATAAAACTGAAGTAAATCTGAGCTGAATATAAGAAACTAGAGGCCTGGTGCACTAAATTCAGTGCACTTGGTGGAGGGCCCTAGAGCCAGGCCTGTGCCCTCTAGCGATCTGGGAGCCCTTGGGGGATGTCTGACTGATTGCTTAGTCCTGGAGCAGACCTAAGCATAAGTCGGACATCCTTAGGGTGCCACAGAGGTGAGAAACGCTCCCACCACCGCTGCTGCGCTCGCCAGCTGTGAGCCAACTTCTGGCTGAGCGGCACCCCCCCTGTGGGAGCGCACTGACCACCAGGGGATAGCTCCTGAGTTGAGCATCTGGCCCCTGGTGGTTAGTGCATGTCATAGCAATTGGTCATTCCACTGCCCAGTCAATTTGCATATTATACTTTTATAATATAGGATAATAGATACTCTGGTCTACTATCTATTAGTTATTAGAACTTACAGCTTTAAAGCGTAGATGCCTTCATGCTAACAGGAAAAAAAAGCATTACCTTCAAATAAATTACAGCATCCGTACCCACTCCTTCCATAGAATACAGTTTTAGATCTCCTTGGAAATATCTAGCATACAGACGAGAAATTGGCAAGCCATAACCAAATCCAGCCTACAGGGGAAAGAAAATGAATTCCATGAGACAGGCATACATGCTATTGCGTTTGGTATAAGGATCATTCAAGATTAAAAATAAATTCTTGATTCAGACCTAAAGAAAAAAAAAACAATTGATTCAACCTCTGTAATGATGTATATGCTCGTCTATGGCAAACAAACTATTTTCACTCTACAAAAACACTTCTTGTAGGTTTAGAAAATAATAGGAATACTGCAATTTTTTGACTAATGCTTTCTTAGCACTTGAAAGCACATTTTTAAAGCAAATCCCAATCGAGTGGAATTTGAATTGGCAACAAAACGAAACCACATCATTTCAAAGTTTCATTATCAGATTCCCTTGCTCTCTGAAGCAAAAAAAAAAAAATAAATTGAATAGCACAGCAGTGCAAATCTACCAGCACCAACGATAACACATTGGAAAGAAAATTTCCCGAGCGACTACTTCCTAAGGTTCTAGGAATACTACAAGATTTGGATATATGGTAGTGCATATATTAGTATTTTTAGAGACAAGAAAAGAATTCCAGTACCCGCCTATATCTCTATATAGTAGAACCCTGACTGTTAGTAATAGGTTGTTGGGGCATTGGGCGGGGGAGGGAGTTCTCCAGTATTAACAATAAAAAAACAAACTGAGACTGAAACGGGGGTGGAGGGGAGGCTTCAGTCCCTCTGGTTAAATCCACTGCTATGGTTAACAAAGAAGCTAGTGGGGTCATGCACCTAGAGTGGCAGTTGCATTATGGGCTTTAGGCTCAGATACACTTACATTGAAACTCGTTTTTTGTTTAACTCTGAGCAATTTTTTCCCAATATATTTTTATTGATTTCAGAGAAAAGGGGAGAAGAAGAGATAGAAACATCAATGATGAGAGAGAATCATTGCTTGGCTGCCTCCTGCACATTCCCTACTGGGGATGGAGCCCGCAACCCAGGCATGTGCTCTGACCGGGAATCGAATCATGACCTCTTGGTTCATAGTTTGATGCTCAACCACTGAGCCACACCAGCCAGGCCACTGAGCAATTCACTGCACCTCTGTGAGAATGTCTTCTCATCAGAAAATGTAATTGGAAAAAAACATAACTCGTAAGACATAATAAAACTAAATGCATGGAAATTGCTATTATGGCTACTACAGAAGAGCAATTCTACCATGTTACATGGATTTCTACCATCTTTCCCTAGATTTTTTTCCTCAGGCTAGGGCCCAACTCAAAGGGCTGGGTGTGACAGAGGAGTGCACCTCGTCATTTAAGGGCATTAAGACTGGCAGAGTGTGGCCAGTAGTGAAGACAAAACAGCCACAATAGTTACTGAGATCCCCACAGTAAAGAAACCAGGAAGTGGCCAGCAAATAAGCTTCATCCATTCCAGCAAAGCCCAGACCCTACTCTCAGGTGTGCCCGGGACCAGCCGACAGCGCCTGGGGCCAACGCTGGCCTGATGTGAGGAGGCAGGCAAGCTCAGAGTCCTGGGGAACACAGAGGAGGGGCTTCTAACTCAGATTTGGTGAGGTGTAGGGAAGCTTTCCCAGGGTGTCAAAGTATCAATAGGAGCTGGCTAGGAGGGCATTTCTGAAAAACAAATGCATGTGTTACAGCACAGAGCTGTAACAGTAATGTGTTTGGTGAGGACATTATGTTCTCAAGTAGTACACATCCACATTCCCAACTTTAGTTTTTTAAATATTCCTATTCATTTTTTTAGAGAGAGAGAGGAAAGTACAGGGAAGGAGGGAGGGGGAGAGAGAAAGAGAGAGACCGTCAATCAGCTGCCTCCTGCATGCCCCCTTACCAGGGATCAAGCCTGCAGCCCAGGCGTGTGCCCTGACTGAGAATTGAACCAGCAACCTTTCGGTGCCTGCCCAAGTAAACCACACCAACCAGGGCCACACTTTAAAGCCGAGGACAATTGACTGACTGGGAGAGATGTTAGTGGAAGAATCAGAAAGAGAGGCCGTATGACACACTGGAAAGAATGCAGACATAGCCAGTCCTGTGATGAGCTCAGTGACCTGGGGCGAGATACTAAGCTTACTCTCTCATCTATAAAATGGGATGGTGCACACGTATTTTTTTTAAAAGTCCCTTGCTTCAGGTGTTTGGTTTCATTAACAAATAACTATGACATAACAGCTATCCCCAGGATGATATTTTGAGACCTGGAATAGATAACTCAAATTCCTTTTAAATAACTGGGGAAGGCTCTAGATTTGCTCATAGTGAGTGTTCTCCTCCATCCCGCCCTGTGCCCCCCACCTTTTGACATTTATTTAAGTAGGTCCCAGAGCCTGGTCAAGGCAATGACTTTCAAAATTTATTTTTCATGAATTTTCTTGAATCCAAGGTAAGTGACTCCCTCTCTGTGTTCAACACGCTGAGTTAATAAACTCTGTCTTGAATAAACAATGCAAAATGTAAGATTTTTATTCATGCAAATAAAATATAATCTTACGTGCTTACCAGTCAGGCAAGACTTGAAAATGAAGCTTAATTTATACCCTGAGCCATTTTGCAGACTGATAGATGTTGCTGTGTTTAATGACAAAGGGTTCAATTGTTGTTTGTCAATTAGAAACACTCAGCAGGGGAAGAAAGTGTGGCCCTACCAGGATCTCAATGCTGCCATGGTAACCAGACTTTTCTCACTGCCTTAATAGGGCTGAAGGTTATTTCCAGAGTGAGACAGAAAGGGCTCTGAAAATGCATACACCATCTATATGTTTCCTGCTTGTGTTATTTAACGTAAAAAATGTAGTGTTCCTAATTTTAACACTTTAATTATATAAACAAATTTGGTGGGGAAGTTCAAGGGCCCAGGGTGTTTTGGCCTCTCTGGTATGCATGCGAAAGTGCCAGGACCAAGCTACAGCCACGCACCGCTGCACTGTTCCTTTGCTCACCCGCAATTGGACTTCCACCCCCTCCAAGAGTAGCTCCAGGTAGTAAATGGTGCTCCTGTAGCACTCCTAACCACAGGAAATGCCTTTTCTCTGTATTTGGGAGTAAGGCACGGAGCTCTGAGTGTGTCTCCGACACAAATGAGAGAAGAAATATAAGCCCAAAGGCTTCACAAAGGAAATAGCAGTGGCATAAAATTCTTCCGCCTCCAAGCCAGGCCCACACAGGGAGCGTTCCAATTCAATGAGGCTTATGCCCAGCAGTGGCGAGTCCCTGCCCATGTTAATGGTTTTTCCTTACGCAGCAGTGTAGGATGCTTGCTTACCAGAGGGGCAGCTCTTGAAGGCTCCAGGCTTGGTCTAGGAGCAGTGGAATACATGTAGTTAAAAAGACGATCTATCTTTCGAAGGGCAACGCCACCACCTAGGTCGCTGATCTGTAATGGAGGAGGAGAAGGTGAAGGAAGAGGTGATGAAGGCGGGGGGGGGGGGAGTCATTCCATATTTAATAGGAGGCAACAAGTTTATTAAATAAAGACCATATGAGATTACTCTCAAGTGTACAAGGGCTTTGAACCCCCAATGAAATGAGAACAGTGTAAAACAAAGGAGGTAGGAGAGTGCCAGGGGATCCCACGGGCTTGGGTTTGAGACTGTGTTTAGCTCCCTGAAAAACAGGCTACTAATAAAGTTTAAAGGAGGTAACTTAAGTCAAAGATCTAACATAGTACTTTACAAATAACGACTTTCAGCAAACATCAGTCTTCTTCCCTTCCCTCTGATTCCACGATATCTAGATACTATGACATAAACTGACAATTCAAGTGTATGTGCAAACAAAGCAGTTACCTTAATGGACAAGTCTTCTTTACCCAGAGTGACAAGGGCTTTAACCGCTGGGTGGGTCTCTTTTCTGTCTTCATAGAGTTCAACTGTTGCTCTCATTGAGTTCTGAAATAATAACCCCTTTTCTTTACAACTCTCACAAATCACAATTTCAAAAAAGAAAGTCACATGAGCTTACGGATGCACATTTTTTGTGTGGGGGATGGGATATTGGTTGCATTTCTATCACATTTTTCCCTCTAAAGAACTTAGCTCAATGTGGGTTCAGATCAAGGAAACACTCCCTAATGCTTTGTTTTTCATCTAGTTTAAGTCCCATCTACCATACTGCATATTGATTCTCCCCCCCACCTCCTTTTTTGTGTTCATTCCACCTGAGGATATTTTCCGCTGATATTTAGAGACAGTGGAAGGGAGGGGAAGAGACAGAGAGAAACACTGATGTGAGAGAGACACACCCATTGGTTGCCTCCTGCATGCGCCCCAACCAGGGCCATGATCATGCCTGCAACCCAGGTATGTGCCTTTGACCAGAAATGAACCCAGGACCCTGCCGACCACAGGCCGACGCTCTATCCACTGAGCCAAACTGGCTAGGGCTTTCCTCCCTTTATTCTTTTAGTTTTGCTTTAGGATATTCAAGCCATTCAACTTTCAACCAAGAGCAATGTTTTTATCGCAGGACACGGGGCCGCAGAGGCTCACTGGGGAACCTGAAAACTACTTATCAGCCTGTGGTTTCAGAGCGCCTTTCCCCTAAAGCAGGTGGAAAACATGCTTCCCACAGAACGAAGCATTTGGTTGGGAGAAAAAAAAAGTGGAAGACGTTAGTTAAAACGTTCTGGAAAAGCCACAGCTGTTGAGGAGAAAGTTCACAACTGAACGCCCATCTCCACCTTTGAGTGTTGCATTAGTAACAGCATCGTTTTGGGAAGCAAATCAGCATAAGTGATTTTCAGGTGTTCAATTTAGAGTTTTACACATAGTGGAAGAAATAAAATTTTAGCTCCAACGCCTTGTACCTGTAATTCTGCTATCATAAATGCCATCAGCTACTGGTTAACAAAAGCAGCAGCTTAAGCCAGATGGATTCTAAAGACTCTTTTTTTTGGGGGGGGGGCTCTTTTTCAGTCAACCCTTCCATATGTTTCTCCTCTGCCTCTGTCAGATCTTCTGAATTGACTCAACTATGTAAAAGGGTTATGGTAGCTCTTAAGACTAGAACAACTACTAATGCACCAGCACAGTTAATGTTCAGAGGCATAAATATGTGTAAAATTGTTTTTATTTTGATCTGTGTACCATCAATAAAACCTTGCCAGGTTTAGAAACTAAAGAGCATCTCTAATCTCCTAACTGAAGAAGAAACAGTATGGATTTTACATCAAATCACTAAAGTACAATTAAGCTTCAAAATCAATATATACTAATATTCACGAAGACTACACTGTACATAGCAATTTTTCAGCTCACAGTGTACAAATTATAAAACCCACAGGATATCAGAAATAGAATTTTTAAATGGTATGCAAAACCTTTTTCTTATGCTAATGTAATGAATCCATTATGCCCTGAATCAAAGTAATTTAAAATGAAGACTTCTTCCCATGTTGTTAAATTCCACTTACCTTGAACAACTCAAATAGCATGTGAAACAGATGTGAGGGCACATAAACTACCTGAATAGGTTTGCCTGGAGCTTTGGCTGAAAACAGAGACAAAATCGTCAATGAATAAGGACGAAAACTAGAAGTAAAAAATGTTTGCATTCTATTTTCTGAGTACATAAAAAAGAACTTTATAAAAGGCTAATTTAGGTTCCCACTTCTAAAGGCAGGCCTGAGCAAATGCTTTTGAAGTCCAACAAATTTTTTTTGCGGGGGGGGCATCCAGTTCCTTTACTTACCAGCTATGTGTGACCCTGGGCAAATTATTCAATTGCTTTGGAACTTAGTTGAGTAATATTGGAATATTATCACCTACATCATAATGTTCTAAGCATTACATAAGGCCATCCAAATATCACTGTTTTTTTTTCTTTTAAAAAATGTTTTTATTGATTTCAGAGAGAGTAAGGGAGAGAGAAACATCAACGATGAGTGAGAATCATTCACCGGCTGCCTCCTGCATGCCCCCTACTGGGAATCGAGCCTGAAACCTGGGCATGTGTCCTGACCAGGAATTGAACAGGTGACCTGTCAGTGCACAGGAGGATGCTCAACCAACTGGGCCACACCGGCCAGGGCTCATTCAGTGTTTTTCAAATTGGGAGACACCTACCCCTACCACTGACCCCAGTGGTCAGCAGGGGGGAATGTGAAGCCACAGAGGAAAGGGGGCACATCTTTTTGGTGAATTGGACTAAAGAGCAATGTTAAATGATGACAAATAAGGCATATTATAGAGTAGAATGTAAGGTTCACCTGACTTTTTTTTCTACTAGGAGCGTTATAACAGACAGCCCCCTGGAGACCTACAGTCCTTTCTCCTTGCATCAGCGATTTCTGGGGAAATCTAACAAATGCCTAATTCCATGTCAAGCACTAAGAACAGTGTGAGCTATAGATAGAGTAGATGCTAGAAAATGTAGTCCTTGTGACTTTAGAGACTGAAACTATGTGAACTTTCTTAAGTAGACCACAGACATACCCACCCATGTTATAATTTCAACCTAACTCTACTTCCTCTAATAAAATACACAATTAACAGTATAAAGTAGAAATAACTTTCATTTGGTTCTTAGTTTATGAAGAGCTTGAACATACATTATCCAATTGAATCCTTGTGATAATACTGCATGGCTAATAGGGTGGGTGGCATTATTATGGGTGAAGACACAGGCTTTGCAGAGGCGACATGACTTGCCCATTATAAGAGAAGAGGCACTATAATTGGACACCTAGACCTAGAGTTTTTGTGATTCTAAATCCTAAACTCTTTGATAATCAGTTATTTTTTAATTATTAAGTTGATATATGCAAATGACTTTAAAATTTGTTAAAAAGAAAACATGTCCCTCCACCCTTTCCTATCTAACCCCCCCCACCCAGACTGCACCCAGAGGCAGCCACTCATTACTATTTTTGCTTTAGTCTTCCAGTGAATAATATTTACATTCTATTTTGTGACCCTAATGAACTCCTCTGTACTTTGCCTATAGATTCTATACCGATCACTGAGAGCACCCACAACAGTGTACCAGGATAACATTCCTTCCCTGTGAGTCCAATGCATCACTTGAAGAATAACGTTCTCAGTCTTAAGATTAAATGGATTCTCTTTATCGTACTCCAACTGCTCAAAATCAGACTACCCTTTTTAAGTCACCAAATATCTGCACCATGTCTTTCTGATACAGTCTTACATATTTCCTGGAACTTCTAACTACCCTTCTTCTTGGGTAACTGCATAAGAAACTTATGCTTTTCTCTCCATATCACTAAGATCTTCCAGCTTTTTTATTCTATTGCATGGTACCTACTCCATTCTTAAGGACTTTTCAAATTAGAATCAACTGCTTTCCAAACATAATGCATAAAAATAGCAATCATCCTCAAATCATTTTTGATTAAAATTCTAGAATGTTTTCGCTACTTGTTCTATCTCTAGTAAACCCACCATCTAGAGTGTCAGATAACCTACCTCAAAAACGTGTACAAGGGAGGTACAGTTCTCAATCCTTAGTCCTCTGATTCACTTGATTGAAAGTTTGGCTGGGTACAGAATTCTGGATTCAAAATCATTTTCTCTCAGAATTTGGAAAGGGGGTGGCCCTCTGACCCTGACAGCGCAGCTGCTAAGTTTAAATGCCAGTCACATTTTCATTCACACTGCTGATTTTCACCTGAGGCCTAATACACCTTGGTTGTAATCTTCTTACTGAAGAATGAGGGACAGGATTAACCATTTGAGGTAGCTCTAACTTACACCAGCTTCCAACTAACCCATATCCTTTCTATTCCCATTTCAGTCTTTGCACCTCCTGGTTCTACTCCTGGAGTCCCTCCAGGACAGTGGTCGGCAAACAATGGCTCACGAGTCACGTGCGCCTCTTTGACCCCTTGAGTGTGGCTCTTCCACAAAATACCACGGCCTGGGCGAGTCTATTTTGAAGAAATGGCACTAGAAGAAGTTTAAGTTTAAAAAATTTGACTCTCAAAAGAAATTTCAATCATTGTACTGTTGACATTTGGCTCTGTTGACTAATGAGTTTGCCGACCCCTGACTTAGGGGAAGAGTAGGTGAAATTAGTGAGAACTTCAATAAAGTGATAGGAAACATAAAAATGAAGCTAGAAAACATAAAAAATAAACAGAAATGAAGAATACATTGCAGGGGATCAACAGTGAAGTAAATGAAGCAGAGATTCAAATCAGAGATTTGGAAGATAAGGAAGCAGAAAGCACCCCAATCAGAACTCCAAAAAGAAAAAATTAGGATAGTGTAAGGAGCCTCAGGAACAACATCAAGCATGCCAACATTTGCATCATGGGGGTGCCAGAAGAAGAAGATAGTGAGCAAGATATTGAAAATCTATTGGAAGAAATAATGACAGAAAACTTCTCCTACCTGGTGATGGAAAAAAGATACAAGTCCAGGAAGCACAGAGAGTCTCAAGCAAGATGAACTGAATTCAAAGAGGCCCACACCAAGACACATCATAATTAAAACGCCAAATGTTAAAGACAAACTTAAAAGCAGCAAAAGAAAAGCAGTTACCTTATAAACAATTATATAATATTGTAATAACTATGTATGGTGCCAGTTGGGATGCTGGAAATATCAGAGGGAATACTTTGCATAATATCTGATTGTCTAACCACTATGCTGTATGCCCAAAACTAATGCAAAATAATATTTAATGTAAACTGTAATTTAAAATAAAATTTAAAATAAAAACAGATTTCTAAGAGAAAAAAAACAGTTGCAATAGGAGATTCAAGAAGAAAAAAGAGAAATGGTAGCTGGGCACTTAGAGATGGTTAATCAATTCCCAAAATCAATGCATAAGGCTTTTAGAGACAATATATAGTATAGTTCAGTCACATTGGGGCGAAGTCCTGACTTAGGCATTTAATAGATATATTAATAGGTACTTAACCCGTCTGGGATTGGCATCCCATTTCTGAAATTGCGCAGAATTTATCTCACTGGGTTAATATAAGGATGAAATGAGATAATGGTGATAAACTAATTTACATAGAGCCCACCACATTGTAAATAGTCAATAAATGCTGCCTATTCTCATTACTAAAAATTAATTTCTACAGTATTAATGGAGCTATCAGTAATGGCTTTTTGACTGCTGCATAGAACCATTTGCCTGAAAATATCCACAAAAGTACCCAATATTGAGAAACTAAAGGTCAACTATCCCAGAGGAGATATATACCCTTTTGATGAAACCTCTTAGAACAAAACAGCATGAGTTGAAATTTTTGCTACCCATCAAAACTAAAGCTATGAATCAACCTCCCGAGAGGAAAGAGTAATCTAGAAATAAAAAATTCAAGTCATAACCATACAAGTCTTATCTTTCCCAAGTCAATCCTAAATTACAGTAGCCACTCTTTTAAAAATAGCCAGTGTGCTTGGCAGGTATGGCTCAGTGGTCAAGTGTCAGTCAACCTATGAACCAGGAGGTCACGGGTTATGGGCTCAATCCCCAGCATGGGGTATGCAGGAGGCAGCCGATCAATGATTCTCTCTCATCATTGTTGCTTCTTCCTCTCTGAAAACAATAAAAATATATTCTAAAAAATAATAAAAATAAAAATATCCAGTATGTGCTCGGTGCTATATTTGAGGTCCCAGTAACATGATCCTTTCACTAGAGGCCTGGTGCACAAGATTTGTGCACTGGGGGGGGGGGGGGGGGAATCCCCTCAGCCCAGCCTGTGCCCTCTCGCAGTCTAGGAGCCCTTGGGGGATGTCCAACTGATGGCCTTAGTGCTGCCGCAGAGGTGAGAAAGGCTCCCACCACCGCTGCTGTGCTCACCAGCCATGAGCCTGGCTTCTGACTGAGCATCTGCCTCCTGGTGGTCAGTGCACATCATAGCAACTGGTCGTTCCATCACTTCATATTAGCCTTTTATTACATAAGATTGCACCACAGGGTGAACTTATGGATGAGGAAGCCAAGTGTCAGACAGGAAGTGACTTGTCTAAGGCTCACATCTAAATGTTTGAATCCAGATTTCTACTGCCTGGTTAAGCTACAAAGTTCCCACCTTCCCCCTAAGCCCTGCTGCCTTACCATATGGATGCCGAAAAGGTCAATTAAAAATGTTTATTTGCTTAATATTTTGGTAACTGATTTCTCAAGAGAAATGAGAACAAGTGTGATGAAATAGCTACTTGTCATTGGAGGAACCCATACGGGTTGCTGCAAGTGGCCAGTCAGAAATAACTGAGGTAAATAAGGCTGTTAAATGTGTTACAGAAAGGACAATAAAGGAAGTTTACTATAACTGGCCCCCAATATTCCAAATTCTAGTGAGGACTGGTAAATACTATGGTGTTCACACAGTATGTGTCCTACGTAATCCTATTTACCACTTTCTCAGGAGTCTACACTGGAAAAGAAAAAAAAATTCAGAGAACAAAAAGGTGGTGTGTCAAACTAGCCAAACTTACATTCTCAGGTAGCAACGGACTGTTCTTTTGGGTTAATGGCAGCTTTCCTTGTCTGAAATGCAGGGCGAGGGCAGAAAGCATGTCGCTGACTATTGTTAAAGGCAGCCATTGGGCAGTGGAAGCATCCTGAAAGGCAATGCTATGCTAGTTCACAGAGGCTCTGAAAATAAATCCCTAAGTATCTGGATCTGATCTGACCGCTTCCTGAAAATAGTCAGTCATCATGCTGTGGGAGACACCCACTCTCTCTCTCATTCTGCAGCGATAGTGTCTACATAAGGTGTTCAGGGCCATCCTGTAACCTGCAACTCTAACACAGAACTCATTAGAGACAAAGCAGAGTCTTTAACTGCGCTCGCAAAGAGCTTTGGCATTTAAGAAAACATAAATATAAATCATAAATGCATTACACCTGAAAGCACTAGAAACTAGAGGCTGCCTCTAACCACCAGCATTCATTTATCGTAATGGTGGGGGGGGGGGAGGCTTAAAAAGTCACAATGACAAAAGGAGTCATAGAGCTCTGTTCCTGGCAGGGTGTGCTGCCCAGCGTGGCCACCTCACTGGGAAGGAGTGGCTGACACAGCTGCACCTGGGAAGCAGCAAGAACAGGCTCACTGCTCTGGCCTTCAGTGAGTGAGGCTGCTATTCATGCCAAAGAGCAACTGGTTACTATCTGTGACTGTAAGTTCCATGTCTGACAAACAGAAAGCTGGACAGCGAGGTCAGGCCCCGCCTAGCCAGGAGGAAGAAAGAGAGAGAATATTCTAATGCTTCTATTCAGGAATACTCCAGCCAAGTCCATTTGGTTCCTATGGTGTATTGATTCAAAACATTGGCACAACTCAGATGACCCAACGGACTTTGAAAGCAACTTTGATTCCATACTTTCTAATAAAATGTAGGGGCCAATGTCTTACAACAGCAGCCTGAAGTCTTTCCACATTTTTATCTCATTATATATATATTTTTAATTTATTATCTAAAGTTTTACACATGTCTCCTTTTTCCCTAATTGACTCCCACTCCAGGCAAGCCCCCACCGCCCCAATGTCTGTATTCATTGGTTATGCTAATATGCATGCATACAAGTCCTTTGTTGCTCTCTAACGCCCCCCTCCCACCTCCCCTGCCATTTGTCTTTGGATCTATTTTTGTTCACCAAATTATGTTGACCATTATATCCCACATATGACTGAGATCATGTGATAAATGAAATACAGTTCTGATATATTTTAAGAGGGAATTTGGTTTATCTTTTCTAAAATATATTTTTATTGATTTCAGAGAGGAAGGGAGAGGGAGAGAGGTAGAAACATCAATGATGAGAGAGAATCAGCTGCCTCCTGCACATCCCACACTGGGGATCGAGCCCTTAACCCAGGCATGTGCCCTCATTAGGAATTGAACCGTGACCTCCTGGCTCATAAGTCAATGCTCAAACACTAAGCCATGCCATCCAGACTTATCTTTAATAGTAAATGCCTATACCCTAAGACTCAGTCATTCCACTTCTAGGAATCCAATGTACAGAAATACTTCTACACATTCACAAATTTTCCCAACCCTCCAAACAGATAAACACACACACACACACACACACACACACACACACACACACACACACACACACCTTCATTGGTAAATCATTAAATAAATTATAAATTATGGCAATCTACACCATGGATAACCTCTGATTGACAACACAGGCAAAGATCTTCACAAAGCCAAGTGAAAAACACATCATAGAACATGAATATTTCCAACCCCATTTATGTGAAAAATGAAGCTCTGTATGGGACTGAGAGAGCAGCGGAGACTCACGTTTACTCTATATTTCTGTATTGTTTGTATTTTTACAATGAGTACCATATTTTCTGGTGTATAAGACGACCTGCATGTCATAAGCATTTGAATTAAAATTACCATATTGAAATCAAATCTGATGTCTTTTAAATTTTTATTTGGTGTGTTCTGGAAGGAGGGTAGTCTTACAAGGCGAATATATCCCAAACTCTATATTTTAACTGGAAAAGTTGGGAGTCGTCTTATACACCAGAAAATATGGTATGCCTTTTTCTTTCTTTTTTTTTTTTTGTAATTTACAAATTTAAAAAAAATTTAACATGGAAATATAGACTCATAAAATTAATATAAAAGTCAGCTATAACCTTACTCTCCCTAGGTTCTAGAAATCTTTCAAAATATTTTCCAGTGAACTTGCACTATTACAAACTTTTATAGCATGTGTTTAAAAGATTTTTTTAAAGCATTATTTTAAAGGGCTGCATAGTATTTTATCTTATGAGTGAGCCACAATTTATGTCCTCTGTTGTAGAAAACTTGGATCCTCTCATTTTTCTCTAAATGGAAATCACTGTGATCACCATTTTTATACATACAACTGTGTATATCTATATTTTCTTGTAATATACTTTCTGAAGTTTAATTTACTGGGCCAAAGAATATGACTATTATTAATTTAATTTACTCGAAGAGAAAGAATATTGGTGGCATTTTTTGAGAAAGGATGTACCAATTTAAACTTATACCAGAAATGTATAAGTGTTGGTAAGAAAGTATTTTTCTGGGCAACAATTCAAGGCAATAAAATGTTTCAATCATTGCCATTTCAAAAGAAAAAAATGGCATTTCTCTTTGGTTTTGTTTGTACTTCTTTGTTTAATAAAGTTAATCACTTTACCATAGGTTTATTCTTCGTTTGCATTTGCTATTTTGAGAACTGCCTATTTATACCTTTGTGCAATTTCTACTGGATTACTTCTGTGCCATGAACTTTAAGTTCTAATAAATTATACATTCCTGTACAAAAACTCCTTACAACAATATACCTAGTTTACCACAGATAAAGAAAAGTTTTTAAAAATATAGAAAAGATTTTTTAAATCAGCGAAACTTTAGGATCTTGCTTAAATATAGCTCAGGTGTAATCCGATTTGGGTCAACTTCTTTGTATTTAAGGTTAAAATTGTTCTTTTACCATTGAATTCTTCAACTTCCAATTCAGGAGCTATCATGTAATACTGTTCACATAACATCTTGGCGGTTTCATATGCATCTGCAAGGAAAGAAAAAAAGTTTAGCTGCTGCACTAATAACACAGGCACAAGCAGATAGACAGATAGATAGATAGATAGATAGATAGATAGATAGATAGATAGTCATACAGACATAAAAGATAAGCAAACAAGGACAATTTCTAACTTGATGGATTTTTAATTAACTACTTCCTTTTTAAAAAATAGCCTTATTGTCTTGCTCAGCTGGGGTGGTTCAGTGGTTAAACATTGACCTATGAACCAGATGGTCACGATTCGATTCCTGGTCAAGGCACATGCCCATATTACAGGCTTGTCCCTGGTGGGGGCCGTGCAGGAGGCAGCCAATCAACGATCCTCTCTCATCACTGATGTTTCTGTCTCTCCCTTTCCCTTCTTCTCTGAAATCAATAAAAAAAATTTCAAGCCCTATAGAATTTAAATATGTTAAGACTTGACATATCAACCTAAAATAATACAAAGGTAAGATTCAGGTGTGTTCAGACTGTAAGTTTTGGTTCATTGACCTCATATTGCTAGCAAATTAAAATTGTATATAATATTTCACCTTGGAATAAAAAGTTATGATTACTTTATTCAACTTTTAGAATTAAACCATTAAAAAGAACCACAGAGACATTAGAATAACTGACAAAATGAAATAAAGAGGAAATATAAGAGGAGAGGGGGAAAAAAAGAGTTGATCACTGTGAAAACATAATACAGTAGGACTTAATTGAAACCCTAAAAAGTTAAAATATAGAATTATATTAAATTTGCAGGGTTTTTTCCCTAGGCTATAATAAACCTCATTAAGTATCTGTAAAGTACTTTTGTAAAAAGAAATCAAGATGCACTCTTTCTGCTTTGGCTACAGCACCAAACAATGCTACATCTCCACCTAGTGACATGATAGCACTAAGCCAACCAAGAACCTCCAGGGCTATTTCGTTTAAACCAACAAACCCTAAAATCTAAAAATGATGCTCTGCTATCCATTCGCAAAGCCAATACATCTCCTCAAAACAACTGCCGCAAGTATATAACACCTTTATAGGTGTTTTGACATTGTTCTTCCATTCACCATAAAAGGAAATTTATCCACTAACTGTGGTATCTCCTCATGTCATTTGCTTGCCCAGTGGCATGAGATTATAATGATATTATTAAGAAAAGGTATTACACAAATGCAACATGCGGAAGAGATGGTAGAGCCCAGATAGAAGCTGCCAACTTGGGACCCAAAGACCCAGTGTGTTTCCTAAAACCACATATGAATAGGAATTTTTAAAACATCATGACAAATTATGGTGTATCAGTGCTGTAATTAAAAGTCACATAATGATGCTTGAAAAACTCAAAACACCACAACGAGACTCACATACACCAGCCAGTCAAATATTTGAGGGATAGTAATAGTAAAATCTACACTCATACAGATCTTTATAAATTCCCATAGCAGATCATAATGCATTGGACACAATACACAGCTAGCAAGCATTTGATAAATGGAACAATCTTCTTGCCCATGAGAAAGTTCTCAAGGTGAATCCATTATACTGATGAGAGATGTTCTTTTTCTTAAAATCTTTACCTGAGGATATAGTTGGTTTTTTTAAACTGATTTTTAGAGAGGGAGGGAGGCAGGGAGGGAGGGAGGGAAAGTTAGAGAAGAGAAACAGATCCTTTGTCTCCCATATGCACCAGACCAGGGATTATACCCACAACTAGGTATGTGACCTAATCGAAATCAAACCTGAAACCTTTTGGTGCATGGGATGATGCTCCAACCAGTTGAGCCACCAGGCCAGTGTGAAAAATGTTCTTTTTTTGTCAGACTGGGAACAGAGGCCTTGCGTGATTCCCAAACCTCATTGTATGTGGAATTCACTACCAAGTTGTTTTTTTTTTAATACAGATCATAAAATAAGCCCCTAGATATTCTGATGCAGTAGGTCTGTGTTGAGGCCTGGAAATCTATAATTTAAAAAGCTTAGCAAGTAATTTTGAAGAGCCGAGACCGGTTTGGCTCAGTGGACAGAGCGTTGGACTGCGGACTGAAGGGTGCCGAGTTCGATTCCAGCAAGGGCATGTACCTTGGCTGCGGGCATATCCCCAGTAGGGGGCGTGCAAGAGGCAGCTGATCGATGTCTCTCTCTCATCGATGTTTCTGACTTTCTATCCCTCTCCCTTCCGCTCTGTAAAAAAAAAAGAAAGTCAATAAAATATATTTTTTAAAAAAAAGTAATTTTGAAGAGAAGCTAGATTTGGGGACCACTTGCTGGGAAAGCCAAGGCTGAACCATGTTAACTCAGTCACTATTTCTCCCAGGACATGAGTGACCATAGGGTATTGGAGTGTATACAACACACATGTACTCAAACTTCTAGTTCACTTCTATTTAAGTGAACTAACATAAAAATGTAAAAACTTTAAAACATCACCAAATAACCAAAATTCAACTACTGGCTTATAATTTCGTCTTTCATTTTGGGGTAGAATGCAAGTTCTACTTATAACAAGCTTTCAAATAAGACTTTTCTAATTTTAATTAGAAACCAAAATTTTAAATATGATAATTTACCAAATTACTTTTATCTGCAATACATCTGAGCGAGTAATTACAACCAATCTTTAAAAAAAAATTTTTAAATTGATTTCAGAGAGGAAGGAAGAGGGAGAAGGAGCTGGAAACATCAGTGAGGGAGAATCACGCATGCCGCCTCCTGGGGACTGAGCCTGAAACCCAGGTATGTGCCCTGACTGAGGATCAAACCCGAGATTCCTGGTTCATAGGTCGACACTCAACCCACACAGACTGGGCTCCAAACAATCTTTAAAAGAAAATTATTATCACTGCCACTAAACATAAATGCTACTCATTGTTTTAAGGATCAGTTTTCAAGGACAATAAGATAATGATCATAAAGTAACTAACAAAACTGTGGGTGTGGCACATATATACTTCCCCCAGGCTAGAACACTCAACCTGTAAACACACAAGACTGATTATTTACTTAAAAGGCCAAGTCAAAAAGAGTAGGGTGAAGGTTCACCCAGCAACTAGTTGAACAGATCCAACCTAGCCAGGAATTTAAGAAAAAGCACACAGGAACAATTAATACCTCATATGGAGGTAATTTATTAATTTTTGTTATTCCTCACCGAGAATATTTTTCCATTGATTTTCAGAGAGAGTGGAATGAAGGGGAAGAGAGAAACATCGATGTGAGAGAGACATATCAATTGACTGCCTCCAGCACACACGCAGGGCCTGGGATGAGCCTGCAACCAAGGTACATGCCCTTGACCAGAATTAAACCCAGGACCCTTCAGTCCACGGGCTGACACTTTACCCACTGAGCCAAACTGGCTAGGGCTGTTTCATTAGAAGATTTGCCTATTCAAGATTCACCGTAGAACTCTGCTATCAAATATTGGCCTCTGTTGTGAATACACACAATTATTTGTTTATAAATATCTCAGAAGAGGCAGGGCAAGGATGAATTTGAGTAAGTGCTAAAAAAACAAACATGAAGGTGCCAAGGTCCTTACCAGGTTTAATAGGATACAGAAAACAGAGAAGCTGAAGTTTAAGAAGCCAGTCCCAGAACAAGGTGATGTACATGGCCACAAAGCATTGCAAAGTCACAGATGTGCTGCTTTTCAGAAACCCTTGTTAAGTTACAAATAAAGTATGTCTATCATCATCCTTCTACCCAAAATACATCCCAAGTTCGAAACACCAGATATTTGTAAGTACCAGACCCTTTCTCACCCTTCAAACCACAGTCGACTGGAGATGTGGGGGGCATAGCACCTGACGAAAGGGCAACCAATCTATAGGCCGAGCAAAATCCTACAACCTGTGGTCATTGTGGGCAGAAAGACAGGCTGAGCCAATGAACCTCATCTTTTGAGAATTTCAGATCGAGACTCGGGCAGGGCAGAAGACAAAAAGGAAACTCTGAGCGTTATCATCATCTATAAGGCCTGCGGCGGCCATTGTCCTAAACAAGTCTGCCAGTCTCAGACAAGAGAGAGAGGCAGAGGGGCTAGGACTTGGCAACCCCAGTTACAAAGATACACAGAAAGCAGCCTTGTTTTCTGTTTCCCAGTTCCAATGTCTATAGCTCTGTGAAGTGCTTCCTGCCCTTGGATTTTCATAGGACCTACTAGGTTCTTTCAATAAATCTGTTTCTTGAACTAGTGTGAGTAGGTCTCTGTTATTCGCAAACTGAAGAGCCCCACATGACAGCACAAGACATTATTTCCGAACCAAAATAATGACACTTTCAGGATGCCATTTGTATGCCATTATGCTAAGCCTACTGGCATATAGGAACAACACAGGCAGGCTAACATCACTGCAAGAGGTGACTTTTGTTCCAAGTATTTAAATTTGTACCTTTAAAATTATCTTCCCACGGGATTTTCCATTTTCTTTCCTGGTTTCTCACAAAGAAAGGAGGAAAGGGTCACAATGGAAGAAACCTCCCAGAAACTGCTTTACAATACTAATTCTAGCATTCACTACCTCGAGTCTATAATTTGCAGATGTGTAAAGGTAGATATTAATGTGCTAAATAAGCGACAAGGAGGCATGCTCCAGCATTCCACCCATTCAATTAATGTTGTGTGTGATGCACCCCACTTTTATACATTTATACAACTGGCTAGTCAAAAATAAAAATATTGTCCCTGCCCTTCTACATAAAAGTTTTCTCTAGTCTGTCTCAAGAGATCTAAGCATGGAAACATTGTTAGTTCATTAAGGCTTCCTAAGGCTATAAAACACATGTGCATGCTTAGGCAAACACACGCATGTGTACCCGACACACACACACACACACACACACACACACACACACACACACACACACACACACCATCTGGGCTGGACATCTGACTGGCCTAAACCAGGATCTTTCCAGCTGAGAAAATCAATGGTAGAGCCGAACCGGTGTGGCTCAGTGGATAGAGCGTCAGCCTGCAGACTGAAGGGTCCCAGGTTTGATTCCGGTCAAGGGCATGTAATGTGGCTGCGGGCACATCCCCAGCAGGGGGTGTGCAAGAGGCAGCTGATCGATGTTTCTCTCTCATCGATGTTTCTGACTTTCTATCCCTCTCTCTTCCTCTCTGTGAAAAAACAATAAAAATATATTTTAAAAAAAAAGAAAATCAATGGTAGAGCTGTCATTAAAACCGAAAAGCCCAACTTCCTCTACACAAAGCTTCCTAAAACAAAAGGAAGGGAAACAATATTAGAGATAGAGATGCCAAATTAGAAGATTAACTGAGAAATCTCAGAGCATACGAGAAGGTAAAAAACCTCATAAAAAAATACCAACTACTCTAAAAAGAGGAAGGAAGTGGTTAAAACTTCACTAAGAGGCCAAGGAAACTGACATGCACTTTGGGTACTGGGAAGAAGAGCTGGCCCTAGCCAGTGGATAGAGCATCGGCGTGTGGACTGAAGGGTCCCAGGTTCGATTCCAGCCAAGGGCACATTCCCTGGCTGCGGGCTCGATTCCCAGTGTGGGGCATGCAGAAGGCAGCGGATCAATGATTCTCTCTCATCATTGATGTCTCTCTCTCTCCCTCTCCCTTCCTTGAGGAGGAGGATGAGGAGAAAGGGAGGAGAAAGAAGAGGAAGAGAAAGAAAAAGAAAGAGGAAGGAGGAGAGGAAGAGGAAGAAAAAGGAAGAGGAGGAGGAGAAAGAAGAGGAGGAGGAGGAGAAGGAGGAGGAGGAGGAGAAAGAAGAGGAGGAGGAGGAGAAGGAGGAGGAAGAGGAGAAGGAGGGGAGGAGGAGGGGGAGGAGGAAGAGGAGGAGGAGGAGGAGGAGGGGGAGGAGGAGGAGGAGGAGGGGAACTGCAGAGGCTGAGGCACTCTGGGCCTTTGGGGTAGACACTCCAGTACCTTTTTGCTACAAGAAATGGAAGAATTTCCAGGCATTTTTACCACTGATGCGCTCTGCCTTATTTGTCCTTTCACAGTCTTATTTTAAGCCAGAAAGAGTATATATGCAGGAATTTTCACACTCACCAAATTAATTAATAGGGCCCAGGGGGAGTGAAACAGAAAATGGACTGCTAACATTTGCTTCAGTCTACAGGGAGAAGAGAGACCTTCAGAGTTCCTGCTAGGTGGCCCAGCCCATTTTGCCATGGCAGAAAAGGTAACTGATTTAAGGCCCCATTGAAGAATAAAGTTTGTACACACCTGGCTGGAAAAATCACTTGACTCTAGAGATTATGTGCACTACAGATCAGACATAGGAAGGATTCCAACAATACTGGTAGAGGGCAGAATAGAGGCTCCTAACGTCAGGTACTGAATTCGCCCAGGAAGGTCATGTGTGATGGACATGAGTGCTGGAGATGGGGAAATACACAAAGACTATGGGTTTCGTAGAGACAAAGATTACTTACATCGTTCCCAGTTTTATACCAATCTGTAAATTTGGTATGAATTCAAATGTATAAAGCAATCCTATATAATAAAGGAGAAACATGCAAATTTGACCATACCTTGGCTCCTGATTGGCTATGTTACCAGCCAATCAGGAGCAGGGGTGGGGCCAAGTGGCATGAGCACCAGGCGGGCCCGGGGATGGAAATGAAATGGCAGTGGTGGCGAGCGCCCAGCCCCCGGGTGCTGTGAGGGGAAGTGGCAGTGAGCACCCAGCCCCCAGGGCCGGGTGGTCACAGGCAGCCGGGGCTGAGCTGAGCAGGGTGATGGCTGGGCAGGCTGGAGGTGAGCCATCAGTTGGACATCCCCTGAGGGCTCCCAGTATGTGAGAGGGGACAGGTTGAGTTGAGGGACCACCCACCCCCAGTGCACGAGTTTCATGCACCGGGCCCCTGGTAGGTAATAAAAGCAGGTCATTATTATTCTCTTCTCTCTTGTCCCACATTTTCTATTGTCTTCAATGAGCATTTTTTAAATTATTTTGGTAACATAG
Organism: Antrozous pallidus; assembly: GCA_027563665.1. Classification (NCBI taxonomy): domain Eukaryota; kingdom Metazoa; phylum Chordata; class Mammalia; order Chiroptera; family Vespertilionidae; genus Antrozous; species Antrozous pallidus. The sequence goes on from CM050509.1 coordinate 128,957,002, forward strand.
GATTAGTATTCATTGACTCAACTGGGAACAGGAATTGGATTGACAAAAATATTGGCTAAAGTGGGAAACCATAAAATATGGCTATTATCATAAACATGACTTAAAATGCACATGTAAATACACCATTTATTCCTCTACCCATCTCTTCATATAAGGCCAAAGCTTCTTCTTTTGAATATGGATGGGTTAGGGTTCTAGCTCATCTATCTTACATTAAAAAATACCACATAGATCTATGAATATTCCAATTCCCATGTCTTGTTGTTGTTAATTTTCACCTGACGATATTTTTTTCATCGATCTTTTTTTTTGAGAAAGTGGACAGAAAGAGAGAAACATAAATGTGAGAGAGACACATAAACTGGTTGCCTCCCGCATGAGCCTTGACCAGGGGTGAGGATCGAACCTGCAACTGAGGTATGTGCCCTTCACCAGAATCAAACCTGCGACCCTTCAGTCCACAGATCAATGCTCTAACCACTGAACAAACCAGCTAGGGCAAGTTTACACAATTCTATATAATAAAAGGCTAACATGCAAATAGACCAAATGGCAGAACTGAACAAGCAAACAACCAGTCGCTATGATGTGCACTGACCACCAGGGGGCACACACAGACCATGGTGGGCATCAGCTGTGGCAGGATGATGGAGCAGATGAGTGGGGGTGCCAGAGCAAGGTGGAGCACTGGTCGCTGTCACTGGGGAGAGCCTCCAGTGGTTACTGAAAATTCTTTTCTCCCATACACTTGGTCCCACCTGGCCTTCACACCTGCTGCCAGCGCCAGAGCCACTGCTCACACCTGCTGCCAGCGCTGGTCCCAATCATTCAGCACTGTCAGTGGGTGCAAGCAGCAGCTGCCAGCCCCGATTGCCCCTGAAGGCTTCTCCACCTCCCCCTGATCCTGAAGGGCAATCAGGGCAACAGCCGCTGCTCATAGCTGCTGACAGCACCAGCCCCTCTTGCATCCGCTGCTGACACCAGCCCCAATCACTTCGCGCCATCAGTGTGTGGGAGTGGCAGTGGAGGGAGCAGGGCTGCCAGCACACAGGGCACTAAGGGCTGTGGCAGGAGGGGCCAGGTAGGGGCATGGAGGATGGGCCGAGACCTCCCCTGTGCCCACTACAGCCTTGGGGCCCATAGTTCCTTTCAAGGTGCCTGAAGTCATGCACTGGGCCCCTAGTATTCTAATAAATTAGTCACAACAGGTGGTATAACTTATACTGAGGTTTGAAGACAAATAAGTGTGACCTTTACTAAACATATACCTCACCAGATGGGTGGGACACAACAGCATCCAAGAAAGTACATACAAGCCAGTGTACTTAGTGTGCTGCTGGTATCAGTAGGTGCGATTTATGAAGGGAATGAAGGGTGGCAGAGAAGTTGACTGCACGGATGCTGCTTGATGTGTTTACGCATTTTGAGAATTGAAACCACCTCCCACTGTTGTTTTCCTTAAGGGAAAAGATTGTTGAAAAATGAAAAGTATGGTTTGAAAGAGTCAGTGGGGAGCAGGGGACATGCCAGTCCCTCCTTCCACCATGAGTGTGGGGGTAGGAGTGTGCATGCATATGCATGTATTGGAGGAGGCACCATTCTGAGTAGCAGAAGGACCCGGAGGTGTCTTTTATTGGACACAGTCTCACCAGGAAGCCAGACTTCAAGCTATGCCAAACAGCCTGACTGGCATGGCTCAGTGGTTGAGCATCGATCTATGACTCATGCCCAGGTTTTGGGCTCGATCCCCAGTGTGGGGCATGCAGGAGGCAGCTAATCAATGATTCTCCTCATCATTGATGTTTCTACCTCTCTCTCTCCCTTCCTCTCTGATATCAACAAAAAAATATAACTTTTTAAAAATTACGCCAAACAAGTGGTAAAAATGATGAGAGGGTGGAGTCAATTTTGTTCACCATGCAATAGTGGTCTCACTGGGTGAAAACTCAAAAGGGTCAAGATAGCACAGGAAGAGGGAGGGGAAAGGAGAGGATCTGGGCTGCAGTCAAAATCATGACTACACAGGACAAAGGAAGCAGGAAGCTGTGATGCAGGCTGTAGACATGAACTCTTGGTTTCTTTCTTTAAAATATTGACTGAACTGTTTTGCACGTGATCTTCAGCTGCTTTTTGGTACAAAATCTCTATCCCTAAGAGGAGTGAGGCACAGGTGGGTGAGAGTAATTGCAGACGAACTTTACACCCATTAGAGAGATCAACAGAAGTAAAGCTGTCAAGGCCGGGTAGTTGGGAATAAGTCCAATAAGAGCAGTACAGACAGTAAGTGCTGCAAAACAAGATTCTTTTGGCCTGAGAGGCAAGTTGAAGCAGGTTCCTCCTCATCCTCTCCAACACCTCTGACTCACTTTAGCATTGCTCATTCCTCTGCTATACGGAAGGGCTAATAGTTACCTAGAACTCCCTGTCGCTCACCTACTTGTACTGATTCATGGTTAAAACCTCCCTACAAACTGCCCCGCCAGCACGGCTCAGTGGTTGAACGCTAACCTATGAACTAGGAGGTCATGGTTTGATTCCCAGATAGGGTACTTGCCTGGGTTGAGGGCTCGACCCCAGCTGAGGGGTGTGCAGGAGGCAGCCAACCAATGATTCTCTCTCATCAGTGATGTTTCTATCTCTCCCTCTCCCTTCCTCTCTGAAAAAATATATATTTTTTTAAAAACTCCCTAAAAACTAATGAAAGACTGTATTTGTGAAGAAATAGTGAGCGCAGAATAAAGAATCCACATGTACCCATTACTAGCTTCAGCAGTGTTCAACACATGCCAAATCTTTTTCACTACACTCCCTTCTGTACAAGTTAAAGTAAATCTCACGTGTTATTTTCTATCATGGGTAATATTTTAAAATACCTCTCTCAAAAAGCTAGGACTCCTTCTTGAATGTCAAATATCCAGTTGTCTTATAAATGTCCTGAGTTCTAAAAATATTTTAGACTTTGCGCCAAAAATAAATGTAAAGGCACCAATGTGTTATATAAGCGGTGGTATAAATGAGAAGCCACACGACTTGTGTGAAGGCCCAGGACTTCTGCTAGTAAACTTGTGTACCACGCTGACTGGGTGCTAGCACTGCTTTAGGAGCTCTGCATATAGTAACTTATTTAACCCTATGATACAGGTGAATGTACCCATTTTATAGATGAAGAAACTGAGGCCACCCAAAGAGTTTACATAACATGTCCAAAGTCGCTCAGCTAACCCAAATGTCCATTAGCTGGTAAATAAACAAAATGTCGTTTATCCATTCAACTGAAGATGATCCTATCTAACAAAAGAGTAGTATGCAAATTTGACCATACCTTCGCTATGCTACCAGCCAATCAGGAACGGGGGGCGGGGCCGAGGGGCATGCAAGGCGAGGGGTGGCAGTGTGAGCACTGCCGCCGCTCTGCGGGGCCCGAGGAGGGACTGAACGGGCGTTGCAGTCGCAGGGGATCCTAGATCGCAGTCCAGCCCCAGCCCCAGCAGGCAATCCAGCTACCCTCGGGGAAGGCCGGCCAAGGTCGGCACTTAGCCGTAGGCACCGGGGGTCCCAATCACAGCCCAGCCCCAGAGAACAAAGCCATGGTGGCGGGGCCAAGGCAAAGGCCATTAGAGTTAATCAGGACAGGAGGGGAAGGCAGTTGGGGGTGATCAGGCTGGTGGGGAGGGGTGCAAAGGGGACCAGTTGGGGCAATCAGGCCAGCAGGCAGAGTGGTTAGGGGTGATCAAGCAGTCAGGCAGGTGAGCGGTTAGGAGCGGATTGCAAGGGCGTTGTCCGACTGCCAGTTTAGGCCAGATCCCACAGGGATCTCAGATTGGAGAGGATGCAGGCTGGGCTGAGAGACAACCCCCCCACACTGCCGCATACACAAATTTCGTGCACTGGGCCACTAGTTTGGCTATAAAAATGAATGAAGTACTAATGCCTGCAACATGGATGATCCTTGAAAACATTATGCTAAGTGAAAGAAGCCAGACACAAAAGACCACATTTTGTATGATTCCATTCACATAAAATGTCCCGAATAGGCAGAAAGTAGATTAGTGGTTGCCTAGTCCTGGGAAGAGGGGTAGTGGGGATTGACAGCTAAGAGTATAGGGCAGAGGTGGGCAAACCGTGGCTCGCAAATTACATGCGGCTCACGAGCCACAGTTTGCCGTTCTGTTGACTAATGAGTTTGCCGATCACTGGTATAGATAGGGGTTTCTTTCAGGGGTGATGGAAATGTTCTAAAATTGGATTGTGGCACTGGCTGTACAACTATGTGAATATCCTTAAAAAAAACAACCACTGAATTGTACACTTTAAGTGGGTGAATTATATAGTATGTATATAAATTATATCTCAATAAAGCTGTTTTTAAAGAATTATCAGTTTCAAATTTACCAAACTAAGAAATACTTATTGACCATCTAACAGGCATTTACTAAGTTCCATGTAAGTTACAAAACAAGTTGAAGACACACACCCTGACCTCACATTGCTTGCAGTTCAAGAGAAAAGGCACACACACAGTGTATAATACGCACTTTTGCATTATGAATGTGCACCTTCTTTTTGTAAAGGCAGTCAACTACCCAAACCTGGCTTTCTGATTCATAAAAGACACTGGGCTATGGTCTAGTGAACATACAACTATGCCAAGACCAATCCTGTTCCCCTTACCCAGTAGGGACCTGCAGAAGTCATGATGAACCCCGGGCTTCTCTTGTGAGAGTCACCTGTAGGATTCTTAGGGAGCTGAGGCTAGATCTATTCATCTTATAATGGAAACTAGGGGCCCAGTGCACAAATTTGTGTACCTTGAAAGAAGTTGTGGGCCTCGAGGCTGTGGTAGGCACAGGGGCAGGTGTCAGTCCATCCTCCACGCCCCCACCCAGACCCTCCCTCAGCCCACTCCCACTGCCACCACCAGCCCTGTTTACACCTGCTGATGGTGTGAAGTGATTGGGGCCAGCACCAGCAGCGGGTATGTGCATGGCCAGTGCCATCAGTAGATGTGAGTGGTGGCTGATGCCCCAATCACCCCTCAGGAGCAGGGGGAGGTGGAGAAGCCCTCAGAGGTGATCAGAGCCAGCAGCTTCCACCCACACCCACTGATAGCACCAAGTAACCAGGACCTGTGCCAAGTCCCAGCAGCGGGTGTGAGAGGCAGCTCTAGCACCCGCTGTGGGTGCAAGCAGGACTGGCGCTGGCAGTGGGTACAAGTGGCAGTTCCAGCGTTGGCAGTGGGTGTGAGCAGCAGGTGGGACCATGACGCACAGGAGAAAATAATTTTCAATAACCACCAGAGGTTCGCCCTGATGACAGAGAGCAGTGCCCTGCCTTGGTCTGGCGCCCCCATTCACCTGCTCCACCATCCCACTATGGCCAACACCACCTATGTTCTGCACACGACCCCTGGTGGTCAGCACACATCATAGTGACCAGTTGTTTGGTTCCGGTTATTTTGCCATTTGGTTTATTTGCATATTAACCTTTTATTATATAGGATAATTTGAGTGAATGTTTCCTAATTAAACAGAGGCCAGAACAGCTTAGCAATTCTAGGCTGGGCAAAGGTCCCTAGGCCTGGGTCCTCCTCCCTGGACTTAAGAATGCCCAGGGTAGTCCAGCCAGCATGGCTCGGTGATTGAGCATCGACCTGGAAACCAGGAGGTCACAGTTTGATTCCTGGTCAGGGCACAAGCCTGGGTTGTAGGCTCGATCTCTACTGTGGGGCATGCAGGATGCAGCCAATCAATGATTCTCTCTCATCATTGATGTTTCTATCTTGCTCTCCCTCTCCCTTCCTCTCTGAAATCAATAAAATATATGTTTTTAAAAAGAATGCCCAGAGTAGCCCAGCTGGTGTGGCTCAGTGGTTGAGCACTGACCTATGAACCAGGAGGTCACAATTCGATTCCCAGTCAGGGCACACACCTGGGTTTCAGGCTCGATCTCCAGTGGGGAACATCCAGGAGGCAGCCAATCACTGATTCTTTCTCATCATTAATGTTTCTCTCACTCTCTGCTGCTCCCTTCCTCTCTGAAATCAATAAAAATATCTAGATATAAAAGCCTAAGTGACCAAATGACCAGTTGATATGATGCACACTGACCACCAGGGGTTAGACGCTCAACACAGGAGCTGTCCCCTGGTGGTCAGTGTGTTTCCACAGCCAACATCCCGCAGCCGGCCAACCTCCTATGGTTCCTCCCCCAAGGCTGGCCAGCCAGCCCCAATTGGCCCCGATCAGGACTGGGCCAGATGGTCCCAATAGGTGGCCAAGGTAAAGGGACCCCACCCATGCATGAATTCATGCACTGGGCCTCTAGTATCTATATATATAAAAGCCTAATATGCAAAGTTTCCCCTTGGGAATTTGACCAACTGGGAGTTCGATTGCTTGCTATGATGTGCGCTGACCACCAGGGGTTGGCATGGAACAAAGAAAGGTCCTGGCCAGCAGCCGGCAGCCACTAGGGACCCTACCCATGCATGAACTTCGTGTATTGGGCCTCTATTTTATAATACAAAGAATGCAAAAAGTAAACAAGCAGCACTGGCTGCTGACGGTGTCCTGTTCCTCCAGTGCGGAGGCTGTACAGACTGGGCTACCTCCCTTGGCTCTAACTCCAGCAGCAAAGGTCACTCTGCTCAAGGTGGGCTTGAGAGCTTTACCAAGTAGACAAGGCCCTCTTCTACCTCCTACTGACTTAGCTACACAGTTCACAAAACGGAAGAGCAACAAAGATACTTGGTGAAGACCAGGAGAGTGGTTGCCACAAACACTTGTGTATGTTTAGAGGAAGGAGAGGATGGCCACAATAGGAGATATCATCTTGGGAAGGGACAATTTGGGAATGTGAGGCTGCATAGAGTAACTGTACTCCTGAAGACAACTGAAAAAGAGGTCTAGAAACGTGGCAGATCACTTGCAACCAGGAAGGTCTCCTAGAGCTGGTATCTATCTTAAATGAATAAATAAGGAAACTGCAACTCAAAGCGCTTAGACATTAGGGACTTGTGGTTTTAGGGCTGTTTTATACCAAGGCTACCGGGACAGTGTCCAAAGCAATGTCTAGTGACCCCACAAAGCCCACATGCCATGTAGATTTTAAAGCCTGGATGTATGTCAAAAAGATGCTCCTGTTTTACAAATACGCGAATTCAGCAAAATTTATAACAAAGATTTGCATTCTCTGAGATTTTTAGATAATGTTGGTGATCAAAACTTTGAATCCTACTTAAGCTGACAAATGTTCACGGTTTAACATAGAACTAGAAGTAAAACCTTAGTCAATGAAGTAGAAATTCCCATTTTGAGTAGCGCAAATTATGCATCTTTTCCTGAACTGCCTAAAAAGAACATTTCATATTAGGGTGAAGTAGCTTGGACCTAGAGTGGCCTAAGGACTCGGCAACATAAACCTATCACCAAACTGCCTTGATAGCACCACAATGCTATATGAAGTACAATCACTAACATTACAGAGGTCTCCTTACCTTTCACAACATCAGCCACGTTGCAGGTGGGATCGATACTTCCAATGTGTTTAGGATGAGCAGGATTTGTGTCACCACCAAACAAAAGTGCTAAGCAAACACAAAAGGGAAGGGAGGTATTATAAACAAAGCAGGCTGAGATGGTCAAGCAGAAAAAAATGGAGGATTCTTGTGTTTGCAAGAATCATTGGCAAATTTTACGTCTGAATAAAAGCATCCACAGGGATTTAAAGTAACAGAATAGAGTGAAACAAAAGTGGGTTTATAGTTGTATATGAAACAGAGTTCATTTTTGTATTATTATTTATTACTAGAGGCCCAGCGCACAAAATTTGTGCACTGAGTGGGGGGTCCCCTCAGCCCAGCCTGTGTCCTCTCGCAGTCCAGGAGCGCTGCTGCAGAGGCAGGAAAGGCTCCCGCCACCACTGCTGCACTCGCCAGCCATGAGCCCGGCTTCTGGCTGAGCAGCGCTCCCCCTGTGAGAGCACACTGACCACCAGGGGGCAGCTCCTGCATTGGGCCCTCTGGTGGTCAGTGCGCATCATAGTGACCAGTCATTCTGGTTGTTTGCTGTAACGGGTTGCTTAGGCTTTTGTTATATAGATTGTATCCTTTTGCATATCAAAAACTGTAAACCTACTTTTGCCCCACCCTGAATATAATGTGACAATGAGATAATGAAGAAGGAAGGATGTGCTTTAAGACCTGTCAGTAGCACTCAGCAGTTCCTAAAGCAGTGATACATGCCAGGTGTCCAATCCCTTCTTCCTGTCCCAATGTAACCTGGATGAAAAAACTTCCTTTCAACTTGACCCACCTTCTCAGTACTACTGTAGACATTTAATTCAACATTCACTAAATAGTTAGAAAACACAGCCTGCACCATTAGGCCAGGCTTGTGAGATGTCTTCATGGTGAACGTTTCAAATGCCTCCACCATGGAGATTATTTTTCAATGTTGTACATACAAATAATATTTGTTCAAGTTTTTTTTTAACCCCAAAGTTTTATTTTTATTTTTTATCCTCACCCAAAGATGTGTTTATTGATTTGAGAGAGAGAGGGAGGGAGGGAGGGAGAGAGAGAAACATCCATCAGTTGCCTGTTGCCTCCTGTAAGCACCCCAGCAAGGGGGTCAAACCTGAAACTTAAATATGTGACCTGACTGGCAATCAAATCCGCAGCCTTTTGGTGTATAGGATGACACTCCAAACCAACTGAGCCGCATGGCCAGGAATGTTCAAGTATTTTTAAAAGTATAAATGCTTTCAAAATACACAAGACTGGCAAATTTTACTTCTGAATAAAAGCCAAAAGGAGCCCCAAAGGAAAAAGTAATCTAAATTCAAGTAATCTAGCCGAAACCGGTTTGGCTCAGTGGATAGAGCGTCGGCCTGCGGACTGAAGGGTCCCTGGTTCGATTCCGGTCAAGGGCATGTACCTTGGTTGCGGGCACATCCCCAGTAAGGGGTGTGCAGGAGGCCGCTGATCGATGTTTCTCTCTCATCAGTGTTTCTAACCTTCTATCCCTCTCCCTTCCTGTCTGTAAAAAATCAATAATATATATATATACATATTTAAAAATAAATAAATTCAAGTAATCTAAATTCAAATATACATATATATTTATATATTTATATATTTATTTATTTAACATCTATTTATTTTTGGTGTAGTTATTTTTAAATCAAACAAAAATTGGGAACAACTTAAATCTCACAAAAAGAGAATGCTTAAATAACCTAGGGGGGAGTTTAAAGTATAAAAATGCTGAATATGGGCACTAGGCCAATACATAAAGTTCCAACTGATTAAGTAAAAGAAAATCAGAAGTGACAAGCTTAGTCCATAATCTAAAAACATGTACATATAGCCCGGCCAGTATGGCTCAGTAGTTGAGTGTCGACCGATGAACCAGAACATCACGGTTCGATCCCCAGGGTGGGGCGTGCAGGTGGCAGCCAATCAATGATTCTCTCTCACCACTGATGTTTCTATCCCTCTCTCCTTCTCCCTTCCTCTCTGAAATCAATAAAGATGTATTTAAAAAAAAGAATTATGAAATCAGGCAAAGAGACAATGCTAAAAATAAGCCCCACGTTTTTTTGTGGAATTTTAGTTGTTTTTTTTCTTATCTGCTTATCAGTCTGGAGAGTGGACTAAATCTCCCAGGATTATGGTTTGATAAATGGCTTAATCTGTTTTCACTGATCACTATGACATAAAAAAACCAATTGCTCGTATTGTCAACATGCCAATTCAATATTCCCAGGAACAATGTTTTTAAAACCAAAAGGGAAACCATCCAATATCCTGGATAAAATACTAGAGCATTCTCTCAGAGATACATAAAAGTGTCTGGAGATTAATACGGCGTCATTAAATTAAATGGACTTTCACCCCCATCAGAAATGGGATAGCAAAGGCTTAGCATCAAAAAGCCTTTCAATGACTTATTTGAACAAAGAATATTAATGAATAGCTTTTTAATAGATAGGATTTACTTTAAAAAAAACTTAAGTAGGAATGAAATTTCTACAGACAAAAATACAGATCTGTAACATATGGAAGAAATCACTCTGATTACCATTTCAAATCTTGACCAAAGCCCAACTTACTGTGCTGGTTAATAAGCATGCGGAAGGAGATGCGGTTGGTATAGAAGCGATCCAGAAAATACTGGATGTTACTGCTAATGAATGGATCAAACCCAAACTTCTCCTTGTATTCAATCACTCCTTGTGCCATTGTAGGAACCACATCATTGTGTCTATTTCTGACTTGAATAAGAACTTCTAGAAAGCTGTGTGGGAAAGGAACAAAAGTAGTCAGTCTTTATATCTCATGGCTGATGCATAACCTCCCCAGTTCAATCTCCAGACTACTTAACTTCTGATATTTCTATAGGTAAGACATCATAATCCTTACAGGCTACAAGGAAGAACTCATGGGAAACAAAAGTATTACCCAAGATTTTGGCTGAAACTTTCTACAGAAATTCTAGGCACTCTACCGGTGCAGGAATTTCATGCACCAGGCCTCTAGTTACATATAACACAGGTTCTATAAATATTTATTGAAAAAATAACTGCAGAGCATATTATTTCTTCTGACATGAGGACAATCCAAAAATTTTTCCAAGGATTTATTATGGAGTTCCAAAGCAGAAGGTTTGGATAGTCAGACACTTAGCATATTAGCCTATTTATTCAATATGCTAAAGAATAAATAATGTCAAACTTTTGAAGAATAAAATTTTGAAATATATTTCTCATAGCAGTAAAATATAGTGATGAAATGTAGATAAAGACAATTAAAACAAACCTATTTAAATATTGGGTATATAATTGTAAAGATGCAGAGGGAAAATGTATTATGGATGGTAAATAACTAAGAAGAGAAAGACAAGTCAATGGAACCAAATAAAAAGCTTGGAACCAGGACAAAGGGTGAGTATATGTGTATAAAAATTGAGCATATCAATAAAGTGGCATTGCAATTCAGTAGGGAAACAATCAAATTACTTGGAACAGCTGGTTAACAATTTAGTCACAACCCAAATGAAAGAGGGCAAAATCACATAAAAGATTAAAAAAAAAAAGAAAATCAGGTGAGAAAATATATAACCTTGGAGTAAGGAAGGCTGTTCTAAATTTAATATCAAGGGCAGAAACCAGGAAGAAAGAAATTATATGACTGGGTAGAATTTCAGCAATTCTGTCAAAAAAAAAACAAACAAAAAAACAAGGGAAACTGAGAAAAGTATATTTGCAAGACTTACTATCCTTAGTTAAAAAAAAAAAAAAAAGATGAGTCTCCTAAAGGAAAACTAGGCAAGCAATCTGGTATCCAAGGGGAATTACCAGAGGAAATGCAAATGCCAAAAACTTCCCCTTCACAAATAATAAGAGAAAAAGAAATTAAAAACAGTGCAACTGCTGTATTGAAGAGCTGTTCTTTAGAACAGTGGTCGCCAACCTTTTGGACCTCACAGACCACCGGCTGGTGACCAGTGCTCCAAAGGTTTCCTTAAGCCAGCGGTCCCCAACCTTTCGGACCTCATGAAACACCAATGATCCATGAACCACAGGTTAGTGGCCACTGCTTTACAGCACTGTTCATAGTCACAAGAAAACTGTAAATCCTTCTAAAACCCAAATATAGGAGTTCAAATCCCTTATCTTTAGATTGACGATTATGAAACTGAATATTGCTGTAGCTCTGTAATATCACATGGCTATTTTTGTTTAAAAAATTTCATACAAATGTATATGCATGCCTGGTTAAAAGTTGGGATGAAAGGAAAATGTTTACAATGGTTGTCCCCTGGAAGTGGAAATGTGGAGTGACTTTCTTTTTACTTATATGAATAGACTTATTTTTCCCAATGATGAAATATGTCTGTAACAAATGCATACAAAGATAGCAAAGATGAGTAAATCAACTCTGAAATTAGGAGGTAATAATTATTCACAAGAAATTTTATGGTGGACAATTTGTCCTTTACCTAATGCTGTCTTTATTTTTTATTTTTTATTTTTTCTAATAACAAGTGGGGTCTGTTTTATGTGTGTCAAACCTGAATAAAATATAGGTAACAATCTAAAATTCAACCATGACTGTCTTTATATTTAATTTTTTTGCATTAGCCACATTTTTTGTTGTTGTTTAAAGTATTACAAATAGTAGTACATATGTTTCCTTTTTTCCCCCATTGACCTCCCCCTGGCCGCCCCTAACCCCCAGCACATGCCCTCACCTGCCCGCGCCCCCCCACCCCCCGTGTAAAAACCAATGAAAAAGTATACTCAGGTGAGGATTAACAATAAAACAAAACAAAAAAATAAAGAAAGAGATTGAACAGACTGTCAGGCTCTTTATTTTTTTGTTTTGCTTTGTTTTATTGTTAATCCTCACCTGAGTATATTTTTTCATTGGTTTTTAGAGAGAGTAGAAGGGAGGAGGAGAAACATCAATGTGAGAGAGACACATCGACTGGTTGCTTCCCACATGTACCCCGACCAGGCCCAAGAATTGAGCCTCAACCAAGGTACGTGCCCTTGACCAGAATCAAATCAGGGACCCTTCAGTCCTCGGGATTATGCTCTATCCACTGAGCCAAACTGTCTAAAGCCATAATGCTTTGTGTCTCAACTTATCTGAAGGGAAGAGACTTGCCTTCATGGTTCAGTTCTCAGCTACTTCTCCAATCTTCCAGGGCTCTTCTAAGTTTATCTATATATATAAACAGCTAATATGCTAAGTGTCCAACTGTTTGACAGGTCACTATAACGCACACTGCCCACCAGGGGGCAGACACTCAACGCAGGGGCTGCCGAGGTGCAGGGGCTGCTGAGCTGCAATGATTTGACAGCGGTGGTTCTCGGGTGATAGACTTAGAAACCAGAGAGGAGGGAGCCCGATTCCTCGCGGGGCTGTGCAATTCCACCTTTGGCCATGGGTTATGTTGTTGCTAGGGCACTGCCAGTCCCAGATCTGGTTTACTGCACACTTATGTTTGTGTTCCACACCCTGTATGACAGGAACTTTGCAGAGTGCTCTCTTGCACTCTGGGACCCCTCAGGGAATGTCAGAGAGCCTGTTTCAGCTCGATCCCACAGGACAGGCTAATGGGGCCCCACCTGCCAGAGGAACCCCATCGGGACCCCCGCTCACTCTGCAGACGCTTGGGAGGGACTGCCAGAGGTTGTCTCCAGGATGTGTCCAGCCCATCTCGCCCAGTCCTGCCCCGCCAAGCCACCTTCTAATTAATTTCCTTTCAATGTGCATGAATCCATGCACGGTGTCTCTTAGTCATTACATAAATGTGCTTCTCCTCTAAGCTATTTTCACTCTACTTAAATGATTTCCCTGCCCATGACTCCTATGTAACCTCTCACAGAACACAAAAGGTGAGTAAAATGACTCACCTTCACTATGGTCCCCAAACTTTAAAAATCCCAAATATCCTAACTAGCTGCGTGCACCTAGGCAAGTTTCCGAAGCTCCCTGAGGGCTATTATTACCAAGATATTGAACACACTGAATCCAGCACTTGGTAGTTTACAATGCAGGCTCATGACTATGAATCACATCAAGACTGATAACCTGTTCCAGAAACTGAGACAGGACTCTGGGAGCCACACAGCGGAAACTGAGTATCACATACTTCCACAAATCTGTGTCCTAAAATTCGAAGTTAGAAAGAGGCCAGTCCTAATTTTTAAGGTATCAGCCAAGCAAACTGTTACTTGCTAATGACTTCTGAGAAAACAAAGCTTCCGGATTGGATTCATTTAATTTCAAAACCTTAAATGACATCAAGAGTTCATTGTAATGCCCTACTGGCGTGGTTCAGTGGTTGAGTGTGGACCTGTGAACCAGGAGGCCACGGTTTAATTCCCAGTCAGGGCACATGCCCAGGTTGCAGGCTCGATTCCCGTGAGGACATACAGGAAGCAGCTGATCAATGATTCTCTCTCATCATTGATGTTTCTCTCTCTCTCTCTCTCCCTCTGAAATCAATAAAAATATTTTTTTAAAAATAAGTTGATAGTAAGAAAAACACTGCATCTGGGGCTCTAACCTTCCTTCTATGTTTCACAGATTCATTGCACAAACACCTAGCCAAGTATAAAACAGGGCAATATTTTCCTTTATATTTTAATTTACAAATAAACTTGACCTAGCTACTCATGGCTTGACCCAGCGGTGCTGGCAGTATGGTACATGGACAAGAACAATGTCCTACAGAAAAGGAAATGTGATTTCCAGATCCAGCTCTACTACTCACTAATGTTAGGATCTTGAGCAAGTCACCTCACACCTTGACCTCAGTTTCCCTATCTGTGAATTGAGAGGGCTAAGTCAAATGCCTGGCACCGAGGTCTTATATAACGTGTAGTTTCTCTAGTTTTTTTTTTTAATGGAACACCTATATGTAAGGTGCTCAGTCTCACAATTGTGTGGAGCAGGTTTCTACTCAAAAATTCCTCAGCACAATGGGCCTGCCATATGCATTCACTCATGTGTTTATGAAACAGGAAGAAAGTACTGTGAAAAGGATACTTCATTTCTCGTGAGGGAAAGAGCCATACTCAGAGCTAGGGTTTGTGTTTTCTGGTTAAATGAAAATGAAAAACAGAAATATTTCCCATCAGCATGAGATTTTAGTGGTCTTCGTGCATAATAGCAGCAATAGAATCAAAGTTGTCATATAAAAAGCACACTCTTTACTGTTTCTCCAAAATAAAACCATCATTGGTTTTCTGCGTTCAAATGTAATAACACATTCAACATTTTTTAAAGACTGAAAAAATTCTGTAATAGCTTATTGGTACAGTGGAAGAAATGGGCATTGAGCAAATCAAGAAATGGGAGAGCTCTCGCCAATCAATCAGAAGGCAATAGAGAAAAATATATGAAGGACTTCCTCTACTTATGCTGAATAGTAGGGGCAAGACAGGGCGGCATCCTTGTTTCGGTCCTGATCTTAGAAGAAAAGATTTCAGCTTTTCCCTGGTCCTTCCTCAAGTGGCTAAACAGATTAACAAGGAAGAGCAAGCAAGAGTAGCAGATTTAGGAGATTATAAGACAGATTTGTAAAGAATAGTCAACTGCCAAAGTACTGATGGACCCAGGGGCGTGGATGACAGAAGTTAGACTGTCATAAGTAAAAATATTTTTGCAAAGGATAATTCAAGCATTAATATATCTTTCAGTGTCACGCAAAAAGTTTTAAATGCTTTTAGTGAATAATTTCAAACATTTCTTTTGCATCATACACTATTAAACCACTTAATCTATATGTAATAGAGCAGACTACAATTTGTGATTATAATTCATTAAGCAAAACTTTGAACTGTCTGTGGTACTTAATTATATAACCAGTAAGTAGTAATTTTAATGTAAAATACATTTCAAATGAATGATGCAATTAATATCTTAAGTAAATGTCTTTGTGAAATGTCACCAACTCAGATGTAAGGTAACAACATACAGGGTGTCCAAAACATGCACACACATTTTAACAGCTGATAGCTCAATTGATGTTGCTTTCTTTTCAACCAGACTAAGTTTTGAGCAAATGAAATTCATCCTAAAATGCTACTGGAAGTTTGAAAATGCAGTTGAAGTACAAACATTGCCTTTATAATTATTCAAAGTGTATATACATTTTTGTGAGTACCCCGAAAAAATATATATACACACTTCGACAGCTGATAATTCAATTTTCACTTCTCTTCAAGTTTAACTGATTTGATATAATGGGTGAAGCCAGACTAAGTTTAAAACAAAGAAAATTTATCCACTGACTTTTTTATGGGGATACATAAAAGATAGAAGTTTAAGGTACAAAACTGACAAGAGTTGACTAATTAACGGTACACAAATACCAAACAAAATGGTTTTTGATGTTTGTTGATTCCATTGCTTTACATTATCAGCAGTCATCAGTTTGAAAAAAGGCATTGACAAAAAAAATTATTCATTTCTGTAGATTCTTTTACATTTTGAAAATGAACTGTATGTTAATAAATACGGACTTCAAATTGTGTATACATTTCGGGGAGACACCCTATATAATGCAAGAACTTCTTCAGTGGCTAGGAGTACTAATTTTAAATAGACTACATGAAGATTTTAAGATATGTCATCACATAATAAAAAGAGAAAAAAATTTCTCACTGTCACAAATAGCCTAGTAGGATTGTTTTAAGCTGTAAGAGTAAAGAATTTGTAAGTCTAAATAAATAAATATTTAAAAAATACTGTAGCCCTAGCTGGTTTGGCTCAGTGGATAGAGCATCAGCCTGTATGTAGACTGAAGAGTCCCGGGTTTGATTCCAGGCAAGGGCACATGCCCAGATTGCAGACTCAAGCCAATCAATGATTCTCATCATTGATGTTTCCATCTCTCTCTCCCTTCCTCTCTGAAATTTTTTTAAAATATATTTTTAAAAAATACTGTAAAGGACTGAGTAGATAGATTCAAGCATATACACTGCATTCTTAAAACGACCACTAGGTGGAACATTGACTGCAACATTTAGAGTGAGGGCCCGCACCAGTTCCCCATAAGCACAAAAGTATTAAGAATTAGATCATATCATGCTAAGCAAAGTCAGTCAGATGGAAGATGTCAAGTACCATATGCTTTCACTCATATGTGGGATATAAAACTGAAAGCAACAAATGAACAAACAAGACAAACAAAACAAAAAAACTCCTAGACACAGACAACAAACAGTATGGTGGTTACCAGAAAGAAACGGGGTTAGGAGAGAGGTAGTAAAGCATAAAGAGGAGCAAATATATGATGTGGATAGTGAACACACAATGGAATATATAGGTGCTGTATTATAGAATTGTACATTTGAAGCCTATATACTTTTATTTAAACAATGTCACCCCAACAAATTTAAAATTTTTTTAAAGAATTAGATCATGAACCATAATTTAAGTGTCATTATTCATTTTTTAACTATGATATTTTAACTCAATTTTTAAATTTCAAAAAGGCAATGTTGAGTCATTACCCATTAAGAAACCTAATGCTTCCGTACAAATTATACTTCTCGGTTCTTACTGACATGAGCTCCATTCACCAAACCACTTTTTACCTAGGCCTTTTAACTTTTAGATGAGTTTGATACCATACTTACTTATCTAAGACCTTTGGATCCTCAGGGCTCTTATTTTCATACTCCAAAAGTTCAAGGAAGCTCTGCATATACCTGAAAAAAGAAGACCTACTGTGTCAGCTGTCTACCCAACACCCATTTCTCCTTTCCCTCTTCCGCAGAGTACCCCAAATTTTCACTCAAGTAACATCCCCTCCCCTTCCCCAGGCAGTCCAAATGCTTCAGGGCAAAGCCGATGCCATGCATAGCTCCTGCGTGGCCTGGCTTTTCTCTGGGCAATTCTATTTCTTGTCAGTCATTCCTAATTCGTCTGGTAATCCAGGCCTAAGCCTGTTACTACATCACAAATCCCTGGACACTGGGATTGGCTCAGGAATGGGCAGTGCTGTCTCAATTCAGAACAGTAAAATAAGAAAGACTTAATGGAGGTCTCTGGGAGAGAAATCAACTTGCTTTGCTGTTGTAGTTTGCTGTGTGGATGTGAAGCCTGGGACTGTTGCAGCTATTCTGTTACCAGGAGGAAATCCAGCCTGAAAGTGAAGCCAACACCATGGAGAAAGCAGGACCTTGAGAAGCTCATGAAATCTCTGAATCAAAGCAACACCAAAAAGCTCATCCTATGGCTGGATCTTAGAGTGACAAACAAGCCAATCAGTTGTTTCAGCCAGGTTTAGCTGGATTTCTTCCAAACATACCCTAACTGACAGACCAAATCTAGATTTTTAAGAACCCAAAAAAGTGCACATAAATTGTAAGAAGCACATGTGTGACAATGAACTGTGCGCTAAGAACTTAGAAACCAGAAACAATGAAGGTTCCTTCTCAGAGTTAAACACTCAGAAACAACTTCAGGATTAGGAATAGCCCCTCCCTACCCACCTGGCCAGAGTGGCTCAGTGGTTGATTATCAAACTATGAACCAGGAGGTCACGGTTCGGTTCCCGGTCAGGGCACATGCCCAGGTTGTGGGCCCGATCCCCAGTGGGAGGCATGCAGGAGGCAGCCAATCGATGTTCTCTCTCATTGATGTTTCTATCTCTCTCTCCCTCTCCCTTCCTCTCTGAAATCAATAAAAATATGTATTTTAAAAGACTAGCTCCTTATCTCAATCAGAGCCAGTATAAGAAATGATATGGCTAACACAGTGGTCGGCAAACTCATTAGTCAACAGAGCCAAATATCAACAATACAACAATTGAAATTTCTTTTGAGAGCCGAAAACTGACTTTTGCGCATGGGCCCTGAAGTTTCAATCGCACTGTATGCACGTGTCTGCCGCACGTAGTATTTTGTGGAAGAGCAGCACTCAAGGGGCAAAGAGCCTCATGTGGCTTGCGAGCCGCAGTTTGCCAACCACTGGTCTAACATAAAGATTAGAGAACACAGAAAAATGTGTAAACCTACTTTTTGCTCACCCCTGTATCACTGAGGAATGACTATTGAATGGCATTCTCTTTCAGTAGCCTGGCCTCCACTGACCCTCTCAATGCAAGTTAATTAATAGCTCCATTCTCCTTGAATCTGCCCAGGGAGGCACTTGACTGTAGCAGCTACATTCACACAGGACCTGCTGGATCCGGTGGGGATGTAGAGATTAATTCCTCAGAGGTGTGTGATCTCTGCTTTGGATCTTAACATGTCCTGAAAGAATTATCTCTTATTCTAATTATGTCTAACAATTAATGACACTAATCCTACTAGCCAGCTCTGATAGAGGATGAAGCTATTTAAGCAGCTAAAAGTGACCACTAAGCACAAAGATAGAAATTATATTTTATTAATCAGCCTCACCTGACCTTTGTGACAATGCATAATATATGTTCATCTCTGGGTATATTTTTTAAGTCTCTGGGCAGATAAAGCTATGGATTAGATAGTGCTAACATCATCAGGTCAAACCACCCTGCAAGGCCACTCTTAGGAGGAAAAAGAAATAACAACTAAACACAATGCATGATCCTGTCCTAATATTATATATGTGTGTGTTATGCCACACACACACACACATATATACAGATATAAATATACACATTTATATGCAGGGAAAGAATATGAATGAGAATGGTAGAACAAATGTCAAATGTTAGCAATTAGTGAATCTGGGTAAAGATTCGTAATGGGAATTTTTGCTACTAGTCTTGCAAACGCTTCTGTTAAGTAGGAAATTATTTCAAAATTGAATGTTTAAAAAAAGAAGAGGAGGAAATGACGTGTGTGTGTGTTTGGAATGGCCATGAAAAAGGAATGATGAGGAGTCACAAAGAGTTAGCCCAGTAATTTGAGTCTATACTTTGCCCGCAATTCACTTTGAAGCTCCTGAAGTACCTTTTCAATAAGTGATAGTAAATATTTGACTGATGTGGTCACTGCCAAGACCAGGGGACTTGAACGTCATCTAGTCTGCCTAGAACCCCCACCACAAGCCCCCAATAGTGCTTATATACTTGCTTTTGGAAATCTCTAATGTTGGCCTTGAGCAATAAGGAGGTCTCATGCAAACCTGCTGCTGCTTCTGAAACAAGCTATGCATTTAGGGTAGAAAGCAACTGGCTATGAGATTGAGGCCAAGGTCGCCATCTCTCCTGGGTTCCAGGGCCCCTGTGCTTCCCACGAAGAGGAGCTGCTGTGTGTCTGGAACAGGGACTGGACACTGCATCTCCTAGACCTCCCAACAGTGCTTCTCAGATAATTCATTCTCAGCCCTAAGAATGTCTTACAATTAATACAGAGTGGGCCAAAGTAGGTTGACAGTTATGAGTACGTGAAGCACAGAGTTTATTCTTGTATTATTCTTTATTTTGTATTGTATTATTTTCCATAGGAACTGTAAACCTACTTTTTGCTCACCCCTGTATCACTGAGGAATGACTACTGAATAGCCATTCTCTTTCAGTAGCCTGGCCTCCACTGACCCTCTCACTGCAAGTTAATTAATAGCTCCATTCTCCTTGTATCTGTCCACATCATTCCCTCCCCCCAAAAATGCACTCCCTGTCTCTGTCATTTCCAGCCCCCCGTCAAGAGGCAGTACAAAACCACTTGTCCCACAGCACTTCCTCTGTCCCAGTTTAAGAGCACTTTTTGCACCTGGCCTCCCCTTCTCCCCCAGCTCTCTCCAGTGGCTTCTGCCTCGCTTTTATAATTGAGAGGAGACCTGCCTATGTTTCTCAAATCTATGCAAATCCCTTTCTAAAAATGCACCCACTCTCCTACATCCTACCACTCACCAACCTCACCCTACTGACCTAGTCAGGTGTTGACTCACAAATTCAACTTCCTCAATTAAATAACACATGCTTTAAGTGCAGAGCTGTATCTGACAGAGCTTTGAGTGGTACTTGTTAAAACTGTTCATACTATTCACAGGGCAGATGCAGGATAGCAAGTAGTGATATTTTTCCAATCCAAGGTACCTTTAAATGATTTAATGTGTTCTAAAAGAAGTACTGCCTTCAAGGAACTTCTTTAAAAGGAAAACAAAAGGAGCAAGGCTGAGACATGATGGAAGCCATATCCCCCATCTAAAGGATTGCAGACCTGTGTAATTGGTAACTGCATTGCTATTCCTCTCTACTTTAATCTCCCATTTTTTAAATAAGTCACCACATTTATAAGCAGAAAAACAAAATTTGAAAGGTCAAGAAAGTGTCTTGCACAATTTAAAAGTATTTTCATTAAGGCGATTTTAAACTCAGTTAAAAAAAAAATCCTAATTGCCTGGAAAACCCGGCTATCCCTAGTGACTCACTCCTACACAGGCGCTGCGTGCACTTTTCGGGAGAATGGTCCTGATACCAAATGTTCAGACCATCATGGGAAGACCTATTTGAAGACACGTTATTTACTTACCAACTCTGGACCAATCCCACTGAAGGGCGGTTAAGCAAATTCTCCGGCAGAAGATTAACTTCTCTCATGGTGTTAGCCAGGCGCACAGGAAGCTCCTTCCGTAGAAACATGTATGACGTTTTTTCACACGCATTGTCTCTCCCTATTCAGAGATGAAAAATTTTCCATGATTTATAATCTAATAGATTGAATAAATGTTGCCACGGTAGCAGTTACTGGTCAGGAAGAGAAAATTAAGTAATCCTGCAACCTCCAGTTAAATTTTTATCCTCTGAAATAGAAAATTTAAGAAAATAATTTAATAAACATAGCAAAAGAACATTTATTCCAAGAGGCCACCTTGAAAGCAGTTTTTCTCCTTAACACAAATCTGCCCCTAATGTTACCAGTGGCGATCTAAAAGATACCTGAGTCCTAGCCAGTTTGGCTCACTGGATAGAGCTTCATTCAGCCTGTGGACTGAAGGGTTCCAGGTTTGATTCTAGGTAAGGGCACGTACCTGAGTTGCAGGCTTGAGCCCAAGCTCTGGTCAGGGTGTGTGCAGGAGGCAACCAATGGATGTCGCTCTCTCACATTGATGTTTCTCCCTGTCTCTCCCCCTCCCTTCCACTCTCTCTAAAACATCAATGTAAAAATATCCTCAGGTGAGAATTAACAAAAAAAGAAAGAAAAGTGACCTGAGGTATAATCTGGATTTGTTTTCAAATAAACACTGGGGGGAAAACTGCCAAGTACAAAAGTAGGAGAATATATATAAATCGGCTCCTATTCAGAGGCATTTCCAGAAGGCAACAGATCCATTCAATCCACAAATATTCACCTACTATACACTGAGATTTTCTTCAAATGTGTTTTTTCAGGGACTACTCTGCCACTCAGGGAAACAGCCACAGACCCCATGGCACCAATTAAAGTGCCTCACTATTGGTAGCTTCTCAATGATTTATTGGAGAATAATACTTTCAGAAGTTTGTAATTTTAAAAAAGAGTACCTGAAAAATCTCCAGGTTTGCCTCCTACATTCTAATTTAGCTTTCAAGACAAATTCTTTGTACTCAGATACCATAATTATACATCAGCTTAAGTGAGGAATACATCTTTTATACTTAATTAGCGAACCTAAAAATAAATATGAAGTACCTGATTTTTTAAAAACTTTCTGTGGTTTTCCTCATATAAGTTGAAAGTATTTTATCCTTTATATTAATGCTGGATACTCAGTTTAAATAAAAGAGTTCCAATAAACTTTTTAAAGTAAACTTATAAATAATCGTTCTGGTTTTAATTGAATGTCCTCTCAAAAGGGTTGTTTTTATATGTCTTCTGGCATATTATTTTCCAGTTCTTCTTTCCAGTTATTTGACTTCACTTTTTCCCCACTTCTGTGGTTTTTCTACATTCCTTCATTTTGATTTTCTATTTTTATTCTGCATTTCTCTACTCTATGTTATTTAAATTTAACAATTAAATTAGTCCCTAGTATCAGTTCAGAAGATGACAAAGGAGTAGGTGAAGGACGTGGAAAATTCTGCCTTTAGTGAACACAAATTAGCCACTGGCTTTAACACACTCATGTTTATTTCTTCAGTTCTTCTTCCTCATTTGATAAACCTTTGGTCCTGTTCAGCTTTCTGTTTGTTTTTCCCACTTTGCCCTTCCATTGAAAAGCTGGAGACAATGTCTACATTGCAAAAGGTATTATTGGCATTGCCTACAAAGGTCCCAAATTGCTTTCCATTCACCAAGATATAGAATGAATTAGACATAAAAACACAAATGACTTTCGATTTAATGCAGGGAGCCCTCTCAGTGACGGTTGCCATAACAAAGGAGCATTTGACTACCCTTCTGAGAGCAAGAATAATAGTTCAGACTTATTTTTTTTATCCCTGGTTTCCAGAGTGACCTGTATTTCTGGTGAATCTTGAATACTCTTTTCGACTAACTTACAGGAAGCAAAAATAAATAAAGCCCACGATAATTTCTTCAGTTAATGAAGTGACCTTTTATCTTACAGTTAGAGCTGAGAAACTTCACAGCCACATGTAGACTCTCCTGCCTGGATTGCTTAAAGGCTATCTTTGTCTGTTAACACTTCCAGCTTTAACACTCGGTGGGGGATAGTTTGGGAATAGAAGTAATGGAATGAGAGAACGGAAAAGGAGAGTAACAAATGGAAAAATTATTAGCAAGGCACCAAAACCCAACAGAGTGATCAGCTCATTCAGGTAATGTTTCTTTTTCTAAATACTGTCAATGTATTTTTACCATTAACCATCTTAAAATGGATAAATTAACCAAGAAAACAATTTTCAGGGCAGCTCTTTTGATTTTTCTCCAGCTGTAAAATTTTAATCTTTTGAAAACACTGCATTTTGGAACTATAACTAGTTAATTCTTGGACTTACCAAAGCTAAACAATGATTAATTGAAGAGTCCTTCAGAGAAACTGCCTGAAGTGTTAACAGAGAGCTATGAAATGGTTGTGAATATCCTTCAAAAGAATTCCTTATTTTTTTAGCTTCATTTATATTTTAAAATGTTCGCTTTACTCCATGTCTAAAAGTACTATTTCACTGTCTGAAAAGTTTAAGTTTTCCTTTGTTTGTAAAAATTTATTCCTGAATATAAAAAGAGATCAAAATAAGTAGCAGATCTGGGGTCTACCAAACTTGAGGCTGCTCTCAAATCCAGACTAGGCCTCGTTATTGTTACTAACTGTGTTATTATTGACATTATTGGTAACAGTGGAGCCAGAAACTCCAGAGCCAAAGACTGGGGTTTTCGCCCTGCCAGTGTTGCTCAGTGGTTGAGCATCAATTGACCGGGTCACATTCAATTCCTGGTCAGCGTACATGCCTAGGTTGTGGGCTCAATTTCCAGTAGGGGGCGTGCAGGAGGCAGCTGGTCAATGATTCTTTCTCATCAGTGATGTTTTTCTCTCTCCCCTTCTCCCTTCCTCTCTAAAATCAACAAAGATATGTTTTAAAAATAAAGAAGACTGGGGATTTCACACACACCTCATTCCCCATCACATTCACTATGCCAACAACACCTGTACATTACACGACTTCTTTTGGCCCAGGGTCTATTTTACTATGCTCACAGGTGTTGTGGGTCAGGGTTTAGACAGGACACTGGAGGAATGGCTTGTCTGGGATGTCAGCTGGGAAAACTCAAATGCTGGGAAAGTGACTGGACCATAGGCAGGGTCAGCAGGGTGGTAGTATCTGAAGGCTTCCTACTCACAAGTCTGACCCTAAGAAGCACTGCCCACCGGAGCACTGCTGGGTCACCTGTAAGTGGGCTTCCTCGCAGCATGGCAGCCTTGGGCTAGTTGGATTGAGTTTAGTAAACAAGGTGGAAACTATTTGGCCTTTTATGACTCGCAAGTCACACGGCTAGCTCCCTTCTGCCACACCCAAATGGTCAAAGCAGTCACAGCCTGCCCAGACTCCAGGGGAAGGGGATCAGACTGAATCCCCCCTCCTTATGGAGGGCTGGCAAAGGCCCATCATAGAAAAGCAACATCGTGGCCATCTTTGGAAAAATGACACCTGCCTATGATGTTCACGTGGTGTAGATTATTTCTCAATTTACATTTTAAAAAATATTTTTATTGATTTCAGAGTGGAAGGGAGAGGGAAAAGAGATAGAAACGTCAATGATGAGAGAATATCATTGATCAGTTGTGTGCCCTGACTGGGAAATCAAACCAAACCATGATCTCTTGGTTCCTGGGTCGTAGCTCAACCACTGAGCCACGCAGGCTGGGCTCTCAAATTACACTTTAAAGCATTCTTCTATGGCCTGAATGTTTCCTCTGGGGTCATTGGGGGGGGGGGCATTTATTTATCTTAGTTTCTTTCTTTCTCTCTGTGGACTTCCCTCAGATGGCTGGTGATCCTTGCTTATTCAGTCATGTCTGAGAGTGAGGCAACCTAAAGATTGACTGAGCTCCCAAAACTCCCGACTACATAGGGCTTTTTGGTTGGGGTCCTAACATCACCCCAGCTTTCCTAATCCTTCTTAAATAGTTTATTCAGGATTGCTAGAGAAGAACCTCCCTTTTGCCCTTTACTTTGCCTAGGGGTAACTGCTTGCCTAATAAAGTTTTGATGTTCGGGGTAACCCTTCTGTTTGAAGACTTCTGGTTCATTCTTCAGCATGGTAACCACCGGTATATCACAGTGGAGAATGAATGGGCTGTGTGGGGAAATAAAAAGCAAATATAGTAAGTCCCCACTTAATGCCTATAATAGCTTCTGCAACTTTTGATGGAAACAACAGATAACAACCCATTTTACCACAGGCTAACTGATATATAGACAAGAGTTAGGTTCCTATGGTGTCTCATCAACATTACAATGAAACATTATTTAAGGACCTGCTGGATGGCAGAGTTGACTGGTGAATCTAAGTGCTAGATATGAGTGTTAACTGTACTGTTCTTATAACTTTTCCTAAGTTCAGAAATCTCTCCAAATAAAAGTTTTGTGGGGAGGGGACATTAAAAACAACCTAAATATCTAACAATTAAGCAACAGTAAAATAAATTACAATAGAGTATATTTAAATGAGGAAATATGCAGTCATTAAAAAGTGTTTTTAAAGAAAAACACAATCTTCTAAAAAGGTTTTCTTGGCCCTAGCTGGTTTGGCTCAGTGGCTACAGCGTCGTCGGCTTGCAGACTGAAGGGTGCCAGGTTCTATTCCGGTCAAGGGCACATGCCTGTGTTGTGGGTTCAATTCCCATGAGGCAGCCTGTAGGTGATTTTCTCTCATCATTGATGTTTCTCTCTCCCCCTTTTCCCTTCCTCTCTGAAATCAATAAAAATGTATTAAAAATAATTAACCAATTTAAAAAGGTTTTCTTGTAACTATAATCAATCTATTTAAAAAAAAAACTACTACAGCCATTCTATTCTTTAAAAAAAAAACTGAAAAAAGATCTCATACATAATGTGCTACTATAAGCAGGCCTTCCTGATGGTGTCTGAAGCCTGTGGTACGTACCTCCATGTGATTATTTGTATTGTCACAGGTATCAAGTTTACAGGGTGACTGGTAGGGTCCTTATAATGAAAGTAGGAGAGGGTTGTGGATCCTTCCCTGGGCATCTGTGTCTGTGCTGAAGGCAAGTGAGTGATTCCACTAGTGCCTTAATTCTCTCTTTAGAAATCGTGTTTGTTTTACTCTTTTGAAAGTTACACTGAGTGGCCAGATTATTATGTGTTCAGAGATCATAATAATCTGGCCACTCAGTGTATGTGCTCATAAGCAGACTAGTGAGAAACCTGCCCCACTGTATGCCAGATAAGGCCAAAGCAAGTTGTAAATGAATTTCACTGAGGGCCCACAATTTCAATGTTGTGCCCACCCCTTGGGCAATCCCCCTGCCATCTCCCAGAATTCACTGAGACCAAATCCTGTAGGTCCCAGTATACCTCAGAAAATGGAAGTCCATTAGCACACGTGGCACATTGTAGGTGTTTAATATTTACTGGTTAGAACTGAAATTTAAAATACCTAGTAAGTTTCAGTATAAACTTACTATAGCAAATAAAATTCAGTGGTTCAAGCTAACATTTGCTGGTAATGTTAAATTCCTCTTATAGACAAATCACTGCATTCTATATACTATTTGGTTAGGGGTATTGAAATCCTTACGAGTTAGGGGAAGAGCTGAAAGGTAGACAGGAAGGCCATAATATGGTGGTAGTAACTGTCAACATGATGTGCCTGGCCAGAGAGTGGTTAGAATAGGAGTGAATGTTGAGAACTGATATCACATATCACAAATAAGTTTTGACCAGCAAGAACATCTAAGTAACAATCTTAGTCAAAGCCACACGCAGATCCATATCGACCTAATTCCAGAGAGGGTTAGGATCTAGTACTAAGGGTGGATTGGTGAGTTACAGGATATCTTGTTGTCATAGAAGCAGGAATAGTTAAGTAAAGGTCACAGTGTACTCATCTTCAAGGTTAACTGAGGCAAAATGTTAAGTTAACCATTACAGTGAATGAAAAGGAGCCAACCCAATTACGCTCAAAGCACGAATGAGCTGAAAGTGCTTTGTTTCTTGGAAAATGATCACCTTATATAGCTGGGAGCTACAGCTAACAACCTTTAAGATAATTAATACTGGAGATCAAGAGCATCCTACGCAGTTTTTATTCTTAGCAGAAAGCTGATTTCATTCAGGAAATGCTATGTCACTAATTTCCCATAATAAGAGCATAGCCAACATCTACAGAGAGCACCTACCATGTACCACGCACTCTACTGCACTTCTTAATGTCATCAGTGCAACAAGCATATGATTAAATGCTATCATTTCCATTTTGTAGAAAAGGTCACTGGTATGTATGGGATTAAACAATTAGCTCAAGCTCCCACTGGTGGTAGGCACCACAAATCAAGACTTGAGTATAGTCTACACATAGACTGCTTCTCACATCCTCAGAGACAATGGGCAGACTAACGAATGCTGGTGGTCTTCAAAATAAGAATTACTTCAGTGTAAGTAAATAAGTAGGTATCCATCTACAGTTCAGAAATAATAACACTAGATGACCATTAGATTATGCGATTTCCTGATTGGCTAACAGAACATATTTAGGCAAAACCTCAGCATTACTAAAACGCTGTTGGCTAGAAAGAACTGCATTCTGGCAATAGTATATTATATTGAAAGAAATAGTATATTATGTTGAATGAAAAATACACAGGTTTAAAATTCAGGTAGATTGAGCTTTAAACTGTGGTTTTGCCCCTAACTTTGCTTAGTCAAGATACTTAAGTCATCTAAAGTTTAGCATCTTCATCCAAGAAATGGAAACATCTATTCCATCTGGATGTTGGGAGAATTACAGCTACCTCTTCCCATCTCACTATTGTGTCTTCAGAGACTGGTACAAAAAAGGTAAACTGCCTTTACCTCCAAAAAGAATAATTTCTGGCTCACTTTGAAGGAGGTGGCCAAGATGTTATGTCAATAACCAACTGATGCTTTGGACAGTCTTTTTGTTACCAGAGGCTCCTACTTTGCCATGTGTGAAACTGGGGAGTTTGAACAGATTATCTCTAAGTTCAAGCTCCCACTAAATGAATCTGAGAGATTTTGGTTTGTCCTACACCAACCCTGCCTAGTAATACACATCTGGGAACAACTCTGGAGAGCATTGATAGGAGAAAGCAGCCAAGGAAAGGAGCTAAAAGTCAAGGAAAAAGGTAGTACACATTTACATTTGTTCTTCTACTTGTGTCCCCCATCCAGAAAGCCTCCAAGGACACTTTGAGTAAAGGACAATTCAGTTAACATTTCACATATTCCCAGAAACCACCCCTATTCCACAAACAGGTAGGGACAGCAGGAAAGCATGCCACAAACTCATAGGATCCATCCATTTTGACATATAGCTCTTTGTTCATAGTCATTGGGCTTAAGCAAAAAGTCTCATCCGAAAGAGTAATAAATTCTGGAGGGATTTAGGTGATAAACTTGACCACGATAAAAGTACTTTAAATTACTGAATGTATAAAAACTTGGACTGTGAGCTAAAAAAGGAAACCAACCTTTAGTGTTAACTTATGTATACACGGGCAAAAGCTGGAAGGCTATCGTAAAAAAAAAAAAATGGATGGAAGAATTGTAAGTGATATTCTTTGCAAATGCCTTTAATTGTATGCTTTGGTAACTACCAAAGAAGGGAACACAGTGGGAAACAATATTTACATAGCACAAAAGCTCACTATGCCAGATAGACAAGGAATTCATGCAAGTGATTAAAACTCCAGGTTCCAGTTACTAAATGGCCAACGGTGCTTTACAAACAACAAAATGTAGACAATAAACCCACATGGGAGTGTGGTGGAAATACAACTTTTAGCTTCCATGTTACCTATTACACAATTAAAATCCTAAAACCTCATTTTGGCAAGGCTGTGGAGAAACTGGTACACTTAAAACTTTCATGATAGCCCTGTGGAGTAAAGCTATAAGCCCTGGCTGGTGTGGCTGTTAGTTGGGCGGCATTTGAAAGGTTGCTGGTCCCGTTCCTGGTTAGGGCACATGCACAGGTGTGGGCTCGGTCCCCAGCAGGAGGCAGCGATTAATGTTTTGCTGTCACCTCTCTCTCTCTCTCTCTCTCTCTCCTCTCTCCTCTCTCTCTCTCTCTCTCTCTCTCTCTCTCTCTCTCTCTCTCTCCCCCTCTTTCTCTCTCTCCCCCCATCCCTTCCTCTCTCTAAAAATCAATTTTTAAAAATCTTTAACATTATTTTCCAATATTCTAAAAAAAAAAAAAAGCTATAACATTTCCTAAGCCTTTCACATGGTAATTCCATACACCATATAGGTAAACTATCAATTACCTAGAAAAGTCTTAGCTATCCCAAAAGCCACACTCCTGATACCCAAGGTTTACTGTTAGTACCAAAGTGGAGAAGAGGAGCTTTATCATTTAAATGCAAATTAAGAGCAATTGTTTCAAGCTTCTTTGACAGGGAACTGAATTAACAGACTAGAGGTCACAAACTTTCTGTAAAGGACCGAATGGTCAACTTTTTTGGCTTTGTGGACTAAACCATCTCTGTGACAACTACTCAACTGCTTTTGTGGAGGGAAAGATGCAACAGACAATATGTAACAAACAGGAATGACTGGGTGTTCTAATAAAACTTTATTTACAAAAACAGATGCTTTCAAAATCCATAGTGTGTACCAAAGAAGGAACCCTAAAGTAAAATATGGACTTAAGGAGGTAATGATATATCAGTGTGACTTCATCAGTTTAAACAAATGTCCCACACTGGTAAAGATTGTTGATATCTGGGAAAGGGGATTACGTGGAAACTCCCTGTACTTTCTGCCAAATGTTACTGTGAATCTAAAACTGCTCTTAAAAATAGTCTATCAATAAAAAACAACAGATGGTTGGCCATCAGGCTATTGTCCCATAACCTCTCTTAGAGTGCAGTATTCTGAAAACAGGAGGATTTGCCCAACTCAGAAATCAGATTATTATGGAAGTAAAACAACTGAATGCACACATACCATTTTTTAATTTTTTATTTATTGATTTGCAAGAGAAACTGATTTGTTGCATTCTTTGGTTGACTCTTATGTGCCCTGGTCTAGAATCGAACCTGCAAACCTTGGTGTATCAGGATGGTGCTCTAAAAACCAACGGAGCTACCTGGCCAGGACCAATATTTTTTTTAAAGGAAAAGTAGAACCCTGGCCGGGTCCGTTGGTTGCAGCAGTGTCCCATACACCCCCCCCCCAAAAAAAAAAAAGGTTGCCGGTCCGATTCCCCATCAAAGGCACATACCTAGGTTTCAGGTTCAATCCCTGGGTCGGGGCATGTACAGGAAGCAGCTGAAGGATGTACAGGAAGCAGCTGAAGGATGTGTGTCTCACACATTGATATTTTTCTCTCTCCCTCCCTCTCTCCAAAATTAATAAGGAATATATCCTTGGGTGAGGAGTTGAAAAAAAAAAAAGAAAAGGAGAAGTGGTGGTATTTTCTTATTCTACAAAACTAATATTTTCCAAATCTTGCCAAGAGTATGGTCAATTTCCCAATGCTTAATGGGAGGAAACCACTCAGTCAACACCAAGTCAGTTTAAGTGTGTTCACGTCTCCTCTTCAAAAGCACACAAAAGGGTAAACGCATGGAATGAAACCAGAGCTACACTTTTAGTACCCTGAGTCTGATAAAACCAGGTTATATTGAAATCCAGCTCTACCAAATCAATAAGACCCAAAAGGCCAATTCTTTCTTTCAGCTGAAATGCTGGTCAAAATGCATGAAGTGGAATGAAGTTGTTATCTTCCCCTTTAATTCTGAGTAGCTGGCTTGTCTCCCAATAGGTTAGTCTAATTCTTGGCAACTCCTCACAGTAGAAAAACCCTACTACTTACAGGAAAGGTGTGTCTTGTGCATATATGTAAAAGTACAAAATAAAAACACCCAGAAACAGAAAATGATTATTTTTCCATTTTCCTCCCACAATTAAAAAAAAAAACACAA
Source organism: Antrozous pallidus (assembly GCA_027563665.1). Taxonomy (NCBI): domain Eukaryota; kingdom Metazoa; phylum Chordata; class Mammalia; order Chiroptera; family Vespertilionidae; genus Antrozous; species Antrozous pallidus. The sequence continues at coordinate 128,988,029 of CM050509.1, forward strand.
AACTTACCTTCTCCACAAACAAAATCCCTGTTCTTCCCTGGTTTTAAGGAGCACAATTACTTAAAAACCCAAGACTTTTTGAAGGGCAGTCATTTGGAACTAAAGTCAACTTCTCAGTGGGTATCAGAATCTTAAAATACTTTCTAAAGGAAAACAGAGGTGGCTGGGCCTTTAAACCTAAGAATAGTAAACACTGGGGAAATGGCTGCTACCTTCTAATAGCTAAAGGCTCTAGGGTCACAGAACCAGTGTGATTCCAGTAGGAATTTTTTCTGTGAAAAGAAGGCCGAGTTGTCAGACACAACCTGCTTTCTGGTGATTTCATTTGGGAGATGCTATATTTAAACGTGGAGACATTATAGAAGTTTAAACTTACAGAACAACTGCTTCAGTTAAAATGGCATCGTGTTTAATAACCTTTATATGGAGTCAGTACTTGCCATTTGTGGAGCGCCCACTCTCTGCAGAGAGCAAAACATCTGAGGAAGCTCACAAGGAAGCAAAGTTCTACCCTCTGCAAAGAAATAGTTTAGAATAAAATGAAATAACAGAAGCCAGGTGCAAATGCCTTTCCTACAAAAAGTGCAGCGATGCAAAAGACTAAGTGCAAAGGAACTGGAAGATAAAACAAATACAAAGTTAAGTTTGCAGGGAGGGATAAAAGTGATTAATCAAGGAACCAGATATGGACGGGGTGAAACTGAATGATGAAAAGCACTTCCCAATGAAAATGTGAATCATTTCCTATGAACTCATTCAAGATTCTGAAGGTTCTAGTTTAATTTGTAGTAACAGTCTAAGTTCTCCTTTTCTTATATCAGTAAGAGAACTTTTTAAACATTTATTTTTTACACTTATTTTTCCTTTTTTTAATGTCTGTGTTATGTATTCCATTTTTTCTTAATTGGAACACTCCTCATAATAGCCATTGTAATATTAGATTATCATTTCCTTGAGGGAAGGCAGCAGTTTGATAGGACTTAGCTACAAAAGTTTAGCCCAGCCCTGACTGGTTTGGCTTAGTGAATAGAGTGTCGGCCTGCAGTACCAGGTTCGATTCCAAGTCAAGGGCATGTACCTTGGTTGCAGGCTCATCCCCAGCAGGGGGTGTGCAGGAGGCAGCTGATCGATGTTTCTAACTCTTTATCCTTCTCCATTCCTCTCTGTAAAAATCAATAAAATATATTTTTTAAAAGGTTAGCCCACATTTGTGTCTGGTAGTATTCTGGAGCGCCCAACCTGACAGTTACCAAGCAGAGTTTTTAGGACAGTGGTTGGCAAACTATGGCTCACGAGCCACCTGCGGCTCTTTGGCTCCTTGAGTGTGGCTCTTCCAAAAAATACCACGGCCTGGCAGAGTCTATTCTGAAGAAGTGGCATTAGAAGAAGTTTAAGTTTAAAAAATTTGGCTCTCAAAAGAAATTTCATTGTTGTACTATTGATATTTGGCTCTGCTGACTAATGAGTTTGCCGACTACTGTTTTAGGACATAAAATTTTAACTTGTCTTTAAGATTTTGTTCTTTTTCTTGCCTTTTTCTTCTTAAGTGAAGGACAATTGTATTTCCAATGTCCTGATTTTTTACAATATCTGCAAATGTCTAAAGGCAATAGGAAAGAGTCTGAGTAGACTTTGATTTTTGTTCTAATCTCTGTTGTTCAATCTTATTAAGGGAATCTTAATGATTAGCTATTATAACAAAGAAACAACTAAGAAAAAAAACTTCTTTTAATTTAGAAATTTTCCAATTAAATTAGGATCCAATGTCTGGCCTTGACAGTAGGAACTATAGTGACTCAAACTGTTAGCGGTGAAATAACACCAGTTAGACCTCAGTCCAGCAACCTTGGTATTTGAGTTCTAAGAAAGGCTTCAGAGTTGACTCCAATTATAAGAGGAATTTTGTTTAGAAAGTCACAAGGGTAGAAAAGGTGAGCCAGCAGCACTGCATGGGCTCAGGAAAAAAGTTAAGAGAAGCAAAAGAAAGGCCCTTAGAGCTTAGGAAAAAGTCAAAGGTAACATGCCTGGGGGGGAGAAAGGGAGAATGGAAAGGTTCAAGCAGGCTCCAGACAGAGCACCTGCGTTAAAAAGGGAAGACACCGTTCACTAAGAGAACTTTTAATGCATAATAACTACTGAACAGAAAGACCTCAAACTTTTGCAAATATAACAGAGAACTACCATAACATTAACTGCCCAAAACAATAAATTGGTCCCCACATTCTGAGAGTAACAGGTTTCAAGAAAAAAGAGGAAAAGTTATATAGAGAAATAAATGTTTATTCTGACCATTAAAAACGTTACATTCCTCTTACTTCTAGTAAAAATTTATGTCTGAAGCCACACTGTCCAATAGAAATTTAATGTCAGCCACATATGTAATTTTAAACTTCCTCGCGGCACAGTAACATAAAAAAAAAAACAGGTGAAATTTTTGACATTTTATTTAACTCAATCTCTCCAAAAGATTATCATTTTAACATGGAATCAATACAAAAATATATTGAGATATTTTACTATTTTTATATTAAGTCCATGAAAGCCGGTGCATATCTTATACTTAAAAATCTCAATTCAAAGCTAAATTTCTATCAGAAATAACTGACCTATAATTAGATGTCATCAAATTTATAGTTAAGATAGATTCACATATCCAAATTGTTCCAAATACACTTAAAAGTTTCCCAATTAACTGAATCAAGTATCAATTTTAAATTAAAAATGCAATTAAATCATTTCAGTTTCTCAGCCACAATCACCACATTTCAAGAGCTCAACAGGCTCAAGTGGCTAGTGCTGAGCATACTAGACAAAGAAATAAAATAAAATATATTTAGTAGAAAATTAAGGCATTAAAAATAGAAAGGAAACAAGAATATAAATGTTTATCATAGCAGATGACAGATCTGTTATATCACTAAATGTAAATTGGTTAAACTTAATCACATAAAAGAAAAAATAATATATTTTTATTGATTTCAGAGAGGGAGGGAGATAGAAATATCACAAAGCAAAACCTAACTTTATACTGTATTTCAAGGCAATTTTATAAACAAAGTAATTCTGAAAAAAAAAAAAGAATGGCAATGCTCTACTAGAAAATATAAACAAGAGGAAAATAGGGATCTAGATCTTAATGTCAAATAAGGGTAAATCCAGACCAAGAAGCCTTAAACTAGTAAAAGGAGAGCACACTATTGCTAAATGGTACATCTCAATGAGGACACAACAGTTAACAATATCTACGCAGCAAACATAACATGAAAAAGCATAAAGCAAAAACCATAGGCAATATATGAAGAAATAAAATAATATTATTAGAAAACTTGAACTTCTCTTGGGCCATGACAGATCAAGTAGATTAAAAAAAAAGTAAAAGTAGAACCCTGGATGTTTTGGCTCCGTGGTTAGAGTGTTGACCTGCAGATGGAAGGGTCTGGGTTCAATTTCCAGTCAAGGGCATGTACCTGGATTGCAGGCCCAATCCTGGCCTGGGTCGGGGCATGTGCAGGAGGCAACGGGTGTGTGTGTGTGTGTGTGTGTGTGTGTGTGTGTGTGTGTCTCACTCTCCCCTCACCCCTGGGTTGCAGGCCCCGGGGCGGGGGGGAATATCTTTGGGTGATTAATCAAAAAAATAAATAAAAGTGGAAAGTTAAACAACATAATTAATATGGTAGATTTGGGTTATGCTCTCCTCTCTGTAACCTGAGAAGAAAGCATAACTCAAAGAACATTCACAAGGAATAACCAAATATTGGGCTACAAAATAAATGTCAATAAATTAAATAATGATTCCAATAACATTCTCTGATCACAATGCAACGGAACTAAGCATAAAGAAAATTAGGGCTATAAAACTGTAGCCCTACATTACTGAGATAAACAACAGAGCAGAAGAGAAAGTCAAGGTAGACATTAATGAAGTAGAAACAAAAGTCATAAGACTAATCAACGAATCCAATCATATAAGCCACCATCTTATCTAATCAAGAAAAGGGGAGAGGAGAGAACGAATATAAAATAAAGGGGAAAGCCACAGAGAAAATTAAGACTGATAAGAGTCTACTATCCCAGCAATGAAAACTGACTTTGAATCCCAATGACCCGAATAATTTTCTAGAGCAATACATCAAAATGGACTCTAGAAGAAACAGAAAACCTATACAGATCAATCAATACCAAAAGTTGTCAAAAAAAACAATAGACCCCAAAACAACTAGGTTTAAAAGGTTTGGGGAGGGGGGGTTCCAACAAATCTTTAAAGACAAGTCATTAGAAGGATAAATTGATCTTAATACAGAAAAAAATTGTTTTTTCTGAAAAAAGCATGACATTGATAAGAAAATTTAACAGACTGCTCATACACACATCTGCAGACGAACAGCACCTAGATAGCAATATAATGCATCCAGGAATTCATCATACTATTCTCTCTACTTCTGCATGTGTTTAAAATTCTCCATAATAAAGACACCATTTTCCACTTATCCAAAGTTTGACAACAAGATGGTGAATGTGTAGGAAAATAGGACCTCTCAAACTTCTAGTGAAGATAAAAAAAAAAAAGACAATCTCTAAGGAAGGCAGGTTGACAATGTTTATGAAAATATCAAGTGCACATGCCCTTTGATGTAGTAATCCCATGTTTAGGAATGTGTCCTATATATACACACTCATACATGCACCAAATGCTAACCGTAATTCATTGTAGCACTGGTTGTCATAGCAAAGATTCAAAACAACCTACTAGCCATCAACAGGGAGTGGGCTAGTGAATTATATATCACACTCATATAAATAAATTCTCCGAAGCCATAAAAAAGAAGTTCTGCTGATACAACTATGAAAAGCTCTCTAAGGTATTCAGTTTAAAAAGCAAGTTCAGACAAAAGTATAAACTGCTTGCTGACGCACAAACAGGGAGGTTAGCGGCCTGAAGTGGAAAACTGACTTCTCTATGTCCTTTTGTACCTTTTGAATTTGGAACCATGTGACTATAATCTCAGACCACAAAGAAAATTTCATTTTTCAAAATTCCATCCTTTAGAACGCACTGTTGCCATTATAAACTCTCGATCCATTTAGACCACTTGCTATTCTTCCTACACTTTGCTGTGTGGAAGAACATACCTCAAGTAAAGGTTGAGTTCAAGAAATTTTTACCATTTTAAAGGGCAAAGAGCTCAGCTGGTGCTGCTCAGTGATCGGCATCGACCTACGAGTTAGGACAGGGGTCGGCAAACTGCAGCTCTTGAGCCGCCGCCGAGGTTTGCCGCTCTGTTGACTGATGAGTTTGCTGACCAGGTCACAGTTTGATTCCCAGTCAGGGGATATGCCCAGGTTGTGGGCTTGATCCTCAGCGTGGGGTGTGCAGAAGGCAGCCCATCAATGATTCTCTCTCCCCCTCTCCCTTCCTATTTCAAAAAATAAAATACAGGGGAAAAAAATAAAGGGCATAGAGAAAAAAAAAGGCACACAGATGTTAGAGAGACAACACTCTAGATCCAGATCATCTAATTAGCGGTTTTCAACTCTGGTTATGCTTTAGAACCTGGGGATCTTCTAAAAATGCCAATACCCTGCACCCGCCCCCAAATCATTTATAAGAGAAGTTGAGGTGATGGGGCCCAAGTATGCAGACCACTGATCCAAATACTGCACAGCAGTGATCCTCAACAGAGGGTGATAGTGCTCCTCCAGGGGACATGGCACTCTCAGGAGACCTGTCTGGTAGTCACATCTCGGGGGTTGGGGTTGTTCCTGGCATCAAGTGGGTAGAGAGGCCAGGAATGCTGCTTTAGTAAATGCGCAGGGCATCACCCCCAGGACAGTGACCTGTTACAAGATGTCAAGAGTGCTGAGACTGATAAATACGCCTTTAAAATAAAAGCGCTGCTTAGTAAGATCATACAGGTTTCAACCAATGTCACCGCAATAAATTTAATTTTTAAAAAATAAAATAAAAAAAGCATTGCTTCCGAAATAATCAGTTCTAGTCCTCACTCTTAAACAAGGAATTGGTATAATAAAGTGGTTCCAGTGGCCATAGAAGCAAGAATGTACTTGTTGACATGGTTCTAACAAATACTGAAGCATAACATTCTGTGTATGTCCTCTCTGGCCCCTGTCCAGTTACTCTAATCCAACATTTTTGTCCCATTCGTAAAGCAGCCAGGGAGAAGGTCACAAAGTTCACAAAGTGGCAGTGTGTGGGTCAACATGGCCCATGCATCTATTTCATTGGAGCTATAAGTTAAAAAAATATCTATATATAGATATATATAGATATTTTTATATATATATATCGAACTGCCCGAATGGCATGGCTCAGAGGTTGAGCAGGGACCTACGAACCAGGAGGTCGCCATTCAAATCCTGGTCAGGGAACATGCCCAAATTGCAGGCTGGGTCCCCAGTGAGGGTGTGCAGGAGGCAGCCGATCCAGGATTCTCTCTCACTATTGATATTTCTATGTCTCTCTCGCTCTTCCTTCCTCTATATATTGAACTGGTGCCAATCAGCTGCCCTTTCTGCAGCCAGCATATACCTGGGAGTTTGCCCTTATCTGACTGACTCATTTGCCTCTTCCCTCCTAGTCCTTGAAGCATTTGAGGTGCCCTCCCGTGCAGTCTTCCATAATCATACTCAGGCAGAAAGCCTCTATTTCTCCCACCTCACCTTAAAACTACCCCCTCACCCATTCTAAATTCTAAAACTCCCATGTTACTTGCCAAAATGGAACTAGCTTTATGAGCTACTAGCTTCTTTCAGGAGCTTAAAAGAACTGAGATGCCGAGACCGGTTTGGCTCAGTGGATAGAGCGTCGGACTGCGGACTGAAGGGTCCCGGGTTCGATTCCGGCAAGGGCATGTACCTTGGCTGCGGGCACATCCCCAGTGGGGGGCGTGCAAGAGGCAGCTGATCGATGTCTCTCTCTCATCGATGTTTCTGACTTTCTATCTCTCTCCCTTCTGCTCTGTAAAAAATCAATAAAATATATTTTTTTAAAAAGAACTGAGAGAAGGTATTCTTTGAGATGGTCTTTGTGTGACAACTCTCTTCTAGTTGTTATCATCAAAGGTACCAATTCATCTCTGGGTGTTACAAACAAGCTTTAGTTTCTAAGAAATTCCACTACTGTAGAATTCTGTATGGCTCTTCTGCGAAATTCCTTATAAGGAAAAGACTTCACTTACTAGACTTCTTTCAGTATCCTAGATCAGTGGATCCCTCTACCCCTCCCAAAACAGGTCGGTTGCCTTTATGTGAAACGTCCATCAAAAAGATTAGGTAATTTTATTTTTAAAAGTTCATCACTTTTCCTTTGAAATTACAACCACCGAGTTTTAGAGCTGTGCTTTAGAGATTACCTGGTATAATCCACACGTTTCATTCATGAGGAAAATGCACTCCAGTGAGGTTCAGTCCCTTCGCCAAGGCCACACTCTTGAGTCAGTGGCAGAGCAAGAATTTACACTAATTTCCAGATACTGGTCCCATAGATTTTTCCACACCAAGCACTATCCCCCCACTGTAGTTTTTCGACTCAAATACCATCCTTGCCAAGACACCTATGAACATGGGTAGATACTAACTGCTATGGAAATAAATCAAGTGAAATTTCACCAATCTATTAGAGCTACTGGTTCAACTTTTAGGGGGAAAGGAGGAACTGGGAGTTTGGAGGTTTCTTTTGTTCTTTATTGTGAATTAGCCTGGTTCCGTTTACCCTAATAGAAGGCTGACATCTTCAGAATCTTCTCTAAACCATAAATTAACAATGGGAAGCATGCTGTTTCTAGCAACCGTGACCTTTCTTTTCTAAACTCGGAAGTCAAAAGTTGCCTCAAACCTCTAAAATTCTCACAAGTGGCCAGATATGGTAGAGTCAAACTATTTAGAAAGCTTTGGGGAGTGAAGTTTAAGATCCAACAGTCAATACCTCATTGAACTTCAATTTTCCTCATCATTCTCTGAAAATTGGTTTAAAATGTAATGTTATTGCAACTTCACCCTATTCCTCTTTCCTATCCCAATGTAAGCATGTTGTACATTGGGGTCTTCCCCCGAGTATTCTAACCTACTCCATACTTTGGTTTTTACGCCCACCCGATATCATCCCTTGACGTTTACATAAAGTTGATGAAATGAACAAAATGTGAATAGATGCATTCTTTTCCCTTGGGAGCTCAGAACATCTTTGCTGCTCCGTTTTATTTGCCTTCGAGGATGCCGAGTTCCATTCTGCTACACCTGGGCGAGTACTTTGGGTTTACTTTCGGGTGTTTCACAACCAGCCCCCCTCGCATTCAGCAATGGGGAGTATTTGCTCAGCGACTGAAAAGGCACCGCTCTGGGGAAACAAGATCCAATTAGCAGAAGGTGGTGGAATCTATTCCCCCCTCAGCGAGGCCTCTGGCAGGGCGGGGGGCTGGGTCCTCTGGGCTCCCACCCTCAACCCATGAAAACTGCCCAACCGACAGGGGAGAAGGGGCGGGGGAGACACAAAAGTTGAGGCGCAACCAAAGGTGCCTGGGTTGCATCGGACCCTGCTCTGTCGCGAGGCCCCCAAGCGCCCCGTCTTCCCCAGCCCCTGAGGCGAATGCAGCCCAGGCCTCGCTGACCGTTTAACGTTAAACGCGAAGAAGACAATAGTTCGAATCCTGCTGCTCGAGCCACGCGCGAGCACTGTCTTCGGGCAGGAAAGGAACAAAATGCCATTGCATAATTTATACGACCTCAAGGTGTTTCTAAACAGCTCTTACCCAACCAAAAAGAAAAAAGAATCTAAAAATAAAAACTTAAAAAGCCATCCGCATTCCGCTGGGAAGTTTTAAGGGCGGGGAGGTCTGGATCACGTAGATTTGGAAGCTAAACATGCAGGTTTGGGGGGAGGGAGTCCCGCCCAGGATGAGGTTCTGGGTCTTACCGGTGGTAGGCCCCCGACCGGTGTACCAGGCCTTGTCCCTGCGCGCCCCGAAATCCGAGCCCCTGGGAGAGCCCCCCGGGCATCCCGGAGCCCTGCCTGCGGTTCCCAGGACTTATTCTGAGGAGACCTGCGGCGACATAGGGCCCGGAAGACAGAGGCCCCGCGCCCCGGGGCTGTGGGGACAGAGGCAGACCACGGGAGCTCGGGACCCCGCACTTACCGAAGTCCAGGAACTGCTTGATGGAGAGCGGCGACGGGGAGAAGCGGGAATAGCGCTCAATCTGCTTCGGCACCGGCTGCTTCAGGAGCCACCGGAACAGCCGCATCCTCGCCAGGCAGGGCACACACCAGCCAAGACACTCAGGTGGCCGCAGGGGCCGGTGCTGCCGACAGGCGCAGTTCGGTCACGTTCGCCAACCGCACAGCCTCTGCCTCGGCCTGGGCGCGGGGATGCAGCTACCTCAGCAACGGCAGCAGCAGCACCAACGTTCTCCTGTTATTACGTCGCACCGCCCGCGGCTTCCCCAGGCCCCGCCCACGGGGGCGGAGCCAGCCGCCGCACGTACGCGGCGCCGGAGGGGAGGGGAGGGGCGGGGAGAGAGAGCACGCGCTGGCCGCTGATTGGCCGCTGCTGCCTTCGCTTTGTTTTCTGGCGGGGCGCCTGTTCCTCCCTCGCTCCCGGCTCTCTGCCGAGCTGGCAAGTGCCGCTACTGCACGTCCCGCCCCCAACTGGGTCCTCAGTGGCCGAAAGGTGGCGGGGGTGCAGGAGGATTGGGAGAAGGCCTGGGCCGACGTCGGGAATCTGATCCTACCCGCCGGTCCAGGCCTCTCTCAAGCGAAGGTACCTCTTCCGGGAGGCCTTCTCTGGAGGCTGGCTGTCGCGCTCCTAAGTGTTCCTTACATCTCCACACTTTCTCAGATTCTGTTGGCCACCTAACTAAGGTGGCTGTTTCTCTCCATTACCACCACCACCTTTGGGCGTAAACTCACCGGCTCTGCTTCGTTCCCGAACCTCAATATTGGACAGGATTCCATGAAATGTCACTGACTCATTGTTTCGTGCCCCCCCTCCTCAAGCCCCGCCCCTTCCATCCCTCCCACCCCAACTCTTGCGAACACCTTTGGACAGGATTGTTAGGTCATAGGCTCTGCTTGGTGGCCCGCAGCTCCTGCTCCCCAGCCACGTCCCTCCTCTCCTCCCACGGGGCCAACACTTTTAGACAAATTAATTAAGTCACTGTCACCACCACCACCATTGGATGGTATCAAATTTAAGGTCACTAACACTCTGTTTTGTACCTCCCCCCTCTGCTCCTTATGCACTCCCCCTAATACCATTTGGGCAGGATTAATTATAAGGTCACTGACTCTATGCTTCATGCCCTCACCCCCACTAGGGTTGAAAGGATCAAATTTAAGATAATTGGCACTACCTTTCATACACCCTCATCACCGCCACCACCACCGTAAGACAGCTTCCTGACTGTTTCTTGCTTCCCCATCAGCAGCACCACTATCTTGGGAAAGAAGTGTATGCTTACACTGTATATTGGGTATTCTTTGTCTACATAAGAGTGAACTTGAACTCAGGGTTCAGTATATGAAATCATTATTTCCTAATATGAAAATATGAAGCACTGCTTGCTTTAACCATTTCCACCAACCCTTATTTTATTTTTTTGGCAACGTGTAAACATCAATGAAAATAAAAGGCAGGATATTTTCTAAGGAATGGGAAGAGACCACTCCTTTGGTCTGATTAGACTGTTTTTCTCACTGAATAAAATTATTGGTGTGTAGCTACTTAGCTTTTGTGCCTCCAGTTGGTATTTATGCATTCACTTCTATTGCATCTCTACTCTGAACTTAAAGAACACTAATCCACAAACTCAAAGACATCCAATGGTCTTCTCCACTTCTAGATTTTCAAGTCATCTTGGTGGTGGTATGGTATATGGACTACCAGGTCTTTTCCATTCAAACCAGAGCCTAGAAGAGAAATACTAACAACCTCTTTATTTTTTAAATATATTTTTATTTATTTTAGAGAGGGAGAGAGAGATAAAAAGGTCAATGATGAGAGAGAATCACTGATTGGCCGCCTCCTGCAGGCCCCACACTGTGGATTTAGCCTACAATCCCAGCATGTACCCTGACTGGGAATCTAACCGTGACCTCCTAGTTCACAGGTTGACACTCAACCACTGAGCCAGGAACTTTGCTAGCAGAGCTAAGCAATCCTGTTGGTGCATGTGGGCAGGCAAGAAGACCCTGTGGCCTGTGGTTCCTCCAGTGACTTTCTTAGATGCTACCTGTAGGCAGTGTGTACTTGTTGCCTATTGCAGGAGTCAGTGAGCAGGAAGAATTTGAATATTGGTAAAGAGGAAGATTTTTCCAACTTAAACTACAAATGCTGCTGATGTTTCTGAGCTACAAAATCACTTGTTTCACTCCTTCCTTTTCCACTACACAAAATGCTACTTTAAATATGTGTATTCTGTTGATTTGATTACCTAAACTGTCATGTGGGTAGTTTTATTGATTGTTCAAAAGGTGGCAAATCTTAGAAGCTAAGAATAATTATAAAAATTGTTCTCAAGCGGAAACCGGTTTAGCTCAGTGGATAGAGCGTCGGCCTGTGGACTGAGGGGTCCCGGGTTCCATTCTGGTCAAGGGCATGTACCTTGGTTGCAGGCACATCCCCTGTGGGGGTTGTACAGGAGGCAGCTGATTGATGTTTCTCTCTCATCGATGTTTCTGACTATCTGTCTCCCTTCCTCTCTGTAAAAAAAATCAATAAAAATATATTTTTTAAAAAAAGAAAATGTGCTCAAATGACCCAGTCCCAAGCTTGGTTCCTTCATTAAGTAGCTGTGAGGTGAGACCTTCAGCAAATCACTTAGACTTTCAGTGTCCCAGTTACCTCATATCAGATGAAGATATCTGATTTCTCTCACTGACATTTGTCACAATCAAATGAAATAAATCATATCTAATGTAAACACAAGATATTGTTGTACCTGTTTTATACAGCAACACATACATTTTTAGCTAATAGTTTTGTGTAAATTGGCAATATCCAGATGCTAAATCTGTGGGTTGCTTTCAGTGAGAGTTGTAGTTGTAAGAGAAAGGTCTTGAGAGAAATAAATAGATCTTGATGAACTTTTTTTTATTCCTGCACACATCCAGGCCTTGCCCAGAGGCCCCACTTCCAGTGGCTTTTAAAGCAAGATCTCTGGACCAGCAACAGGAGTGTCACCTGGGAATTTGTTAGAAAGCAAATTCTTGGACCCCCGCCTCAGATCTACTGAACCAGAAACTACGGGGTGGGGTCTGGCAAGCTATGGGGGTTTTAGAGATATAGCCACAAATTCTTTTATATTCTTCTCAAGAGACTTAGTAGTACTCGCCTCTCATGAACAGAGGATAGCTAGAGTGATGAGACCTCACTTCAAAGACTAGCTTATAAAACAACTTCAGCCCTAAAAAATACACTGGGTGGCCAGATTATTATGATCTCTGAATGCATAATAATCTGACCACTCAGTAAATATATATAATATATATATTATATATAATATACATTTTATTTATTTATTTATATTAGAGGCCCGGTGCATGATTTCATGCATGGATGGGATCTGGCCAGCCTGGCCAGGGGGAGGGGACATGGGCAGTTGGCCAGCCTGCCTGCTGGTCAAACTCCTGGTCGAGGGGACAATTTGCATATTAGCCTTTTATTATATAGGATATTCACTGAGTGGCCAGATGATCATGAGTTTAGAGATCATAGTAATCTGGCCACTCAGTGTATATGACCAGCAATTCCTCAAAACCTTCAAGGTCATTCAAAACAAGGAAACTGTCACAGCCAAGAGAAGCTAAGGAGATGGTGGCGAAATATAAGGTGCTATTCTGGATGGGATTCTGGAACAGATATAAGCACATTCTGTAAAAACTAAGAAATTCTGAATAAACGATGGGCTTAGGACCAAATTTGTTTAATAATAATGTATCAACATTTGTTCCTGAATAATTGTAACAAATGTACCAAGCTAATTCAAGAATGGGAACTCCTGTACTATCTTCTCAATTTTGCTGTAAATCTGAAACTATTCTAAAAAATAAAGTCAACTATACAATATGGTATTATTGGTTATAGTTATCACGTTGTACGTTACATCCCCAGAACTTATTTATCTTATAACTGGAAGGTTTGAAAGTTGATAAGAAAGCAGATCTTAGCCCTGACCAGTTTGGCTCAGTGGATAGAGTGTCGGCCTGTGGACTGGGCTTCATTTCCGGTCAAGGGCATGTACTTTGGTTGTGGGCACATCCCCAGTGGGTGGTGTACAGGAAGCAGCTGATCGATGTTTCTAACTCTCTATCCCTCCCCCTTTCTCTTTGTAAAAAATCAATAAAATATATTTTTTTTAAAGAAAGTGGATCTTAAAAGTTCTTATCATAAGAGAAAAATATTTGTAACTATTTGAGTTGATATATGTTAACTAAATTTATCACGGTAATCATTTCACAATATACTAGTATACTTATATCAAATCATCATATTGTACACCTTAAACTTATACAATGGTATATGTCAGTTACATCTCAATAAAACTGGGGGAAATCAGTACCTTTTGATGACAAACTGTAAAATAAAATATACTCAGAAAATATAATGAAAAAATATGATAGCAATAAAAATGTTATAACTATAGCCGAAACCGGTTTGGCTCAGTGGATAGAGCATCAGCCTGTGGACTGAAAGATCCTGGATTCGATTCTGGTTAAGGGCATGTACCTTGGTTGTGGGCACATCCCCAGTGGGGGATGTGCTAGAGGCAGCTTGCAGATGTTTCTCTCTCATTGATGTTTCTGACTTTCTATCCCTCTCCCTTCCTCTCTGTAAAAAATCAATAAACTATATATTTTTTAACATGTTATAACCATAGAATAACTACTGAACATTAAAAGGACACGTATTACGCCGAAACCGGTTTGGCTCAGTGGATAGAGCGTCAGACTGCGGACTGAAAGGTCCCGGGTTCAATTCCGGTCAAGGGCATGTACCTTGGCTGCGGGCACATCCCCAGTGGGGGGGGGGGGGCGTGCAGGAGGCAGCTGATAGATGTTTCTCTCTCATCGATGTTTCTGACTTTCTATCCTTCTCCCTTCAGCTCTGTAAAAAATCAATAAAATATATTTTAAAAATAATTTTAAAAGGACACATATTACAAAATTAATAATAATAAAGTGAACAGCCCTAGCCAGTTTGGCTCAGTGGATAGAGCATCAGTCTGTCGATCAATCCATTCCAGTCAAGGGCACATGCCCTGGTTGGGGGCTCGATCTCCAGTGGGGGGCGTGCAGGAGGCAGCCAGTCAATGATTCCCTCTCATCATTGATGTTTCTATCTCTCTCTCTCTCTCCCTTCCTCTCTGAAATCAATAAAAATACATATTAAAAAATAAAGTGAATTTTAAAAAAGATTATGGCTTCCATCTTAAGGTTCATATTCTCTCTGTCTCAGAAGCCATGGGCCATGTTGCAAAGCAGCCCTGTGGAGAGGCCCACAAGGGTGAGCTTGGGCTCTTGCATCTCGGCCACCGATAAGCCATCCAGACTGAGGAGAACCCAGAAACTTTGGGGCCCCATGAGCCACAATCAGGGCTGCATCGCAAGCACAGGAAGCACCGGAGAGGCTGAAGTAATGCTGGTGGCTTTCGTTATCACAAGTTCAACATCCACAAATATCACCCAGGTCCCTTTGGGAAAGCTGGAGTAAAGCATTACCACTTAAAGAGGAACCAGAGCTTCTGTCCAACTGTCAACCTTGATAAACTGTGGACCTTGGTCAGTGAGCAGACACGGGTAAATGCTGCCAAAAACAAGCCTGGAGCTGCTCCTGTCACTGACATGGTGCGGTCGGGCTACTACCAAGTTCTGGGGAATAAGGGAAGGCTCCCAAAGCAGCATGTCATGGTGAAGGCCAAGTTCCCCAGCAGAAGAGCTGAGGAGAGTTAAGGGTGCTGGCGGGGCCTGTGTCCTGGTAGCTTGAAGCTGCATGGAGGGAAGTTCATTAAATGCTCACAAGTGCTTTTGAATTAAAAAAAAAAAAAAGATTGAGCCTGGAAGCAGGTCCCTTTAGAAGCAGAACCCTCCCTTGCCCTGCACCTCGACTAAAAGCTCCTGAGAGACTCTGAGCCACAAGCACTCAGCTAAGTGGCTCCTGGACTCCTGACCCACAAAAACTCTCCCAGTTTGTTGACTGAATGTTTGTCATTGGCTGATTTATTATGCAGTAACGGTGAACTCATTCTGATGCACACTCAAGAGTGAGAACTGCTGTCCTGCCCTATGCACTCTAATCCAGCCCCCTAGTCCTTCTAGTTAATTCCTCGGACCTCAGCATACTCAGCATTTTGACATCAAGGGAGGCCTTCCCTGACCATAAAGGTGATTTGTTCCCCCTTGCTATATGATTTCCTGGTTCTCTGTGCTTCCTACTGTAACCCTCAAAATACTCTGGCATAATTTGATAAATGCCAATCTTCAGCTCTAGGTATAAACTCTGTGACCACTAGGCCCAAGTCTGGCTTATTCACTGCTTCCTCTCCAGTGTCCAGCATTAAGTACCAGTCACTATTTATTTGGATTCACAATACTAGTAAATATTTATTAGATAAATGAAAATCTGCAACTGCCCGGTCAGTGTGTCTCAGTGGTTGTGTGTCAACCTACGAACCAGGAGGTCACAGTTCGATTCCCAGTCAGGGCACATGCCCAGGTTGCAGGCTCGATTCCCAGTGTGGGACATGTAGGAGGCAACCGATAGATTATTCTCTCTCATCACTGATGTTTTTATCTCCCTCTCCCTCTCCCTTCCTCTCTGAAATCAATAATAAATAAATAAAAAGAGCCAGGACCGGTTTGGCTCAGTGGATAGAGTGTCGGCCTGTGGACTGAGAGGTCCCGGGTTCAATTCTGGTCAAAGGCATGTACCTTGGTTGCAGGCACACCCCCAGTAGGGGGTGTGCAAGAGGCAGCTGATTGATGTTTTTCTCTCATTGATGTTTCTTTCTATCCTTCTTCCTTCCTCTCTGTGAAAAATCAATAAAATTTATATTTTTAAAAATTAAAAAGAAAAAAATAAAGAGAAAACCAACAACAATAACAAAACCTATCCCAAATTGCGTTTCTTCCCATCAGCTTTCAATGGCCAACAAAGTCAAGTGTAGTGTTCAGAGTAATTCAAGCAATAATGGAAACTTTATTAATTCATAATTTGATGACACCAAAAGCCCAAATCCAAAGTGGAGTGGAACATAGGAGGGGGGGGGCATAACCACTGAATATCTCATCATCACTAGTTGGTGGATCTTGTTATAAAATTGCCTTCAACATCACTTGATTTGATGAAATTACCTTTAATAGGTAATTCACTGTCTTGTCCTTCTCCTTCCATCTTCACACTCAACCAACATTTTTTTTGATCAACAACTGTGTGCTCTGTGAAAGTATCTATGTTATCTCTTCATAGTAAATCTGATGGATTAATATTATCTTCATTTTACAGGTGAGTGAACTAAGACACAGAAAAGTGAAAATAATTAAAGATTACACAGCTTGTAAATGACAGTCTGGATTTGTATCCTGGTCTCCTGACTTTCAATTCTATAATACCAGCCTACACTTTTTAAAATAGACTTAATTGTTTCAAAGAATCTTAGGTACACAGCGAAATTAAGCTGAAAGTACAGGGAGTTCTTGAATACCCCCCACACACAAACTCCCCACCATCAACATCTTGCACCTGAGTGGCACATTTGTTATAATCAATGAACATACATTGATACATCATTAGCAACCAAAATCCATACTTAACTCGCACTCCTGGTGTTGCACATTATATAGGTTTGGAAAAATGTATGATGATATATATTCACCATAATGGTGTCATACAGGATAGTTTCACTGCCCTCAAAGTCCTCCGTCCTCTGCCTATACATCTCTTCCCCCAAACCCTGGCAGTCACTGAACTTTTACTGCCTGCATAGTTTTGCTTTTTCCAAAAATCTTATAGTTGAAATGATACAACATGGAGCCTTTTCCATTTGGCTTCTTTCACTTTGCAAAGTGCACTCAAGATTCTTCCATGTGTTTTTGTGGCTGGAGAGCTTTTTTTTTTTTTTTTTTAGGTCTGAATAATATGTTATGGCCTGGATATACCATAGTTTGCTTATTCATTTACCCATTAAAGGTGATTTCCGTTGTGTCCAAGATTCACTCACCAGCCCATTTTTTAATTTTAAAAGTAGGCTTTGAGAATGTGAAGATGAGTGAACTAGAGACGTGAGGGTTACTTAATAAAGTTTTGCTGAATTTATCTTTAACCAAATATGTGTGTGATTTGAAGCAGTAGCTCTATTCTTCCAAGTGCCCAGATTCATCATATTTTTGGACAATCTATTTTAATGGTGCAGATCCTCTTAAGTCCATTCATACTGGTCCTTTCATTTGTAATTAAGGAGCTTTTTCAGTCTTAGTAATCTTTCTCCCCCAAGGAGGTCAGGAAAAGAATTTTTAAGTACAGAGACTGTATAGCAGGATAATTAATTGAAAAAGTAAATCTGTAACTTGTTCTTGCTTCCCTTGGAGGGGCAAAGGAAGGGGTAGCTGATCTTCCCCCACCTTCAAAACAACGGAGGGGGTCTTTGGGTGTGGGCTTAGGAAGCTGTGCCTTGTGGATTTCAGTAGCCTTGTTTGTGCAGTTGGGTGTTTGGTTTCTAGGGCTGAAAACGGAAGTTGGAAGGTATAGGAGACATTTTAGTCATCTGAATAAATTCATTCGTCTTCCATTGGAAACTATGTTTACTTCCCTTTGCAGTGCATTTGTGCTTTTTTTTGGGGGGGGGGGAATAGCCCACAGTTACTTGTAGTAATAAGATACATGTCTCAATTAAAAGACTAATGAGCTTAGTTCTGACCACTGGCTATGGCTCTTGGTGCAGGGATGGGGTTGTGAGCCAATCAGGACAATGGGAAAGGAGGAGACATTTCCTGGAGGCGTCTGTGAAAGAAACCTGCTTGCTATTCAGAAGAAGCTTCTGGAATAATCTCTCTCTCTCTCTCTCTCTCTCTCTCTCTCTCTCTCTCTCTCTCTCTCTCTCTCTCTCTCTCCCCCTCCTCCCCCTTTCTGTCTTTTCTACTTCCTCCCATCTCTGAAGCATGTAGCATCAATTGGCAACCATCTAGTACCAGGGTCAAGTTGAATGTAGAAATAGGAACACAGTGGGTCCTCAGTGATGTTGTCAGGTGACTACATCAGACCAACCCTGAAACCTCCTCTTAACTTCCAGTTACAGGCCCATGCATCTCCTACATGGTTTAGGCCAGCAGGGTAGAGTCAAGCTTAGAGTAAGCATAGTCTAACTTGCATACCAAGCATTCTCTGGATACCCTGAACATACACACAGGAAAAAGCGCCCCCCAATGATGGCTGCTGTTGGGTGTTTTGTCAGCTATGCATGTGGGAATTCAAACCCAGATTTAATTTTATTTTAAAAGATAAAGAAATGTAATGTTTCTGGTGACTAAGTGTTATGGAACAAAATTATATCCTATAATATTCAGAATAAGGGACATACAAATGGAGAATGGTTACATAAATCATGGCACGTGCACTCAATGGACCATTATACTGTCATCAAACATATATTACAGCCGAAACCAGTTTCGCTCAGTGGATAAGGCGTCGGCCTGTGGACTGAAGTGTCCTGGGTTCAATTCTGGTCAGGGGCATGTACCTTGGTTGCGGGCAAATCCCCAGTGGGGGGAGTGCAGGAGGCAGCTGATCAATGTTTCTATCTCATCGATGTTTCTGACTTTCTATCCCTCTCCCTTCCTCTCTGTAAAAAATCAATAAAATATAAAAAATCAATAAAATATAGTTTTAAAAAACATATACTACATGGGCCTAGTAAGCATGGCTCAGTGGTTGAGTGCTGACCTATGAATTAGGAGGGCACAGTTCGATTCCCGTTCAGGGTGTATGTGTGATTTGTGGGCTCTATCCCCAGTTTGGGATGTGCAGGAGGCAGCCAATCAATGATTCCCATCATTGATGTTTCTATCTCTCTCTCTCCCCCTCTCCTTTCCTTTCTGAAATCAACAAAAAAATACATATGTAATATGAAATCTATATAATAACATGGAAAATGCAAACATTATAAGTTGGTAAAAGTGAGATACAAAATTGTGTATTAAATTTGAGCTCAGTTATGAAGAGATCACAAAAACTTTATAGAAAAAAAGTCTTGAAGGAAACTGAGTAAAATGCCAACAACACAAGATACACTAAAGTGTGCTTTGAGTGATATGCTGGTTAGATTGACATGTAGGAAATCATTGGAATCCCTAGGTAGGAGCAAATTCCAAAAATAAGAACCAAGGATAGATAACATGAATGGCCTTCTTCAGTTCTCCTTTGCCCCAAAAGATGAAGGTTAATAATACAGAGCCTTGTCAGAGTCTCCTGCTCTTCTGTTTTTATCCAAAACACGATCTTATCAATTCTATTAATATTTACTTAGTGCCCATAACTAACTGGGCATGAGCCATTATTTGCAGTGGACTCTGACATCTAAGGTGCCACCTATTCTTGGGAAAACACAAGTCTAGGACAGCTGCCATCCATCCAAGCTGTTTGACAAGGCGCACCCTCCCCACCGCTCCATTTAGCATAATACTCTTCAGGGCCCTCCACGGTGTCTCAAAGGGTAAGAAAAGTTTTGAGGAAAAGAAAAACAGCCATATTATGATAAGTAAAATAAGCCAGTCAGCGAAAGATAAGATCATTCCACATGATCTCACTCATATGTGGAATCTAAAGAACAAAATAACCCGATGAATCAAATAGATCCAGAGACATAAAAGCATGGAACAGACTGACGAACTTCAGAGGGAAGGCGGGATGGGTGGGTGGGAAGAGATCAACCAAAGAACTTGTATGCATATAGGCTTCACCCATGGACACAGACAATAGGGTGGTGAGGGCCTGAGGTGGGGGTCGGGGGCGGGCTAGAAGGGGGAAAACAGGGACATATGTAATACTTTCAACAATAAAGATTTAAAAAAGAAAAGAAAAGCAGCCATTCCTCACAAAGAGATTAGGAATTCCTGCTCTAGTATAATCAGTCCCATGTTCTATCTCATGTATGAGACAAGTATAAATTAATGATATTAAAGGAACAGGACTGCCCTGTCCACATCAATTGGTTGTAGGCTCCATTCCTATCAGGGGCATGTACCTGGGTTGCAAGTTCCCTGCCCCAGTTGGAGCATGTGCAGGAGGCAACCAATTGATGTGGCTCTCTCAAATCATGTTTCTCTCTCCCCATTCCCCCTGCCCCATCTCCCACTTTCTCTAAAATCAGTGGAAAAAATATACTCCAGTGAGGATAAACAAACAAACAAAAAAGCGGAGGGTTGCGGGGGACATGACTGGGCCAAGTAATTCCACAATTTAAAATGTGTGCTAAAATAGAATTTAAAAGGCCAGACCTGAAAATTTAAAGAGATTCAATCCCATTCTTAGTGCTAAGATTGCACTGGCCACATGGGGCTTATGAGCACTTGAAATGTGCGGGGCCCCCACTGAGACGTGTTACAAGTGCAAAATTCATGTTGGATTTCAAAGACGTAGTATGAAAAAAAAAGAACACAAACTCTCTCATTACTAATTTTTATATTGATTACGTGTTGAAATGATAACATTTTGATATGTTGGTTAAGTCAAACACAAGGGTGGACCAAAGTAGCTTTGCAGTTGTGATTACAAAAAACACAGAGTTTATTCTTGTTGAGTTAAAAAAAAATCGGTTGTAATCATCATCACCCTGGCCACTGTAAACCTACTTTTGCGCACCCTGTATATTATTAAAATTAATTTCATCTGGTTCTTTTAACCCTTTCTTGTGTGACTTCCAGAAAATGTAAAATTACATCTGGGGCTCACATGTGGGCTCACATTAGATCTCTATTAGATGGTGCTGAGCTCAATATATTGCAGGGTATCCCTTATACTCCTCTTTACACAGAGTGGCCAGATTATTATGATCTCAGAAAGCATAATAATCTGGCCACTCAGTGTGTGTGTGTGTGTGTGTGTGTGTGTGTGTGTGTGTGTGTGTGTGTGTATTAGAGGCCCGGTGCATGAATTTGTGCATAGGTGGGGTCTGATCAGCCTGGCCAGGGGAAGGGGACATGGGCAGTTGGCCAGCGTGCCTGCTGGTCGAATTCCTGGTCGAGGGGACAATTTGCATATTAGCCTTTTATTATATACGATATCCACTTAGTGGCCAGATGATTATGCCTTCAGAGATCATCATAATGTGGCCACTCAGTGTATATAGAAAAGGTACCAGACATTGGCTGCTGGGCTTCTTTGTGCTAGGGCTGTGTTAGGTGCAGTCATCCTGCAAAGCACACATGAGGAACCCATTTACAGATGAGAAAACTGAGGCTCAAAAAAGTTATGTAACTTACCCAAAATCAACCACTGAAGTATGGACAGCCAGTAAACCCGACACTGGATAATCGCTGAGGGTGTTATTCAGTTGCCAAGGCCTCTCACTTTGCCATGACTTGAAAACCTAAACAAGCAGAGGAAGTAAGACCAAAAAAAAAAAAAAAATGGGAGGAGACATGTCCTGTAAAATTGAAATTGCTTCCCACAGACAAGCCCCATTAGAAAAAATAAAACTCACCCAGCCGATGTGGCTCAGTGTTTCACTGACGACCTTTGAACCAGGCGGTCATAGTTCGATTCCCGGTCAGGGCACATGGCTTGATCCCGAGTGTGGAGTGTGTAGGAGGCAGATGATCAATGATTCTCCCTCATCATTGATGTTTTAATCTCTCTCTCCCTCTCTAAAATAAATAAAAATATGTTTAAATAAATAAAACTACCTCTCCCAAGTCCTTCATGCCAAGTTGACAAACACATGATTGGCGAGGAGTGACAAGTATCGCGTCAGTTTTCATCTAACCATAACTTGGAAAGAGGTTTTGAATGGGCACTGTTGAAGAGCTAGACTTTCCCCCATTCAAAACAGGAAGATTCCTGTTAAGTGTTTGCCTATAGTCTTAGATGTGGTAGGAAGACCAATTTGCTAATTAGCCCTATAACTTCCTTTTTGTTGCAGAGCATCTTGATGGGTTTGGAGATAAAAGTCTAGGATTGGAACTGTGGAGAGATGTATATGTTACCTTCCCGCCCACCCCTCCATTCCCGTCCCCATCCTGCCTTCCTGTTGATCTTGGCAGGGAGAGGGAGTAGACTGAAGGAAAAATCAGAGGGGGTGGGGAGGGGTGGGGTGGCAGGTCTTTAAGAAGGGCTGAGAGTAAAATATAGCATAGGGAATATAGTCAATAATATTATAATAACTGTGTGCTGCTGGTTAGCTACTGGAAATATCAGGGAAACACTTTGTAAAGTATATGCTCATGTAACCACTAACACTGTGCACCTGAAATGAATACAAAATAATATCGAAAGCAAATTGTAAGTGAAAATTAAAAAAAAATGTTTTAAAGGGCTGAGGTTGTACTGCCCCGTGTCCTCGCTCTCCTCACCAATTTTGCAACTGGTATTTCATTCACAAATGCTTGTTTTGGGGTGATCTGTTTCATGCGGATTCTGGTGAAGGAGATGTCTGTTCCAACAGCAGCTGTAAGAAGAGCAATGGCAGAGGTGTCTGGGAGAACCTAGTTTACGCAGACATCCTGGGGGCCACTGGGGACTGCGATGGACTGTGGGGCCTGAGGGTGGGGTGGAGACACCCACGGAGAAGAATGGGAGCAGGGTAAGACACTTCACCTCAGTCCCAGGCAGCATGGGGACCCCTTAGTCACATCTAGGTGACATAATACCAGATTGTTGGTGAAAGTGAAGCATCCATCTTATAGAAAAACTGCTGTTTGAAATTTTAACTCTGCTATTTGGCTTCTATAAATGCTTTCTTGCTTAAATAATAAGGAAAATAAGACTACTCCCACTTCAGAGAAGCCATTAAGCCTTCCCTGGACAAAACTATCAGTGCTGGCACCAGGCCAGGCCTTTGGTTGAGTTCTCAAGACCCCGGCATGTAGGGGCTCTTTAAGAACTTGCAAAAGGAGCCGGAAACACCCCATATTTGGGAGACAAAGAAGGTAAAAACATAAAAACAGAAAATTCCTCCATGTTGGGGTCCAGAATTTGAAACATTTTCCTCTGGACCCGCGCGTAATAAATGTAACTTCATCTCTCTAAGTATTGCTTTGTTCTTCTCCGGTTCTCTGTACCAAAAGCAACAACTTCCAATGCTGGAAACAGGATCTCCCATTAATTTTCCCAGAGTTCTGTGTTCAAGCTAAAAGTGTCACCATTAGGATCTTAGATATGAGATTAGCTTGGGCTTTTCCCCCAAAGCAGACCACCTGCAAGTCGATTGTGAGATTATGGGGAAAAAAACACCACGGGGGGGGGGGGGCCAGGGAAGCCAGCCCATTTGGAGGGCCTGCAATCAGGAGAGTCACCCGGCAGGTAACCACGGCTCCATCCCACTGGGGAACTCCTGGTAGCTCCGGACACCAGCCAGAGTTCTCCCAGCCAGAAAGGCAAGAGAGCTGGGGTTTTCATCCACCCATTCCTGTGGCGTGGGGAACTGAGAGCTGCTCCTGGAGAGGGTAAAGCTTTTCGCCGGCACTTTCGGCCTGCCAGATGCACTGCCCAGAATCGTATCCTTTTCTGGCTTTTACAAAAACTTATTTTATCACACAGACGTATGCTTAGATTATTTCATTTCTATTGTTGGAATTTCGTGGCCTGAAGGCTCCTGGGTTCAATTCCGGTCAAGGGCACGTGCCTAGGTTGCAGGCTTGATCCCGGGCTCTGGGTCATATGCAGAAGGAAACCAATTGATGTGCCTCTCTCACATCGATGTTTCTCTGTGTGTGTGTCTCTCCCCCCTCCTTTATATTCTCTCTAAAAAAATCAATGGAAAACATATCCTTAAGTCTATGACCATACCACCCTGAACGCGCCCCATGTCATCTGATCTCGGAAGCTAAGCAGGGTTGAGCCTGGTTAATACTTGGATGGGAGACCGCCTGGGAATACCAGGTCCTGTAAGCTTAAAAAAAACATATATCCTCAGGTGAGGATTAATAAAATAAATAAATAAATAAAGGAACTTCATAATAAGAGTACTGTGCTATAAGAAGACTTCTGAAACTAGCTTTTTACACTCAGTATTATATTACAAAGATTTATTTTATGTTACCTATGGAGAATCATTTAGGTTGTTTCTAGTTTTTTTTTTTTCTCTCTCTCTCCTTCCTTCCATGCTTTTATTTATTTAGTTACTATAAATAGTAACTAGAGCTGATATGAATCTTATTTTGGGGCAGGCTTATAGATTCTGTAACAACGCTTAACAGCCGGCTGGTGTGGCTCAGTGGTTGAGCATCAACCTATGAACCAGGAGGTCACGGTTCAATTCCCATTCAGAGCACATGCCCGGGTTGTGGGCTCAATCCCCAGTATGGGGCGTGCAGGAGGCAGCCGATAAATGACTTTCTTTCAACATTTCTTGTTTCTCTCTTTCTCTCCCTCTCCTTCCTCTCTGAAATCAATAAAAAAATATTTTTAAAAAAGCAGGCCATATGCAAGTCGATTGTGAGATGATGGGGAAAAACATCACCAGGGTGCAGGAAACTGGAGATATTACCTCCTGGCCTCAGGAAGCTTTCAGTTATGGGGGCTGCTGTTTCAATACATTCAAGCTTGACAGCTTAGCTTAGTAAACACCTGACCTTGAAGTTCCAGGCCTCTGTCTGCCACAAACTAGCTCTGTGGTTTGGGGAAAATTGCTTCATCTTTCCATGTCCAATTCCTCATATGTAAAGTGAGAGGGCTGGACTTCAGGTGATCTCTGAAGAGGTGATCACAAGTCTGTGAGAAGAACTCTGA
Source organism: Antrozous pallidus (assembly GCA_027563665.1). NCBI lineage: Eukaryota > Metazoa > Chordata > Mammalia > Chiroptera > Vespertilionidae > Antrozous > Antrozous pallidus. The sequence goes on from CM050509.1 coordinate 129,012,976, forward strand.
CTGTCATACTCAATTATTTATTGATGCCAGAGTACACCTGTGGCTATCACTCCTCAAATACTAACTTATTCAACAGATCCTGAGGGAAGAGCTAGGACAAGCACTTTCCCAGAAAATGGAAGAAAATAATTTTGTTTTACTTGAGAGAATAATTTTCAAATCTGAAGGGCAAAGGAAATAGTGAAAGAGAAAATAACCACCCCTACATTTCCAAAAGAAAAAAAATGCTATGTTTGTATTCAAACCCAAGTTCAGAACGCTGATATTATTCTCCAATTACTGCAATTATTTTTTCAGCACTCAAGCTTATTTTATAAGCCAGAACTGTATTGTATTTCCCTTGTGTAACTCCTTGTATAACCCTTTTCTTCTTTCATGCCTTTCCCTCCAAATGACTTCATTCTTTCACTTTTTTTTTCTCTCTCTCAGCATTCCTGTTGGCACTCCGCTTTCAGTGAGAGTCACTTTTATCTTGGGTAAGTTTTATTTGGCAGCATGGCCTGAGGAACACCTGTTTCTATTCCCATTCTTATGCTCTGTTGACTCATGGGGTGGAGAATGTTGGATTCCTTTATATACCTCATAGTCATGCTCAAAGAATTCCATCTGAATTAGATGTAAGCTGAATTTCAGTAGACAAAAAAAAAAAAAAAAAAATAGAGGGATCTTTTCTCTTCCGAGTATGTAAACCTTCAACCCAGGGCAACTCTTTTGCTTTTCCAATAGCCTTCCTGGCTCCTTACGAGGTAAAAGACTTACTGGATCCTCCCCTTAAACTTCTCCCTGAACTTGCCTACCTCATATCCTACTGTCCTTTGCTCATAGGACTGGCCACTTTCCTGATAAAGAACCACTGCATACACACCAAATAAACAGTTGCAATGAGCCCTGGCTAGTGTGGATCAGTGGTTAGAGTGTTGGCCTACACATCGAAGGGTCACAGGTTTGATTCTCTGTTCAATCTCTGGTCAGGGCACATGTGGGAGGTAACCAAGCAATGTGTCTCTTACATTGATATCTCTCTCTCACCCCCTCCCTTCCATCCTCCTACTCTCTCTAAAAAGCAATGGAAAAATATTCTTTGGTGAGGATTAACAAAAAAATAAAGAAAGAAAAAAAATAAAAGAAACAGTTGCAATGGAATGTTCATTGACTTAGACTCTCCTGAGACACAAAATCTCTCTAATAACACCAGGAGACTGAAAAAAAGAAAGAGAAGAAGAGGGTGGGTGAATTCATGGTTCAAGTCTCAGAATAACCAAAATTGGAGCCCAAGATGGCTCCAAGCAAGGACTAGGGAGCTAAGAGACAGAGAAAGTGATGGGGTCATCCTGGCCAAAGGAGACAAATGAATAAGGTAGTGTGGTAGGTCTGGAGTCCTGTCCACCACCTACGAAGTACATGTGTGTGTGTGTGTCTTGGTGATGGTCTTCTCACCCCCATGTAGCTTTTCCTAAAGAGTGTGTTCTCACTAACAACTGCCAGAAAAACTTACACTGAGTGGCCAGATTATTATGATCTCTGAACACATAATAATCTGGCCACTCAGTGTATATCCTATATAATAAAAGGCTAATATGCAAAATGTCCCCTCAACCAGGAGTTCAACCAGCAGGCAGGCTGGCCAATTGCCCATGTCCCCTCCCCTGGACAAGCTGGCTAGCCCCCACTCATGCACAAATTCATGCACTGGGCCTCTAAAATATAGATAGATAGATAGATAGATAGATAGATAGATAGACAGGCAGATACACACACACACACACACACACACATACATACACACACACATATACATACACACACACACATACATACATACATACATACATACTGAGTGGCCAGATTATTATGCTCTCTGAATGCATAATAATCTGGCCACTCAGTGTATATCCTATATAATAAAAGGCTAATATGCGAAATGTCCCCTCAACCAGGAGTTCAACCCCAGGCAAGCTGGCCAACTGCCCATGTCCCCTCCCCTGGCCAAGCTGGCTAGCCCCCACCCATGCACAAATTCATGCACTGGGCCTCTAATATATAGATAGATAGATACACACACACATATACATACACACACACACATATACATACACACACACATACACACATACATACATACTGAATGGCCAGATTATTATGCTCTCTGAACACATAATAATCTGGCCACTCAGTGTATATCCTATATAATAAAAGGCTAATATGCAAATTGTCCCCTCGACCAGGAATTCAATCAGCAGGCAGGCCAGCCAACTATCCATGTCCCCCCTCCCTGACCAGGATGGCCGGACTCCACCCATGCACGAATTCATGCACACATATACAGTGTGTATGTGTATATACACACTGAGTGGCCAGATTATTATGCGTTCAGAGATCAAAATAATCTGGCCACTCAGTGTAGTGGAGATAGCAAGTCCTAGGTACTGTTCCCATTCCCTCACATCAAATTTATGCGAAGGTCACCAATGATTTTCATGTACAAGGGATACCTTTAGTCCTTATTTTTCTTGACCTCGTGGTCACTTCCTTTTTTGTTGAAAAACTCTGTTCCTTTAAATTCAGTGACTGCACACCCTCCTTTTTTTCTCCCTGCTTTCTAGTCATTTCCAGATCTCCTTTTCTGACATCTTCTCCTCTGCTTCATCTTAGGTTTCCTTAGAGCTACTTGCTTCTCTTACTTGCTTCTCTCCTCCTAGGCAATCTCCACTATGGCTTCACTTACCATTAAATTTCTGACTCCCAAATTTGAATCTCCTGCCCCTACATATTCAAATGCCTACTTGCCATTTCCACTGCATTGCCTCAGTGACACCCTCAAGTTGTACATGTCAAAATTATACTCTTGATCTTCCCACCAAAATTCGTCTCTTCTAGCATTCTTCCCTTCCTTAGAAAATGGTGGCTCACCCGGCTGGCATTGCTCAGTGGTTAAGTGTTGACCTATGAACCGGGAGGTTATGGTTCAATTCCCAGTCAGGGCATATGCCCAGTTGCAGGCTTAATCCTCAGTATGATGATTCTGCTGACTGGGGTTGTTTAAAATAAGAACCTAGACTTCATCCTTGACACCTTCCTCTCTGTCACCACCTCTCACACTGCATCCATCATCAAGTCTTTTCATTCTCTGTCCCATATGTCTCTTGAATCCTTCTGCTTCTCTCCATCCCAACTGTTGCCACCATCCTGACCAGAACTACCAATATTTCTCATCTGGGATATTGCTCTAGGCTATTACAACTAGTCTCCCAGCATGAGCTCCATTCTTTCCTCTGCAGTCTTAAGTAATCTCTCAAAATGTAAATATGGTCATGACACTCTCCTTCAATGGCTTAGAAGGTCCTGCCTAGTCTAGCTCCTACTCACCCTTCCACTTACTCTTGTACAGCTCTAGCTCTTATTCTCTCTGCTCCAGTAATACTTTCACCCAAGCCATGCTTGGCAAACTGAAAATATTCTGTTGACTCCGCCTATATTAGTTTCTTATTGCTGCTGTAACAAATTGCCATAAACTTAGGGGTATTAAACAACACAAATTTATTCGTTTATAGTTCTGAAGGTCAAAAGTCCTATCATCAAGGAGTCAGCAGGGGTGCATTCTTTCTGGAAGCTCTAAAGGATAATTCATTTCCTTGCCTTTTCTAACTTCTAGAGGTTGCCTGAATTCTGCGGCTCTTGGCCTTGCATCACTCCGATCTCTGCTTTTATCATCACATCTCCTTATCTGACACTCCTGCCTCCTTCCTGTAAGAACCTTTGTTATTACATTGGGCTCATCTGGATAATCCAAGATTATCTCCCCATTGCAATCCTCATCTCCATGTAACCCTTAATCATATCTTCAGAGAATCTTCATCCACTTGAGGTAACATATTCCTAGGTTCCAGGGATTAGGATGTGAACATCTTTTTGGGGTGGGGGAAGTGTTTATTATTCAGCCTACCATACCTCCCGTGCTCAGGAGGGTAAACATTTTTGCTAAGTTTTCTGGAGCAAATGCTGAACCCTGCTACAAAATACCATACACGGTACATACTCCATACACATCATGGACTACATTATAACTCTCTCCTAGATCCTCTTGTAAATTAGTTTCCATTAGTCTGTCCTCAAGTGTGCACATATACTCTGTAGTGTCTACATTCACACATCCAGAACCCTGTCCCCTCAGTGAGGAAGGCAGAACCATGGAACGGGACAGGAACAAGGTCCAATGAAACAGTTGATGTGACATAACCTTGTTTGATGCCAGTCAATCAATATATTTTTTATTGATTTCAGAGAGGGAGAGAGAGAAACATCAATGATGAGAGAGAATCATTGATAAGCTGCCTCCTGCATGCCTCCTACTGGGGATCAAGCCTGAAACGAGTGCATGTGACCTAAATGGGAATTGAACCATGACCTCCTGGTTCATAGGTTCAACGCTCAACCATTGAGCCATACTGGCTGGGTGGGAGTGAATCTCTTGTTCCCAACAGGCATGATCTGGATTTTTGTGGGAGCAAAGACAGGTGTGTTTTCTCTCATGGCAGCTTCTCCCCTTGCAGTAACCAATTCTCAGTTCTTAATCTGTGTTCCCCTCTAGAGCTAATCCCCACTGTACTGCTTTATGAATATTCTGTTTTTTGCCAAGTCCTGATTATTTTACCCATAAATACTTCTAAGGGGACAAGAAGGAATTGAAACGCTTTTTCTACATTCTTCTTACCTTTATTTATTAAGATGAAACCATCACTACCAAGAACATGTCTAGGTAAATTGTTCTAAGTTATCTATCCCTGAGATGGACACACCCTTAGTGCAATCTAGTCATGAAGCTTTAGAGCTTACAGGGTAGAGATCAGCCTTCATTTTGTAGATGAGTAGCTGAGGTAAGGAAATCATCCAAGGACATACAAGTCAGGGCTGTTGACAGTTTCATAAGGCCATAAAAAGTATCAACTAAGATTCTACATACCCAGTTGATAACAGTCATAGATTCAGCTTCCCTATAATAAATTCAGGTTCATTGTTTTAAGGTTTTGTAATAATTGAACCTGAACCAGGTCAAAGTTTACTTCACTCTATAAAAGAAAAGTTTACTAAGCAATTAATGGTGTAAAAAGATAATAGAACTTATATACACTGAGTGGCCAGGTTATTATGATCTCTGAAAGCATAATAATCTGGCCACTCAGTTTATATATATATTAGAGACCCAGTACATGAATTTGTGCATGGGTGGGGTCCAGCCAGCCTGGCCAGGGGGAGGGGACATGGGCGGTTGGCCAGCCTGCCTGGGGTTGAACTCCTGGTCTAGGGGACAATTTCCATATTAGCCTTTTATTATATAGGATTATTATATAGGATATACACTGAGTGGCCAGATGATTATGCATTCAGAGATCATAATAATCTGGCCACTCAGTGTATAGTTTACCTATTCCTAGGGGCAAACCACTTAAAGGACATTTGCCTTTAATTATATACAACCATACTTCTGAAATTATTAAAATAGGCCTTGCAGAACCTCGGTTTAGGGTCATTTTATTAATTATTTAATCCTCATGATATGCTTGCAATTTTAAAATATATTTCTTTAAACAATGAGCCTCGCTAAAACCAGTTTGGCTCAGTGAATAGAGTGTTGGCCTGCAGACTGAAGGGTCCCAGGTTCAATTGCAGTCAAGGGCATGTAACTTGGTTGTGGGCACATCCCCGGTGAGGGGGGCGGGGTAAAGAAGGCAGCTGAATGATGTTTCTCTCTCATCGATGTTTCTGGTTTTCTATCCCTCTCCCTTCCTCTCTGTAAAAAAATCAATACAATATATTTTTAAAATAAAATAAACAATGAGCCTCAGTACTTTCATTGATCTGCCCTGATTATTCCTTCTGCTGATTCAAAATTAGAAGGGTTCAACTACAGGGCTTCAAAGGGAATCAGAAATTGTGTGGCAAGACCAACTCTGCCAGAACATCGGCTCTCATCCACCTTGAGTAAATCCTGGACACTTTTGCTTTGATGAGTAAGGAGAGTGGAGTGTTTGGGAATTTGTTTTCCCACCAGTACTAATGTGCCATTTTTTAAAAATGTATTTTATTGATTTTTCACAGAGAGGAAGGGAGGATAGAAAGTTAGAAACATCGATGAGAGAGAAACATCGATCAGCTGCCTCCTGCACACCCCCTGCTGGGGATGTGCCCACAACCAAAGTACATGCCTTTGACCAGAATGGAACCTAGGGCCTTTCAGTCTGCAGGCCAATGCTCTATCCATTGAACCAAATCTGTTTTGGCTAATGAGCCACTTTTAATGGCAATCCCTACTAATACACATCAAGGATTTTTTTTTCAGATGAAAATTGATGAGACAAGTCATTACCAGGCACTAGGCCTTTCAGAAGTCTTCTGTCTTCCTGTCTGTAGCCCACACAACACTATCCTAGGTAGTTGTCACCCAGCTGTCTGGAAAACAGTGAATGGGACAAGATTTGATTTAAACTCCAGAGCCCTAGCAAGACATTCAAGAAAAGTCCCCTAAGGGGACCTCAAGGCAGGTGCTGGACGTGGAGGCCACGGGGGCATAGACTACAAAGGAGACAGAACTGAACCTCACATCACCCTGTTTGGTCCCAGAGGATGGCTGGTTAACCAGAGACAGGTAAGATTACTCAGGGAAGGAACAACCTAAGACAGGCACAGTCATAGAGGGGCCAACAGGAGAGCACTAAAAGGTCAACAGAGGTGGGGCACAGACTCTCACCCACAAACTTTGCAGGGGCCTGAACTCTCACCCCTTCTGAGAGAGGTCTCCTGCCCCCACGGCTGCTTCACCTACCACACACTGCTCAGATCGTGACCCAGGTTGCAGACAGAGACTCGGCCAGCAATAGCTGCTCTATATCTAAATTCAGTCTAGTACCAGGAATGCTCAGGACCTACTCAAGAATACAAATAATCCTTTCCACTAATATTTACAGGGTAAACTAAGATTTCTGTTTGAGTATTAAAATTAACAGTAAAATAGTAATCAAGTTTTCAGATTAATTTCAATTGGCCAAGTGAAATAAGTGAACACTTAAGAAAATTTAAGTGTACTGGACAAAAAGCTGACCCTAAAACATTAACTAAAATATCTATTAGTAGTTCATCTCACTGTAAAACTGTCTAACATCCAAAGAACCTAAAGCAGTCATATTTGTGTGCAAAAATTAAAATTTAAAATTACCAAGACTGCAATATAAAATTTCCAAAAGCCCCCATTAATCAAAAAAGGGGGGACAATGGGGTAATATCATGTAAGGAAAAATATCCTGTAAGTAAAATACATGTAGAAAATTCTTACTCCAGAAAAGTAACTTTCATTTGTAAAGCCAACAGCAGAATACCCATGAAAAAACACACAGGGTGTCAAAATAAGCCAAAGGAAAATCATTTAGGCAAAAATAAAAAAATCCCAAGTCTAATTTGCAGAGAGGATCCCTTTGTTAACTTTTGGTCGAGAATGTGTTTGTGTGTTTTCAGAGAACAACTCCAAGACCATGCGGGTTCCTGCGACAGTGAGGAACTGGCGGGTCTGTTCCAGTCACGAGGATGGTCCAGAGATGGGAAACACTGACAGCATCTTGCCATGCTAGCAGTCGGCAGCTGTGCATGGCTGCAGGCAGCCCAGGACCAAACCAGAGAGGATGGATCTTGCATTGCCACGATGTGTCCACCATCTGGATACCATTGCTGACATGTACACATAAAGAACTATTTGACATTGAAACTGGGACTCAGAACAGTTGGACATTGAAACTAAGACTGAAACATTTTTTGTTTCTAGTATGCAGATGCAAGATATTTTTGAAGTAAAGAAACAGGGGAGAGTGATTGATATAGAGGTAGGGAGGCATTGAACAGGCTGTCAAGCTACGGGGGGAAGGCTGGGCAGGGTGGAGTACGGGTGCTGGGGGAGATCAATGGAAGGACTTGTATGCATGCATATGAGCATAACCAATGAATGAAAGACACTGGGGCAGGGAGAACCAAGATGGCGGCATAGGTAAACGCCTATTGTTCTGCCCCATGCAACGATTCAAAAACTACGACATAACAACAAAACAAACATCACCCAGAATCACCAGAAAGCTGGCTGAGTGAAAACTCCACAAATAAGAGTAAAGGTGGGACACTGAGACTCAGAAGAGCGGCAGGAGCGCAGCCTGGAAGAAGGAAACAGGTTAGGAGCCCGCGTGGTCGCGCGCGTGGGGTGTAGGGCTGGAGCAGCAACCCCGGCCGGATTTTGCCAATGGGGAGGGCGGAGACGTCCCACTACACGGATTCCCCAGCGCCAGGCAAGGTCCGAGGTCCGGGGGACGCACCCTGGAAGCCAGGCACGGCAGAGGTCTCCCAGTCTGCAGAGAAACCTGGTAGTTGGGGAAAGAAGTTTGTGCGCAAGTGTCATACAAACATGCAACTTGCTCCCTGGAAACTTGTCTCCTGGTCCCAGAAACCACCTATTTTACAACCCTGGGCTAGACTTTGGGTGTGCAGACACATTTGGGGAGAGGCAGAGTTGTCTGGCAAGGGGAAGAGACTAGCGGCTTTCTCTTGGAGGTGCCTGCAGCCATCCCCATCCAACAGAGACCTGCGCACACGCAAACACCGCATAGGACGCAGCTGACACTGAGGCTGCCTGTGCAGCTCAGAGACTCCGCCCATCCAACCCTGAACACAGGCTCCCTTCACAGCCAATTGGCCTGGAGGTCAAACCCTCCTAGGGCTAACAACAAACAAGCTGGGTTTAAATTCAAAAATACTGTACAACCCATAAAGGATTGCAGTAGGAGTACCCATCTCAAATAACTGGGGAGGCTGTGCCACTGACCCTTAGAGGATATCTACCACATAAAGCAGCCACCATGCAGAGATATGGAAAGAAATCAGGTGTGAAAGAAATGGAGGAGAAAAGACGACAAGACATAGAGTTCAAAACCACAGTTATAAGGCTTTTCAAGAGGCTCCTAGAAAAGGCCGATGAACTTAATGAGAACTACGAGGAAATAAACAAGACCAACCAGGAAATGAATGAGACTTACAAGGAAATGAATGAGACCCTCAAGGAAATGAACAAGACCTCTGAGGATATGAACGAGACCCTCACGGATATGAAAAAGGACCAACTAGAAATCAAGCATACACAGACTGAAATAAAAAATATTACACAAAGTCCTAAAAGCAGTCCAGAGGGCCACAAGAACCAAGTCAAAGATTTGAAATACAAAAAAGCAAAATCCACTCAGCTGGAAAAGCAAGAAACAAAAAGAATTCAGAAAATTGAAGATAGTGTAAGGGGCCTCTGGGACAACCTCAAGCATGCCAACATCCGAATTATTGGGGTGCCAGAAAAAGAGAGAGAGCAAGTTAATGAAAACCAACTTGAAGAAATAGTGACTGGAAACTTCCCCCACCTGGTGAAAGAAACTGACTTAAAAGCCCAAGAAGTACACAGAACCCCAAAATATAGGAATCTAAAGAGGACCACACCAAGACATATCATAATTAAAATGCCAAGAGCAAAAGATAAAGAGAGAATATTAAAAGCAGCAAGAGAAAAACAGTTGGTTACCTACAGGGGAGCACCCATACGATTGTCAGCGGATTTCTCAACAGAAACAATGCAGGCCAGATGGGAGTAGCAAGAAATATTCAAAATAATGAAGAGCAAGAATCTACAACCAAGATTACTCTATCCAGCAAAGCTATCATTCAGAATTGAAGATCAGATAAATTGCTTCACAGATAAGAAAAAGCTAAAGGAGTTCATCACCACCAAACCAATATTATACGAAATGCTGAAAGATATTCTTTAAGAAGAAGAAGAAGAAAAAGGTAAAAATATAAATTATGAACAACAAATACACATCTATCAACAAATGAACATAAAAATCAAGTGAACTGATAGGCTGATGAACAGGATAAACTGGTGAATATAACAGAAACATGGACATAGAGAGGGAATGGACTGACAATTCTTGGGGAGAAAAGGGTTTTGGCAAGTACAGCAAGAGACTGGACAAAAATCTTGCAACAATGGGAGAGGACAGTGGGGAGGGGGAGGTAAGGGTGGAGGGTGGGATAGGTACAGGGTGGAGGGGAGATATAGGAGGATAAAAAGGGGAAACAATGTAATGAATAAACTGAACAATAAAGATTAAAAAAATAAAAAAGACACTGGGGCGGGCAGGGGGGCAAGTGGAGACATGTGCTGGGGGGTAGGGGAGGCTGGGGGGAGGATAATGGGGAGAGAAAGGAAAACATATGTACTACTATTAAATCTAAATTATACTGAAAAAAAATTTTTTAATTAAAAAAAGAAAAGTCCCCTAATTCTTTGTTAATTGCAAAATCTTAATTTTAGTGTGGAAATTTCTTTTTCTCACTTAGGGCAGGGGACCCTTATTCAATACTGGATACTTGTTAAAGAATTTGGCTTTTCAATACATTTTTCATGTTCCCTATGATTACAGTTGACTCTTGAACAATATGGGTTTGAACCGTGCAGGTTTACTTATACACAGGTGTTTTTCAGTAAATACAATAAATGTATTTTCTCTTCCTTATGATTTGATTGATTTATCTTGAGAAAGAGAAATTTGTTGTTACACTTACTTATTCGTCCATTAGTTGATTCTTTTTTTAAAAATATATTTTATTGATTTTTTACAGAGCGGAAGGGAGAGGGATAGAAAGTCAGAAACATCGATGAGAGAGAGACATCGATCAGCTGCCTCCTGCACGCCCCCCACTGGGGATGTGCCCGCAGCCAAGGTACATGCCCTTGCCGGAATCGAACCCGGGACCCCGCAGTCCACAGTCCGACGCTCTATCCACTGAGCCAAACCGGTCTCGGCCATTAGTTGATTCTTATATGTGCCCTGACCAAGTAAAAAAACTTACAACCTAGTGCATCAGGACAATGCTCTAACCAAATGAGGTGCCCTTGTGATTTTGTTAATAACATTTTTTTCCTCTATCTAATTTTATTGTAAGAATCCAATATGTAATACACATAACATACAAAACATGTGTTAATCGAGTGTTTCTCTTATCGATAAGGCTTCTGGTCAACAACAGGCTATTTATTAGGGGTTAAGTTTCTGAGGGGGAGTCCAAAGCTATACACAGATTTTCAATTGGGGGGCATCAGTGCCTGTATATCTCCTTCCTTCTTCTCCCGCACCACAGATTGCCAGGTAAAATACCAAATGGCCAGTGAAATTTCAATTTCAGATAAACAACAAAAATATTTTTAGTGTGAGCATGTCCCATGCACTACTAAGAAGCAAATTTTCACTTTAAAAATTTATTTGTTGATTATCTGGAATTCAAATTTTACTGGGTATCCTATATTATTTTTTATTTTCTTTTTATTTTTTGGTATAACCGGCAATCTTACATGACTATCTTCTTCCAACTTTGTCCTAGTCTTACCAAAATTTTTATTTTAATGGGCTCTCTTCCCAATTTCATACTCCTCTTTAAGGACAGTTTTTTTCTTCACCTTCTGCTTTTATTTGGGGGTATTATGTTTTAGTGATTTGGGATTGTGATGTTCTTCTCTATAAAGAGGCTCAGAGCCTTGTTTTCAAGTGAGATTTGAAGAGGGTCTATCTGAAGCCATCTCTTTGGAGGTTCTGCCCTCAGCAAATAATCCTTTGAGTTAAGCCAGTGGTCGGCAAACTCATTAGTCAACAGAGCCAAATATCAACAGTACAACTATTGAAATTTCTTTTGAGAGCCGAAAACTGACTTCTGTACATGGGCCATGAAGTTTCAATCGCACTGGTATTTTGTGGAAGAACCACACTCAAGGGGCCAAAGAGCCACATGTGGCTCGCGAGCTGCAGTTTGCCGACCTCTGAGTTAAGCACTGCCTTCTCTAACTCGGACTTCTAACACAGCCCAAGGCAACATTAACACCGAGAGTTACTAATACCTTAGTAGAAATGGCAGTATTGATTCTAAAATTTTATCTTCATCTATTTTTTAAGTAAACTCTTCTTTAGATGTAGAATATGCATACAGAAGTGTATCCAGTTAATAAGTGCACAGCTGGATAAATGTTCCCAAAGTGAACATACCCATGTAACCACCACCCAGATGAAGAAGACATAAAACATTAAGGGTGAAATCCTGTCGTGTGCTACAGTATGAATGCATCTTTTTTTATTTTTATAGCATATTAGGCTTTTATTGTATAAGATATTTTAAATTTTACAGAACTTTGATACTTACATATAAGTATTTCTTCGTTGTAATGTTATTCCCGCCCCCCCTACTCCTTCCCTTTCACTCTCTCTAAAAATCAATGGAAAAATATATCCTCAGGTAAGGATTAACAGAAAAAAGAAAAATAAATTTACAGAAAATTTCACAGAACTATTTCAAAGAACTCTTTGATACCCATCACCCAATTGTGCCATGTAAGTGTGACTATTTGTCTTGTTTTATCATTCTCTCTTTCTCTTTGCCCCTAAATGCTTCAGAGTATATTTCCTGAGAACATCAGGAAATTTAACATACTACAATACTATTTTCTAATTTAGTCCTTATTCAAATTTCTCCAATTGTGCCAATAATGTCCTTTATAGACTTTTTTCCTGGTCCAAGATCTACTTTAGGATCCACTCTGTGAATGCATCTTTTAAAAAATATATTTTTATTGATTTCAGAGAGGGAGGGAGAGGGAGAGAGAGAAATAGAAACATCAGTGATGAGAGAAAATCGTTAATCGGCTGCCTCCTGCACACCCCACACTGGGGATCGAGCCCACAACCCAAGCATATGTCCTGACTGGGAATCAAACTGTGACTTCCTGGTTGCATCTTGGGGACATTATGCTAAATGAAGCAAATCAGTCACAAAAGGCTAAGTACTGACTCATTCCATTCACATGAGGTATCTAAACTAGTCAAATTCATAGAAATAAGCTGCAGAATCACCATTCTACTTGCAGGAGTTACCAGGGGTTGGGAGGAGGGAGGATGAAGAGTTGGTGTTTAATAGGTATAATTTCAGTTTCACAAGATGAAAACATTCTGGAGATGACTTACAATAATGTGAGTGTATTTAACACTACTGAACTGCACAATTAGAAACAATTAAGGTGAATTTTATGATATATATTTTGACTACAGTAAAAGAATACAACATTACCAGCGCCCTAGAAGCGCTCGTGCCCATTCCCAGTCATTCCTCCTTGTCCAAGATAACCACTATCCTGATCTCTATAAAAAAATTAACCTGCTTATATAGGTTATTGATTTTTTACAGAGAGGAAGAGAGAGGGATAGAAAGTCAGAAACATCAATAAGAGAGAAACATGGTTCAGCTGCCTCCTGCACATCCCCCACTGGAGATGTGTCCACAACCAAGGTACATGCCCCCGACCGGAACCGAACCTGGGACCTTTCAGTCCGCAGGCCGATGCTCTATCCACTGAGCTAAACCGGTTTCAGCAGAAATTGACCTGCTTTTGAAAAGATTCTAGAGTTAGTAAGGGAAAAAAGGTTGAGCAGACTTTTCCTCCTGACAGGGAGACCCCTTCAAATCAGAAAAAGAGCCCTGGCCGAGTGGCTCAATTGATTAGAGCCATGGTCCACAAACTGCGGCTCTCGAGCCACCTGTGGCTCTTTGGACCCTTGAGTGTGGCTCTTCCACAAAATACCACAGCCTGGGCGAGTCTATTTTGAAGAAGTGGCATTAGAAGAAGTTTAGGTTTAGAAAATTTGGCTCTCAAAATAAATTTCAATCGTTGTACTGTTGATATTTGGCTCTGTTGACTCATGAGTTTGCCGACCACTGGGTTAGAGCATCTTCCGGATACATCAAGGTTGCAGGATACATCCCAGGTCAGGGCACTTACAGGAATCAACCAATGAATGCATAAACAAGTGGAAGAACAAATTCTCTCTCTCTCTCTCTCTCTCTCTCTCTCTCTCTCTCTCTCTCTCTCTCTCTCTCTCTTCCCCCCTTCTCTCTAGTCTCTCCCTTCCCTCTCTCTCTCTCATCTAATCTCAAATCATTTTTTTAATCAGAAAAATATTTCACCGCGCCTACTATATTGCCTGGCATCCAGTAGAAGTAGCTAAAAAAGTGCTTGCTAATTGCACGTTGATGGAGAGCCTTAGGCTTACGGCTGTGAGAGGTGCTGAGGGAAGGAAAAGGTTCTGGAGCGAAGAGGGAAGTGTTGGAAACAAAGCCAGTTACTTTGCAATCTTGCCAAAGCTTAACCCTGCGTATTCATTACAGGTTTATTCAGTGACAATACATTTTTTTCTCATCCATTGTGTTGACAACATGAATTCTAGGTTCGTATTTTGAATCCAGCTCAGAGTATATATTTAAGTTTTGTAACTATGTGCATAGCACTAACTGCTTATTTTCTTACCAGGGTGTTTATTGTCAATATGCATGGCGTGGGGTGAAATAAATGTGCTTGTTAATACTTGCCTCCAAATTTCTCAGGGGACAGTTCTAAACTCAAGGAAATTTGGCCTCACTTCATTTTACAATGGCCTCAAAGATTGCATCCGCTGGAGTTTGTGATTATGTCCTTTTTTCAAGAATGTCCCGAGGAACAAATGGCAAAACTGGAAGTACTCATCAAGAAGATGGATTAGCCCTAACTGGTTTGGCTCGGTGGATAGAGCATCAGCTTGTGGACTGAAGGGTCCCAGGTTCAATTCCAGTCAAGGGCATGTACCTTGGTTGCGGGCACATACCTGGTGGGGAGTGTGCAGGATGCACCTGATTGATGTTTCTCTCTCATCGATGTTTCTAACCCTCTATCCCTCTCCCTTCCTCTCTGTAAAAAATAAAATATATATTTTAAAAGAAGATGGATTAAAGGGGGTGTGGTCTAGAAGGTGCTAATGAAGAAAAGGGGGTGGGTATCTGTAATATTTTCAACAATAAAGATAAAAAAAAATTTTAAGCAAGAGCCAGTAAGGGAACAGAAAAAAATATGGATAAAATTGTGACTTTAAACCACAAATGGTAATGGCTGGGGGAGAATTGAACAATCTTTTTAAAAAATATATTTTATTGATTTTTTACAGAGAGGAAGGGAGAGAGACAGAAAGTCAGAAGCATCAATGAGAGAGAAACATCAATCAGCTGCCTCCTGCACACCCCCTACTGGGGATGTGCCCACAACCAAGGTACTTACTTGCCTTTGACCAGAATCGAACCTGGGACCCTTCAGTCCACAGGCCAATGTTCTAGCCACTGAGCCGGTTTCGGCAGAATTGAACAATCTTAAAGCCAAGGGAATATGACAGGCCACTCTTGGCTATCACATGGTAGGCAGATACATTGGCAGTCTTGGAAGCATAAATGGTATTGTCATATTATGCTAAAGATAGCTATTTATATGAGTAGTCTCAGACCCACTGATCCCCATTATAATATAGTCTGTATTTATGTCTTCCTGTACTCATCTGAAAAGAAATTCATAGGTGATACCATATACCCTTACACATCATTGTAAAAAAAATCAATGTAATGGCCAAGTAGAAAGGAAAAACAAAAGTAATTTATTATAAAATATCATGTACCTCAAAATGTAAACCTCAGGCATCACAATGCTAGAAGACAGCAAAGTAGACAGATGCTTGTACTAATCATAGATTGCATCACTGGGAGTGACAGCTCAGGACAGAGACTGACACAGATGCACTTCAGTGCCAACACATTACAAAATCTGTACTGCCCATTGCTATGACTTCCCGACATAGTGAAGAACTCCTGGAAAGTTCTAAGCATGATGAAATGCAAGCATCCTTCCAGTCATATTATGCTTGCATTCCTGGGAAACTAGGTGCTTATTTCACATACATGAAGGTTCAGATATTATAAGGTCACTTGGAGCATGGGACTATTTCTAATTCTAGCATGATTGGGCTTTGCCCTTTAAATGTCAATAATACCCCCCAAATCATTGTGACAACCAAAAAAACAAACAAAAAAACACCATCTATTTTTAAAATTTGTCTCCTAAATACCACCTCCCATGTGTCACCTCTGACATAAAGTAAAAGCTTTTATTTGTTGAAGCGTTTTTAAACTCTTCAAACATATCCTTGACAAAGGATCCATATCCTCAGCGATTCCCCTATTTGTGATGAACATTCTTTCACTTTAAAATTTTTTTTTATCTTTGATTTTACATCCCACCAAAAGGGAGTTTCCCAAGATCTGAGTCAGTAAGATCATCAAGAGAGTCAATAAATAAAATTACAGAGTAATTTTTTCTTGCAAATGCTTACTTGGTATTTTAGTCATTAAAATAATAGTTGATGCAAGGCAAAAAGAAGAGTAAAATCCTGCAGGTTGTCTGATCAAGAGAGCAATTTTTTAAAAAATATATTTTTTTGATTTTTTTACAGAGAGGAAGGGAGAGGGATAGAAAGTTAGAAACATCGATGAGAAAGAAGCATCAATCAGCTGCCTCCTGCACATCCCCTACTGGGGATGTGCCTGCAATTAAGGTACATGCTCTTGACCAGAATCGCACCTGGGACCCTTCAGTCCACAGGCCGATGCTCTATCCACTGAGCCAAACCAGTTTTGGCTCAAGAGAGCAATTTAATGAGAAGGTGCCATACAGATCTAGGATAGAGGTAAATATTATAATTATTGTTTTCGTTCCATTTTTGAAGATACTGCATTTAGGTGTGTTCTTCAAACATGTTCAGTAATTTGTGAAAATACTTTACTACCAGCATACATGTAAATCAAGTATCCTATAAACATGATCAGTTCGAGTGCATAGAACACTGCCTTCAGAGGGTTCCATGTATCTTGGGGCCAGTGATGTGGATCCAGCTGCTTCTAGTTCAGAGGAGCTCCCTGCACCCACATCTTCCCAACTCTGCATCCCGTAACATCAAGTAGGGAGCCTGCAATCAGCGGTGATGGAACTATTCACACCACACAAATGGCAAATGCTACAAATTGGGTCCACAGCCACCTACACACCCTCACTTCCAGAGAGCCTATTGTTAAATAGTCACCAGATACCACTGCCTGGGGCTGGCTCCAAGGTAAGAGCCACCTGTTGCAGAAGTACAAAGGAAGACTGTTAAAAACTCTGAAAAGATCAGTCTAAATTGGGCTCTCTAGTGTTTCATCAAATAAGGTACTGCCCAGCCGGATTGGCTCAGTGGCTGAGCATTGTTAGGTCTAATCAAATAGTTGAATCTATCTTCCCTCCCCTGAGAACTGACCTTCAGACCATTTCACAACCGACATTCCCTCTCGCTTAGACCACATTCCACTTGCTAAGACCATTATCTTTCCCCTCTGGACTTTTCCAGGATCCAACTTGCCCAGAGAGTTCCCTGCCAAAAGAGCCCACCTAGAGTCCTTTAAAACCTCTGATTTCCCATCTCTGAGTGCCGGTGCCATTTTGGGTCTCAGCCCATCTGGTTTTCCAGATGACCTAATCCTATATAATAAAAGCCTAATATGCAAAACGATTGAACTGTGGAATGGTGGGAGGTGGAGGGGGGCGGCAAGCAGGCCAGCCCAGGTGGGTGCCAGTGGGCAGAGGGAGGGGATGGAGATGGGCGGGTGCAGGTGGCAACTGGTGGTGGTGGAGCTTTTTGGGGGGGGGCAGGTTGGCTGCATGCCAGCCAGTGTTGTCCCCCAAATAGGCCTGCCACAGAGGGAGGCCAGACTGCAGCTTAGGCCCCTGAGGGCTCCCAGACTGCGAGAGGGTGCAGGCCTGGCTGAGGGACCCCCCCCCCAAGTGCATGAATTTTCGTGCACTAGGCCTCTAGTAAATGTATAATCCCTTATCCCTTTGGCTTCATGCATTCCTCCTTCGGTGACCCTAACATTTGGTGCCAAAAACCCATGGGGAGGGGAGCCATCATCCTGACTTCAGTCACCCCAACTTTGCTACTCAGAGAGCGGTAGGCAGCTCAGTTCATTCTGGGCTTACCTCAGAGTCATACTTGGGTGACAGGATCAACTGGCCTCAATTAGGTCTCCTTCCCTTCCAGGCTCTCCGGAACCAGCCGAGGAGGACGCTGGATCAGGAACCTCTCCTCCATTGCTGACCCTCCATCCCACACCAGCAAATCTTCTCTAGGTGAGTGATGTTCCACAGTTTCTCTCATCTTGAGTCTTCTATCCACTCTCTCTCATTGACTTCTAGAAAGTCCTAATGCTAAGCCAGAAGACTCCTGGGCTCTTTGGCCTTAGGTCCTTCTGAACGGGGACACCCAGTCGGGAGGGTCACCCCTTGTTTCTCATGGTGGTTTGTTTAGTGGTGGGGTCACCTGCCCTAAACAGTCACCTTTGGACTTGTGGTCTGTCACTCACCCTCCTCTCTTGTGGGCCACGCTTATTGTCCTTATCATGGGGAACACCCTCCACATCCCTAAAACTCCTTAGACTCACAGGGGAGATCAGGCCTGAGCACCTCAGTTTCTTTTGTAACACTGTTTGGCCACAATATAAACTAGATAATGAGCGCAATTTAGATCATTGCTGTCACCACAATGGAAAATAGTTGGATTCTTTACGTCCAGGCCTTTTTCACTCTTCGGTTTGGAACTTCTCTCTGTCAGTCTTGTTCTAGATTCTTCTCCTTCACACAAGAAATCATACCCCTAACACTCCTGATTCTAAATATACTTTTAACCCAGCAGATCACTGACCTCCACCCCCATTGCACTCCCTCCATCACCTGCAGTAGATTCCCAAAACCCAGACCCTCCTAACCAGCAACCACCTTCTCTCCTGGTTCCTCAAGCCCAAATCCTGAGAACACAAGTTCCAAAACAAACTTTTTCCCAACTAACACTCACTCTCAGGCCACCCAAAGACCACCTTCCTCAACAGCCACTTCTATTCCCACTCCCATTCTATTCCTGAGGGATATAGCAGGAACTGAGGGCATAGTCTGAGTCCACATCCCAGTCTCTATGTCTGACCTTTCCCAGACTGAAAAAAGACTACGTTCTTTTTCCATCAACCTGACTACCTTTACTAAGGAATTTGAGTACCTGACCCAGTCCTATGACCTGACATGGCATGACATCTATGTCATCCTGTCCTCCTCTCTCACCTCAGAGGAGAAGGAGCGAGTTTGGCTAACAGCTCAGGACCATGTGGTGCCCTCCATAGAGAGGATGGGGCAGCCAACCCGGTTGGTGCTGACAGTGTCCCCTGAACTGACCCGAGCTGGGACTATCAGATTAATTCTCCAGGGTGCTGGCACCATAGCCTTATGATCACCTGTCTCACTGCAGTGTCAAAAAGGCTTCCCATAAGGCAGTCAACTATGACAAACTTAATTAAATCACTCAGGACCCCTACGAAAACCCAGCTCTCTTCCTCTCCTGCCTCATCGAGGCCTTACAGAAATTGACCACCTTAGACCCCACCTTCCCAAAAGGAACCCTTCCTCTGAACACCCATTTTATATCCCAATCAGCCTCTGACATATGCATAAACTTTGAAAAATAGACACAGGTCCACAAACCCCTCAAAAAGACCTCATTGCTCTGACTGGTGTGGCTTGGTGGCTAGAGCATCGGCCTGCGGACTGAAGGGTCCCAGGTTAGATTCCGGCCAAGGGCATGTACCTTGGTTGTGGGCACATCCCCAGTGGGAGGTATCCAGGAGGCAGCTGATCAACGTTCCTCTCTCATCAATGTTTCTAACTCTCTATGTCTCTTTTTTCCTCTCTGTAAAAAAAAATCAATAATATATATATATTTTTTAAAAGACCTCATTAGCCTGGCCTTTAAGGTCTTTAATAATAGAAACAAGGAGACCCAAATCCAAAAACAAAAGTGAGATCAGGCCGAGGCTGAGGCCCAGAAGGAGGCCTTTCAGCTCCTAGCCACCACTTTCATGAACCCCAAACCAAGTGCTGGTCCTCCAACCAAGGGTAAGTCAGGGGCTAAGCCTCCTCCGGGCCCATGCTTCAAATGCAATGAGGAAGGACATTGGGCCAAGTCCTGCCCAAACCCGAGGCCCCCGCCTGGGCCCTGCCCAAGGTGCGGAAGGGAAGCCACTGGAAATCAGACTGTAGTCTGGCCCGTCTGGTTCCGGCCTCAGCCAGTCCAGCAGGGCCGCCATTTGGATCCCGTTTGGAGCTCTCAGACCTCCTGGGACTGGCCACTGAAGAAGCTGCCCAGGCCCTGACAGGGCCCCACAGACTTACATCACCAGGAGGGAGCCTCGGGTAATGACTGTGGTGGCAGGTAAGCCCATCTCCTTTTCAATTGACACTGGGGCCACTTATTCTGTCCTCTCCGAATTCACCAGGACCCTTGTCCCCTCCTCACTCTCCATTATGGGGGCTGACGGATTAGTCTCACAGCCATTAACCACCTCACCTCTACACTGCATCTTGCTAAATACCCTCATTCACTCTTTTCTCATTCTACCTCGGTGCCTGGACAGGGCTACCATGCATCCCTCATAAAGCCCAATTGTCCCAAACCACAGTCACCCACCTCAGTTTCACTCTCTCACCCCACAAGGCTGAGCCATTCCCTCAGACTGTAAACACGTTATCTCCTCCATGACTGTTCCCTCCTCTAAACAAGAGATACTCTCCTTTCTCGAGCTCACTGGATACTTTTGCCTCTGGGTTTCCAACTTTAGTCTTCTGACAAAGCCCTCTATGACACAGTGAAGGGAATCTTCACTGAGCCTTTAGATCCCAAGGCCAGCATTCTCACCCCCTTTTAATGCTCTGAAAAACTCTCACCTCAATGTCTTCTCACCCCCTTTTCCCAAAGAACAACTTTCTTTATTTAAAAATATTTTTTATTGATTTTTTTACAGAGAAGAAGGGAGAGAGATAAAGAGTTAGAAACATCGATGAGAGAGAAACATCGATCAGCTGCCTCCTGCACACCCCCCACTGGGTATGTGCCCACAAACAAGGTATATATGCCCTTGTCCGGAATCAAACCTGGGTCCCTTGAGTCCACAGGTTGACGCTCTACCCACTGAGCCAAACCAGTTAGGGCAAGAACAACTTTTTTTTACTGCAAAACTGCAAATGCATATTTAACAGTCCTTCTACTATCAGAAGCAGAACTCATTATCACTGAACCCTTCACATGTTATCTCTAAGGGAAAATGTGGCAGTTTTAAATCCAAGGGGCTGGAGGGGCTAGAAACTGAAGTCCTAGAACAGGCTGCAGGGCCTGCTGCCTCCTCCATCCACTTCTTTTTCAGCTTCATAGGCCTACACATAATTTTCCAAAGTCTTTGCTAACTTAAAGGCTTTGGAGGATTGCTGGGTTAAATGATAAACATCTAAATATTTCAACAAGTTTTAAGTTCACCTGATTTTAGCTTCTGTTGCAAAAAAATCTATAAATGCTGGCTGTTTACTTTTTGGCTAAAATGGGTTATTTGTGAATGGGTAAGAAGGTTCGTGAAAGTTGTAGAAAAGTTTGTCCAGTGAGTCAGGACAAACCCCTGATGTCCGAAGGGACCCCTTTTCTCCTATTAACCTAAAGCATACCCACCCAGGCTCTCTCCTGTTGCTTAAATCCTTAGATTGGAGCCTAGACCTCATTTATTTTTTATTTTTATTTTAAAAATATATTTTATTGATTTTTTACAAAGAAGGGAGAGGGATAGAAAGTCAGAAACATCGATGAGAGAGAAACATCGATCAGCTGCCTCCTGCACACCCCCTATTGGGAATGTGCCTGCAACCAAGGTACATGCCCTTGACTCTAATTGAACCTGGGACCTTTCAGTCTGCAGGCCGACGCTCTATCCATTGAGCCAAACCAGTTTCGGCTAGACCTCATTTATTTATTTCCACTGCTCATTCACAGTCCTTGACACTATCATTGAAAGCCTCAAAAGGTCTTCCTGCTTGGTATTTAGGAATCTCTCTCCTTTTCTAGCCTTCTTAAAGGTCAGACGCTGCAAAGGACACTAAGTCAGGAATGACCCCATAATGCAGAGAAATAACAAAGCAGACCAGGAGGCCATGGCAGCAGCTCAGAGGAAGCCTCCGTCTCCCCAACTCTTAGCTATACCTCATGTAACACTCAAATACACTCCAGAGGAATTTCAGCCCCTATTAGTCTTCGGGCCACTCAGGAAGATCCATGGTTAAAATTTCAGGAACAATATATCCTTCCCCGGGGACAGGCCTGCAATATCTTATAGGCTATTCACAATTCCTTACATATAGGATACAACTGCTTTTACAACTCCTAATATCCCTCATCACATGTCCTATCCTCACTTCCCTGCTGCAAGATATTACCAAAACCTGTTCTACTTGTTATTCAGTATCTCACCATGGACAGGTTAGATCTTCTTCTTTCCCTACCCATCAGGCAGGGTGCCAAATCCCTGGACAAGACTGGCAAATTGACTTCACTCACATGCCCCGTATTGAAAGAACCAAATATCGCCCAGCCAGTGTTGCTCAGTGGTTGAGTGATGACCTATGAACCAAGAGATCATGACTCGATTCTCAGTCAGGGCACATGCACAGGTTGTAGGCTTGATTCCCAGGGTGGCATGCAGGAGGCAGCTGATTAATGATTCTCTCTCATCATTGATGTTTCAATCTCTCTCTCCCTCTCCTTTCCTCTCTGAAATCAATAAAAATATTTTAAAAATAAAAGAACCAAATATCTCTTAACCCCAGTAGATTACCTTCTTAGGCCGGATAGAAGCGTTCCCACTGCATCTGAAAACTCCTCCAAGGTCACACAAGCTCTCATTCAGCATATCATTTCCAGATTCAACCTACCACCTCATTACAATCAGATAATAGACCTGCTTTCATATCTCAAGTAACTCCACAGATCTCCTCCACTCTGATCATGAAGTGAAACTTATACACTCTCTACCGGCCCCAATCTTCAGGCAAGGTAGAAAAGGCGAATTCCTTAATTAAGTCTTACCTAACTAAATTAACTCTCAAAACTAAAAAAACCTTGGACTACTCTCTTACCTCTAGCCCTTATGTGCATCAGGACAACGCCCTGCACACCCTCATTTCTTAGTCCCTTTGAACTCATGTATGGCCCCTTCTTATTAGGAAACTTCCCTTCCACAGAGACCCTTCCAGGAGACTACATCCCCATTTTATTTTATTTTTTAATATATTTTTATTGATTTCAGATAGGAAAGGAGAGGGAGAGAGAGATAGAAACATCAATGATGAGAGAGAATCATTGATTGGCTGTCTCCTGCATGCCCCTCCTGCACAACCCAGGCACGTGCTCTCAGCCAGAATCGAACCTGGGACCCTTTAGTCCGCAGGGCGATGCTCTATCCACTGAACCAACCAGCTAGGGCTTATGTCACCATTTTAAATCTCATCCCACAATTACTGAGAGAACATGTTGATCAGGTGCTCCCTCAACATTTTACAGGAAATATCCCCCCTACTCCTCAACAGCCAGAGACTGGGTCCTTCTAAAGGCAATCCATCCATCAAATAATGTACAGCCCAATGGCTAGGCCCTTATTCAGGTATTCCTAACTACTCCACCGGCAGCTAAACTATCAGAACATACCCCGTAGTCCCACCCTTCAATGTAATTATTCTACAGCCCAGGCAAAGTCAAACCTCCCTTTTTTTCTGTACTTATATTCAGTCTCTTACTAAGGTAGCTCCTTCCTCTATCCCAGTCACAGGTCCTATCACTCTATAGACCCCACTAATCACCCAAAGCCCCTTTATTCTTTACAAGGTCACAGAGAAATATAACAATAGGCCACCTCCCATCATCAGCTTTAACACAGTTTACCTAGAACTACCGAATGGCCATTAGTCCCAATGGGTTGATTACCAGGTCCCTCCGAAAGCCAATGGTTATTTCCTACAGCCGGTCTGTTTCTCTTATTATCCACCCATCCAAGCCCAAGACTTCAGCTGTTCCTTTCCTTTCTTTTCACTTTTCTCTTGGATAACAGCCATTCTAGCATTCCCGCCCAGTTTCACTGCAATAGAATCTCAACCACTCTTGATATGTATAATAGACGCTGATATTTCCTATTTGTTTAATTTCATTTTTAAAAATGCTGGCTCAACTTAGTATATCATTTTCACAATCTCACTAATGTTTTGTGACCCCCAGTTTGAAAACATGGTCTTTGAAACCTTTATTTTTGAGATCGCTAGTACATTCCCATTTTATTCCTTTCTCTCTAGATTACTCTGTTCTTTTCATCTAGAACTTTGACCCCCAATTTACCAGTTTCTTCCTTGCTTCTTTCCTTTCTACATTTCTTTCTTCCTTCCCAGATATTTACAAATCACCTACTATGTGCCAGGCACTGGGCTAGGTGCTGGAGATGCAATGGATTTATATCCACACCCTGGAATCCCAATAACCATCCAGTCATCATACAAATAAATGCAAACTTTCAACTGTGCTTAGTGTTACAAAGGATAGGTCCCAAGAAAGGGGAATTTGACCTAATTAGGCAGGACTTCCTGATGAAATGACACCTGAGCTGAGATGTAAAGATATATTCTATTCTATTCTATTCTATTCTATTCTATTCTATTCTATTCTATTCTACTCTACTCTACTCTCCTTGGGTCTATACTATTGTTCTCTTCTGTTCAATTTCATTAACAGAATGCTGGCCACTCCCCATTACTCCCAACTCCTAATCTTCTTTCAGCAACTACTAATATACTTTATGTCTCTATAGATTTACATACTCTGTGCATTTTGTATAAAGAGAATCACATATCATATAATAGTCTTTTGTGACCTTTTCAAGGGTCATCCATGTTGTAATATTGTATGAATATACCACATTTTATTTACCCATTTGTCAGTTGATGGACATCTGGGGTTGTTTCCACTTTTGGCTATTGAATAATGTTACTATGAACACTTGTGTATAAATTTTTGTGTTTATATATGCTTTCATTTCTCGGGTATATACTTAGGAGAGAAATTGCTGGGTCATATGGTAACTCTAATTTTAACATTTGAAGGAGCTGCCAAACTATTTTCTAAAACAGCTGCACCATTTTACATTTCTACCAGCAGTACATTAGAGTTGCAGTTACTCCATATCCTTGCCAACACCTGTTAATATATACTTCTTTGATTACAGCCATTCTAATGGGTGTGATATGGTATCTCATTGTGGTTTGGGTTTGCATTTCCTTGATGGCTAATGATGTTGAGCATCTTTTCAGGTACTTGTTGACCATTTTTATATAGTCTTTGGAAAAATATCTATTCAGATCTTTTCCTATTTTTAGTTGGGTTGGTTATCTTTTTATCACTGAGTTGTAAAAGTTCTTTATATATATTTAGGTACAAGTTCCTTATCACACAAATAATTTGCAAATATTTTCTCCCATTTTGTGGGTTGTCTCTTCATACTCTTTTAATTTAATTTAATTTTTGAGAGAGAGAGAGGAAGGGAGAGGGAGAGAAACATCAATGTGAGAGGGAGACATCAATGAGCTGCCTCCTGCACACCCCATACCATCGCTTAAGTCTACAACCCAGGCATAGACCCTGACCAGGAATTGAACCAGCAACCCTCTGGTGCACAGTTCAACACCCAACCAACTGAGCCACACTGGCCAGGGTTCTTTTCACATTCTTGATGATGCCCTTTAAAGCACAAACGTTTTTAATTTGATGAAGTCCTAATATCCCATTTTACACCACACTTCCCTGATTACCTCCTCAACCATCACCTCCATTTTACCTCAACAAGGGACCCTGACATCACTCAAAGCTCTTTGAACAGTGCTGTCTTACACCTCAGTATAGACTCTCAGAGTGAAAAGTTTTGTCCTTCTAGCTTTGTCTCTGCCTGTTTCTATCACAAATGCTCTCTGAACTCTGTAAGACTTCCAATCCCTCAGCCCTCTGTTTTCTTCCCATTTGTCACACCTGCCTCTTCCCAACCATCTCATCTTACACTTTTATCCAGCTTAGCCCTTAGAATACACTACAAACTCCACCCCCGGAATATTCTCTTCTACCCAGTGCCTTTTTGCTGCACTTGTTCTGCAATCTCCAACCATATATCAATCTAACTATCTGCCTTCTCTACTTCTATTGCTACTAATCACTTCTGATTTGTGTACCCCAGTATCATAGCTGAACTCTCAAACTTGCCATGCAATCCTTTCATTTGACCCACTTTAGTTTCCTCTCCCATTCCCTGATGTCAACTTTACTACTCTCCCTTTCACACATGTCATTCCCATCATGCTCTTCCTTGAACAAGCCAAGATCACTGAAGTCTCCTTGGTGATTACTGTTCCTTTGCCTTAAACACTCTTCCACTAGGTCCTTGAATGGCTGGAAACTTCTTATCATTTAGGTCTCAGTTCAAATGTCACCTCTTCAGAGAGGTCTCCCCTATCCACCCTGTCTACAGTTGCTGCTTTCCTCCCATTGCTATCACATTACCCTGATTTATTTTCTTATTATCCTTACCTGGGCACTCTCTCCATAAAAATCTTACTCATACTTGTAAAACCCTTCCCTAGCTAGAGTTAGAGACTTGCTAAAATACCCTGTATAGAACTCTATTATTGAGGCTGCTATTATTTGTGGATTAGAGGCTTGTGTTCCCCTTCCAGATGCCAAGCACAGAAGAGGCACTCAATATAAATAGAAGAAAGGCATAGAAACCCATCTATATATATAAAACCCTAATATGCAAATAGACTGAATGTTGGAACAACTGAACAACCGGTTGTTATGATGTGCGCTGACCCCCTGGGAGTGTGTGAAGAACTTGCCGGGTGTCAGCAGCAGGTGGCAGAGCACAGAACCTGGTGGGCATTGTCCACGATGGGATGGTGGAGCAGGTGAGCTAGGGCACCAGACCAAGGTGGAGCACTGGTCACTGTCATCGGGGTGAACCTGCGGTGGTTATTGAAAATTCCTTGCTCCCACATGCCATAGTCCCACCCAGTGCCCACACCTCCTGCCAACATCAGCCTCACTCACACCCACTGTCGATGTCAGACCCTATTGCTTGGATCACCCCTCAGGGTTTCTCCATCTCCCCCTGCTCCTGAGGGGATATCAGGGCTGGCAGTTGCCTCTTGCACCCACTGCCAGCACTGGCCTTGCTCACACCCATTGACAGTGCTGGCCCCACTCACACCCACTGCTGGCGATGGCCCCAATAGTTCCACACCAGCAGTGGGTGTGAGCGGGGACAGCACTGTTAGCACATGGCAGCAGCAGCTATTGGAGTGGGGCTGCCAGCAGGCAGGGGATCAGGAGTCGAGGCAGGAGGGGCTGCGCAGGGGTGCGGAGGATGGGCTGAGATCCAACCCTGTGCCCACTGTAGCCTCGTGGCCCACAGGTCCTTTCAAGGTACACAAATTCATGTACTGGGCCCCTAGTTATCTATAAAGCATGGGGTCTATCCATCATGAATGAGAATTAATTATTTGGGGAGGGGGAGTGGGGAAGCACACTCTAACATGAAATCCTATTCTGCATTATTTATAAGTGCAAGAATAGGGGGAATATATGTAAACACAGATGCTTTTCTTATTTTTCTTCCACTTTCT
This sequence comes from Antrozous pallidus, assembly GCA_027563665.1. Taxonomy (NCBI): domain Eukaryota; kingdom Metazoa; phylum Chordata; class Mammalia; order Chiroptera; family Vespertilionidae; genus Antrozous; species Antrozous pallidus. The sequence goes on from CM050509.1 coordinate 129,040,541, forward strand.
TGAATTCTTCTAGTTTTCTCTGTGCATGTTTTATTTTCTAAGAAAGAAATATAGTCTCATTCCTTCTTGAGTTCATATAACTTCAAATATTAATTTATTGATCAATACACTAGAAAACTGAAGAATGCTCAGTCAGTGATTTATCCAGCTTCTCTCAACAAATTAATGACAGAAAAAGAAATATTAGAGCAGTCCTAGGGTGATGTTGGGGAACAAAATTAATTTCCTGTATGCTCTGTGCCATTAATATTGTATTTCAGATAGTTCTATATTAGATTCTTGGTAATAGGCTAAAGGGCACTAATAAAAATAGCATTAAAAACAGGAAGACTGAAGGTCAAGTTCCATTTAAATCAAGGTGAGTGTAACTCTAAGAAAATTGGTAAATTTGGGCTTGTTTATGGAAGGATTTACAAGAGAATTAGGTTGAGTTCTAAATTCCCCCAATATATTTAAAACATGACCTTCCTCATATAATCTATCAGAGAATACATTTACCAAGTGAAATACCATCTATGAGTCAGGTACCAGAACAAATAATTACTGTAATAAATTCTAGTCTACCAAAGAATTGGAAAGTTCCTTAGAATCACAAAAGGATTGTTAAACCTTGTATACACCCTGTATCAAATGCATTTTTTGGATAGAGGAGCCACTCCAACTTGGCATTGAGTTTGAGAATGAACCGTTTGGAGGACAGTTAAACAAGGGAAGAGAGCAAATTTGAATAAAACAGACAAAGTTAAGAGGCTGTCTTAGTTCAGGTTCCTCCAGAAGTAGGAGTTGATATAAAGATTCTAGTCCAGCCGAAACCAGTTTGGCTCAGTGGATAGAGCGTTGGCCTGGGAACTGAAGGGTCCCATATTCGATCCAGTCAAGAGCAGGTCAAGGGCATGTACCTTGGTTGCAGGCACATCCCCAGTAAGGGGTGTGCAGGAGGCAGCTGATCGATGTTTCTAACTCTCTATCCCTCTCCCTTCCTCTCTGAAAAAAAATCAACAAAATAGTTTTTTTAAAAAAGATTCTAGTGCAAGTAGTTGATTCAGGAGGAGATTTCTAGATACATCAGGAGGATAATGGGGAGATCAGACAAGGAAGAGAAGAGAAGGAAGCCACTTAAGGGTGTGTTGTCAAGCGAGTCGCCATTGTGGGCCACTGGAGCACCTTCCTGCTGGGGAACTGGGTGCCCACAGAGAATACATGTATCTGAGTCATGCTGCCTGAGAAGTCAGCGTGTGTGAGGGCTGCTCTGATGTCCAGAGTCTAGGGCTGAGCAGCATTGCTGGCTGTTGAAGTTGGGCCAGAGTGCATGAAACAGTAACTGCTGAGGACTAGCATTGGGAGAGCCAAGCACCTGCTACTGATGGAATAAACAGGCTTGTTCCAGCATTTTAGTTTGTTTTGGTGCATTTTTTTCCAATTAATCTGTAAAAAATCAGCTGGTAATTTTAATCACATTAGTGATTGATGAATGGATTAACAATTTACTCAGTAATTTTGATGGTATAAGGTCCAATAAAGGGAACACTCTCAATGTGCAACTGTGCTCACTGGTAATACCACGGCTTTGGTGCTTTTTAAAATATATATATATTTTATTGATTTCAGAGAGGGAGAGTGGTAGAAACATCAATGATGAGAGAGAATCATTGATCAGCTGCCTCCTGCACGCCCCACAGAAGGGATCAAGCCCGCAGCCCGGGCTTGTGCCCTGACCAGGCATGGAATCACGACTTCCTGGTTCATAGGTTGGCGCTCAACCACTGAGCCAGATTGTCTGGGCTGCTTTGATGCTTTTTAAAAAGAGGCTTTAGTGATTTACATTTATGGTTGAAACTCCCAAAGCTGCCTTTCTTTTCTTTTTTTTAATGATTCCTTTTTAAACATATAGACATTTGATTTTTTACAGAGAGGAAGGGAGAGGGATAGAGTGTTAAAAACATCGATCAGCTGCCTCCCGCACACCCCCTACTGGGGACGTGCCCGCAACCAAGGTACATGCCCTTGACTTTGAGTCAAATCTGAGACCCTTCAGTCCGCAGGCCGACACTCTAACCACTGAGCCAAACCAGTTAAGGCCAAAGCTGCCTTTCTATCTACCGTAGTCCCTTGTGCAGACTTGTGGGGGTTTTACCCCAATGTGTGTACATGCTGAGCCCTTGCTATTGCGGATACATTCTTCTTCTCTGCCCACCCCTCCCCATTCCTGAAGGTTGCGCCCAGTGAACAGGGGGCTGAGGGTCTCAGCAGCTCATTCCGGTCTGACCTGTTGTCTGTTTTTGGTGGTTGTGGTTTTGAAAACATGGCCTGCACTGCTATTACAGCAGGAGGCACCTTCAAAGCATTTCCACAAACAACCCGAGCCAGTTTTATACCTGTTGAACACGTTCCCTGGGCAAGGAACAAAAGACCAAACTCAACTCTCACTCCAGAAGGGAAACCAGCAGTTTGCATTCCAAGACGACTTGGTCTCCACCTCTTCCTCCCCTTTCCTCCCTCCCCACGGCCTCTCTTGAGATGAAGAATTCTTTCCTAAGCAATTTTCAAAGTCCTCAAAAAGGGATTGCAGACTTCGTAATGTACCATTTATGGCATGAGAACACTTGGCAGAGGAAACAATAACAAAGTCAGTGCCACCTTGACCTTCCTTGTGGTTATGTAATAAAAGGGCGAACTGCTGTCTCATGCAGAACTGTGGGAGGGTTGGGCAGACAGCTCTACACGTGTGTGGGGAGGGGCATTTTTCCAGGTGTTAGAAGGCTTTGTCACAGGTGGCACCTGGGCCTTTCCTCCCTGTCTCATCACCACCTGGAACAAGGGCTACACCTATGACACTTGAATGCGGATTTTTTCCCTTAAATATATCCTTATTGATTTCAGAGAAGAAGGGAGAGATAGAAACATCAATGATGAAAGAGAATCATTGATTGGCTGCCTCTTGCATGTGCCCCTGACTGGGAATCAAACCGTGACCTTCTGGTTCATAGGTTGACACTCAACCACTGAGCCACTCCTGCTGGGCTTTATTGCGGTTTTTTAAAGGCACCCATCTCTTCCCTCCCAGAGCACACAGTTCGGCAAGTGGTACATGGGCTGTATTTCTGCTCCTGCTCTGTGTCCTCAGCCAAGTGTCTGAGTGCAGAGCACAGCACACATAATGCACATGGGGACCCTGTCTAGGACTGGCAGAAACTCCCTCAGGCCTACCATAAGCCACCTACCCCAGGCTAGTGCTTACCGCTTACTCTTTACCTCACTTTAAATGTTTGCTTCAAGACAGTTTCAACTCACTTTCTTTATAAGTTTCCTGGAGGCCTGGCGGGGTAGTTCAGTTGGCTAAAGAATCGTCCCAATATGCCAAGGTTGTGAGTTCAATGTCCGGTCAGGGCACATACAAGAATCAACCGATGAATACATAAAATAAGAGGAACAACAAATCCATGTTTCTCTCTCAAAAAAATCAATAAATAAATTAAAATGTATAAATTGCCCTGGCTGGCTTGGCTCAGTGGATAGAGCGTCAGCCTGTGGACTGAAAGGTCCCGGTTTGATTCTGGTCAAGGGCATGTACCTTGGTTGCGGGCACATCCCCAGGTGGAGGTGTGTAGGAGGCAGCTGTTCGATGTTTCTCTCTCATTGATGTTTCTAGCTCTCTATCCTTCTCCCTTCCTCTCTGTAAAAAAATCAATAAAATATATTTTTAAAAAATAAAATGTATAAATTACCTGGAAATCCCTGCCTCTCCATTCCAGTTAGATTACCTAGATTGCTTGGCCTGCCCTACTGTATCAACATCTCCCCCACCACCCTAGGCTACATCCCTTTTCTTCTGCAAAGTGGCGTCACTGTATGGCAAGGTGTCTGGGAGAGAATTTGTGGGTTAAACAAACAAACAAAAAGCTTCCAGGTAGGGAAATGGTCAGGTTTGCATCAATGTGGGGAAGTTTGCATAAGAAGTCCAGGTACCTTCTGGGAGGAAAGTAAACAAGACCTCAGTGCAGATTCCCTTCCCAAGCCTGCAGTAGAGACCAGGTGTCATTAATGAAGGGCCACACGCTGGGGGGAAAGAGACAGGCAGAGTGGGGGTAACCCTACACAGGCTGGAGGTGGAAAGAAGGCAGGATCTGGGTCTGGGATACAGCAGACGCTAGACGTGTGCTAACTTGTTTCTCCAGACAGCAAACCACCACCCTCAGGAAGGAGTTCTGTGAGCAAACTGGCAAGTTGCCCTCTCAGCAGCTGGCTCTAGCCTCGCAGACCTCGGATGTAGTCTAAGGATTCCGGAAGCTGCTAATGACCCATTGGCTTCACAGGTACAACAGGCCTATTGTAAACTGCACATGCAAACAGAAGCTTCCCCGGCTTCTTTCTTCACATAAAGGAGAACTAAATTGCTCTCACATGACTGCATCTGATTGATGCAACTGAAATTACACAGCTGCCAAGGAGTCTGGGAAATGTAGTTTTTTGATTTGTAGACACTGCTATAAATAAAGGCCCACTGGAAGAAGTTTTAGATAGATGCAGAATAATCATTCTCATCGTGGTTACTCCGTTTGAAAACCTTCCATGGTTCTCCATCTGGGTAGCGCTATTGGAGGAAAGTAGGACTTGGGTGCAGAATACAGCAGATTCCAGCAATGATTTCTTTTTTTTTAAATTTTGTTGTTGTTATTCCTCACCCAAGGATATTTTCTCCATTGATTTTTAGAGAGAGTGGAATGGAGGGAGGAAGAGGGGGAAAATATTGATGCCTGAGACTAGGACTGAGGATTAAACCTACAATCCAAGCATGTGCCTTTGGGAATCAAAACTGAGATCCTCAGGGCACAGGCCCACGTTCTTACTGCTGAGCAACACCGGCCAGGTCTCTGGCAATGATTTTTTTAAAAAAATATATTTTATTGATTTTTTACAGAGCGGAAGGGAGAAGGATAAAAAGTCAGAAACATTGATGAGAGAAACATTGATCAGCTGCCTCCTGCACGCCCCCTACTGGGGATGTGCCCACAGCCAAGGTAGATGCCCTTGCCGGAATCAAACCCGGGACCCTTCAGTCCACAGTCCAACGCTCTATCCACTGAGCCAAACCGGTCTCGGCTCTGGCAATGATTTTTAAACTGTAGACTATAGACCCTTGAGAGACTCAGGGCCATCACCGCAGGGACATCATCTCTTTGTACCCCAGTCATTTTCTGTGGACTGGAAATAAAACATTGTGACTTCCATATATGCGTTCACCTCTTTTTCACACGTGGAGGGAATTTTGACTCAAAAAAAAAATGAATCATTGGAAATCTTCCTTACAAATAGCCTGTTTCTCACCCACAGATCTCACACCTCTGCCTAGACTGGGAATACCATCTCCCTCCTCGCTTGCCAATTCCTAGCCATCATTTGAGACTCCATCCAAGCCACCACTTTCCCTGGCCTGGGGAGGTGATTCTCTGACTGCTTTAGGCTAGGCTAGTTCATCCTCATCTGTTCTCTCATAGTATCCTGGGAAGTTATGCTAATGAAAATGATAAAAATGAACTTTTATTGGCTCACTACTTTATGCCAGGCTCCATGACATATGTATTCTTTTTTTAAATTTCTTTATTGATTAAGGTATTACATATGTTCCTTATTCCCCTATTAGCCCCACCTCCCATTCATGCCCCCACCCCACCCCCCTGCTGTCTCTGTCCATTGATTAGGCTTATGTGCATGGATATAAGTCCTTTGGTTGATTTCTCCCCCTTACTCCCACTGTCCCCTACCTTCCCGGAGGTCTGACGTTCTGACTGATGTTTCTCTGTCTCTGGATCTGTTGTTGTTCATCAGTTTATGTTGTTCATTATATTCCACAATGAGTGAGATCATGTGGTATTTGTCTTCCTCTGACTGGCTTATTTCACTTAGCATAATGCTCTCCAGGTCCATCCATGTTGTTGCAAATGGTAAGAACTCCGGACATATGTACTCTTATTTTCCCATTTTACAGATAAGGATGCTGGGGCATGGAGAGGTTGCATAACCTGCTGAAGGTCAAATATTACTCAGTGGCGGCTGTGACTCAATCCCAGGCAGCAGTCTGTCTTCAGAGCCCATGCTCTTGACCAATACTCTCATTTCCTCTCATTCTCTTTGTTATTACTGCCCACCTTGCTATGTTTATCTATCTATCCATTGATATATTTTTAAAAATATATTTTATTGATTTTTCACAGAGAGGAAGAGAGATAGATAGAGAGTTAGAAATATCAATTAGAGAGAAACATCAATCAGCTGCCTCCTGCATCCCCCCCGCCCACTGGGTATGTGCCCTCAACCAAGGTATATGCCCTTGACCAGAATCAAACCTGAGAACTTTCAGTCCACAGACTGATGCTCTATCTACTGAACCAAACTGGTTTCGGCTATCCATTGATATCTTAATTTGCGTGTTGGTCTTCTCTGAAAATAAGCAATGCCTTCATGTGATGTTAAAATGGGGGGAGAGGGGGAGTCAAAAGTTTTTCCTCCTTCCCCAACACATAGAAAATTCTAAGACCAGGGCCCAAATTGCTTGAGCCTTCCTCCTCTCATCCTCTACTGTCCGTTAACACAGGGACTATTTTCTTCTTCAGCAGAGAATACCAGAGTAAATTACAGAGCAGGCTATGAAATTGCTACCCTCAGCTCCCTTCTTTGGCTGTTTTCTCTAAAATAGATTCTTTCTGTTGGTTGTATAAATACAAGACAGAACTCACCACCGCTTTGAAATCGCGTTTGTAAAGTGTATCAGCTCTGAGCTCTGTTGGAACAGACTTTCTGGCCAGGATCCACCAAGCACTCCTCTGGGCAGGATGAGGTTCCTGGGAACTCCAGCCCACACATCAGCATTCTCATGGAAACATACAGGAGAGTGACACTGGGGAGAGCTTGCCATTTCCCCAGGAGTCAGGAAGTATTTCCATATCTGTGCTTTTACTTTCACTGTTACTTCCTTTGTCTAACACAGACATTTGCCCATGTTTCCTGTGCCTCAGTACCTACGAGGCTTGAGGCTCGGCTTACACTGGCCAACAGCTCGTCAACTCCCTACTGGGGTCAGCCACACACTTTTCACACCCTGGAAGTGCCAACTTTCCCAGACTCATCTCTCTTCTCTGCTCAAACGTCTTTTTCTTCCTTTTCTACTTGATGGATTTGATTTCTGCTCAGCCCATTCGTTTTGGCTCATAAAAACAGGCATTTCCTTTTCCCTCTTGAAGGTAATTTATTAAAAGAAGCTTTCTTTAATAGTACGCCATCTAGGTCCCTGTTTGGGAAAGTCCCCCCTGGTTGCAGAGTGCCCTTCTTAAAGGCTTGTGACCTCTGCAGGAAAACAGTGGGGGAACAATGCAAATGGACCAGGCACACCAAACTTTGCAAATCTCCCTTGCGTCATTTATTTTTTTAAATATTTTTTATTGATTTCAGAGGGGAAGGAAGAGGGAGAGAGAGAGATAGAAACATCAGTGGTAAGAACCATTGATTGGCTGCCTCCTGTACACCCCCTACTGAGAATCAAGCCCACAAATGGGAATCAAACCGTGACCTCCTGTTTCATAGGTCAATGCTCAACCTCTGAGCCATGCCACTGGGCTCCCTTATGTAATTTATACCTCTGAAAGCATCATTTCTTCCAGTGGACATGCTATTTCATCAAGGCACATCATCTTCAGGAGAGACAGGAGTGCATGTCAAATATGCTCAAGAATGACTTTTGTAACTCATTGTTTTAAGACATCTTAATACCCATTCAGGGAAATGACCTGGCATGTCCACGTGCTTATCCGTTCACCTTAGACACTGTTAGTCAACCTATGGAAAGAGTGGATGTTGTCAAAATAGTGTTACACAAATCTTCTAGAGAAAGCCAACACAGAAAAAGAGTTTATGTGAATTACAAACACATGACAGTCAGTGACACATGCCATTCAATCCGCAAGTAATGTTGACCCTGAACATCACACCCACACAAGCCAAAGAGAATCTGAGGTTAGAGAACAGGTTCTGTGCCTTGGCTACACAGTGGAATCACTTTTAGGTATTTTAATTTTATTTTTTCACTTAGGTATTTTTAAAAATCTCCATGCCTAGGCCAATCAAATTGGAATCTCTGAGGGGTAGATTCCAGGTATCATTATATTATTAACATATATTTTTATTAATTTCAGAGAGGAAGAGAGAGAAAGAAAGAGATAAAAACATCAATGATGAGAGAGATTCGTTGATTGGCTGCCTCCTACACAGCCCGCAACCCAGGCACGTGCCCTGATCAGGAATCGAACTGTGACCTCCTGGTTCATAGCTCAACACTCTTCCTCTGAGTCACACCAACTGGGCTACCATTACATTTTAAAACTCCCCAGGGAATCCAATAAGCAGCCAAGTTTGAGATTGACTAGTTACAATATAAAAATATTTATATATGTGCTTTAGTAAAAAACATAAATAGAATAATAGGATATGTGTTTTTTGTGTGTTTATCTTCTTTCCCTTAGCATAATGGTTTTCAGGATCATCCATGTTACAGCACTTAACAGAACTTCATTCCTTTTTATTACCAAACTAGAGGCCCGGTGCATGAAATTTGTGCACGGGGGGGGGGGTGTCCCTCATCTCAGCCTGCATCCTCTTCAATACAGGACCCCTTGAGGGATGTCCAACTGTCCATTTAGGCCTGATTCCAGTAAGATTGGTCCTAAACGGGCAGTCGGACATCCTTCTCACAATCCAGGACTGCTGGCTCCCAACCCCTTGCTTGTCTGCCTTCCTGATTGCCCCTAACTGCTTCTGTCTGCCAGCCTGATCACCCCCTAACCACTCCCCTGCCAGCCTCATTGGTGCCTAACTGCTCCCCTGCCAGCCTGTTTGCCCCTAACTTCCCTCCCCTGCAGGCCTGGTACCCCCCAACTGCCCTCTTCTGCTGACCTGATCACCCACAACTGCTCTCCCTTGCAGGCCTGGTCCCTCTCAACTGCCCTCCCCTGCTGGCCATCTTGTGGTGCCATTTTGTGTCCACATGGAGGCAGGATCTTTGACCACATGGGGGCAGCCCTCTTGTGTGTTGGAGTGATGGTCAGTTTGTATATTACTCTTTTATTAGATACAACAGAGGCCTGATGCATGGGTTGGGGCCAGCTTTTTTGCCTTGAAGGGTGTCCCAGATCAGGGTGGGGGGTTCCTTGGCGCATGGAGCAGCCTGGGCGAAGGGTCTGTGGTGGTTTGCACACAGGCTGGCCACACCCAAGCAGAGGCCCTGGTATCTGGGATTTATTTATCTTCTATAATTGAAACTTTGCAGCCTGGATCAGAGCCAAGCTTTCTGCTCACTCCTTGGTGGCAGCCATTTCTGTTGGATTTATTTACCTTCTATAATTGAAACTCTGTAGCCTTAAATGGAGGCCTGGGCTGGCCAGGGCAGGTGGAAAGGTTGGCTTCCTCTGTCTCTGGGTGCAACTGAAGCCTCCTGCTCTCTCCAGCTGTGGCTGCCATCATTATCTTCTATAATTGAAACTTTGTAGCAGTGAGTGGAGGCCTGAGCCAGTAAGGATAGGCGGAAAGCTTGGTTTCCTCTATGGCCTGGCAAACCCACACCTTCCTCCTGTTCTCTGTGGCCAGCAACCATCTTGTTTGGGTTTATTTGCATATTCACTCCTGATTGGCTAGTGGGCATGGTTTGTGGGTGTAGCAGATGTGTGGTCAATTTACATATTACTTTTTTATTAGATAGGATGATATCCCATTATATGGATACATCATATTTTGCTTATCCATTCATCAGTTGGTAGACATTGGGTTGTTTCTCCTTCTTGGCTATTATGAATGATGCTGCTATGAACATTCATGTAGAATTTTTGTGTGGATGTATGCTTTCATTTTTCTTGGGTATATATCTAGGAGTGAAATTGCTGGGTGTGGTATAATACAAAAATATATTTTGTCTTTGTCCATAGTTCCTAGCAAAGAGCTCCTAAAAGCCTTGAAATTTCATGTCTTTTTGTTGTGGTTAGTCACAACAAGCTCCTTTCAATCACACCTGAGTTTATGCTTATGAGGTGACCCCTAGATTGCCATAGGATAGGGTTGATTACTATAAAGACTGTGTGAGCTGAAACCGGTTTGACTCAGTGGATAGAGCATCAGCCTGAGGACTGAAAGGTCCCAGGTTCAATTCCAATCAAGGGCATGTACTTTGGTTGCAGGCACATCCCCAGTGGAGGGGGTGTAGGAAGGAGCTGATCAATGTTTCTGACTTTCTGTCCCTCTCCCTTCCTCTCTGTAAAAAATCAATAAAATACATTTTTTAAAAAAATAAAGACTGTGTGAGATCTGAGGACTGGAACTTTCAGCTGCACCCACAGACCTCTGGGAAGGGGAGGTGGTGCCAGAGATGGAGGTCTATCAAAACTCTTGAACAATGAGATTCAGAGAATTTTCGGATTTGTGAGCACATAGACTTGCTGGGAGGATGGTGCACCTAGAGAGGCGTGAAAGTTCCACAACTCCTTCCCTCTCCAGATCTTGCCCTATGCACTGCTTCATCTGGCTGTTCCTGAGTTGTATGCTTTACAATATACTGGCAAATATAAGTAAAGTCTTGCCCTGAGTTCTGTGAGCCATTCTAGAAAACTATTGAACCTGAGGAGTGGGCCATGGGAACCTTTGATTTAAAGCCAGTCAGAAGTACTGGTGGCCCAATACTTATGGATGGTGTCTGGAATATAATATGGGTAGTCTTGTGGGACTGAACCATTGAATACATGGAATTTGACACTAACTCCAGGTAGTTAGTGCCAGAATTAAATTGAATGTTGGCTGTGAAGCTCTTTATCTGACCTCCAATTCTAAATGACAGCTTTGCTGGGTTGAGTAATCTTGGTTGTAGGTCCTTGCTATTCATCACTTTGAATATTTCTTGCCATTCCCAGACAAGAAAAAGCTAAAGGAGTTCATCATCACCAAACAAGTATTACATGAAATGTTGAAGGATAGTCTTTAAGAGGAGGAAGAGGAGGAGGAAAAGGAGGAGGAGGAAGAGGAGGAGGGGGAGGAGGAGGAGGGGAAAGAGAAAAATATGAACAATAAAAAGGCAATAAATACATATCTATCAATAATTGAATCTAAAATAAAGGTATAAGAAATCTAATGAACAGAATAAACTGGTGAATAAAATAGAATCAGAGGCATGCAAATGGAACCGACTGATGATTCTCAGAGGGAAGGATGATGGGAGGATGGAAAGAGATTAAACAAAGATCTTATATGCATATTTTTAAAATATATTTTTATTGATTTTTTACAGAGAGGAAGAGAGAGGGATAGAAAGTCAGAAACATCAATGAGAGAGATAACTAGATAATAAGTTAAATAACCCAACATCGATCAGCTGCCTCTTGCGCACCCCCTACTGGAGATGTGCCCGCAGCCAAAGTACATGCCCTTGACCGGAATCCAACCCGGGACCTTTCAGTCCAAAGGCCGACGCTCTACCACTGAGCCAAAGCGGTTTTGGCCTTATATGCATATTTGAATTACCTATGGACACAGACAATAGGGTGGCAAAGGCTTGGGCCAGGTTGGGGACTGGGTGGAGCGGATCAATGGGGGGAAGAGGGACGTCTGTAATACTCTCAAAAATTAATAAAAACTAATTTAAAAATAAGTAGAATGTTGGACATCTAATTGGTGTCCATAGGATTGGAGAATATACTCCAGACTGGGTCATATGGTAAGTCTGTGTTTACTATTTTGGAAAACTGACAAACTGTTTTCCAAAGCAGCAGCACCATTGTATGCTTCCCCCAGCAGTGGATGAGGGTTGCAATGTCTCCACATCCTTGACAACACTTGCTATTGTCTGTCTTTTTTTACTATAAGCCATCCTAGTAGATGGAATGTAATACATCATTGTGGCTTTGATTTGCATTTCTCTAATGATAATGAGCATCTTTTCATATGTTTATCAGCCCTTTGTATATCTTCTTTGGAGAAATATCTATTCAAATCCTTTGCTAATTTTTAATTGGGTTATTTAACTTATTATCTAGTTATAAGAATTCCTTATATATTCTAGGTACAAGTCCCTCATCAGATAAATGATTGGTAATATTTTCTTCCATTCTGTGAATTGTCTTTTCACTTTCTTAATAGTGTCCCTTGAAGCACAAAAGTTTTTAATTTTGATGAAAGCCAATTTATCTCTTTTTTTCTTTTGTCACTTATGCTTTTGGTGTCATATTTAAGGAGGCTTTCAGGAACCACATCTTCTAATCTTCATATTCGTAGTGCCAAGCACAAAGTCTGGCATATAGCAAGCACACAATATTTATAAACTGAAATGACATACCTTTCTTTATCTAAGCTTGGGAATTTATTAAGCACTGTACCAGTTATCTATTGCTGTGTAACAAATAACCTCGTTTTAGTGGTTTAAAACCACAAACATTTTCTTTTGCTTATGATTCAATGGGTTAATAGGGTGGTCTTTCTGATCTGGGCTGGCTTATGTGTCTGTATTCAACTTATAGGTTGGTAGGTGTTAGATGATCTAGAATGGTCTCACTCATATGTCTAGTGATTGATAGACTGTCAAGTAGGATGCCTTGCTTCTCCTCCAGGTAGCCTTTCACCCACTAGCAGACTAGCTCAAGGTCATCTTAGAGTTCCAAGCCACAATACTCAAGTATTTTTCAAGTCTCTCCCGTAACACACATCCTATTGACCAAAGTAATTGACAGAGCCAAACCTATATTTAAGAGATGGAGTAACAGACTCCAGCTCTTAGGAGAAAAGAATAATTTGTGGTCCTTTCTGCAACCTACCACAAGCACTTTTGATGTTCCTGGCACTGTTAGGCTCTCATGAGGGTTGCCAAAGGAGAGCCTCTCATCCTAGCTGGTTTGCTCAGTGGATAGAGCATCAGACTGCGAACTGAAGGGTCCCGGGTTCAATTCTGGTCAAGGGCACATACCTGGGTTGTGGGCTCGATCCCCAGTGGGGGGCATGCAGGAGGCAGCCGATCAATGATTCTCTCTCATCATTTATGTTTCTCTCTCTCCCTCTCCCTTCCTCTTTGAAATCAATAAACAAATACTTAAAAAAAAAAGGAACACATTGCAAAAGGGGAGACGACTGCAAGAGATCCTAGGAAAGAAAAGCAGGCCCCCCTGGTAGAAAAGAGAACTTTATTTTTATATTTTAAAAGTGATTGTGTATCAGTCAGAGTTCAATCAGAAGCATATAACCAACAGGAGAGATATATTAAGAGATTTAGTGCAAAGAATTGTCTTATGGGATAGTGGGGGCTGGCTTAGGCAAGTCTGAAATCCATAGGGCAGGCCACTGGAAAGAGCCCGCTGGAACTTGTAGACTAAAGCTACAGTCTGCAGGCAGAATTTCCTCTGGGAAACCTTAGCTCTGCTCTTAATGACTTTCACCTGGTTGAATCAGGGTCACCAGATTATCTAAAGTAATCTCCCGTACTAAGTCAGCTGATTATGGATGGATTTTAATTAGTTGAATAACTGGGAACTATAGCCTAGCCAAGTTGAATGTAAAACCGACAACACCAGGTTAGATTGCACAACTCTGACCATCAAACCTCAGAGGGAATGTAGGGGAGGGTGGGGGGGGGGAGGGGGAAAGATCAACCAAAGGATTTATATGCATGCATATAAGTCTAACCCAGTGGTGGGCAAACTGCGGCTCAAGAGCCGCAGTTTGCCACTCTGTTGACTGATGAGTTTGCCGCCCACTGGATAGGGGTTTAATCACAAGGAACAACAACACCCTGTAATTATTGGAATCGAGAGTCTAGGTCAGTGAGCTGCAGTTTGTCAACCACTGGCCTAACCAATGGACACAGAAACCAGGGGTGTGAGGGCATGAGTGGGGAGGGGGGTGTAATGGGGGAATAAGGATACATATGTAACACCTTAATCAATAAAGAAATAAAAAAAACCAACTCTGAATATACTAAAAACCACTGTGCACGTTCAATGGGTGACTTCTATGGTATGTGAAGTATATCTTAATATAGCTGCCTAAAAAAAAAAAAAAAAAAAAAAAAAAAAAAAAAAAAAAAAAAAAAAAAAAACATGGGTTCAACCCATGCTTTGGGAGATTTCATTTTATTTAAAAAATAATTGTGGATGAAACCGGTTTGGCTCAGTGGATAGGGTGTCGGCCTGTGGACTGAAAGATCCCGGGTTCAATTCCGGTCAGGGGCATGTGCTTTGGTTTTGGGCACCTCCCCAGTAGGGGATATGTGGGAGGCAACTGATTGATGTTTTTCTCTCATCAATGTTTCTGACTTTCTGTCCCTCTCCCTTCCTCTCTGTAAAAAATCAATAAAATATATATTTAAAAAAAATTTTTTTAAATAATTGTGAGCTTCTGGGCTTCTTTTTTTTTTTTTAAGTCTTATTATGAATGTGCTTGACTCAGCCTGGGAAGGCAGAACAAAAGATGTAATCTATGAGAAATGTGGGTGAAGTCACCCTAAGCCTGGCACTGCTCTGTCCTCTCAGCTAGAAGCCAGAGTAATTTCTTCATGGCTTCCTTACTGCCTCTGTGGCGTAGACCAATTAATGTTTAAGCTCTCCAGGGTCACGAGAGGAGCCAGACGCGGGGATTGCCGAAGAGCACAGTCTGTGCTAGGAACCCAAGATGACCCTCAGGCCCACGGCTGGTTTGGGGGATGTGGGACCTGACGCCACTTAATAAAAACCATGTCAACTCCAATTAGCTCTCTCCCTCGTCTCTGCACTCAAGTAGCTTTGGCCTATGGGCACCTGTTAAAATTCAGCTACAGAGACAAGTAGTTGCTGGATTTTTTTTTCATTTTTATTATTATTTTTTTAAATATATGCTATTGATTTTTCACAGAGAGGAAGGGAGAGGGATAGAAAGTCAGAAACATCAATGAGAGAGAAACATCCATCAGTTGCCTCTTGCAGACCCCCATACTGGGGATGTGCCCGCAACCAAGGTACATGTCCTTGACTGGAATCAAACCTGGGACCTTTCAGTCTGCAGGCCGACGCTCTATCCACTGAGCAAAACCGGTTTCGGCTTGCTGAGTTTTTTTTTAGTGTGCAGCAAGGGCCAGACTTGATCCAGGGAAAAGGAACGGAGTGAGACCATTCTGGGCTGGAATAGCTTAGATGAAGCCCACAGGAAAGGAAAAATTAACAAAATGTGGGTGTAAAGGGGACAGGAGGGCACACAGCAGGGCCAGGAACAAAGGACTGGAGGAGGGCAGAGGCTGGGCTGACTGGAGCAGAGTGTCCTGGAGGGGGTGGGCAGGTACAGGAATGTGAGTGCAGGGCACGGAGGCCCTTGAGGTACCGAGGGCTGGGGACTGGATGAAACCAAACCAATAGCCTCCAAAGTAGGGGCACACACTTAGGAGCAAGGACATAAAACACAGATTGCTGCTAAAACCGGTGTGGCTCATTGGATAGAGCATCAGCCTGCGGACTGAGAGGTCCCAGGTTCGATTCTGGTCAAGGGCATGTACCTTGGCTGCGGGCACATCCGCGGTGGGCGGTGTGCAGGAGGCATCTGATCAATGTCTCTCTCTCATCAATGTTTCTGACTTTCTGTCCCTCTCCTTTCCTCTCTGTAAAAAAATCAATAAAATATATTTTAAAAAAACAACAAAACAAAACACAGATTGCTAATAAGATTCCACACACTGTCTCCAGAGAACCCACACCTCTTGATGGTTCTTATCAATAATGTATCTCTTTTAACAGCTTATCACACCCAAATAAATGCTATATATATATAAAAATATATGTCTACATCTATATCTATAGCTAATATATAAATGTCTTTATAGATATCTGTATGTAGAGGGAGAGTTAACACAGTGCCAGGGGTGGTTAAGATGATCCACTGGGGAGGAAGAGGAAAACCTTGATGACTTCTATTAGATTTTTTAAAATTTATTAATTAAGGTATTACATATGTGTCCTTATTTCCCCATTACCCCCCAACCCCTCCCCTCCCACTCATGCCCTCACCCCCCTGGTGTCTGTGTCCATTGGTTAGGCTTATACACATGCATACAAATCCTTTGGTTGATCTCTCCCTTACCCCCACCCTCCCCTACCTTCCCTGAGGTTTGACGTTCTGATCAATGTTTCTCTGTCTCTAGATCTGTTTTTGTTCATCAGTTTATGTTGTTCATTATATTCCATAAATGAGTGAGATCCATTTTTGATCCAAAGAATAAGAAAATAAACTCTGGAGGCAAAAAAAAAAAAGTGTCATTTCAGATGCTGGTGCTGAATGTTATAATGCTGACCACAGTGATGCTACATCATGTTTACTGAACACTTTTATTCTGTGCAAAGTAACTTCCACCAGCTCATTTAATCCTTATAGCACTCTATGAGGTAAATACTGTTATATCTTACTTTCACAAGTAATAAAATGGGCTCAAAGAGATAAAGCAACAACCTGAGGTTACAGGAACTAGTCAGTCATGAGGAGGGATTAGGTCCTAGCTAATTTGACCGCAGGGCCTTCCTTCTTAACTATTCTTGGAATTAGAAGCAAAAAGCTTATATTGGTATAATCCAAAGAAAGGTGATAACTCAAGTTTAGGAGCAAGGACATAAAACACAGATTGCTAATAAGATTCCACACACTGTCTCCAGAAAACCCACATTTCTGATGGTTCTTATCAATAATGTAGCTCTCACTGAAACCGGTTTGGCTCAGTGGATAGAGTGTCAGCCTGTGGACTGAAAGGTCCCAGGTTCCATTCCAGTCAAGGACATGTACCTTGGTTGTGGGCACATCCCCGGTAGGGGGTGTGCAGGAGCAGCTGATCGATGTTTCTCTCTCATCAATGTTTCTAATTTTCTATCCCTCTACCTTCCTCTCTGTAAAAAAAGAAAAAAAATCGATAAAAAATAATGTAGCTCTCTTTTAACAGCTTATCACACCAAAATATACACTATGTGTGTATAGAAATATATTTACATCTATATCTATATCTAATATATAAATGTCTTTATAGATTTCTGTATGTAGAGAGAGAATTAAACAACACTGTGAATGAACTAAAAGTCACTGAATTGTACACACTTTAAAATGGTTCATTTTGGAGGATGGCTGGTTAGCCAGAGACGGGTAAGATTCCTCAGGGAAGGAACAACCTAAGACAGGCACAGTCGCAGAGGGGCCAACAGGAGAGAACTAAAAGGTCAACAGAGGTGGGGCACAGACCCTCATCCACAAACCTTGCAGGGGTTTGAATTCTCACCCCTCCTGAGGGAGGTCTCCTACCCCCATGGCTGCTTCGCCTGCCACACACAACTCATACGGGGACCCAGGTGGCAGACAGAGACTCGGCCAGCAATAGCTGCTCTATATCTAAATTCAGTCTATTACCAGGAATGCTCAGGACCTACTCAAAATTGCAAATATTCCTTTCCACTAGTATTTACAGGGTAAACTAAGATTTCTGCTTGAGTATTAAAATTGACAGGAAAATAGTAATCAAGTTTTCAGATTAATTTCAATTGGCCAAGTGAAATATGTGAATACTCAAGAAAATTATAGTGTACTGGACAAAAAGCTTTTCCTAAAACATTAACTAAAAAATCTATTAGTAGTTCATCTCACTGTAAAATTGCCTAACATCCAAAGAACCTAAAGCAGTCATATTTGTGTGCAAAAATTAAAATTTAAAATTACCAAGACTGCAATATAAAATTTCCAAAAGTCCCCATTAATCAAAAAAGGGGAGGGGACAGCAGGGTAATATCATGTAAGGAAAAAAATATCGAGTAAGTAAAATACATCTAGAAAATTCTTACTCCAGTAAAGTAAATTCCATTTGTAAAACCAATTACAGGACACCCATGAAAAAACACACATGGTGTCAAAATAAGCCAAAGGAAAATCATTTAGGCAAAAATTAAAAAGAATCCCAAGTCTATTTTGCATAGAGGATCCCTTTGTTAACTTTTGGTCGAGAATGTGTTTGTATGTTTTCAGAGAACAACTCCAAGACCATGTGGGTTCCTGCGACGGTGAGGAACTGATGGATCTGTTCCAGTCACGAGGATGGTCCAGAGATGGGGGACACTGACGACACCTTGCAATGCTAGCAGTTGGCAGCTGTGCATGTCTGCAGGCAGCCCAGGACCAAACCAGAGAGGATGGATCTTGCATTGACACGATGTGTCCACCATCTGGATACCATTGCTGACATGTACACATAAAGAATTATTTGACACTGAAACTGGGACTCAGAACAGTTGGACATTGAAACTGAGACTGAAACATTTTTTGTTCTTATACATTTATTTCCAGTATGCAGAGGCAAGATATTTTTGAAGAAAAGAAACAGGGGAGAGTGATTGATATAGAGGCAGGCTGGCCTTGAACAGGCTGTCAAGCTACAGGGGAAGGCTTGGGTGGATGGGAGGCAGGTGCGGGGGGAGATCAACTGAAGGACTTGTATGCATGCATATGAGCATAACCAATGAATGAAAGACACTGGGGCGGGGAGAGGGGAAGGTGGGGATATGTGCTGGGGGGTAGGGGAGGCTGGGGGGAGGATAAGAGGGAGGGGGAAAGGAAAACAGGTACTACTATTATACTGCAAAAAATCAATAAAAATATATTTAAAAAAATAAAAATAAAATGGTTCATTTTGTTATGTGGATTTCCCCTTAATAAAAATAACACCCGTATTTGAAAGACACTCAAGTAGTAGCTTATATATGGATTGATGCCAGCACCTTCCACTTATGGGCAATTCAGACAGTCTCAAGACAGGAATAAAACAAATTCTTTTGGAGACAGAGTGGGAGTTCCTCAATTGAAGGGATGGTAAGCCTCGTCATTTGCTTTCAGTATTTTGCAACATCTCAAACTTTTTTTCTGCCTGCTTAAAATGTGTTTACAGATTCTAGTCTCCAGTTATAATGAAACCAACCCTCACAAAATAAACAGGTGACTTGCAAGAATTCCACAAAAACAACTTAGCTGGAAATAATAATAAGGCAAAAAAACCCAGAAAATATTAGATTTCTCCTTCTGATAATGCAACAGATGTTGCATTTCTTGTCCTTCTAGAACCTTACTTGTCCACAATAGTTGAGGTAAAAAAAATGTTTCTGACTTTCTGACCTGAGAAGAGTTTGTTGAAGAACTCAAAACCACTCAGGTACCTATTGGAGAAGTTGATAGAAATCTTGCTTGGGATATAGCTGCTGACTTAATATCCTGGTTAATGGATAATATATTATCTATATACTAGAGGCATGACACATGAAATTTATGCTAGATAGGCCTTCCTTCCCCCAGCTGCTGGCACTGGCTTCCCTCTGGCCACTGACAGGCACCTGGGACCTGGGCTTCCCTTGCAGCCTCAGTTTCATCTGGAAGGTCATCCAGTCTAATTAGCATATTATGCTTTTATTATTATAGATTATCCTATCTAATAAAAAAGTAATATGTACCTTTACTACACCCACAAACCATGCTTACAAGCCACACCCACAAGTCAATCAGAATAAGTATGCAAATTAACCCAACCAAGATGGTGGTTAATTTGCATATCTGGGTGCAGAAGATGGCATAAAGGAAGCCAAGCACTACAAAAGGGAGCAAAGCTGTGGAGAAGTAAGCAAGCGGGGTGGGGGAGAAGGGAGTGAAGCAGGCAGGCTGCGGAGAAGGAAGGGAGCAAGCAAGGCAGCAGAGATGGGAGGGAGGGAGGAAAAGGAGGCAGAGGAGACAGGAACAAGCAAGGCAGCAGAGACGGGAGGGAGTAAGGGAGTGGAGACTCGAGAGAGTGAGGCAGCAGAGAAGGGAGGGAGCTTTGCTCAGGCTGCAGGAATCCCTATTCTTATAGGAATCTTCCTGCAACAGGTCTCTAGTTATAGATATAAAAGCCTAAGCAACCATTCAACCTTTCGACCGGTATCTATGATGTGCACTGACCACCAGGGGGCAGATGCTCAATGCACAGGCATTGAAACAGAACAGACTGATGAATTTCAGAGGGAAGAGTGGAGGGGGGAGGGCAGGAAGAGATGAACCAAAGATCTTATTTATATACACACTAGAGGCCTGGTGCATGGGTTTGTGCACCAGTGGGATCTCTTGGCCTGGCCTGTGGGGATTGGGCCAAAACCACAGTCTGACATCTCCTGAGGAGTCCTGGATTGCGAGAGGGCACAGGCCAGGCTGAGGGACCCCACTGGTGCACAAATCCTTGCACTGGGCCTCTAGTTTATAAATAAATACACATGAATATAACAGGTGTGTACTAATGAAGGTAGACAAGCAAAAATTGGAGTTCATTAGTATAAGCAGTGTGAAGGGCTTTTTATTTTTTAATTGATTTCATAGAGGAAGGGAGATGAAGAGAGAGATAGAAACATCAATGATGAGAGAAAATAATTGATTGGCTGCCTCCTACATGCCCCCCACAGGGAACCAAAGCCACAACCTGGGCATGTGCCCTAACCTGGAATCGAACCTTACCTCTTTGTTCTTAGGTTGACCCTCAACCACAGAGCCACACCAGCCGGCTGAAGGGCTTTTTTTTAAGTGTATTGTTTGGTATATGAACTGTTCTAGGTTGGCTTCCACAAGAAGCAGACCTGGAGATGAGGATTTGAGTGTGAGTAGTTTGAGAGATAGACTCAATAAGTATTGGTAGGGAAGTAGGAGTGTGAAAAGGAAGGGAGGAAAACCAACATGGGGTACATTTGTGAGCAAGCTATCAGCCGAGTAGCCAAATGGGACAAGTAGAAATTGGTGTAGAACCTGTCTTAGAGTTGTCCCACCCTAGGGGAAAGGAAGGTGGAGTAGTTAACACCAACTTTTGCCATCATCGGTTGAGAACCAATGCTGGGGCATTTACTCCCCATCCTGCCCTGTGCTTGGGTAAGCCCAAGAAAGTCCTCAGACTGATAGGCACAGGGGCTTGAAGGAGAAAGCCACTGGCATGCATGGGAATGGTAAGGGCCGAAAAATATGGATGGGGAATCCAGAATGTCTGCTACTTAGACTTGTTTATGATTTTACTTTTTACAATATGCAGCATTTACCTTCTGTCTCAATGTTCCTTGTTTTTACACTTCCCATGCCAAATTTCGAGCAGAGCCATGAGTCCATGCATGCGGGGCCTGAAGGCCTTGGAAATGGTATACTATCTAAGGCATAGATGCAGCACAGGCTGCTTCTTCTGCACTCCTAGAGGCCATTGCATGATACTTCCAGCCCATCTAAAAGGATCTCCTGGGTTGTTGGGCTCTACAGAAGTAGGTGGTATTTGTAAAACATTATCTAGAACTCTAATATGTCTCAACATCACATCAAAAAATACCGAAAGGAAGGGTCGGGGCTGAAAGTTCTCAGGGAGGTTGCAGACGGTTCAGAATGTTCAATTGAGCTAGGAGACAGCCAAGACACCCACCCACTTTGGCCCTAGTTCAGAAGTCAATTTGAATTAATGCCAGGTCTGCCCTACATCAGATCATTTACGAGTTACCATAGGTCAAACCAGAGAGGTCTGGGTGGCAAAGAAGACATTTTGAGGGACTCCAACACCAGAGGCAAGGGTGGACTTTGCCATCACTTGCCACCCCATGTACCAAATAGCACCTTCTATGTGCTATGCTTGAAGCACGTGTGCTTGAAGGGATAAGCAAGACCCTGCTCTATTTTGGTCAACCATGCTGGTGCAAGTAGAACCTCAGGCTTAGAAAGGAGGGAGTGCCATTCAGGAATGGAGTTCTTAAAAGCAAGTTTCAGAGCAGCGTGGAGAGCATCCAGAGCCAATGAGACTGGGAGCCTCGTCACTCTTACTCCCCGCTATGCAGAGCAGACCATGCTATGAGCAAGAGGAACAGGCAGCTAAATACAGAGCAGGCATGAGGAGCCCTCACTGTTGTGTGCTTTTTGACAACAGGCTTTAATGGGGGCAGAGAAGAAACAGCTGAGAGTGATTCCTCCCACCACTGAGGGATAGGAACAGAAAGAGAAGCAAAAAGGGGACTTAGGAGAGTACCAAAGACACACCACCCTTTCATTATTTATTTAAGTTGTTCTGTTGTTAGAATGACTTTGAGGTCATGCCACAGAGGACTCGCATTCATTAATACACTGAGTGGCCAGATTATTATGATCTCTGAATGCACAAGAATCTGGCCACTCAGTGTATATATATTAGAGGCCCGATGCATGAATTTGTGCATGGGTGGGGGCCAGCCAACCTGGCCAGGGAGAGGGGACATGGGCAGTTGGCTGGCCTGCCTACCTGGTCAAACTCCTGGTGGAGGACAATTTGCATAATAGCCTTTTATTATATAGGATATACACCGAGTGGTCAGATTATTATACATTAAGAGATGATAATAATCTGGCCACTCAATGTGTATTAACCCAAGTGAACAGAATAGGGGCATCAGGTTAGTTGATACCTTGAGACCTGAAGGGAAGTACAAGATAATTCCTTAAAGAGTCTATGGGAAAGAGCAGGGATGCACAAGATGAAGGCAAAAAGCTGGGAATTAATGGTAGCTTTTCTGTGCAAGATGCCGACAGATTTCTGAAGTGTATATGTTGATTGTCACTACAACCCTAAAAGGAAGTTATGCTATCTCCATTTAACAGAAGAGGAAACTGAGTCAGAGATAGATTAGATGACTAGCTGTGTTCATTCATTGGATCCTCTGAGAACAAGATGTCATGATGCGATTAGATGTGCAAAGGATATGTGTGGGACATGTCTGTGAAAGGCTCAGGAGAAGGAGCAGGAGCAGACACGGCGTGATTGGATGGCAGTGCCTGTCTGGTCCCTGTGGAAGAGAGACAGAAGGGAGCAGGACTTCTAGGAAGAGTCCCAGAGAGGCGCAGCTCTAGGAAAGGCACAGCCAGGCAGATGGGGAGTCCTCCTGCCAAGATAAAGGAGTCCTGCATGTTCCAGAAATGGCCTATGCCAGAGCCCTGACTGTGCTCAGTCACTGGCTGGGAGCAGATCTGGGAAACAAGGCCTGGATGTAAACGTGGCAGTGGACCCAAAGGCGGAAGAACTGGGCCTGCAGTCCGTTATGCTACTGAAGCATGAAATCGCATTTTTATGGCTGCCAGGATAGCTAAAACCACATAGCCAGGAAATAATGGGAGTAGGATTTGAGCTGAGGCATTTCTGATTCTAAATCCCACTTTTTTATTTTTTTGCTACTACACTATATCCATACGGTTTTGAGCATGAACACAGTGGCATCAGAGGGCAGAAGAAAAGCTTCACAGATGCCCCAATTCCACTACCCCCTCCCCGTGCACGCCAAGGAGTACATCGGTGATAAAAGAGCCCCTGGGCACATATTTTGACCTTTCTCAAATCAACTTCAGGAGTCACACAAACTCTGCAGCACACGCTTCTAACATTGAAATTTAGCTGTGATGTTATGAAAACAGATTTTAAATCTTATTAAAATTCTCACCCATTCCTCTCCATTCCCCCACAAAAACACAAATATTTACTGAGCAGTTACTCTATGCCAGACCCTGCATTAGGTGTTGGGCACACCGACGTGGAATTAATGATACAGTGGAAGAAGCAACCATTGGCAAGTAATGATGAAAATTATGGGTAAGGTGCCAAAGCCAGTTCGGCTCAGTGGATAGAGCGTCAGACTTCGTACTGGAATGTCCCAGGTTCAATTCCGGTCAGGGGCATGTACCTTGGTTTCAGGCACATCCCCAGTGCGGGGTGTGAAGGAGGCAGCTGAAGGATGTTTTTCTCTCATCGATGTTTCTGACTTTCTACCCCTCTCCCTTCCTCTCTGTGGAAATTCAATAAAAAATATTTTTCTAAAAGAAAGAAAATTTATGGGAAAGATTCTGAAGGAAAGGTCAAGGTACCCTCAAAGAGAAAGCAGGGGAGACCTAGTAGATATTGGGGCATTGGGATGTCAGAATGTCTAAAGCAATGAATGGCCCTTGGAGGCACTGCATTGCTGTTAGGAGACCTAGGGTCTAGGCCAAAATGTGTGCCGTTGACTCCTTTGAGCATGAGAAGAGCTGCAAGCCAGCCAGCCCCCTGCACTCAACGTTCCTTCTATGAGCCCTGCATCTTGCAGGGGGCTCAGCATATCATCTTTAGGAGAAGGTGTTACTTGATTATTATATTTATAGTGTTTGAATTGTTAACCCCTTGCAGTAGATTTTAAAACATAAATAAAATAAAAATAAACATACAACATGGTCCCACCTAAGCTTATGTTTCCCCCTGGGAATAAATTAGGTTTGAGCTTGCTATCAGTTGGCTGCTCCGCCTATCGCACTATAATGATTAAAACCCACGTATTTTATGTTGCCAGTTGGTAAAATGGCAGGGGGTGCTCTCAGATTATATTGTTGAAAGGCTGTAAAGCTCCCGTATCTCCTGGTTACAAAATGTTTGCCTTTTGGTTGACTAACTGATTTCAAGGCTCACTTGTTATATTGCCTATTTGAGTTGGAAATCATTAAACAAAATGATAGGTCTTGGTTCAAGAGACCACCAATCTAAAAACAAAACACTTATTGCGACTGAGTGCTCATCAGTATCTCCCTCCTACTAAAAAGAATTCTTTTTCCATATGGAAGCCCACGAGCTTTTATTAAACAGGCTCATAACACTTATCCACCGTCACCTCGTTAATCCCCACACTCTTCCCTGTTCAACAGAGACAAGTGTCATCATATCACACTGGACCACGACCAGAAAAATTACAGTTTCTTGGGGGATTATAGGTCTCACAAGAGCAAACAAGGTACCCAAATCCCACTGAGGTATCAAGGTTGAACCAAAGAAGAATATAATACTAAAACTGGAATTTTCCATAAAACTGGAGACACAGGGTTTAAGGGCAAGTGCTCTAACTCAAATAGCAGCTCTGATTTTTACCCCCTGGGGTAAGGTTCCAAACCCCTTTAGGCCCAGTTTCCACAGCCATAAAATAAAACAAATGAACTCTCTGCTTCGTAGTGTGATGATAAGGGTTAAATGAGAGAGCGCACCTAAAGTGCTTAGTGGAATGCTCAATAAATCGGAGCTTATTATTAGGCTCAATATCAATTTTCTGAGGATTTTAGACATGAGGATACTGAACACAGAGAGGTTGCATCATTTGTCCAAGGTCTGGAGTTAGTTAGGGACAGGTTAAGGTAGGGGGGGAGGATCTATGACCATCCTTCCAGTGACAAATTAGCAAAGGGAGTCCAGCAGTGATATTCATGCACACCAACAATGTCCTATTAATTCAACACAAACTGGAGCAGACTCAGAATGGTCTGGGAGTCAAAAGACCTTGCAAACGTCATATCATCTTGTTAGACATCCCTTCCTCATCCTGAAAATGAAGGGTTACTCAAACAGACTCAATCAATAACGAATCTTATAGTCTACTACACATTTAAGACTGTTGTAAGGTTTTAAAATATAAATTCATTTGTGTGTGTTTTTTAATGCTGATTAATTGAGCTGGGTGTCATGGACTCAGAGCTGAGTGGTGTATTTAGGGTCATAAATACTGAGTCAGGGAGGTCCCTCTGGAACAGTCCCATGGAATCTTTGGGAGCTTTGTCTGCCTCTCTAGCTGTGTAGACTTAAAGCCCTGCTCTCTGGCTCTCCTCAAGACTCGGAAAGCTATTTAATATCCTATCTAATAAAGAAGGAATATGCTAATTGGCCATCATTCCATCAAAAAGATGGCTGCACCCACAGCTGAGGCCAAGTTCCCATAAGAAGCCTTAATAAGCAATCAGCAGGGACCTGAGGCTACGCCCTCCCCTGCCCCTGTGGGGCTTGACAGGGGACCTCAGGCCATGCCCCCCACCCAGCAGGGCTTGACAGGGGACCTCAGGCTGCATTGCCCGCCCTGGCTTCAGGCTAGGGGACCTCAGACCACCCCCCTCGCCCCAGTGCCAGGCCAGGGGACCTGAGACCACCCCCTGCCTGACAAGGCTTGATTGGGGACCTCAAGTTGCACTTCCCATCCTGGTGCTGAGCTAGGGGACCTCAGGCTACTCCCTTCTGCCCCAGCACCAGGCCAGGGGACCTCAGGTCGCGCCCCCACCAGATGGGGCTTGACAGGGGACCTCAGACTGCATCCCCCACCCCGCGGGGTTTGACAGGGGACCTGAGGCTGTGCCCCCCCTCCCAGTGCTAGGTTAGGGGAACTCAGGCCATGCTCCCACCCAGAGGGGCTTGACAAGGGACTTCAGGCCATGCCTCACATCCTGGCCGGGTCTGGATCCAGCCCAACTGGGGGGGGGGGGGACGCGGCTGGGTCTGGGTCTCACGTGGTTTTGAGGTGCATGTGGGTGGGCGGGGACTTGACTCTGGTTCCCATGGATGGCCCAGTCTCTGACAGGAGGAAGGTTTTCATATACATTTTACTAATTTTCTTTCATTTCTGACACTTCTATTATAAAGGGCAAATAGCAATATTAAATTATTTCCTCTAATTAATACCCTTTTAATGTGCACAAATTCTGTGCTCCAGGCCACTAGTTTTGAATAAACTCCTTAAATGAATGAGTGGATTATTTAATTTGTTTATTTCAGAGTGAGAGAGGAAAGGAGAGGAGAGAAGAAGAGAGGAGAGAAGAAGAGAGGAGAAGAGGCGAAGAAAGGAAAGGAGAGGGAAGGGAAGCAAGCATTCAGGTTGTTTCTCTTATGTGTCCTGACCAGGGATCAAACTTGGCATATCAGGACAACACTCCAACCAAATGTACTAACCTGGCTAGGGCTAAGCGAGAGTGGATTTTGACATTGGCAACTAAGAACTCTGATGGATTCAGAATAAGCTATACAGAGTGGGGCAAAAGTAGGTTTACTGTTGTTCACATGAAAAATAATACAACAATTAATAAATAGTAATACAAGAATAAACTCTGTTTTGGGTATTCACAATTATATGCCCACTTTTGGCCCACACTGTATTTAAAATTAACCCGATACTATTGCCACAATTCCCAAAAAGGTTCACAATCAATGTCTCAGAATATTTTAAGTAGAAGTAGCAAAATAAGAATGTTTTTTGTTTTTCCACATGTGCATTCACCTCCAACAATCTCTAAGCTGAAGAATGTCCACAGGCAAGGAACTTATTGAAATAAAGATTCCTACTTTGCAATGAGATTTTGCCAATACATTTCTACCTATTTCTTCCATGGTATGTCTAGGAGCCTCATTAGAAGATGCCTGACACTGATCTACCAGATGAACCTCAAAGTCAGACTTTTTTTTAAAATATGTTTTTATTAATTTGAGAGAGAAAAAGGAAGGGAAAGGAAGAGAGAAAGAGAAACATCAATGAGATCAAAACGTCATTGATCAGCTGCCTCTTGCACACCCCCTACTGGGGATCGACCTTGCAACCCAGGCATGTGCCCTGATGGGGAATCGAACCAAAAACCTCTTGGTTCATGGGTCAAATCTCAACCACTTGGCCACACCAACCAGCAGACGTTTTCTTTTGTGAGACCATCTCTTATTGTGAGGCTGAAACCGCATGTACAATATACTCACTGTAATAAAAATATTCAGAAGCCCTAACAGTGTTTTATATTCTGCACTGGCATGATGAAACCTCTATATGGCTATCAGAAATCTCCCTAGGAGGTTAAGGGAATAAAAATGTCATTGAAAACCAAAATGTCACATGCATGAACATTATAACAGACTTAATTAACCAAGTCTACCCACTTCTTTCCATTCCGTAACGAACAATGGTGACTATTATATAATTAGTCCAGTCTTTTTTACCTCAGAGGGACAATAGATGGTGCCATGAATTTCAGGTTTACTGGAATTTGGATAAGTTCCCTCTCTAGTGAAGTTTCAGCTTATTTTCACAAGAACTGTTTAAAGACTCATCATTGCAGTCATACATTAATATTTTGTTCTAATGTTATTCTTAAGTTTTTTAAAAAGATGTTCTTCAAAACCCTAAATATTCTGCAAAAAACCCACACCTGTTAAAACTAATAATTAAATTCAGCAAAGTTGCAGGATACAAAACAAACACATGAATGTCAGTTACTTTTCTGTAGACTTAACCATCTGAAAAGGAAAGTAAAACACACAGACACACATACACACAATTCCACTTATAACAGTACCAAAAGGGATAAAATACTTAGGAATAAACCAAACAAACGATGTGAAAGACTTACTTGGACACTGAAAACTACAAATCATTGCTGAAAGAAATTTAAAATGATACAAATAGATAGACATCCTGTGTTCATGGATTAGAAGACTTAATATTGTTAAGATGTCAATGTAACCCCTACCAAAATCCCAATGATTTCTTTTTTTTTTTTTTTTTTTTGCAGAAATAGGAAAAAAATCTTTAAATTCCTATGAAAGATCAAGGGACCTCTAATAGCCAAAAACAGCAAATTTGAAAGAGTCACACTTCCTGATTTCAAAACATATTATAAAACTAGAGTAATCAAAACAGTGAGGTCTAGCATAAAGACAGACACATAGATCAATGGAATAGAATAAAAAGCCCAGAAATGGGGGAGAACCAAGATGGCGGCATAGGTAAACACCTATTGTTCTGCCCCGCACAACGATTCAAAAACTACAACATAACAACAAAACAAACATCACCCAGAATCACCAGAAAGCTGGCTGAGTGAAAACTCCACAAATAAAAGTAAAGGTGAGACAGTGAGACTCAGAAGAGTGGCGGGAGCGCAGCCTGGAAGACGGAAACAGGTTAGAAGCCGTCCTGGCCGCGCTCGAGGGCTGTAGGGCTGGAGCAGCAACCCCGGCTGGATTTCGTCAACAGGGAGGGCGGAGACATCCCACTACACGGATTCCCCAGTGCCAGGCGAGGTCCGAGGTCCGGGGGACGCACCCTGGAAGCCGGGCGCAGCAGAGGTCTCCTAGTCTGCAGAGAAAACCGGGTAGCTGGGAAAAGAAGTTTGCGTGCAAGTGTCGCACAAACGTGCGACTTGCTCCCTGGAAACTTGTCTCCTGGTCCCGGAAACCACCTATTTTACAACCCTGGGCTAGACTTTGGGTGTGCAGACTCATTTGGGGAGAGGCAGAGTTGTCTGGCAAGAGGAAGAGACTAGCGGCTTTCTCTTGGAGGTGCCTGCAGCCATCCCCATCCAACAGAGACCCGCGTGCGAGCACCGCATAGCGCAGCTCAGAGACTCCGCCCATCCAACCTGAACACAGTCTCCCTTCACAGCCAATTGGCCTGGAGGTCAAACCCTCCTAGGGCTAACAACAACAAGCTGGGTTTAAATTAAAAAATACTGTACAACCCATAAAGGATTGCAGTAAGAGTACCCACCTCAAGTAACTGGGGAGGCTGTGCCACTGACCCTTAGAGGACATCTACCACATAAAGCAGCCACCATGCAGAGATATGGAAAGAAATCAGGTGTGAAAGAAATGGAGGAGAAAAGACGACTAGCATAGAGTTCAAAACCACGGTTATAAGGCTTTTCAAGAGGCTCCTAGAAAAGGCCGATGAACTTAATGAGAACTACGAGGAAATAAACAAGACCAACCAGGAAATGAATGAGACTTACAAGGAAATGAATGAGACCCTCAAGGAAATGAACAAGACCCCTGAGGACATGAATGAGACCCTCATGGATATGAAAAGGGACCAACTAGAAATCAAGCATACACAGACTGAAATAAAAAGTATTACACAAAGTCCTAAAAGCAGTCCAGAGGGCCACAAGAACCAAGTCAAAGATTTGAAATACAAAAAGCAAAATCCACTTGGCTGGAAAAGCAAGAAACAAAAAGAATTCAGATAATTGAAGATAGTGTAAGGGGCCTCTGGGACAACCTCAAGCATGCCAACATCCGAATTATTGGGGTGCCAGAAAAAAGAGAGAGCAAGTTAATGAAAACCTACTTGAAGAAATAGTGACTGAAAACTTCCCCCACCTGGTGAAAGAAACTGACTTAAAAGCCCAAGAAGTACACAGAACCCCAAAATATAGGAATCTAAAGAGGACCACACCAAGACATATCATAATTAAAATGCCAAGAGCAAAAGATAAAGAGAGAATATTAAAAGCAGCAAGAGAAAAACAGTTGGTTACCTACAGGGGAGCACCCATACGATTGTCAGCGGATTTCTCAACAGAAACGATGCAGGCCAGACGGGAGTGGCAAGAAATATTCAAAATAATGAATAGCAAGAATCTACAACCAAGATTACTCTATCCAGCAAAGCTATCATTCAGAATTGAAGATCAGATAAAGTGCTTCGCAGATAAGAAAAAGCTAAAGGAGTTCATCACCACCAAACCAATATTATACGAAATGCTGAAAGATATTCTTTAAGAAGAGGAAGAAGAAAAAGGTAAAAATATAAATTATGAACAACAAATACACATCTATCAACAAATGAACATAAAAATCAAGTGAATTGATAGGTTGATGAACAGGATAATCTAGTGAATATAACAGAAACATGGAATAGAGAGGGAATGGACTGACAATTCTTGGGGAGAAAAGGGTTGTGGGAAGTACAGCAAGAGACTGGACAAAAATCATGCAACAATGGGAGAGGACAGTGGGGAGGGGGAGGTGAGGGTGGAAGGTGGAATAGGTACAGGGTGGAGGGGAGATATAAGGGGATAAAAAAGGGAAAACAATGTAATGAATAAACTGAACAATAAAGATTAAAAAAATCTAAAGAGAGAATTTGATGATACAGGTTTAAAAATTTTTTAAATTTTAATTTTAATTTTTAAAAAGCCCAGAAATGGCCGAGACCGGTTTGGCTCAGTGGATAGAGCGTTGGACTGCGGACTGAAGGGTCCCGGGTTCAATTCCGGCAAGGGCATATACCTTGGCTTCGGGCACATCCCCAGTAGGGGGTGTGCAAGAGGCAGCTGATTGATGTCTCTCTCATCGATGTTTCTGACTTTCTATCCCTCTCTCTTCTGCTCTGCAAAAAATCAATAAAATATATTTTTTAAAAAATAAAAAAGCCCAGAAATGAACCCTTACATATATTTCCAAATGAACCCTTACATGTATTCCCTTGACAAGGATGCCAAGACCACTCCATAGAGACAGGACAGACTCTTCAACGAGTGGTGATGGGGAAACTGGATACTCACATGCAAAAGAATGAAGTGTGAGCCTTATCTTACAGCATATACAAAAATTAACTAAAAAATGACTCAAGGTCTAAATGTAAACCCAAAACCATAAAACTCCTAGAAGAAAACAAGGGGAAAGCTTCCTAATATTAGATTTAGCATTGATTTATTAGACATGACACCAAAAGCACAGGCAATGAAAGAAAAAAGTAGACAAATGGGAGTACATCTAACTTGAGCTTTTGAGCATCAAATGACACAACCAACAGTGTAAAAAGGCATCCTAACGAATGAGAGAATATATTTGCAAGGCATATATCTGATAAGGGGTAATATCCAGAATATATAAAGAACTCCTATAACTGAACGACACCTTAAATCAAATAACCTTATTTGAAAATGGGCAAAGGACTTGAATAGACATTTTCCCAAAGATAATATACAAACAGCCAATAAGCATATGAAAAGATCCTCCAAACCACAAATCATCGGATAAATGCAAATGAAAACCACAATATCAACTCACCCCCATTAGAATGACCACTCTCAAAAAAAAAAAAAAACAAACAGAAAATTACAAGTGTTGTTGAGGATGTGGATAAGTTGAAACCCTTGTACACTGTTGGTGGGATTGTAAATGGCACAGCTGCTATGGAAAACAGTACAGAGATTCCTCAAAAAGTTACAAATAGTACCACCATATTACCCAGCAATTCCACTTCTGGGCATATATCCAAAAGAATTGAAACCAGGGTCTCAAAGAGATATTTGCCCCTCCAAGTGTATTTACTCTGCAACTACGGTATGACTTTGGCTTCCACCAGTACTGTCCAGAATGTAATCCTTAAGCCCTTACCCACCCAGACTTATAGAAATCCATTTATTCCCATTCTCTTGCCATCCCTTTATAAGAATTCCATGGGGTTTTCTGTGTTTGGCCTGTATTTGTGGGTGTCACAGCACTCCCTTGACCATGGAGAACACTACAATCGCTGCCATTTGGTCACCAGACCAGAAGAACGTTGCAGCTGATGAGACTATTTGTCCCCACTACGAAAAAAGGGATATAGACTAAGAAGCCATGCAATGTGAGAAAGAAAAAATCCAGTGTCCAGGGCTTTTTAGACCCACTCACATGGCCACTTTACCAGGCTAAGCCAGTCCCAAGGAGGACTGTACTGGAACAAGTTCACTGATGTCCCACATTTCAGACTTAGGAGTACCATTTCTGATTCAAAGCCACAGTCAGCCCACTGCTCCAGTCTCGCCCACCCCTGCCTAGTAACTGCATTGCAAGACTCTTGCTGCCGATTCCTACCTCTTGCATTTGCTTTGTGTCTCCCAGGTCCACTTCAGCAGACCTGGTCATGGTTCACTCCCACACCCAAGACCAGCTCCTGTCATGAGGAGTCTTCTTTGGGGCTGTATCCTGAGAGCCACCTTGGTCTAGGATAGGGTCTTGCTTTGTTCTTGAAAATCACCCCCGCCCCCGCCAGATTGCCATGTCTTCTCCCAGACCCCAGCAAGTAGCAAGAGTGTTTAGCCACTCAAAAGAGCTGATGTTGAGCCCTGGCCAGTGTGGTTCAGTTGGTTGGGCATTGTGCCATGCACTGAAAGGTTACCTGTTCAATTCCCAGTCAAGGCACATGCCTGGATTGCGGGCTGGATCCCCAGACTCAATTCCCGGTAGGGGTGTGCAGAAGGTAGCTGATGGATATTTTCCTCACACATTAATTTTTCTCTCTGTCTCTCCTCTCCCTTCTTCTCTCTCTCTCTCTCTCTAAAAATCAATTTTAAAAAATCTTTTTAAAAAAGAGCTGGATGTTAATAGCCTGCCCTGACCCTAACACTAGCCATAACACCTAACCCTAAACCAAACTTGTACTCCTAAAAACTAACCTTAATCAAACCTCTAACACTAACCCAAATCCTAACTAATGGTTACTCAAACCCTTAATCCTAATCCAAACACCAAACTACACCCCCAACTCTATCCCTAACCTTCTAACCTCAAGTCTAACATACCACGCTAATCTGGAACCTTAACCCTGAACCCTAACCTAAACCCCCAATCCCTTTCTCCAGGATATACTGCTAACCTGCCACAACTCCTTCCCCATGCTCCCTCCCAGGCTCAGCAGCT
Source organism: Antrozous pallidus (assembly GCA_027563665.1). NCBI lineage: Eukaryota > Metazoa > Chordata > Mammalia > Chiroptera > Vespertilionidae > Antrozous > Antrozous pallidus. Next base: position 129,073,824 of record CM050509.1, read on the forward strand.
TTTCCAGAGAAGGAATTGCAATTTCCCAGAATCCTTTAGGCCAGGATAGGCCAACCAGCTGCACACTCTTTGGTCTATACATAAAGGTTCCTCCAGATAACTGAGCCATTTAGACCTGACTTTCCGATCCCAGCATCTCCCTGCCTACACCATCCTGCTGCAGGAACAGGTCATTCCCCAGCCCAATCCTGAAACAGGATGACAAGCTTTAGTTAAGTGGAAAATGAATTTAGGAAAACACTTCCTTTAGAAAACTCTCACTAAATTAAGCAGCTTGAATTCTGGCGCTAGTTTGCTCAGCTACTTAACTCCTGGTGTAACCGTGGCAAATTATTTAACTGCTCTGTGTCTCAATTGCTTTCTCTATAAAATGGGGTATTTTGTTGTTGTTCTTGTTAATCCTCACTGAGGGTATTTTTTCCATTGATTTTTAGAGAGAGTAGGGGAGAGAGAGAGAGAGAGAGAGAGAGAGAGAGAGAGAGGAAAGAAACACATTGATCAGTTGTCTTCTGCACGCGCACCAACTGAGACCAGGAATCAAACCTACAATCCTCCAGTGCTTGGGCCGAGTCTCTAACCACTTAGCAACACTGGCCAGGGCTAAATGGGTTTAATAATAATACCTATCTCATGAGGTGGCTGAAAGGATTAAATGAATTAATATATAAAAGCACTCAGAACAGTACCTGGCACTATAGTAACTACCAAATAAGTGTTTGCTTTTGTTACCATTAGTTTGAGTATTGCAAAAAAGAAAAAAGTACACATTTGCCTCTTACCAGATTGCCACTTGCTTTTATGAGGAGGGGAAAAAAGAAACTAAACATGCTTATTTTAGGAATTTTACAAAGAACAGAAAACTATAAAAACAAAGAAAAATGGCCCACATCCAGCCAGTTACTTACATTTGAGGACAAAGGATAATTTGACTTTGCTAACAGTCTGCATTTTAGCAGATTTTCAATTGCCGCAGCGCTGCCCAGCCAAGCAGAGCTATACTTTGATTTTATTTTGCTTTTGGCACGCAACTATAATTCCAGGCATAACATGGGTCCCTGTATGTTTGTCTTTCTCACCAGGTTGGAAGCTCCTGGAGGAGAGGAACAATGTCTCTTTAATCTCTTCATTCCCCCAGAATGCCCAGCGCAGAGCCAGGCCTAGAAAGATGACTTCTCGATGATTAGATGCCCGAGTCCCCACACTTTGGGATTCTGTTTCACGTCTCTGCTCAGAAATGCGGGTTTCCAGCAGAACTATCTTCTAAATAAATGTAAGGGGGAAAGAATCCCCCATTTGAAATTTGGGGCGGGTCTGCCCTTACCTATTTTTGCCCATCTTAGAAAGGCCACTTTCCTCTATTGGGTAATTTCAAACATTTTTTCCACGGGGCACATGGTTCAATAAAGTGGTGATTTTCCACTTGCAGGTACAAAAATGAAAAGAGGCCGAGACCGGTTTGGCTCAGTGGATAGAGAGTCGACCTGCGGACTAAAAGGTCCCTGGTTTGATTCTGGTCAAGGGCATGTACCTTGGTTGTGGGCACATCCCCAGTGGGGGTGTGCAAGAGGCAGCTGATCAATGTTTCTGACTTTCTATCCCTCTCCCTTCCTCTCTGTATAAAATCGATAAAATATATATATTTTTAAAATGAACAGAGAGCTGGCCAAACCATGCCCCCAAGAAACATGGCATCTGTTCGGAGCTTATTATTTGTGCTAACTGCCTGCCAAAGACCACAGGCCAATGGGGAGGTTCTTTCTCAACACAGATAACTGCATTCACATCCACATCGGTTCCTCTCTTCAGTAAGCTTAGCAAGTACCTCCCCAAGCCATAAATGAGGAATAGAAACATAAGGCTTAATGTAGCATGAACATGGGTTTTTTTTTAATTAATTAATTAATTTTATTTATTTATTTATTTATGCAGTATAACTTATATTTAATAGTAGTACATGTTTTCTTCCCGCCCCCCCCAGCACATGTCCCCACCTGCCCCCCTCCCCGCCCCAGTGTCTTTCATTCATTGGTTAAGCTCATATGCATGCATACAAGTCCTTCTGTTGATCTCCCCCAGCATCCGCCTCCCATCCTCCCCTGCCTTCCCCCTGTAGCTTGACAACCTGTTCAAAGCCACCCTGCCAATCACTCTCCCCTGTTTCTTTTCTTCAAAAATATCTTGCCTCTGCATACTAGAAATAAATGTATAAGAACAAAAAATGCTTGAACATGGGGTTTTTAAAAATTGATTTTAGAGAGGAAGAGAGGGAGGGAGAGAGGAAAAGAGAGAGAAACAGTGCTTTGTTGTTCCACTTATTCATACAGTCATTCGTTGCTTCTTGCATGTGCCCTGACTGGGAATTGAACCCACAACCTTAGCATGTCAGGATGATGCTCTAACCAACTGAACATGTGTTTTTAAGAAACTGTTTTTTTAAGAAACATTTGGAAGGAGCCTTGAGAAGCTGGGACATGCCGATTTCAGATATAATCTTGCTTTCCATCCCAGCCCACTTCTGCCCCCTTCTTTCACTTTGATCTTCTTTCCAGTTGGCCTGATGTTCACAGCAGATAGAGCAGATCTAAATGAGTGTTCCCTGTGATGTTTCCATGCAAACCGAATATGCTTACCGGAAGTTAAGTAGGGGACAGGCGCAATAAAAGAATGAATGTGCAAGCTTACAATCCAAAAGAAGAACAGGTTCTTCCCCCAGATTATGAGCAGCTTCTAAATCATACAGCACATCAGCTGAGGCATACAATCAATGTATGTGGGCAAAAGAAATGCTTGTGTATACTATAACTCTATTCATCTGCCTCCAAAAGTTGACAGCTACGAAGTGGAAGAAAATACTCAAGGCTTGACTCTGTATACCAAAACCCAGGAAAGGGCCAGGGCTGTCTTGTCGTTGGTGCCTTTCCTTCCCCCACAGCAGATTCTCTTCCCTCTTCCACAAGCATTTTACCAGACTGTGTTTAGAGTAGACATGAGTACTGGGGAGCCAACTGGCAAAGCAAGACTTTCCCAAGGGTGCCATCTGGTGGTGAGTCTGTGTATTACAACATGGCTTCCCCGTGATGCAGACACAGCTGGAAGCAAGAGGCAAACAACTTGGCATCAGTCCTTTCAGGATTTAGAAAGTTAAACCTTTGAGATTTGGCATTGGATCGTGAGTAGTAAGTGTTAAACACACAGGTGTTGAGAGAAAACACTGCTACAAAGATGGAAATTATACATTAGGAAATAGAAAGTCTTGGGTTAGCCTGAACCCGCAGCTGGTTTCATGAATTAGCACCCGCACTCCCTCCCCCTTTTTTTTGTATCTAGCCCTGAAAATGTTTACAAAAGACCACTGGGGGGATAAACCTGTAAAAATACAACTTCTGAGGAAAGGAATTAGAACTGGTACATTTTAGAGCTAGAAGAATCCCTTTAGCTGTGGGCTTCTTAACCTGGGGACCATGATTCTGCTTTAGGGAAAGTGAACTCTTTGAAATTGAACAGAAAAAATAGTATGCTGGCACATACAGGTATTTTAATAGAAAGGACCCACAGTTTTTATCAGATTCTCAAAAGAATTCATGGCCCAAAATAGGCTAAGAACTAAAGCTTGAGGTCCTAACCTACCTAACCTCATACTCTGTATGAAAATTCTGTCTACAACGACCTTGACAAATTCCGTTAGTCTCAGTTTGGACCTTACTGCTGTTGAGACACCATTACTTTTAGGCAGTTGGTAATTGCTTCTAAGCATTCGGAAGTGTGTTTTTTAAAAAAAAAAAAACCCACATATATTTGTATTGATTTCAGAGAGGAAGAGAGAGAAACATCAATGATGAAAGAGAATCACTGACCAGCTGCCTCCTGCATGCCACACACTGGGGATTGAGCCCCCAACCCCAGGCATGTGCCCTGACCAGGAATCGAACCATGACCCCCTGGTTTACAGGTCAGTGCTCAATCACTAAGCCATGCCTGCTGGTCCGGTTCTACCTCTAGTTTCAAGAGTTTCACCCTTTGCAGTTTAAAGGAGCACTCCTCTTAGTAAACAACAATGAAAAGGGAGAGACAAAGAAGCAATTGTGTGGTTCTCCTCTCTGCCACTTGCCTACATCACGTCACTCCCCCCACCTCCTCATTTCATTTCTGGTTCAAGTATAGAATAAAAGCTTTTTTATTGCTACAGTCAATATTGTTCTAATTAGTACTGTTTACCATATTCTAGCTTTTTTATTTTCATTCTGAGACACATATGACGGGCTTTGTGTTTATCCTTTAATGATGCTGGGTTTCTGGTTGTGTACATAGCCCTTTAAAACCAAAGCTGTTGAACAGCCTTCTCTGTAGCCACAATGGCTTCCTTAGATCTACCCCATTTAGTCCCTTCTCCCAGCTTCTTTTGCGGTTATATACCAGGAACATTTATTAAATTTTTTTTCTTTTATTGACTTTTAGAGAGAGAGGAAGGGAGAGAAAAACATCATTGATTGGCTGCCTCCTGTATGCCCCTGGGGGATTGAGCTCGAAACCCCGGCATGTGCCCTGACCAGGAATTGAACCAGTGACCTCCTGGTTCATCAGTCAATGCTCAACCCCTGAGCCACACCAGCTGGGCGCAGGAACATTTTTACCAACTATTTTATCTTGCTCATTCCTATCCTTTGGATGCTGGTCATGAGCTCCTGCCCATTTTCTTCTGTACATTTTTTTAATGTTATTTTTGCTCAGCATCAGATTGTTCACAGCAGTTTCAGTTACACTCAGTATAAATGCAGGTCATGAAAGCGAATGCCCTCTCCCCTACTCTACCTTTACTTCTCCCCTTTGATAATAGCTAAGACTTCATTAGCGCTAACTGTATTCCAGGCCTAGCTCTAAGCACTACACATATATTATGTCATTTAATCCTCACCACAACCCTATGATATTGGCACTTTTATCATTTCCATTTTATGATGAGGAAACCGAGTATAGAAAGCAAGTGACTTGCCCAAGGTCACACAACTAGTAAGTGGCAGAGCCAGTGGTCAGTCCAGGCAGTCTGGTTCTAAGATCTGGCTGACCCGGATTGCTCCCTTCTCTGGTCCGCGTTGTATTTATGTTTGGCATACCTTTGACATTCTGGGCTGTCTTGCTCGCCAAGTGCTTTATGTGGCTAGATCTTGTCTTAATGTCAAAGGTGGTAAGTCCTTTGAGGGTGGGACCAACATGTCATACATTTGCAGCTCCAGGGTAGCTGTATATGGATGAATCATGTTCTTCAGCAATTTCCTCCTGCCCAGTCCTTGCTCATTTTTTTCAACCACTTCCTCTGGCTACAGACCTAGGCTTTCTCCTCTTCTTCCTGGTCCATCACCATCACATGCCAGAACTGATTGTCTAAATCTTTTTTTAATATATATTTTATTGATTTTTTTTTTTTTACAAAGAGGAAGGAAGAGGGATAGAAAGTCAGAAACATCGATGAGAAACATCTATCAGCTGCCTCTTGCACACCCCCTACTGGGGATGTGCCTGCAGCAAAGGTATATGCCCCAGACCAGAATGAAACCTGGAACCCTTCAGTCTGCAGGCCGACGCTCTATCCACTGAGCCAAACAACCGGTTTCGGCATGGTTGTCTAAATCTTAAACACTACCCAACCAGGTTGTGTGTACACTGGTCTAATTTCATGAATATTAGTAAAACCCAAGCCTATATAAATCCCCTAGTCCTCTAAATCAGATATATTTTGCACACTTTGGTAGCCTCTAGCCATGAGAGGTTATTAAAATTAAGTTAAAATTCAGCCCGGTCAGCGTGGCTCAGTGGTTGAGCGTCAACCTATGAACCAGGAGGTCACAGTTCGATTTCCCATCAGGGCACATGCCCAGGTGGTGGGCTCCATCCCCAGTGTGCAGAAGGCAGATGATTCTCTCTCATCGTTGATGTTTCTATCTTTCTTTCTCTCCCTCTTCCTTCCTCTCTGAAATCAACAGAAAATATATTTGAAAAATTCTGTTCCTCAATCCCACTAGCCACAGTTCAAGTGCTCAATAGTCACATGTGGCTCATGGCTATTGAAATGGAACAGCATAGACACAGGACAGTTCCGTCAGCATAGGAAGCCCGATGGGACAGTGAAACTAGCATAGCTTATTTTTCTCTTAAAGACTAAACAATGAGTTCTCTTTTGCCAACGTCCATAGACTCCTACACACTGCTCCTAAAATGTGTCTGCTCTAATTTACAGGGATGCTAATATGCTGCCTGGGATGTGGCCTGGAGGATGGGGTAAAGGTGACCTCTTCCCCACCCCACCCCTGGGTCCCAGAGAACATCTGTGGCACCTGAAATTCTTCGGGCTGCCCTTGCTCCTTCATTTAGGGAAACCTACCCATGGATCAAGCACATTCAAGCACATCTCGTCTTGTTTGCCAGCACTCACCTCCTGAGTCCCCAGTCTGCACAGGACATGGGAATGTGAAGGGTTTAAACAGAAAACTACACACCACACACTCCCCCTCCCCGGCCCCCTGTCCTCCCATCCCCCCCCCCTCCCCATCAATGTTGAAATCTCTGATGAAAACAAAATGAGGGCTGTAGGCCTTGTCTGTGTCCATCTTCAGGGCCTCGGAGGGATCCAGACTTTTTTTTTCCATATTTTAAATAGATTTTCTTAGGACCAACATAGCTGACATTCTTGGAGCTTTTTGGGTGCTTTCTGCCTTCAGGTTGCAAACTCAACAGCAGCAGTTTTGTGGAGCCTCCTCTTAAAAGCAATTAAACTCCTAAACATTGAGTAGTCAAATCCCGCCCCCTCAATCTGCCATCTGTATTTGCACCTCAGAACTTTCTTAAGCTGATGAGCCTACTAAATTGACCTCTTGAACAGTCCCTGGCAGTCAGTACAAAGTCTCTTGCCAGGTGTGAACTGGCCTATTAAATGGGTTTGTTCTGGGCCCCAGGAAGGAGAGACAGCACTTCCTAAGCAATACACAGCTCAGGGGCCCTGGAGCTTTCACACTCAGTTTGGTTTTCCTTTTCTACTTTGTCATTTATTATTTTTTTTAATAAATCTACTTCTTTATTGATTTCAGAGAAGAAGGGAGAAGGAGAGAGAGAGAAACATCAATGATGAGAGAGAGTCATTGATCGGCTGCCTCTTGCACACCCCACACTGAGGATCAAGCCCACATCCCAGGCATGTGCCCTGACCAGGAATCAAACCTGGGACCCTTCAGTCCGCATGCTGATGCTCTATCCACTGAGCCAAGCCGGCTAGGGCTACCTTGTCATTTCTTTCTGTTATCCCTACATCTTCAGCAAATGTCCAGTAAATATCATTTTATCTTCAGGAATGAGTGGAGGGGCTTGCATCCACTGCTGGGAGCAAAGCTAGACAGCCAAATCCACCAACCATAAAGCTCTGCAGGCACAGGCTGGCTGCGGTGATGGCCCTGCCCGGGATGAAGCTGTGTGCATGCAGGACATAAGCCTTCAGCAGGAGTCCTTCAGAAACACAGGGTGGCCCTAGCCGGTTTGGCCCGGATTGGTTGCAGGCTCCTCCCCATCCCGGGCCCTGGTAAGACCATGTGCATTGATGTGTTTCTCTCATATCAATATTTCTCTCTGGATTTCTCTCTCTCCTCCACTCTCTAAAAATCAATGGGAAGCCCTAGCTGGTTTGGCTCAGTGGATAGAGCATCAGCCTGCAAACTGAAAGGTCCCAGGTTCAAATCTGGTCAAGGGCACATGCCCGGGTTGTGGGCTCGATCCCCAGTGGGGGACTTGCAGGAGGCAACTGATCAAGTGATTCTCTCTCATCATGGATGTTTCTATCTCTCTCTCCCTCTTCCTTCCTCTCTGAAATCAATAAAAATATATTAAAAAATAAATAAAAATCCATGGGAAATATCCTCGGATGAAGATTAAAAAATAATTTTAAAATAGTTTTAAAAAGAGATACAGGGATTGGCAAAGACCGATTTACAGTTGTAATACAAATAAATAATAGGGGAATAAACTCTGTGTTGTGTACTCATAATCGTAAGCCTACATTTGTATCGAGAAGGCCGAGTCCAGGAGGACTGGAATCGCCATGGTGTGGAGGACGGGCAGCGTATCAGTCAGGTCCCCACAGGACAGAGGTGGCACACTCCAAAATGGAATGGGGAATTGTTCAGCAAGGACATGCAAAATGAGGAAAGGGTCCAAGGAAATCAACCAGGGGTGGTGAGGCACCCCAGGGAAAGCCCCGACCTACCCAGGCCTGAAGAGGCTGGGGAAGGGAGCAGTCACCAGAGCTGGTGGTAGCTGTGGCTTTTGCCAGAGAAAAACAGCTGCTGTCCAACCCAGCCTGGCAGGGGGTGAGCTGGGGGAATAAACACCCCAACCACCTTCTTCCTATCTCCAACCCCCTGCCAGTGTGGGCCCCCATCCCCAATACCCCCCACTGCCAGGACCCCACCAAAAGCAGCAGCTCTCCAGATGGGGTCTGGAGGGACAAAGGGGAAATCTCCAGCTCAGGAGCTCAAGCTATTTTCCAGACTATTATCTGGGTCAGCACAAAGACACGCCAGGGCCATCGTCTGTGGTTTATCTTTGTCAGGCACTTCCGCCTTCCTCCTTTGGGTAACAGGAGCCCCCTTTATCATGTAGAACTGCCTTTCTCCCACTTCTCTAACCCCCTCAATGATAAAGGTGACAAGTCATCTAGGTCTGGCCAGTCCTAATAGCCCATTTCCCCAGCCAGTGGAGGTGGGAGCATGAACCAAGCAGAGCTCAATAGGATTCTTCCCTAGTCTTTTAACTCTCTGCTGTGCTTTCCTGCTGCCTTCCTGTCATCTGTTTGTGTATCTAACTGTGGCTGATAGAAGAGAGGAGGTCTCTTTTCTCTGGGGTCGACTAAGCTGGGATGATGTGAGCTTTGCCTTCTCCCCTCACTACATGGAAGAATATCTAGGAGGTGAAGAGACAGACACAGAGAAACTCAGAGCTAAGAGGAGAGGGTGACAGAGAGCCCATATGATGTCATTTGACATAGAGTCCCTGTAACAAGCTATACCTCTGGCCATGCCAGTTTCCAGAGCAAATGAATACTTCTTTTTGCTTAAACTGGCTTGAATCTGATTTCTATTACTTATGAAGTATGGTAGCAATCATCTCAGGTAGAAACTACTGTTTGGGTTCTGTACTTGTTTGCTAAAACAATAGAAAGTTATTTTGATTTTCTGAACTTAGGTATGCTATCCAAATACTCCATTGATGATGGTTTGAATATCCCATTGATGGTGATCTCACTAGTCATTGAAGCACATTCCCCTGGGAACCAGGACAGGACAATTATCCTAAATTGTCTCAGTGGCTACAGATAACTGAGTTTTGGTTGACTCAGTGGTCCCAGAATCTGGAGAGGACAATTATTCTAAAATGTGTTTCTGTTGATTCAGTGATTCTTAGATACTTTAGGTAACTAACTTGCTCAGATTTTGCTTCTGTAAAAATGGTTTTCGTGAAACAGTTCCTCATTCCAGACCCAAAGATGTAACGGATACCTTTGTGATATTCTGCCAATATAAGCCAGATGTGGCAAGCTGTTCGGGGTTGCAAGATTTGGAGCGCTGAATAGCTCCCTCGTATGTCACTGGCTTTTAATAAATGACTCCATAATTCGACTTCTTGGGGCATCCTTTGTAAGATGGGGGTACACTACAACACTTACACTGGAAATAGTGTGGGCACAAAAGCCCTGGCTAACAGAAAACACACACGCAAGCACACACCAACCTCCCCTCCCTTCTCCAGGTCAGCCACCCACACTCTTCCAGTCTCTGTCCTTATAACCTGCATTCCCAGAAAGCTGTAATCTCATCAACCCCCAAAGAAATGCTAAATCACTGTGTGAGTTTTTAGCAGAGCATGTAAGAGGAAACAACTTTAAGTTTTAGAAAATGAATTTAGATCAGTATACTATTAAAGATTGTCTTATAATTTCCACTTTAACATGCTATTTATTAATATTCATTATATATGCCAAAACCGGTTTTGCTCAGTGGATAGAGTGTCGTCCTGCAGACTGAAGGGTCCCAGGTTTGATTCTAGTCAAGGCATGTTCCTTGGTTGCGGGCACATCCCCAGTAGGGGGTGTGCAAGAGGCAGCTGATCAATGTTTCTCATCCATGTTTCTGACTTTCTATCCCTCTCCTTTCCTCTCTGTAAAAAAAAAAAAAAATCAATAAAATATATATAAAAAATAAAATAAATAAATAAAATATGGAAGACTTCAAACCCCAGTAAAAATATATATATATATATATATATATATATATATTCATTTTATATATAAAGACAAAGTTTGACTCTTCCCCATTTAACAAGTGATGCTGCTTAATTGATTTTAAATTAAATATGCAAGAAAGACCATGGTATAGCTACAAATTCAAATGACATATTTATATTGTATTTGGGGACTATATATATATTAATATGCAGATTGAAATTTAACTATGTATTACAACCCTCCAAACTGCTACCATGACCTGATATTTGAAATTCCTGAATTTTGCACTTCAAAAACATCAATGACTTTATTATTATAATTTTCATGTTTTGTACTTGCTATTTGCAAATACGTCTCCAGAAATAGCACACTATGGGTTTGGATAATTTTATTCTTAATAAAGGAAAAACCAATTTGGATAAAAATGTTCTTCTTTTATTTTTTGAAGGACTGGAGATATCCTGACATATCAAGAAATGATAATATGAATATAACTTACAGATCTGAGGTCAAAATTCAGAATAATTCTGTTTATGTCCCTCATTAGCTCATTCTATTTTAAATTTTTTAAATTGATTTTAGAGAAAGATGAAGGGGGAGAGAGGGGGGGGAGAGAGAGAGAGTTTTGTTGTTCCACTTATTCATGCATTCATTGGTTGGATCTTGTATGTGCTCTGACCTGGGATCAAACCCACAACCTGGGCTTATGGGGATGGCACTCTAATCAACTGAGCTACCCAGTCAGGGCCCCTCATTAGCTCATTCTATTTTTTAAACCATCCCATTTCCAAGTGTACAGTTCAGTAGCTTGTTCTATACATTAAATCAGTATTCTTTTTAAAAAGATTTTTAAATTCGATTTTTAGACAGAGAGGAAGGGAGAGGGAGAAAGAGAGAGACATCGATGTACGAGCAAAACATCCATCAGCTGCCTCCTCCAGGTCAAGATAACAGGTAACTTCTATTAACTTGGCCAGAATGGGCACTACCTCCCACTGGGGATCAAACTGGCAACTCAACCTCACTGGCCAGGGTTAAATCAGTATATTTGATGCCTCTTCTCTTTTCATCAATAATCCACTGTGTTAAACAATTGAATAAAAATAATTGAGCTGTAAAATGGTGAAAACCATCACCATAGCAGGTGAAGTTGTTAGCTGGGGGATAAAACAATCATCTTCCTGGTTTGCTTTAACTGGCGCTGTCTGACAGACTTTCTCTGGTGATGGAAATGTTCTATAGTTTGCGCTAATCTGCACGGTCCAATACAGTAGCCACTAGCCAAATGTAGCATTTGACAATATGGCTAGTGCAACCAGTCAATTGCATTTTACGTTTTATTTCATTGCAGTGTATTTAAATTTGAATAGCCATATGTGGGACATAGTTGTACTAAAAAGTTATTCATCCCCTCGCCTGTTTGCCTCAGCAGATAGAGCTTTGGCCTGCAGACTAAAAGGTCCCGGGTTGGATTCTGGTCAAGGGCATGTACCTTAATTGCAGGCTCAATCTCTAGTGAGAGTTGTGCCGGAGGCAGCTGATTGGTATTTCTCTCTCATCGATGTTTCTGTCCATCCCTACCTCTTCCTCTCCATAAAAAAAAATCAATAAAATACATATTTTTTAAAAAGTTATTCATTAGCCCTAGTCAGTTTGGCTCAGTGGATGGAGCGTTGGCCTGCGGACTCAGGAGTCCCAGGTTAGATTCTGGTCAAGGGCATGTACCTTGGTTGTGGGCACATTGCCAGTGGGGGGATGTGCAGGAAGTGGCTGATTAATGTTTCTCTCTCATCGATGTTTCTAACTCTCTAGCCCTCTCCTTTCCTCTCTGTAAAAAAAAAAAAAAAACAATAAAATATATTTCAAAAAATAAAAAATGTTATTCATTATTTACTTGAAATTCCTATTTAATTTGGTGCCCAGTATTTTTATTTCCCAAAGGTAGCAACCTTAGTTATAGATTCTCAGTAACGTTGACCTTGACTCCTCCAATGGAAAGTTTGAGTGACAGGTTGTCTACCCATGACTTTATCTTGGCCAGAAAGAATACCTGGCTGATGTTCTTTTAAAAAATATATATATTTTTTATTGGTTTTTTACAGAGAGGAAGGGAGAGGGATAGAGAGCCAGAAACATCGATGAGAGAGAAACATCGATCAGCTGCCTCCTGCACACCCCCCACTGGGGATGTGCCTGAAACCAGGGTACATGCCCTTGACTATAATCAAACCCTAGACCCTTGAGTCCACAGGCTGACACTCTATCCACTGAGCCAAACCGGTCAGGGCCTGATGTTCTTTTTTAAAGAGAATCTTTCAGAGGAATAACGGCTAAGACAATCAATATAACCAATGACTAAAAATACACACTGGAGCTATGATTCATATAGAGTCTTACTTATTTCTATGCAACATAATCCATCCTCCTTAGACAGATTGCAAGGGGAAATGAGAGGCAACCCAGAGCCTAATTAGGCTTGGGCCATGGTCCTGGGGACTAGGACTGCAGCAGAGAGAAATGGAATCCGTGGGTCATGCTACTGATGGCAAAGCAAACCTTCCCTCCATAACTGCTTAATTCCTTAATCACTTCAGCGAGTGAGCACCACACTAAAGTCATCGTGGGAATTTAAAAAATAACACCCAGATTCTTTCCTTATGACTATACTTATGCTTTCCTTAAAAAACCAAACAACAAAAAAAAGTATAGCAACTAGAATATTGCCCATTCTCAGGAAGACCTGGTAATATTTTCCCAACAACCCTATAATTTCAAGATGTGAACAAATACAGGTGTCTTTATACCTCCGTTCATTCTAGCCCTCACTCTCTGCCATAACTCTCTCCTCCTTGGCTTTGATAAGAAACCAGTTCTTGATGCTTTCAAGCTCACCCTTGTTATAATGGAATGTGATTTTACAGTTACTTATTAAGTAGATATTTGATAACATAATTTTTAACTAGAGTAAGGACTTTTGAAATTGGCACTCCTTCCCCAGAAATAACAAAGAAAGCACACATGGTATTTTATGAAGAAAATGCCACGCTTCTTCCAGCAGGTTGCTTCTTACAAAACCCAGGCTCTCGAATTGACAGGTCTGCTCCAAACATGAAGACAAGAGGAAAAACAGTCCAGAGAAGGAAGACGCTGACGGCGCCTTGCCATGCTAGCAGTCAGCAGTTGTGTGTCACTGCAGGTTGCCCAGGACCAAACCAGAGAGGGTCGGACCTGTGTTGTCACCATTTGTCCACCATCCAGCTATCATTGCTGACATGTACACATAAGGAACTATTTGACATTGAAACTGGGACTCAGAACTGTTGGACATTGAAATTGGTACTCAAACATCTTTTTTTATTATTATAAGTTTATTTCTAGTCTGCAGAGGCAAGTTTTTTTTAAGAAAATAAATGGGAAAAAATAGATACAGAGGCAAAGAAGCATTGAACAGACGGTCAAACTACATGGGAAGACAGGGGAGGGTGGGGGGCGAGGGCTGTAAGAGTTCAACCAAAGGACTTGTGTGCAGGCATATAAGCATAACCAAGGATACAAGACACTGGGGAGTGGGCAGGTGAGGGTATGTGCTTGGGGATAGGGGAGGCCGGGGGGGGGACGTCAATGGGGGGCGGGAAGGAGACATATGTACTACTATTTGTAATACTTTAAACAATAAAAAAAGAGAAAACAAAACAAAACCTAGGCTCTCATGTTTCTAAGAATGTCCAGGTCAAAGACTAATGATTATGGCTTTTCTCTTTCAAAAGGTTTTTATTGTAACAAACATAGCCAGAGGCTTAAACAACAAATCCTAATAACACTGTGTCTAGACCATCACCTTTGATATGTTTTCTGTTGCTTAAAATACCCACGTAGATGTATATTTAGCTTCAAAGATCTGGCAACTTGAGAACCAATGGGTCTCTAGCAAGAGATCGTTAGGTAAGGCAATTGCTCTCCTCCTCCTGCTCCCTCCTCCTCTAGGCTCCTTCTCTACCCATTTCACTAAGAGAATGTACTGAGTGTGGGAAACAACTGGCATTCTGCCCAGAGAACCCAGCTTTTTGATGGGGCTCCTCTCAAAATAGCTCAGGTTTACATTTGGAAATAGGGCATCCACCCTGAAGGGCCACCACAGGGTTGGCACAGAGACTGCGGTTCTTAGTGTGGGTGGTCCCTGCCCCAGTAGCAGCAGCAGCAACAACAACTAAGACCTTTTTAGAAATGCTAATCTGGATGATTCCAGTTACCTGAGGATTCTATCAACCCCACTCCCCACCCCCCTTTTAACCTTTCAGGTTTCTCTTTCTTTAGAAGTATATCCAGGTCTTTCCCTATGGAATAGAGCAGTGGCTCTCACAGTGTGGCCACAGGTACCAGAAGCATCAGCCTCACCTGGGAACTTGCGAGAGCAGCACATTGTCAGCACACTCCCCACCAGACAGACCTACTGAGTGAGAAACCCAGAGGGTGGGGCTCAGCCATCTGTGTTTTAATAAGGGCCCCCATGATTCTGATGCACACGAAAGAGTAAAAAACAATGAGATCACAGAATTCCCTGCTATTGAGCCTATTGGGTGGCTTGCAGGCCTGCCCAAAGTGCCCTGTGATTTTATTCTCACGAGATTTCATTCCTTTGTCAGTCAGCCTTGTCCTCAAAAAAGTATTGACAATGGTAAGTGCCACTTGCGGTATCACTGGGTAGATATAAACCTGTGTTTCTCAAGAGGGTGCATTTGAAGGAGAGTGACTCACAGGCCGTGTGGGATCTGTGTGAATGGGGAGGCAAACAGGGACAGCTGTGGGTTGGAAAATGCCTCCTTTCCCCTTTGATGTAGGTAGATGAGTGGGTTTGCTTGCTTGCTTGCTTGCTTGCTTGCTTGCTTGTTTGAGTTGGTACAACAGTCTACCTAGATTTGGATCTACTGAAGCATCAAAACCCATTTTTACAGCCCACCCATGGTAGCCTCTCATTGGGGAGAAATTTAAACTCTCAATCTTTAACCGTAAAGGTTAATGCTAATTTAGATTCTCAATCAATGTATACTATGGTTGCAAATCTAGGGGTATATTTCAAGTATGATGGGTCTGTAAGGTTTAATACACAGGTCTCCCTGGCCAGTCCTTCATTCACATTCCTACCAGGTAAGCTATGCTAAACCACAGCTTCAGTCATAGCTCTCCCCCCACCCCCCGCAACAGCGACTCCCCAATATTTACTGAATTAACTTCATATTCCTCTCTTGGCATTAAAGACTGAAACAACAGATATTAAAATGGTAGCGTGGTAGTGTTGTGTGGGCAGGCTAAATAGCCATCTCAGACAGTGGATAAAAAAATTGAATTTATGCCTGGCTGGTGTTGCTCAGTGGTTAAGCATCGACCTATGAACCAGGAGGTCACGGTTTGATTCCTGGTCCGGGCACATGCCCAGACTATGAGCTTGATCCTCGGTGTGGGGCATTCAGGAGGCAGCTGATCAATGACTTTCCCTCATCATTGATGTTTCTATCTCTCTATCCTCCCTTCCTCTCTGAAATTAATTTTTTAAGAAAAGAAAAAATGAACTTATTTAAGGATGGAGGATGGAATATCTAAAGGGAAGAGCTGCACAGCACAGAGCCGAGAGGATGTTAGATTGATGATGGCAGCCCGCAGGAGCTAGAGTTTCATCCTTACCTGCAGTCACTGCTGGGAAACCTTTGCTGTCATGGGTTTGGGGCTGAGGTGGGGGGCTTGAGATGGGGATGGAATGCAGGTGTGCGATCAGGTGTCCTTGGGACAGTTTCAGCCCCATATATGGTCTGACTCCTGGTGTCCAGAGAGGGTTTTTCCTGGCCTTTTGTTCTCCTGCGGCAGGAAGCTTACAAGTGGCTGTTAAGGGTTGGCTTGCCCTATAGACCTAACATGGAATTGCCATTTTCATTAGGTAATAAAGGTTAAATGTCAGCAATTTCATTTGGCTCAACGTAATGTTCTCTACCTCACCTTTAATTTATTAAATTTCTCCTTATCCCTTTTTTCGATATTATCCTATCTAATAAAAGAGAAACATGCAAATTACCATACCTTTGCTACGCTACCAGCCAATCAGGAGTGGGGAGCGGGGCCCCGCGCCTGGGGAGCGGAAGCTGTGCTGCCGGCTTGTGGTGCCCTTTTCCCAGGCTGCGCAGAAGCCGAGCAAGGGTTGGGAGCGGCAGCAGCACAAGGGGCAGGGCTGCCAGCCAATCAGGAGCAGGGAACGGGGCCACACGGCCAGGGGAACAGGCACCGTGGGCCTGGGGAGCTAACGCTGTGCTGTCGATCCCGGCAGGCCATCGGCACCAGTTCTTGACGCCTGTTCCCCAGGCCCTGCAAGTGAACTCCTGGTTGAGGGGACAGTTTTCATATTAGGCTTTTATTATACAGGACTAGAGGCCTGATCCACGAAATTCATGCACGGTGTGTGTGTGTGTGGGGGGGGTCTCTTATAGCCTCTGCAATCTGGACTCCTTGAGGGATATCCAACTGCCTGTTTAGGCTCTATTCTGGGCAGTTGGAAGTCCTTCTCATAATCCAGGACTGCTGGCTTCAAACTGCTCACCTGCCTGCCTCCTGATTGCCCCTAACCAATCCCCTGCCAGCCTAATTGATGTCTAACTGCTCCCCTGCAGCCTGTTTGCCCCCAACTTCTCTGCTCTGCCAGCCAGGTCACCCCTAACTTCCCTCCCCTGCTGGCCTGATCACCCACAACTACCCTCCCTTTCAGGCCTGGTACCCCCAAGTACCCTCCCCTGCTGGCCATCTTGTGTCCACATGGGGACAGGATCTTTGACCACATGGAGGCAGCCATCTTGTGTGTTGGAATGATAGTCAATCTGCATATTACTCTTTTATTAGATAGGACTAGAGGCCCAGTGCATGAAATCCGTGCACAGGGGTGGAGGTTGCAGAGCGGGGAGTGTCTTTCAGCCTGGCCTGCAAAGTTGCCAGCATCCTTCACCCCAGCCTCTAGCCAGATGTTCCTCTCCTCTGTCCGCACAGCCTCTGGGGAGATGCTTGTCCTGGGGCCTCCTCAGGGCCCCGGCACACGATGCCCTGTCGGGTACTCGGGGGCTTGGGCTTTCCGGTCTGGCTTCCCCGCCTGGCATGGTGCACATTTGCTGCCATGGGAGCAGCGCCTCAGGAGTCGCCCCCTTGGACCATACTACTTGCGAGTGTGTGTGTGTGGGTGGGGACAGCTTCAGTGGCAGTGATTTGATGCCTGTTGTGTGCCCGCCGGACAACCCCCTGCTGTGGGCCATCCTGGTCGCAAATGGAGTGTGGGCAGGAGTCTGCTGGGCTGCGACTGGGGGCTGCAGGTGGAGGAGCCCAGCACCCATAGGGCTCCATCAGCACCAGGAACTGGAAAAACCCATTTTTCTGGTTCTTCCCCTCCCTCCACACAGCCGGCCCGTTCCCTCTCTCCGTGCTCACATGGCTGAGCTGGTGGGGCACGGATGCTGCACTCATGGCCCCGGCTAGCCCCTTTCCTCCCTCCCCGCAGGCGGGCCTTGGGGGCACGAACACTGAGCTTGCTGTCCCAGCCAGCCCGTTCTCTCAGTGGCTGCAGCCATCTTGGTTGGGGTTTATCTGTTCCTGATTGGCTGGTGAGCATGGTTTGTGGGCATAGCTTGATTGGATGTATGGTCAATTTGCATATTACTCTTTTATTAGATAGGACTGGGGGCCCGGTGCACAAAATTTGTGCACTGGTGGTGAGAGGTCCCTCAGCCCAACCTACCCCCTCTCACATACTGGGATCCCTCAGGGGATGTCCTAATTATGGCTCACCCTTGGCCCAAGGCCAAAAGCCTCTGGTTGAGGCTTTAGGCCTTGGGCACCCAGCCATCACCCTGCGATTCAGCTGATCACTGGGGTCCTGCCCCAGCCCTGGCCCAAACCTGCCCCAAGGCCGGGGGGGTAGGGGAAAGCCTCTTGGAAGAGGCTTTTTCCCCTCAGCCTTGGAAACCCAGTGGATTGCCCTGCCATGGGGTCAGTCCACTGGCTGGCCCCACCCCTGCCCCAGCCCAAGCCCACCCCAAGGCCGGAAAAAGCCTGTGAGGCGTTTTCTGGCCTTGGGAATCCAGAGATTACCCTGCCCTGGGCAGCAATCGTCTTGTTGGGTGTTGATTTGCATATCCCTCCTGATTGGCTGGTGGACATGGCTTGTGGGCGTGGTTTATTGGATGCAGCAAAGATACAGTCAATTTTCATATTACTCTTTTTTTGGATAGGATGTGTGGCTCTAGTAATAATAATACTTAAATGTCAATTCTGTTTCCTATAGAGCAACAAATATTTCTGTCAAATTTCTTTGTTTAGTGGAACAAGAGCTTTGGAATTTCTTTCTCTCCTTTTAGGCATGAAAGTATTATAAATCCCATTGTGACTCCGTTGAATTCCTATTGAAGGAGCAGAGTCTTTGTTTTATTTAAATTACGAAGAAGATCCATGATATGGGGCCATCCTGTTATTTCAGCCTTACCCTCCACTTCCCCTCTGCACACACACCACACTATATATCAGCTCCCTGATCTCCCCTCCTCTCTTCCATTGATTATATGGTACATAGCATCCTCCACCATTCCTTTGCTATTATTGTTCCTGTTTAGAACATCCTTTTCCCCAACTCAACCTATTGAAATCCAAGCCCAAACCCACCTAAACATCCCTCCTTTGTGAGGCCTTCCCCTATTCCACCCAATAAGATTTATTTTTAACAGTATTGACCATAATCTATTTGATTTACAGTCATTTGTGCATTTCCCTCAGACTCTCTCTGAGTTGACTTTGTTTTTTATCATTATTATTTTTTTGTTAATCCTCATTGGAGGATATTTTTTCCATTTATTTTTTTATTTTAGTTTTTAGAGAGAGTGGAAGGGAGGGAGAAAGACACACAAAGAGAAAGAGTCCTAGCTGATTTGGCTCAGTGCATAGAGCATTGGCCTGTGGACTCAAGGGTCCTGGGTTTGAATCCAGTCAAGGGCATTTGCCTAGGTTGTGAGCTTGATCCCCAGTGGGGGGTGTGCAGGAGGCAGCCGATCAATGATTCTCTCTCATCATTGATGTTTCTCTCTCTTCCTCTCCCTCTCCCTTCCTCTTTGAAATCAATAAAAATATATTTTTAAAAGAGAGAGAGAGGGAAACATCAATGTGAGAGAGACACATCAATTGGTTGACTCCCACATGTGCCCCTACTGGGGATGGGGAAACTGGCTAAGGGTGACCTTATTTTTTTTTCAGCTTTATTGAAATATAAATGGATTTATAACATTTTATTCATTTTAGGTGTTCAAAATTATCTGACATATGTATGTAATGCTAAATGTTCACCACAGTAAATTTAGTTAATATCCATCACCTCATTACAAATTATTTTTCTGGATAGACTTTAATTAGAATGTGACATTGAACAAGTATCCCACAACCAATATTAAGGGACATCTTAATCTAGTCGACCCCTAAAACCAAACTACTCTTCTTCCTCACTATGGGAAGTCAACTCCCCCACATACCTTAAAGTTCAAGGGCCTGATTCATCGTTACCTTCTTCAACATCATACCCTAAGAATTAGAATACTGGTGATTTCAGTATCCACATAGATAACCCTTCTAATAGCCTGGCCCTTCAGCTCCTCCATCTCCCCTCCTTTCTTCCAGTGATTATGTTCATCACTTACCTCATGCAGCAACTCTGGTTTTACCCTAGATTTCATTATCAATAACCATAGGTCCCCATAATCTCAACTTCAAACACCCCACTCTCCAAATAATGCCGCAAAAATAATTTCAAAATAACTCTGGTTTCTCAAAGAGTATGAAGAAGATGCACAGCACCAAATAACACTCTTAAAATTATCCCCTTCCCTGTCCACCTCAATGGTTGGGTACAGGAGCAGCTTAGAGCCCAAGAGTAACCCTGCTGGGTGGGGTGGGCATGAGGGGATTTGCTTTTTGTTGTTTTTTTTAAAAATTTTATTTTTATTGTTTCAAGTATTACAGATGCCCCCCCTCCCTTTTCCCCCCATTACCCCTTTCCAGCCTGTTCCCGCTCCTCCCCCAGGCCTTCACCAGCACTATTGTCCCTGTCCTTGGGGGGCTTGTTTTGCAGATGTATTTAAATAACACTACACAATTCTGAGAGTCACTTTCCATATCAAAGAATGCCCCCCCAGCGATTATAGAGGTGAAACTTTGCAAACTGCCCCCCATGCTTCCCACTGACTTCTTACTCAAGTCTTACAATAAACTCTTTAGAAAACACCCAAAGTAATCCCTTGAAAAACTGTCCCACCAGCCTTAGGCCTCTGCCCTTTTAATTGACAAGGATGAGAGAAGGCTGGACAGGTGTGTGCGTGCGTGCGTGTGTGTCTGTTTGTGCGCGTGTGCGTGCATGCGTGCGTGTGTATGCGTGCGTGTCTGTGTGTGCGCGCGTGCGTGCATGTGTGCGTGTGTATGCGTGCGTGCGTGTGTGTGCGCGCGCGTGCATGTGTGCATGTGTGTCTGTGTGTGCGCGTGCGTGCATGTGTGCGTGTGTGCGTGCGCGCGTGTGCGTGCGCACATGCATAAAATAGTGCTTTTACTGACGTCCGAGAGTGGCTAAAGCCCACAGCTCGAAACAAAAAGCATCAGCTGCTCCCACATCCTTTAGAAAGACTCCAGCCAGCCAGCAGACGTGACTCAGATGTTCCTTCCAAACACCACCCACCACCCTATGGAAATATGAGAGGACTGGGAGGTGTAGGAGGGGAGCCCCGTGTTCCTAGTGGGAGGTGGAATAATGAGGAGAGGACGGAGGAAGAGTGCTCATGTCCTCTGCTCCCCCGGGCCCAGAGGCTTGTGAAGGAAACCCCTAAGAGAGTTGCTCGAGTGGGAAGGTCTGCAAACAGGGAAAAGTTGGCTTCCAATTTCATGCCTGGACTCCCGCTGAGCTGCATGGATCTGCAGGCTCATCCCACAGCTCTGGGGACTGCGGGTGTAAAAATTCTTGCCAGAACGCAACAAATACGCTCTGTGGTGTGTGAACGTGGAGTCCGGTGCCGCCTTGTGGCCGAGAGGTATATGAAAGTCAGAGGCTCAAAAGTACTGAGATGCCTGGAAAGAAAATAGAGAACATCACTCTGACCCGATCCATGACCTCCTCCCCGCTCCCGCAGCCTTCAGAGTTGGAAAAAGGACCTCAGCAATTCTCAAGGCTTCCAATGGAAGGGCACGGGGCTTAAGAGGTCCTCCAGGAGATGGGAGATAACCTGGACAAGGTGGTGGAGGGAGTCAGTGGGTAGAGCCGTTCTTCTCTTCACAAGGCCCCAGAGAGGGAGGAGCGCAGGTAAAAAAACAGGGCAGCCCTTATATGATCACCGCCCCCAACCTCAGCAGATCACAGTCTGGGAGCTGGAAAAGGACCTTATCCCTCGGAGAACTCTGTCTCCTTTCTCTCTCTGGCCCAAGACCTGGGTACCCATATAATATTGAAATGGGAATAGGAACTGATCAGGTTTACCAATCAAGAGAGTCCCAAAAGTTATGAGATCTGCCAAGGTTGGTGCCACATAGCTGAAACCAGTGATTGGAAAAATAAAGTAGCTTTGTGTATACAGCCCACCATTTAATTAATACCTGTTAACATATCAGCCCAGGCACAGCATGGACTTTAGGAGAGAAAATATTGACTGTGCCACTTAACAGTTTTATTGCCTCAGGCAAGTCCCATAGGAGCCTTCGTTTCTTCATTTGTAAGAGAATAATATCTAGTGGGCAAGGTTATTAAAAATTAAAGGCAAAGTAAAAAAAATAAAAATAAAAATAAAAAGCCGAACTGGTTTGGCTCAGTGGATAGAGCGTCGGCCTGTGGACTGAAAGATCCAGATTCGATTCCAGTCAGGGGCATGTACCTTGGCTACGGGCACATCACCAGTAGGGGGTGTGCAAGAGGCAGCTGATGGATGTTTCTCTCCCATTGATGTTTCTGACTTTCTCTCCCTCTCCCTTCCTCTCTGTGAAAAATCAATAAAAAATATTTTTAAAAATTAAAGGCACAGTCTATAAATGAATAGAAGCTACTTATTTAGGCACATGTTTACGCATGAAGGGAGGCATTCGTTCCCAGTTGCCTTTTAACAAAAATATGTGAAGTAGTATATGACAAAAGGCAAGTAAAAAGAACTAGTAAAACAGAAATTTTAAAAAAGGAACAAGAAATGCTGAGCCCTGGTTGATGTGGTTGAGTATCATTCCATACACTGAAAGGTTGGGGATTCAATTCCCGATCACAGCACACACCTAGGTTACAGGTTTTATCCCATCAGGGTATGGGAGGCAACTGATCACTGTTTCCCTCTCTCTTTCCCTCTTCCTCCCTCAAAAAATCAATAAATAGCCCAGGCAGGGTGGTTCAGCATATGTACACTGAGTAGCCAGGAGGTCACGGTTTGATTCCCAGTCAGGGCACATGCCCAGGTTGTGGGCTCGACACCCACAACCTATAGGTGGGTAGGACTATGCAGGAGGCAGCTGACCAGTGATTCTTTCCCATCATTGATGTTTCTATCTCTCTCTTCCTCTCTCTGAAATAATTAAACATATATTTTTAAAAGTCAATAAACATATCATCTGGTAAGAATAAAAAAAGAAATGCTGATGTGCTACCCCTAAATGCAAATTTGGTGCTTGGTTTCAAATTTGGTTTTGAGCTTCCTGGCAGCCAAGGTGAAAAGGGAAACTTGTACAACTCCAGTATCAGAGAGAAGGGGTGGGGGGTGGGGGGGTGATACTACTTTCTCAGGGGAGACCAGTTTTCCTGGCTCCAAATTCCAAAAGCAATGCCTTAGGAGTCTTTCTGCATTGGCTTGCAACTTAACTGAAACCCAGACTATTCACCGGAACCAGTCATACAGGAATGAGGACTGAGACAAATTACTAAAGGTGAATAACCCAGATTTCTATACTGCAGATCACAGTGTATTCTGCAGCAATTCTCAGGCCTCAGTTCTTCAAATTCTTTCAGACAAGTGTTCCCTAACACTTGCATTGGGAGATCACACAAAAGGCATTTAGAATCACCACTTCCATCACCAAAGAAATGTGTGTTTTTTAAAAAAATATTTTTATTAATTTCAGAGAGGAAGGGAGAGGGAGAGAGCGATGGAAACACCAACGATGAGAGAGAATCATCTATCTGCTGCCTCCTGCATGCCCCACACTGGGCATCGAGCCCACAATCCAGGCATGTGCCCCGACTGGGAATCGAACCTCAGCCTTTTGGTTCATAGGTCGACATTCAACCACTGAGTCATGCCAGTCCGGCACAAAGTATGCATGTATTCTTAAATGCAATAAGTAAATTCAAAAGACTCTCTTTCCAGACCCAATTCAGACCTATGAAGACCACACATGGCCCTTGAAGGGCAAGGTCACCTTTCAGGGTCATTAGCACAGGAAGTAAACAGCCTTTGCAAAAGAGTGCTCCAGGTGAGCTTTCCCACCTCAAATCCGGAGCCACGGCCACAACTAATCTGCAAATGCTAACAGGAGTTTCCATGGCAGATGCCAAAATAAGCTCCTGTCCTCCCTCACCTTTGCTGTAATCCCCACATAGGTTTTGCTTTTACCATATGGTAATTATTTCCAAATCACAAGTGCAAACACTCACTCTGATTGGAAAATTAGCAGATTTCAAACTCAGGTAATTTGCTCCTAATGAGGAACTTGTTGAACTGAATTTAACAATTAACTCGCACACCCTTTGCTGCCTGCAGTGATAGGAGTGAAGCAGGGAAGGACAAGCCAAGGGCCAGGACCTGGCAGGACTTCAGGCACAAGATGAAAATTGGGATGGGGCAAGGTGTATAATGGGTCTAAAGGAGCATCAGAATCTTGACTGTTCAAATGGATATGCATATAAATATGCCAAAGTAGAAATATAAAAGTATATATACACTGAGTGGCCAGATTATTCTGATCTCTGAATGTATAATAATTTGGCCAGTCGTGTGTGTATATATATGAGAGGCCTGGTGCATGAATTCGAGCATGGGTAGGGTCCAGCCAGCCTGGCCAGGGAGAAGGGACTTGGGTGGTTGGTTAGCCAACCTGCTGGTCAAAATCCTGGTCGAGGGGACAATTTGCATATTAGCCTTTTATTCTATAGGACTAGTGGCCTGGTGCATGAAATTCCTGCACATTAAAAGGGTATTAGAGGAAATAATTTAATATTGCTATTTGCTCTTTCTCTATAATAGAAGTATCAGAGACTAAAGAAAATTAGTAAAATGTATATGAAAACCTTCCTCCTGTCAGAGTCTGGGGTGCACCACCAGGCCCAGAGTCAAGTCACCCACTCACTCACATGTGCCTCAAAATAACATGAGACCCAGACCCAGCTGCCCCACCCCCCTGCATTGGGGTAGATCCAGATCTGGCCAGTCCCACCCTTGTCAAGCCCCGCAGGGCAGGGGGCATCCTCAGGTCCCCTGGCCCAGCACCAGGACAGGAGGCATGGCCTGAGGTTTCCCATCAAGTCCCACCAGGTGGGAGACACAACCTGAGATCACCTGTTAAGCCCCGCTGGGTAGGGGGCATGGCCTGAGGTCCCCCATCAAACCACACCAGGCAGAGGAGCACAGCCTCAGGTCCCCCGCCCAGCACCGGGAGGGAGGTGCAGTCTCAGGTCTCCAGTCAATCCCCACTGGCAGGGGGTGCAGGCTCAGATCCTCTGTGAAGCCCCGCTGGGTGGGGGGCACAACCTGAGGTCCCCTGTCAAGCCCAGCCTGGCAGGAGGGGCACAGCCTCAGGACCCCTGGCCTGGTGCTGGGGCAGAGGGTATAGTCTGAGGTCCCCCAGCCTGGTGCCGGGGTGGGGGTGCGGCTTGAGGTCCCCTGTCAAGCCCTGCCAGGTGGAGAGAACAGTCTGAGGTCCCCTAACCCAACACCAGGATGGGAAGAGCACCTTGAGGTCCCCTGTCAAACTCTGCGGGGTTGGGAGTGTGGTCTGCAGCCCGCTGTCAAGCCACACCAGGTGGGAGGCACGGCCTGAGGTCCCCCAGCCTGGAGCTGGGGCGGGGGGGGAGCAGCCGGAGGTCCCCTAGCCCAGAACCAGTGCGGGAAGCACACCTTGAGATTCCCCATCAAGCCCCACTGGGTGGAGGACATGGCCTCAGGTCCCCTGGCCTAGTGCCGGGGTGGGGGTTGAGGCCTGAGGTCCCCTGTCAAGCCCCTTTGGATTGGGGGAGGGTGTAGGCCTCCCATCCTGCCCGCCTCCGCCACGGCCCCCGCGGGCCTCCCACTCTCCGTGAGCAGCTATGCATAGGGGAGGCTGGGCCAGGATAATTGGGAAGGGGTGATGGGGGGCCACTTCTTCAAAACAGACTCACCCAGGCCGTGGTATTTTGTGGAAGAGCCACACTCAAGCAGCCAAAGAGCCGCATGTGGCTCGCGAGCCGCAGTTTGCCAACCATGGCCCTGGATGACCATCTCCTGGGCCACCTTTTCTGATCTCTATTGGAACATTTGGGGACACCTGCTTTCCCATAACCATGAATGGTCAAACACTAAATCATGAAGGCAACCTGCACATAACTAGTTAAAGACAGAGAGGATAAATTTGCCCGGGGGAGGGAAAAGCCTCCACGTTCTCACGATAATAAAATGAATGAAAAGTTCATTCACAACCACAGCCAGTTAAGACCCTAAAAGGGACCATGCCTCAAGTACCATTAGAAGATCATTACAAGGACACATAGGATGCAAAGACCACAAAAGGCCATCTGAAACAAAACTACATTTATTTGCTTAACTGGGAAGGCAGGGGCAGCACAAGCAGCAAAAGGGAAGAAGTACATCAAAACTGGGGAGAGTCTGAGGTGAAGTCTCTGGTTGGTTCCCAAGGCTGAGCGTAAACTCTTCTTTGTAACTGGTCATCGCACCGGATCACGTCTTCAAAGTGCGGGTACCACGGCCGAAGATGTGCAGGATGGGTTGCAGGAGCTCGAACGGGCACAGTGTCACTCAGACGACGTAGTTCAGGGTCTGTCTGAAGTCGGTCAAAACTCTTTCCTTAACGGGATCCGTAACACATTAGCACAGCTGACTTCATCGGGTAAGACACACCGGAGATCTGCCCCTTCACGCCTCTTTTGGAACTGTCAGAACCCATGTCCTTCTTTTTGTTGGGACAAAACAGACATGTGTCGTTGGAAAAACAAATTTTATGTGGACAGGTTGCCCTTCGAGTTGTTACAAAGCAAAATATGAGAGACACCCAAACCCTGTACACGATGTTCAGAGTGACATTATACTCGGTAGCTAACAGGTGGCAGCAACGCAAATGCACATCAGTGCAGAATGGATAAACAGCTGTGGCACATTCAGAGAACCAGATATCACTCAGACATGAAAAGGAAGCAAGTACTAATACATGTTACAATGTGGATGAACCTCAAAAACATTATGCCAAAGAAAAGGGGCCAGGTACAAAAGGCCGCACGCTGTGACTCCATTCCCAGGAAACATCTAGAATGGGGAAGTCCATACAGACACAAGGCAAACTGCTGGTTGCTGGGGCTGAGGATGGGGGGAGGGGGGAACCTAGTGCTTAAAGGCAACAGAGATCTTTTGGGGTGAGGAAATGTTTTCCCAACGGGGAAGGTGGCAGCAAACACTACATTAGTAAATGCCACTGAATTATGCACTTCACACAGGCTGTTTCTTATGCGAGTTATATCTAAAAAAAAAAAAAAAAAAAAAAACAAAAACAAAAACAAAAAACAAAACAAAAAAAAAAAAACGGGTGGAAAAAAACAAAAAAGATCAGGCGTCTTTTGAGGCCATTGAAAGACCCCAGAAGCAGAAAAGAACTGAGGGAGCAGGACTGGGGAACAACTGCTCGGTGAGCCGGGGGAGGGAAAAGAACGAGAAGGGGCCAGGTTCCGCTTCCGACTCGAACAAGGCCCCGAAAAAGGCTGCAAAAACTCGAAAGGCAGCCCCGCCCGTGTAGCTCACTGGCTGAGCTTGCTGGGGTGCAACACCAGTGAGGGCACAGACCCAGGGCACGCTGGATCCCCAGTTGGGGGCCTTACAGGAGGCCAGCAATTTTGCCTCTCGTGGATGTTTCTCTCTCTCTCCTTTCCTCTCTCTCTAAAGTCAATAAAAACGTATTTTTTTAAAACTTGAAAGGCAAACAAATAAAACTCACTTCTACATGGCTACCTATGTACTGTTCCGCAAACAAGCTACACTTCTGAAAGTAGAAACCGTTGTACAAAGGGAGAGCACACGCCATCCCAGAAACGCCTTTCCCGGGCCTGCTCGCAGCCTGGGGGGGGAGCTGGCTCTGGCCGGGAAGGGGGGGGGCACAGGCCTTCCCAGGGCCCGCGACACCGCCCCGCCCCCGCCCGCCGCTCGCTCGGCCGAACCCGTCTGCACACCACGAGTCTCCGCGTCCTCCACAGGGGGACGAACGCCATTTTCAGTCTGAACACTTTAATAAACGCGTTTGTCACCACGGAGCCCCGTGCACTGCGGCGCCAAAACCGTTTGAACGAAAAAAGCGAATACTAAAGTGCATTCTGCAGAAAGCTATCTCTAACATTTCATAGATCCCTTCCGTCGAAATCGTGCCGAGTGAAAGCATCAGAAAGGCTGTGCCCTTCCTGCCGCCGCGACGACAGGGGTGGGCCCGGACTAAGTGCAGGGAGGCAGCCAGGCGACTGCCGGGGGCTCGCTCGCTCACTCGCCGGAGAGGCGGAGGCACTGACTCGGGAACGGAAACCAACAAGCGACCGCCCGGGAGCCGCAGCCGGGCTCAGCGAGCGGCCGGGTTCACGCGGGCAAGAGGACACAAAGGCAGGGACCTGTTGCACAACACGCAACTTTCAAGTGCTTAAGATGACACATTTCATAGGACACGCTTAACTCAGCAAGATTTAAATACACACTCATCTTGTAAATTAATACAACTTTTTCAGGATTTGGAAAGTTAATTGATTCAGAAAAACCAGACACTTCAGGAGGTTAAACTGAGCCAAGTATGCATTCCATAAACGTTAGAACATGAAAATAGAAATCGCTAGGACAGCAGCAGCAGCAAACAAAACAATAATGCAAGCAAAACAATCCCAGGTTATTAAATCCCCCCCCCAATTCTATGTAAAAGCCATGGGTTGTGCTTCAGCATAAACACTGCACATCTAAAATGGAAAATACACCACGAAATCCACCAGCCCAGCTAGCACCGCACAGTGGCTGAGCTCTGACCAATGACCGGGAAGGTCACGATCAATTCCCAGTCGGGGCACAAGCCTGGGCTGCAGGCGAGATCCGCAGTGTGGGGCTTGCAGAAGGCAGGGCGGTAATGATTCTCATCACGGATGTTTCTCTTTCTCCCCCTGCCTTCTGCTCTGAAATCAATATAAACACACTGAAGTGAATAACCTGGGAGGAAACGAAATCTCAGAACTCACTTTGGTAGATGCTCTTTTGGTTTCCAAAAGAGAGAACACAATGCAGGACTCAGCGTCTGGGAGCGCGGGGCAGGTCTCCTTCCTCTTTGTCTTCGGGCTGCCCTGCTGGCTACTGGCCCTTACCCGGCTGAGCTGGTTGGACTGATGCTGTCGCCACCGCCTCTGAGACTGGCGTGGCTTCCCACTGCATCGGCTCGGGCTCTGGCAGCTCCTGGGAGGCAGCTGGAACCGGGAACAGCTGCTGGGCAGGGTTTTGCCCAGGCCTCACCTGGGCAGAGCCAGGCTGAGACAGCTGAGCTCGCTGGGGCTGCACCACACCTCCTGCTCCACTGACGTTAGTGGCAGCAGCTTGCTGAGCGGACTGGCGTTTTGGTTGACTGCTGGACTCAATATGCACCTTGAAAACCCGCACCACTGGCTCCTGAGAACTGGAGGGCTGCTGAAGTGGCGGCTGTGGATACACCTGACAAACCAGCTGCTGCGGCTGCTGGCCCTGCGGCAGGATGCTTGAAATGTCCGAACCCTTCGGGACCCAGAGAACATTTATGGGCTTGATACTTGAAAGGTTTCCTAACGCGTACTGAACCCCTTCTTGAGAAGACGCCTGTGGAGCAGCCGGCCCTGCATTCGGCGGCTGGCCTGCTGACGGCGGGCTGTTGGGCTTCACGCCTGAAGGGGCCCTGGCCCCATTGGGAGAGGCCTGAGCGGGTGTGGATTCTCTCACCACAGTCCGGACTACACGTACAGGGCCAAACAACTGAATGACCTTGGGGTCAGCAGAGGGGCTGGATCGGTTGGACTTGATCTGCATGCGCGGGTTTATGCGTGATGCGCTCGCAGTAGACACAGTGGCTGTAGGAGATGTGCAAACTCGCTTCACTTCCACAAGAGGTTTCTTGGGAAGGTTTGGCGGCCGGCAAGCAGGGGCCTGGGATGGAAACGCAGGAATCTGGCTTGCCTGCTGTGAAGGAAGAGGCTTAGCCAAGGAGCCGTTTCCTGAGCTGCCCGGACGACTGCTGGCTGGAGGGGTGCATTGGCCCCCCTTGCCCAGGGCGGCAGAAGGCACTGACGCGGCCTGAGGCTGTTCTGCTGCTCTCCCTGGAGAAAGCTGGCTGAGATTGCTGCAGCCCCTGAAGCCCTGTGGCACCCTGACTGGACATTTGTCCTTCTTCTTCAGCGATTTCTTGGACTGTCTGGCTGCTTTCCCAGGACCAGTCTTTGACCCAGGCACGAAACTATAAGAATGGTCATTTGCAAAAGAGTGGAGGTGAGACATCTGTCCCCCACTTCTGACTTCTTCACCTGGCATTTGCCCAGAGATAAAGGGGTCATTCAGAGACCTCATGGCGGACGGCTTTGTTGTCTGGGATGGATGACCAGGATCATATCCAAATAGAGAATAGTCTTGTATGCCGAGGTCTGGCCAGACTATTGAGTGAGCATCATCATATTTGAAAGGCCAATCTTCTGCAGCATATTTTTCCACATCAGAAGGGACATCCAAGTCAAAGGGTAGCTGTTCCAAAAAATCTGCAAAATTTCCTTCTTTGAAAATGTCAAGGTCATGCAGCTGATCTGCTTGCCCTTCTTCCCTGTTTTGGTCAGGAGCCTCTGCCCGAACCTCAGGAGGGGGTGGGTCGCAAGGCACCTCTGGCTGCGGATTCAGGGAGGCTGCAGAATCGCCCTGTAGGCTTCTCGTTGGGGGCGTGTCCATCTTTTGCGGGTTATAGAGCAGCTTGTTCTCAATGCACGCTACCGATACGGAAGGATCAAGGCACAGGGGCTCAGCGGTAGCTAGGATCAGCTGGCTCTCAAGTGCAAGTTTGTCTTCCTCAGTCCATAGCTGGTTATCGCTGGTTATGGACTGGATATCAGAAGCCAACGTCTGCATGGTTGGGCGTAAGAGAACATGCCTGCTTTGGTAACCACTGCAGTCCGTGTCCGTACACAGTCTATAGTCCCGTACCTCTGCGATGACACACCCGCTCTGAAAAACGTTAAGCTGAGACTTTTCCAGGATATCTATCAAATCAGGAGACAGTTGCTCTGCATCCAAATATTGAAGAAAGGCCCTTTCATCCTGAGGCAATTGAAGGACCTCTGAATAAGCTTCCGATTCTACCCGCAGCAGCAGCGCACACCCGTCCTCGTCTGGGAGTAGGTCGACCACTAAACAGGGTAAGGATTCCCTCTGCACAAGCTTCTCTAGCAAGCGCCCGTTGCGCGTTAATTCCTCCGTCACATCGGGCTCTTTCCCGCACTCTTCAACGTATATGTCATACAGCTTTTCATGCAGCGATTTCCCCCCAGAAGAGGAGGATTCCCTCTTAGGAGGTCTCCGTTGGACGCTTTCAATGACACGATCCGCATGGTCCAAAGCTCGGTCGAAAGCTCTTTGCATTGTGATACAATAAATGGGCCCTAAAACAAGAGAAAACGTAAGTGCGCTGTGGCTCGGCTGACTAGTCCGTCTGCAATGGCGATGTATCGTTTTTGCAAAAGTTGCGACTGGACCGAGCAGCGCCCTGGCTCACCGCAAAACACACACTAGAAACCCACCGCCCCAAAGGCCGTACCCCCGGAACGCGCCCGATCTCGTCCGCCCGCAATGCGGAAAACACTTACGATGGAACGGCCGGCTGGTCCGGACAGGAACGGAGCGAAGTCGCCACCTCATTGAGCCTCGAGTTCTGCAGCCTGAGCCGGAAGCAGGAGTGAGTCCGCTCTCTCTTTCGCGCTCCCGGGCTGGCGGGTCAGGTGTGCGCTTGCGTGCACTGCGCAGGCGGGTCCCAGGTTCCCGCTGCATCCTGTCGCCTGCTGGTACCACCAGGGGGGGCCAGGCCCCACGCCCGCACTTCCTGTTCTGGCGCCCACACTTTTCCTGCACAGCTAGGCCTGGCGCCACCCTCCTTTGTGCGTTGCCCCCGAGAAGCAGGCAGCACGGCACCAGCAGCCAGCGCGGAAATACCTACGTGTTGGGCGCGCCTCAAATCCACACCGATCGCTCCGATTGTCCCGGGAACACACTTGTTGGGAAAGTCGCGGAAGGGGCATTGCCTTTCGCCATAAGCACTGGGTCAAGGGGCGGTCGCTGTTGTTGGAAACTCTTGTGGTCAGCGGCTGGGCTGTTCCTCGTGTCCCCGATTTTAACGCTCGCCGAGGGTCCGCATTTGTGGCTCCTGCATGGGGTGGGGGGCGCCTTCGGGGAAAGCATTGGAATTCACCGAAATGGCCGGCGGCCTCCCGCCTGTGCGGTTCACACAGATGTGCGCGAACCGCGGCCCCTTTTCACACAAGAACCCACCGCCGATCTCCCCATGCATTACGTGAGGACATCCTATAATTTTTAAAAACATATCGTGTTGATTTTTCACAGAGAGGAGGGGAGAGGGACAAAGTGAGAAACATGGATGAGAGAGAAACATCCATTTCAGCTGCCTCCTGCACACCCCCTGCTGGGGACGTGCCCGAAACCAAGGTACATGCCCTTGAGCGGAATCGAACTCGGGACCCTTCAGTTCACAGGCCAACGGTCTAACCACTGAGACAAACAGCTTTCGGCTGTCAATTTTATATATATATATTTTTTATTGATTTTTTTACAGAGCAGAAGGGAGAGAGATAGAAAGTCAGATACATTGATGAGAGACATCGATCAGCTGCCTCTTGCACGCCCCCTACTGGGGATGTGCCCGGCCACGATACATGCCTTTGCCGGAATCGAGCCTGGGACCCTTCCGTAGTCCAAAGCTCTATCCACTGAGCCAAACAGGTCTCGGCTCGGCTGTCAATTTTTTTAAAAAAGTATGTGGCAACCCTAACCTGTTTGGCCCAGTGGTTAGAGCATCGGCCTGCGGACTGAAACGTCCCAGGTTCGATTCTGGTCAAGGGCATGTACCTGGGTTGCAGGCACATCCCCAGTAGGGGGTGTGCAGGAGGCAGCTGATGGATGTTTCTCTCTAATTGAAGTTTCTAACTCTCCCTTCCTCTCTGTAAAAAATTAATTAAAATATGTATATTTTTTAAAAAGTATGTGGCAGGTATGTAATACTGTCTATGAGTTACAGTGCAGGCTTAAACTATTTCTTTTATTTCTTTATTTGTATCTTAATGGGTGGAGAACTGTTGTTCCAGGTGATGGCAGCTAATTTAATTGATTGCTGCAAGGGTAGACTGAGCTACAGTCCCAATGGTGGATTTGGATGGTATGTGGTCTTAGAGAATTATTGGGATGTTATTTCCCATTACCTCTGTTACTTAGAAATCTGCCAGCCTTTTTGGGCAGCTTTTTTAAAGAACCTGTTGAGGCTTCCATGTAGACAGAATGAGAAAATGATATGTGTAGTGAAGTCTCCAAATGAGAAGAATCCCAATTTGGTACAACTCCCAAATTACAGACTACTATAAAATAAATGTGCTTTTTCATCAATAGCAATGATGATAATTATATACATAGTAGATACCATTTATTGAAATAGGATTAAAAACTCCTCAACTAAGAGTTCCTTAAAGATGACCTTCGTTTGGGAATAGACAAGAATAATTTTCTTCTGGCATCTCAACTGTCTTTGAGCAAATGCACTTCTGGAGTACCTCAAGGGGACTTGAAATCAGTTGAGTTTCTTAACTCTTTGAAACATCTTTCCCTGACTCTTTCTTCCCGTCTACATGCTCCAACTTAAGCGAAGCATAACACTGCATAACTAAATCATATTTTGCTATCCAATAATCTAAATATCCAACTTTAATAAAGCTCCAATTATTGAGGTCAACATGAGCTCTAACCCTCATTCCAAGCACTGCCTTGTTATTCGGCTCTGAATAGATTAACTTAGTTCCGATCTGACTCTTGCAAGTTTCTCTCCAACCAGGATCCCTTTCACCTTCTGTCCCCAGGAATTTGCTGAGCGTTGGATCTGGAAAAGGATCATTCTGTAACTATATTCCATTTAGGCAGAGGTGCTCATTAGACAGGCAAAGCTCTGCTTTCTTGTTCGTCTGTACTAGACATTTTTCTGGATTAGAAGTGGCACAGTGGCCCTGTGTTGGAGTCAGGTTATCCTCCTAAAACTTAAAGAAGTCCAAGACTTCTGCTGGCTGCTCCTGGCCGACAGACTGGACTTTCTGGCTTCTTAGCATGGCACAGGAGGAAGGTCAGGCCTAAGGTAAGCCATGTGGGGAGCCTAGAGCACCAGCATGTAGGAGACACCCACTCCCTGGGTTGTGTGAGTCCCAGGTCAGGCCCTTAGATGCTTCATTTGCCTCATGTTGTCCCAGCTCTGTAACTAGGCCTTTTGCCACCTGGGCCTGCCTCCTTCCCAGCCTCCGCTCTCTCATTCATGTTTCTACTAGAGGCCCTGTGCGTGAAAATTCATGCACTGCAGGAGGGATCCTTTAGCCCGTCCTACCCCCTTCTCACAGTCTGGGAACCCTCAGGGACAGGAGGCGACCTGGTGATCAGGGGAAGGCGATGCCCCCATCACACCTCTGTTGCTGCCACTGCCAGCAGTGCAAGCCTCAGCTGGCCCTCATTACTTGAGCCTCAGGCAGCCCTGGGGGGCGGGGCTCCCACCATCTGAGGTAAAGGCAAGCCTCAAACCAGCACTGGATAGCTGGGCAGCCACCGTCTGAGGCTTCCCTGTGCCTTGGGCATCGGCTAGGCAGCCGCCATCCATGGCTTGCCTGCACCTCAAGCCAGCCCTGGGTGGCTGGGGGATAAGGGGACCAGGGCCATTCATGCTTAATAATGTAAAGTAAGCATGTTAAACTCATGGCCCGTGGGTCACATCAACCCACAATGAATATTTTTACAGCCCAGCCAATAAAACAGTCTGTAAGATATGTCTTAATATTTTGTAACTTACTTTTTACAATATCCTGTTATATATAATATCTTATCTAATAAAAGAGTAATAGGTAAATTGACCATACCTACTATCAAGCCAAGCCCACGAGCCAGGCTCACCAGCCAATCAGGACCTGAGATGGAGCCAGCCAGCAAGAGTGTGGCCTGGGCCAGGAGGGCGGGGCCGAGGTGGCCAGGGCTGTGGGGGTGGGGCCAAGGAGGCCAACCACGGGGGCTGGCGGGGGCAAGGCAGGCAGCACCAGGGGATGACCAGGGAGAAAGCCTTGGCCGGGGGGGAGGTCCGAGGCCCAAGCTAGCCAGGTGAGAGACGGCTGGGGCGAAGGCCCAGGTCGGGGCAGAGTGGGCCTGGGGAGGAGCCAGTCATTGGCACCATTACAGGGCGATGGCTGGGTGGCCATGGCCTAAAGCCTCTAGTCGAGGCAGTTAGGGGTGACCAGGCTGGCAGAGGAGGGAAGTTGGGGGCAAACAGGCTGGCAGGGGAGCAGTTAGACATCAATTAGGCTGGCAGGGTAGTGGTTAGGGGGTGATCAGACTGGCAGACAGAAGCTGTTAGGGGCAATCAGGGAGGCAGGCAGGAGAGCAGTTTGGAGCTAGCAGTCCTGGATTGTGAGAAGGATGTCTGACTGCTCATTTAGGCTCCACTGCCCAAACAGACAGTCGGACATCCCTTGAGGGGTCCCACATTGGAGACGGTGCAGGCTGGGCTAAGGCATCCCCCGCCCCCTGTGAACAAATTTTGTGCATTGGGACTCTAGTATATATATATATATATATATATATATATATATATATATATATATGCATAAGAAACCATTGCAACCAAAACAACTGAACAGATAACCGAACAGGCTGTGTGGGACAACCAGGCCAGAAGGGGGTTTAGTACGGGAAGATCAAATGACTGAACAAGCAGGCTGTTTGGGGCAACAAAGCCGGCAGGGGGGTTACTGAGGGGCGACCAAATTACTAAAAATCCAGGCTGTGTGGAGCGACCAGGTCGGCAGGGGGGTTTGTGAGGGACGACCAATGACTGAACAAGCAGGCTGTTTGGGGCGACCAGGCCAGCAGGGGGGTTAGTGAAGGACGACTAAATTACTGAACAACCAGGCTGTGTGGGGCGACCAGGCCGTCAGGGGGTTAGTGAGGGACGACCAAATTACTGAACAACCAGGCTGTGTGGGGCGACCAGGCCGGCAGGGGGTTAGTGAGGGACGACCAATGATGGAACAAGCAGGCTTTTTGGGGCAGCAGGGCCGGCAGGGCCGGCAGGGCGGTTAGTGAGGAAGAACCAATGACTGAAGAAGCAGGCTGTTTGGGGTGGCAAGGCCGACTGGGGGGTTAGTGAGGGACGACGAATGATGAAGAAGCAGGCTGTTTGGTGCGACCAGGCCGGAGGGGGGTTCCTGAGGGACGACCAAATTACTGAACAACCAGGCTGTGTGGGGCGACCAGGCCGGCAGGGGTGTTAGTGAGGGACGAGCAATGACTGAACAACCAGGCTGTGTTGGGTAACCAGGCCGGCAGAGGGGTTAGTGACGGAAGACCAATGACTGAACAAGCAGGTTGTGTGGGGCGACCAGGCTCGCAGGGGTGTTAGTGAGGGACGAGCAATGACTGAACAACCAGGCTGTGTGGGGTCACCAGGCAGGCAGAGAGGTTAGTGAGGGACGACCAAATTACTGAAAATCCAGGCTGTGTGGGGCGACTAGGCCGGCAGGAGGGTCAGTGAGGGAAGACCAATGACTGAACAACCAGGCTGTCTGAGGCGACCAGGCCAGCACGGGGGTTAGTGAGGGACGACTAAATTACTGAACAACCAGGCTGTTTGGGGCGACCAGGCCCGAGGGGGGTTCCTGAGGGATGACTAAATTACTGCACAAGCAGGTTGTGTGGGGCGACCAGGCTCGCAGGGGTGTTAGTGAGGGACGAGCAATGACTGAACAACCAGGCTGTGTGGGGTCACCAGGCAGGCAGAGAGGTTAGTGAGGGACGACCAAATTACTGAAAATCCAGGCTGTGTGGGGCGTCCAGGCCGGCAGGGGGGTCACTGAGGGACGACCAATGACTGAACAAGCAGGATATTTGGGGCGACCAGGCCTGCAGGGTTGTTAGTGAGGGACGACCAATGACTGAACAATCAGGCTGTGTGGGGCAATCAGGCCGGCAGAGGGGTTAGTGAGGGACGACCAATGATGAAGAAGCAGGCTGTTTGGGGCGACCAGACCGGAGGGGGGTTAGTGAGGCTCGACCAATGACTGAAGAAACAGGCTGTTTGGGGCGACCAGGCCAGCAGGGGGTTAGTGAGGGACGACCAATGACTGAACAACCAGGCTGTGTGGGGCGACCAAGCCGGCAGGGGGGTTAGTGAGGGACGACCAATGACTGAACAGGCAGGCTATTTGGGGTGGCAAGGCCGAGTGGGGGGTTAGCGAGGGACGACCAATAACTGAACAAGCAGGCTGTTTGGGGCGACCAGGCCGTCAGGGGGGTTAGTGAGGAGCGACCAAATTACTGAACAACAAGTCTGTGTGGGCCGACCAGGCCGGCAGGGGGGTTAGTGAAGGAGAACTAAATTACTGAACAACCAGGTTGTGTGGGGCAACCAGGACTGCATGGGGGATAGTGAGGGATGAGCAATGACTGAACAAGCAGGCTGTTTGGGGTGGCAAGGCCGACTGGGGGGTTAGTGAGGGACGACCAATGATGAAGAAGCAGGCTGTTTGGGGCGACCAGACCGGAGGGGGGTTCCTGATGGACGACCAAATTACTGAACAACCGGGCTGTGTGGGGTGACCAGGCTCGCAGGGGTATTAGTGAGGGGCGAACAATGACTGAACAAGCAGGCTTTTGGGGGCGGCAAGGCCGACTGGGGGGTTAGTGAGGGAGTACCAATGACTGAAGAAACAGGCTGTGTGGGGCGACCAAGTCGGCAGGGGGGTTAGTGAGGGACGAGCAATGACTGAAGAAACAGGCTTTTTGGGGCGGCAAGGCCGGCAGGGGGGTTAGTGAGGGAGTACCAATGACTGAACAACCAGGCTGTTTGGGGCGACCAGGCCAGCACGGGGGTTAATGAGGGACGACTAAATTACTGAACAACCAGGCTGTTTGGGGCGACCAGGCCCGAGGGGGGTTCCTGAGGGATGACCAAATTACTGAACAACCAGGCTGTGTGGGGCGTCCAGGCCGGCAGGGGGGGTCACTGAGGGACGACCAATGACTGAACAACCAGGCTGTGTGGGGCAGCAAGGCCGGCAGGGGGTCATTGAGAGCGACCAATGATGGAAGAAACAGGCTGTTCGGGGCGACCATGCCGGCAGGGGGGTCAGTGAGGGGCGACCAAATTACTGAACAACCAGGCTGTCAGGGCTGACCAGGCCAGCAGGGGGGTTAGTGAGGGAGGACCAATGACTGAACAATCAGGTAGTGTGGTGCGTCCAGGCCGTCAGGGGGGTTAGTGAGGGACAACCAAATTACTGAACAACCAGGCTGAGTGGGGCCTCCAGGCCAGCAGGGGGGTCACTGAGGGACGACCAATGACTCAACAAGCAGGATATTTGGGGCAACCAGGCCTGGAGGGTTGTTAGTGAGGGACGATGAATGACTGACCAACCATGCTGTGTGGGGCTACCAGGCCGGCAGGAGGGTAAGTGAGGGAAGAGCAATGACTGAACAAGCAGGCTGTTTGGGGCGACCAGGCCGGCAGGGGGGTTAGTGAGGGGCGACCAAATTACTGAACAACAATCTGTGTGGGCCGACCAGGCCGGCAGGGGGGTTACTGAAGGAGAACTAAATTACTGAACAACCAGGTTGTGTGGGGCAACCAGGACTGCATGGGGGATAGTGAGGGATGAGCAATGACTGAACAAGCAGGCTGTTTGGGGTGGCAAGGCCGACTGGGGGGTTAGTGAGGGAGTACCAATGACTGAAGAAACAGGCTGTGTGGGGCGACCAAGTCGGCAGGGGGGTTAGTGAGGGACGAGCAATGACTGAAGAAACAGGCTTTTTGGGGCGGCAAGGCCGGCAGGGGGGTTAGTGAGGGAGTACCAATGACTGAACAACCAGGCTGTTTGGGGCGACCAGGCCAGCACGGGGGTTAATGAGGGACGACTAAATTACTGAACAACCAGGCTGTTTGGGGCGACCAGGCCCGAGGGGGGTTCCTGAGGGATGACCAAATTACTGAACAACCAGGCTGTGTGGGGCGTCCAGGCCGGCAGGGGGGGTCACTGAGGGACGACCAATGACTGAACAACCAGGCTGTGTGGGGCAGCAAGGCCGGCAGGGGGTCATTGAGAGCGACCAATGATGGAAGAAACAGGCTGTTCGGGGCGACCATGCCGGCAGGGGGGTCAGTGAGGGGCGACCAAATTACTGAACAACCAGGCTGTCAGGGCTGACCAGGCCAGCAGGGGGGTTAGTGAGGGAGGACCAATGACTGAACAATCAGGTAGTGTGGTGCGTCCAGGCCGTCAGGGGGGTTAGTGAGGGACAACCAAATTACTGAACAACCAGGCTGAGTGGGGCCTCCAGGCCAGCAGGGGGGTCACTGAGGGACGACCAATGACTCAACAAGCAGGATATTTGGGGCAACCAGGCCTGGAGGGTTGTTAGTGAGGGACGATGAATGACTGACCAACCATGCTGTGTGGGGCTACCAGGCCGGCAGGAGGGTAAGTGAGGGAAGAGCAATGACTGAACAAGCAGGCTGTTTGGGGCGACCAGGCCGGCAGGGGGGTTAGTGAGGGGCGACCAAATTACTGAACAACAATCTGTGTGGGCCGACCAGGCCGGCAGGGGGGTTACTGAAGGAGAACTAAATTACTGAACAACCAGGTTGTGTGGGGCAACCAGGACTGCATGGGGGATAGTGAGGGATGAGCAATGACTGAACAAGCAGGCTGTTTGGGGTGGCAAGGCCGACTGGGGGGTTAGTGAGGGAGTACCAATGACTGAAGAAACAGGCTGTGTGGGGCGACCAAGTCGGCAGGGGGGTTAGTGAGGGACGAGCAATGACTGAAGAAACAGGCTTTTTGGGGCGGCAAGGCCGGCAGGGGGGTTAGTGAGGGAGTACCAATGACTGAACAACCAGGCTGTTTGGGGCGACCAGGCCAGCACGGGGGTTAATGAGGGACGACTAAATTACTGAACAACCAGGCTGTTTGGGGCGACCAGGCCCGAGGGGGGTTCCTGAGGGATGACCAAATTACTGAACAACCAGGCTGTGTGGGGCGTCCAGGCCGGCAGGGGGGGTCACTGAGGGACGACCAATGACTGAACAACCAGGCTGTGTGGGGCAGCAAGGCCGGCAGGGGGTCATTGAGAGCGACCAATGATGGAAGAAACAGGCTGTTCGGGGCGACCATGCCGGCAGGGGGGTCAGTGAGGGGCGACCAAATTACTGAACAACCAGGCTGTCAGGGCTGACCAGGCCAGCAGGGGGGTTAGTGAGGGAGGACCAATGACTGAACAATCAGGTAGTGTGGTGCGTCCAGGCCGTCAGGGGGGTTAGTGAGGGACAACCAAATTACTGAACAACCAGGCTGAGTGGGGCCTCCAGGCCAGCAGGGGGGTCACTGAGGGACGACCAAGGACTCAACAAGCAGGATATTTGGGGCAACCAGGCCTGGAGGGTTGTTAGTGAGGGACGATGAATGACTGACCAACCATGCTGTGTGGGGCTACCAGGCCGGCAGGAGGGTAAGTGAGGGAAGAGCAATGACTGAACAAGCAGGCTGTTTGGGGCGACCAGGCCGGCAGGGGGGTTAGTGAGGGGCGACCAAATTACTGAACAACAATCTGTGTGGGCCGACCAGGCCGGCAGGGGGGTTACTGAAGGAGAACTAAATTACTGAACAACCAGGTTGTGTGGGGCAACCAGGACTGCATGGGGGATAGTGAGGGATGAGCAATGACTGAACAAGCAGGCTGTTTGGGGTGGCAAGGCCGACTGGGGGGTTAGTGAGGGACAACCAATGATGAAGAAACAGGCTGTTTGGGGCGACCAGACCTGAGGGCGGTTCCTGATGGACGACCAAATTACTGAACAACCGGGCTGTGTGGGGCGACCAGGCCAGCA
Organism: Antrozous pallidus; assembly: GCA_027563665.1. Taxonomy (NCBI): domain Eukaryota; kingdom Metazoa; phylum Chordata; class Mammalia; order Chiroptera; family Vespertilionidae; genus Antrozous; species Antrozous pallidus. The sequence goes on from CM050509.1 coordinate 129,114,505, forward strand.
GGGGTGTTAGTGAAGGACAACCAATGACTGAACAACCAGGCTTTTGGGGGCAGCAAGGCCGGCAGGGGGGTTAGTGAGGGACGACCAATGACTGAACAACCAGGCCGGTAGGAGGGTTAGTGAGGGGCACCAATGACTGAACAAGCAGGCTGTTTGGGGTGGCAAGGCCGACTGGGGGGTTAGTGAGGGACGACCAATTATGAAGAAGCACGCTGTTTGGGGCGACCATGCCGGAGGGGGATTCCTGAGGGACGAGCAATGACTGAACAAGAAGGCTGTTTGGGACGACCAGGCCGGCAGGGGGGTTAGTGAGGGAGGAGCAATGAGTGAAGAAGCAGGCTGTTTGGGGCGACCATGCCAGCAGGGCGGTTCCTGATGGACGACCAAATTACTGAACAACCAGGCTGTGTGGGGCGAACAGGCCGGAGGGGGGTTCCTGATGGACGATCAAATTACTGAACAACCAGGCCATCAGGGGGGTTAGTGAGGGACGACCAATGACTGAACAAGCAGGATATTTGGGGCAACCAGGTCGGCAGGGGGGTTAGTGAGGGACAACTAAATTACTGAACAACCAGGCTGTGTGGCGCGACCAAGCCGGCAGGGGTGTTAGTGAGGGATGAGCAATGACTGAAGAATCAGGCTGTTTGGGGCGACCAGGCCGGCAGGGGGGTTAGTGAAGGAGGACTAAATTACTGAACAACCAGGCTGTGTGGGGCGACCAGGCCGGTAGGGGAGTTAGTGAGGGGTGACCAAATTACTGAACAACCAGGCTGTGTGGGGCAGCAAGGCCGGCAGGGGGGTCAGTGAGAGCGACCAATGATGGAAGAAGCATGCTGTTTTGGGCGACCATGCCGGCAGGGGGGTGAGTGAGGGATGACCCATGACTGAACAAGAAGGCTGTTTGGGGCGACCAGGTTGGCAGGAGGGTTAGTGAGGGACGACCAATGATGAAGAAGCAGGCTGTTTGGGGCGACCAGGCCAGAGGGGGGTTACTGAGGGGCGATCAAATTACTGAAGAACCAGGCTGTGTGGGGTGACCAGGGCGGCAGGGGGGTTAGTGAGGGATGACCAATGACTGAACAACCAGGCTGTGTGGGGCGACCAGGCCGGCAGGGGGGTTAGTGAGGGATGACCAATGACTGAACAACCAGGCTGTGTGGGGTCACCAAGCTGGCAGGGGGGTTAGTGAGGGACGACCAAATTACTGAACAAGCAGGCTGTTTGGGGTGGCAAGGCCGACTGGGGGGTTAGTGAGGGACGACCAATGATGAAGAAGCAGGCTGTTTGGGGCGACCAGACCAGAGGGGGATTCCTGAGGGATGATCAAATTACTGAACAACCAGGCTGTGTCGGGCGACCAGGCCGGCAGGGGGGTTAGTGAGGGACGACCAATGACTGAACAACCAGGCTGAGTGGGGCCTCCAGGCCAGTAGGGGGGTCACTGAGGGACGACCAATGACTGAACAAGCAGGATATTTGGGGCGACCAGGCCTGCAGGGTTGTTAGTGAGGGACGACCAAGGACTGAACAACCAGGCTGAGTGGGGCGACCAAGTCGGCAGGGGGGTTAGTGAGGGACGAGCAATGACTGAAGAAACAGGCTTTTTGGGGCGACCAGGCCGGCAGGGGGTTAGTGAGGGACGACCAATGACTGAAGAAACAGGCTGTATGGGGCGACTAGGCCGGCAGGGGGGTCAGTGAGGGACGACCAATGACTGAAGAAACAGGCTTTTTGGGGCGACCAGGCCGGCAGGGGGGTTAGTGAGGGACGACCAATGACTGAACAACCAGGCTTTTGGGGGCGGCAAGGCCGACAGGGGGGTTAGTGAGGGACGACCAAATTACTGAACAAGCAGGCTGTGTGGGGCGTCCAGGCCGGTAGGAGGGTTAGTGAGAGAGCACCAATGACTGAACAAGCTGGCTGTGTGGGGCGGCAAGGCCAACTTGGGGTTTAGTGAGGGAAGACCAATGATGAAGAAGCAGGCTGTTTGGGGCGACCAGGCCGGAGGGGGGTTCCTGAGGGACGACCAATGACTGAACAACCAGGCTGTGTGGGGTCACCAAGCCAGCAGAGAGGTTAGTGAGGGACGACCAAATTACTGAAAATCCAGGCTGTGTGGGGCAACTAGGCCGGCAGGAGGGTCAGTGAGGGAAGACCAATGACTGAACAACCAGGCTGTCTGAGGCGACCAGGCCCGAGGGGGGTTCCTGAGGGAGTACCAAATTACTGAACAACCAGGCTGTCTGAGGCGACCAGGCCAGCACGGGGGTTAATGAGGGACGACTAAATTACTGAACAACCAGGCTGTTTGGGGCGACCAGGCCCGAGGGGGGTTCCTGAGGGATGACCAAATTACTGAACAACCAGGCTGTGTGGGGCGACCAGGCCGGCAGGGGGGTCACTGAGGGGCGACCAATGACTGAACAACCAGGCTGTGTGGGGCAGCAAGGCCGGCAGGGGGTCATTGAGAGCGACCAATGATGGAAGAAACAGGCTGTTCGGGGCGACCATGCCGGCATGGGGGTCAGTGAGGGGCGACCAAATTACTGAACAACCAGGCTGTGTGGGGCGACCAGGCCGGCAGGGGGGTCAGTGAGGGGCGACCAAATTACTGAACAACCAGGCTGTGTGGGGCGACCAGGCCGGCAGGGGGGTCAGTGAGGGGCGACCAAATTACTGAACAACCAGGCGGTGTGGGGCGACCAGGCCGGCAGCGGGGTGAGTGAGGGAGGACCAATGACTGAAGAAGAAGGCTGTTCTGGGCGACCATGCCGGCAGGGCTGTTAGTGAGGGATGACCCATGACTGAACAAGCTGGCTGTGTGGGGCGACCAGGCTGGCAGGGGGGTTAGTGAGGGAGGACCAATGAATGAAGAAGCACGCTGTTTGGGGCGACCAGGCCGGAGGGGGTTTCTGATGGACGACCAAATTACTGAACAACCGGGCTGTGTGGGGCGACCAGGTCGGCAGGAGGGTTAGTGAGGGACGACCAATGACTGAACAACCAGGCTGATTGGGGCGACGAGGTCGGCAGGGGGGTTAGTGAGGGACGATGAATGACTGACCAACCATGCTGTGTGGGGCTACCAGGCCGGCAGGAGGGTAAGTGAGGGAAGAGCAATGACTGAACAAGCAGGCTGTTTGGGGCGACCAGGCCGGCAGGGGGGTTAGTGAGGGGTGACCAAATTACTGAACAACAATCTGTGTGGGCCGACCAGGCCGGCAGGGGGGTTACTGAAGGAGAACTAAATTACTGAACAACCAGGTTGTGTGGGGCAACCAGGACTGCATGGGGGATAGTGAGGGAAGAGCAATGACTGAACAAGCAGGCTGTTTGGGGTGGCAAGGCCGACTGGGGGGTTAGTGAGGGACAACCAATGATGAAGAAGCAGGCTGTTTGGGGCGACCAGACCTGATGGCGGTTCCTGATGGACGACCAAATTACTGAACAACCGGGCTGTGTGGGGCGACCAGGCCGGCAGGGGTGTTAGTGAGGGACAACCAATGACTGAACAACCAGGCTTTTGGGGGCGGCAAGGCCGGCAGGGGGGTTAGTGAGGGACGACCAATGACTGAACAACCAGGCCGGTAGGAGGGTTAGTGAGGGGCACCAATGACTGAAGAAGCAGGCTGTTTGGGGTGGCAAGGCCGACTGGGGGGTTAGTGAGGGACGACCAATGATGAAGAAGCAGGCTGTTTGGGGCGACCAGGCCAGAGGGGGGTTACTGAGGGGCGATCAAATTACTGAAGAACCAGGCTGTGTGGGGTGACCAGGGCGGCAGGGGGGTTAGTGAGGGACGACCAATGACTGAACAACCAGGCTGTGTGGGGCGACCATGCCAGCAGGGGGTTAGTGAGGGGCGACCAAATTACTGAACAACCAGGCTGTGTGGGGTCACGAGGCCAGCAGAGGGGTTATTGACGGAAGACCAATGACTGAACAAGCAGGCTGTGTGGGGCGACCAGGCCGACTGGGGAGTTAGTGAAGGAGGACTAAATTACTGAACAACCAGGCTGTTCGGGGCAACCATGCCTGCAGGGGTGTTAGTGAGGGACGACCCATGACTGAACAAGCTGGCTATGTGGGGCGACCAGGCCGGCAGGGGGGTTACTGAGGGGCGACCAAATTACTGAACAACCAGGCTGTGTGGGGCAGCAAGGCCGGCAGGGGGGTCAGTGAGAGCGACCTATGACGGAAGAAGCATGTTGTTGGGGGCGACCATGCCGGCAGGGGGGTCAATGAGGGGCGACCAATGACTGAAGAAGAAGGCTTTTCGGGGCAACCAGGCCTACAGGGGTGTTAGTGAGGGATGACCAATGACTGAACAAGCTGGCTGTGTGGGGCGGCAAGGCCGACTTGGGGTTTAGTGAGGGACGACCAATGATGAAGAAGCAGGCTGTTTGGGGCAACCAGGCCAGAGGGGGGTTCCTGAGGGACGACCAAATTACTGAACAAGCAGGCTGTTTGGGGCGACCAGGCCGTCAGGGGGGTTAGTGAGGAGCGACCAAATTACTGAACAACAAGTCTGTGTGGGCCGACCAGGCCGGTAGGGGGGTTAGTGAAGGAGAACTAAATTACTGAACAACCAGGTTGTGTGGGGCAACCAGGACTGCATGGGGGATAGTGAGGGATGAGCAATGACTGAACAAGCAGGCTGTTTGGGGTGGCAAGGCCGACTGGGGGGTTAGTGAGGGACGACCAATGACTGAACAATCAGGCTGTGTGGGGCGACCAGGCCGGCAGGGGGGTTAGTGAGGGACGAGCAATGACTGAAGAAACAGGCTGTTTGGGGCGACCAGGCCGGAGGGGGATTCCTGAGGGAAGACAAATTTACTGAACAACCAGGCTGTTCGGGGCGACCATGCCTACAGGGGGGTTAGTGAGGGACGACCCATGATTGAACAAGCTGGCTGTGTGGGGCGACCAGGCTGGCAGGGGGGTCAGTGAGGGGCGACCAAATTACTGAACAACCAGGCTGTGTGGGGCGACCAGGCCGGCAGGGGGGTCAGTGAGGGGCGACCAAATTACTGAACAACCAGGCTGTGTGGGGCGACCAGTCCGGCAGGGGGTGAGTGAGGGATGACCAATGACTGAAGAAGAAGGCTGTTCTGGGCGACCAGGCCGGCAGGGCTGTCAGTGAGGGACGACCCATGACTGAACAAGCTGGCTGTGTGGGGCGACCAGGCCGGCAGGGGGGTTAGTGAGGGACGACCAATGACTGAACAACCAGGCCGGTAGGAGGGTTAGTGAGGGGCACCAATGACTGAACAAGCAGGCTGTTTGGGGTGGCAAGGCCGACTGGGGGGTTAGTGAGGGACAACCAATGATGAAGAAACAGGCTGTTTGGGGCGACCAGGCCGGAGGGCGGTTCCTGATGGACGACCAAATTACTGAACAACCGGGCTGTGTGGGGCGACCAGGCCGGCAGGGGTGTTAGTGAGGGACAACCAATGACTGAACCACCAGGCTTTTGGGGGCGGCAAGGCCGGCAGGGGGTTTAGTGAAGGACGACTAAATTACTGAACAAACAGGCTGTGTGGGGCGACCAGGCCAGCAGGGTTTAGTGAGTGACGACCAATGAGTGAACAACCAGGCTGTGTGGGGCGACCAGGCCGGAGGGGGGTCAGTGAGGGGCGACCAAATGACTGAACAAGCAGGCTGTTTGGGGCAACCAGGCCGGCAGGGGGGTTAGTGAGGGACGACCAAATGACTGAACAACCAGGCTGTGGGGAGCTACCAGGCAGGCAGGGGGGTTAGTGAGGGACGACCCATGACTGAACAATCAGGCTGTGTGGGGAGACAACGCTGGCAGGTGGGTTAGTGAGGGACGACCAATGACTGAACAAGCAGGCTGTGTGGGGAGACAAGGCCAGCAGGTGGGTTAGTGAGGGACGACCAAATGACTGAATAAGCAGGCTGTGGGGGGCGATGAGGTTGGCAGGGGAGTTACTGAGGGACGACCAATGACTGAACAGTAGGCTGCATGGTTTGACTAGGCTGGCAGAGGGGTTAGTGAGACACGACCAAACAACTGAGCAGTGGTCTGTGTGGGGTGACCAGTCCAGCAGGAAGAGTTAGTGAGGGTTGAACAAATATCCAGCTGTGGGCTATGTGTGGTGACCAGGCCAGCAGGGGTGTTAGTGAGAGACAACCAAACAACTGAACAGAGGGCTGAGTGCAGTGACCTAGCTGGCAGCTGGGGCAGATTAGGGTGACCTGTCTGGTGGGCGGGGGGCAGTTAGGGGTGATCAGGCAGTCAGGCAGATGAGCAGTTAAGAGCCAGTGGTCCTGATTGTGACAAGAATGTCTGACTGCCCACAGGGATCAGGCCTTAACTGGCAGTTGAACATCCCTCAAGGGGCCCAGATTGAAGATGGTGTAGGCTGGGCTGAGGGGACCCTCCCCACCCCCCACACGATTTTTGTGTACCGGGCCTCTAGTCCTATCTAATAAAAGAGTAATGTGCAGATTGACCATCACTCCAACACACACGATGGCTGCCCCCATGTGGTCAAAGATCCTGCCCCCATGTGGACACAAGATGGCCACCACAAGATGGCCAGCAGGGAGAGCAGTTGGGAGGGACAAGGCCGGTAGAGGAGGGAAGTTGCGGGTGACCAACCTTGCAGGGAAGGGCAGTTGGGGGGGCACCAGGCGGGCAGAAGAGGGAAGTTGGGGGCAAACAGACTGGCAGGGGAACAGTTAGACATCAAACAGGCTGGCAGGCCAATGGTTAGGGGGTGATCAGGCTGGCAGGCAGAAGCGGTTAGGGACAATCAGGAAGGCAGGCAGGCCAGCAGTTGGGAGCCAGCAGTCCTGAGTTGTGATTGGGATGTCCGACTGCCCATTTAGGCCTGATACCACCGGGGGCAGTCAGACATCTGATGAGGTGTCCCAGATTTGAGAGGGTGCACGTTGGGCTGAGGGACCCTCTACCCCCTTGCACGAATTTCATGCACCAGGCCTCTATAAAAGCTAAGCGACCAGAACGCTGAAAAAAACTGGAAGAACCAGTTGCTGTGATGTGTACTGCAGCAGCCAACTGTCCTGATGTGGGCTCTGATTCCCCCCTCCCGAACACCTGTGGCTCCTTCCCCCAGCCTGCCCTGCCCTTGATTGCCCCCCATCGAGGGCAGGACCAGCCAACCTCCTGTGCCCCCTCCCCCCCACCAGCTGTCCTGGCCCCTGATGGCCCCCATGGGGCCAGCTGGCCAGACCCCACCCATGCATAAATTTGTGCACTGGGCCTCTAGCTACTAATAATGAACTACAATGTCCACTAATGACTGGTTACTATAATCATGTTGCCTTCATTTCCCTTACGCACCTTACATGCCTTACACACCTTATGCGCCTTACATGCAGGCGCACCATTTCTCTCCACTAATAGTAGCAGGGAATATTTTAGCAGCCAATTGCCATGTCATTAGTCTTGAACTGACTTGTTTGATGTGCGCAGCAGGAAATATTTCACTTTTGGAGAATAAAAAAAATAGGTTTATTTGCATTATGCTTATTAATTTGTGCAGTTATTCAGTGTCTCATAAGTTAATGTTTAAGACAAATATTCATTTTTATTAAAATGTTCTATTATTTTACTACAGGCCCAGTGCACAAAATTCATGCACTGGGGGGGAGGTGTCCCTCGGCCCACCTTGCACCCTCTCCAATCTGGGACCCCTCAAGGGATGCCTTACTGCCATTTAAACGGGCAGTCAGACATCCCTCTCACAACTAGGACTGCTGGCTCCCAATCGCTCACCTGCCTGTCTGATTGCCCCCAACTGTTTCTGCCTACCAGCCTGATCACCCACTAAACCCTCCCCTGTCAGCCTGATCAATGTCTAACTGCTCTCCCCTGCCAGCCCAATTGCCCCTAACTGCCCTCCCTTGCAGGCCTGGTCCCTCCCAACTGTCCTCCCCTGCAGGCTTGGTCCCCCCCAACTGCCCTTCCCTACAGGCCTGGTCGCCCCAACTGCCCTCCCCTGCAGGCCTGATTGCCCCCAACTGCCCTTCCTTTTAGGCCTGGTCCCTCCTAACTGCCCTTCCCTGCAGGCCTTGTTGCCCCCAACTGCTCTTCCCTGCCGGCCATCTTGTGTCCACATGGGGGTGGCCATCTTGGGTGTTGGACTGTTGGTCAATTTGCATATTACCTCTTTATTATATAGGATGTTAACAATTATTCATTTCTTTCAGCCCTTTATATTCAGCATGTCTCTATTGAAATAAACCTACGTTTCTATGAAAATTGAAGCTTTTGTTTTTTTGGTGACCCATATAAACTTAAACCTTGTTTATTTTTCCTGTGTTAGCCTTTGAGTTTGACATGCTTGGTGTAGAGAAGTAATATATCTGGGCATAAGGAAAAGTGAAATTGTATTCTATCCAAGTGAAATTAGCAACTTAATGTGATTTTTTTGTCAGCTATTAATGCCAACACAGCCAAAAATGGAGGCTCTGATCCACTGCTTTCTTCCCCCTGGGACGCTCCAAGGTCGCCTGGACTACAGGTGCACTGGATGAGGCTCTGAACCCAGCTGTGCTTGTATTTCAGTGTGTGCATTAGTTGGCCTGGCAGTGTTCATCATGGCTCAGCCATTCCCTTCACTTGAGCTCCCTAATTCCACAAGATGGGGCTTTAAAAAAGTTACTGTGCATACCATCCTTGGAACCTTCCAAGTACATTAATGAACATGCTGGTTAATTATTAGGATTCCCCCCTCCTGCCCTTCCCTACTGCAACTTGACACAGCTGCACACGCGGGGACAACTCATGGCCAGATTAAGAGATGAGAATTCGATTCAGTTTATTTAAGCCAAACTGGGATGCAGAATCTCAATGGATTGAGATAATGCTCCACAGAATGGCACCTTGTTTTTAAATCAAAAGAGGAGACTTAAGTGGGTCATGTGAAGTCCATTGGTGATAGGTTAGGGAGGCGAAAGAAAGCAAAGCGGGGGAAATCTCTGACATTAGATGAAAATCTTTTACGTAGGTGGGTGCAGGATAGTTAACAGTCAACAATTAACTCAGTAACAGTGAGGGGATCTGTGGTCTCCACAGAGTGGTGCTGTGCTTTGAGAGGCCCAGGAAAAAAAAGAACATTACTTTGATATTCCAACAATATGTTATCATAGATGCAAAACAACAGTAGTCTCAGTTAAGGTAAAGATTGACCTTTGGCCCTAGCCAGTTTGGCTCAGCAGATAAGAGCATTGGCCTTGGGGCCAAAGAGTCCTGGGTTCAACTCCGGTCAAAGGCACATACCTTGATTTCAAGCTCCTCCTCCCCAACCCGAGGCCCTGGTGAAGGATTGTGCAGGAGGCAACCAATTGATGTGTTTCTCTCACATTGATGTTTCTCTGTCTTTCCCTCTCTCTTCCACTCTCCCTAAAAATCAATGAAAAAATATCCTTGGGTGAGGATTAAAAAAAAAAAAGATTGACCTTTGTCAGGGAAGATACTGGTCTAGGACATGCCTACCACCAGAAACTCTTTTTCAACTTTAAAAGTTTTAATTTTAGACCATCTTTTGTGGTTGCTTTAGGTCTGTTAGTTTGCGAGGCCATCACACAGGCCTTCCCTGAGCTAGTCAGGTTAGCATGTGGCCCCTTTTCTTCCACAATATCTAGGTCTTTGCCACCTCTCCTTGCTGCAACTACTTAGGAGGGACCAACCAGAGAACTTGGAACTATAAGGAGCAGAGCCTGAGAAAGGTGAACATCATCCGTTGCTGATTGGTTTTATCTCGGGCTAACCCTCCATCACTCAACCTGAGAATTAATGTGTTCCTCCTGTGATCAAGCCCCCAGGGAATGTTGTAGCTCTGTTAGATTATATGAGTGAAGATCATTCCCATAGCAGTGTGTCTTCCTTTTATTTTTATTTTTTTAAATATATTTTCATTGATTTTAGAGAGATGAAAAGAAAAAGGATAGGGAGATAGAAACATCAATGAGAGAGAAACATCTATTGGCTGCCTGCTGCCATGACCCTCACTGGGGATCAAGCCCACAACCTGAATATGTGCCCTGACCTCAAATCAAACCGTGACCTCCTGGTTTGTGATCCACGCTCAACCTCTGAGTAACACTGGCTGGGCTGTCTTCATTTTATACTCTGATTATTACATAGCTTACATTTTTCAGGCATCCATGCCCCATAAATACATATATCCCAGGTTTGTTTACCACATGCAATACCAGACAAACCAAGCGCATTCTCCTAAAAGCATTCCATGGATAAAGACTCTCCCACTTGTTAATACTATTAGTGTGTTTGCCAGCGGGTCTGTCATTAGCATGTGTACAAGATCTGATTGGCTCACTTTTCTTTCCTTCCCAGTGTGTCCTTCAGCAGAAGGAGAGACTGGGTTACAATCTTCTCTTACCCCCTTTCTCCCCAGATTCCAAGGGACAGGAATGAGAGGCGACCTGTCTTCTGTGGACCTTTATGGCTGTCCTGATTGTGGAAGCTCTGGAGCACTAAGAGAAATGCGGGTTTTCAATTTGGACATATGGACAGATGACTCAACCACTGAAGCTCAAGTCTCATTCTTTCCCCTTTCCATGTTACATTAAAGAAGTCATTACATCTCAATCACTTCATCTGAGGAATGGGAACATTATCTACCTCACTGGTTTATCGTTGTAACTACATGAGTATGTGTATCCTATGTAATAAAATCCTAATATGCTAAGTGTCTGACCATTCATTTGACCGTTCAACCATTCAACCAGTCACTATGACACACACTGACTGCCAGGAGCAGACACTCCAATGGGTAGGTTGGCTTGCTGCTGGTGTCTGGCAAATTGGAACTGGGTGAGATGGGCCAGACATGCCATGAAGCCCTCCTGTGGCCCCTCCTCAGCCCCAATCGTGCAACAGTGGGGTCTCTCAGCCTGGCCTGTGCCCTCTCGCAATCTGGGACCCCTCAAGGGATGTCAGAGAGCCAGTTTCAGCCCAATCCCTGCAGGCCAGGCAAAGGGACCCCACCAGTGCATGAATCTGTGCACCAGGCCTCTAGTACATATAAACTGATTTCAGAGAGGAAGGGAGAGGGAGAGAGAGAGAGCAATATCGATGATGAGAGAGAATCATTGACTGGCTGTCTCCTGCATGCCCCACACTGGAGATTGAACCCGAAACCCAGGCATATGCCCTAACTGGGAATCGAACCATGGTCTCCTATTTCATAGGTTGACACTCAACCACACTGGCCAGGCTGACTACATGAGTCTTTGGTGTGAAAATACTTCTTAATCTGTAAGAAGCTGTGTCCAGGTACTGTATTATTGCTGTAATCAGTGAATGTCTGCAGCCCTTTCTATTTGGGTGCTCATCTGTGACTTGTTCTGAAGTTGGTAGCTCTGGGCTCTGATTACAAGGCCTATTAGTTGTTAAAGTTCTGTCAGCATCTTGGCATCCTGGGTGACAGGAATCCTTTGGTTTGAAAACATAACCTGGATCTTGGATCCACTCTTTTAACACCACTTTTTTCATTATATTTCTTCTCACAGTTTACAATTATATATTTGTATAAATATAATACCATTTAACACTATTCAGCATTTACTACCTGCTAAGTACTTTTCTATGCACTTTAGGTGTGATATCCCATTTAATCCTCCCTTCCCAACAATCCAATGAGGTCATTATTTTTAATGAAAGATTTTAATTGTTACAGAAATAAACTTGTATGTGTTCAAAATGTTATGCTCTGTTTCAATAAATTAGTACTAGATTGTGAGAAATTTCTCATGTTATAGTTGCCATGATTAACTTTCAAAAAGTTGTCAGACTTTTAGCCTGTCTTCAATTTTTCATAGGGATAAATACAAATGTAAAGAAAATATATGTGCATAAAAATTCTACTTATCTAAATCTTTCAACTTTGTTCCTATAGTTTTTTTCTCCTAACGTTGTTGCTGTTGTTAATCCTCACTATAAAATATTTTTCCTGTGTCCAGTCTACAGAGATAGAGAGAAACATTAATGTGAGGGAGATACATCGATTGGTTGCCTCACACATGTGCCCTGACCAGGGCCAAGGATAGAGTCTGCAACCAAGGTACATGCCCTTGACCAGAATTAAACCCAGAACCCTTCAGTCTACACGCTGATGTTCTATCCACATAGCCAAATTGGCCAGGGTTCCCCTAACTTTTTATGGAAATGTTACATACATATAGAAAAGTTCATGTGAATGTTCAGACTAATGAATTTTCACAAAGTGAACACACTCATGTAACCAGTCCCCAAATCAAAAAATAAAGTATTACTTGAACTTCAATGCCCCCATCATGTCTGCTTCCAGTAATCACACCATCACCTTCCATCAAGGGTAACTACTATGCTAACTTCTGATACCAGGATTTCATTTTGCCGGTTTTTGAACTTTATGTTTGGCTTTTTTCATTCAATATTCACCTATCTTGTGTGTGGTTCCAATTGGTTCATCTCAAAGAAGATAAGTACAGTGTTGTTATTAACCCTACTTAATAGATTAGCAAATGGAGTCACAGAGAGATTAAGCGAACTTTCTCAGAATCACATACTAGCAAGTGGCAGAGCTGGATTTTGAACCCAAATAGTTTGACTCCATTCTATTAACCAACTTTCTACACTGCTCCTCATAGTTATTTACTTAATGTCTATCTCCTCCACTATAGTGTAAGCTCCATTTTTACCCAGCACCTAGCATCTAGCACATCCCAGATGATTAATAATTATTTCCTGAGTGAATGAGGAATGAATGAATATTCATTCTACAATTCAGTGTTCTTGTCTAGGTTACTAGAAATGCATCAGAAAGCCCTGCATCTTCCTTTTGTTCTTCTTGATTATGGCCATCTCCTTAGACTTATTCCCACCACCTGTGGTCACTGCCCCCCATTAACCCTCTGGCCATAATGCCAATGTTAAAGATTTGCTTCTGTGTCTAGACTTTGGAGAGTTCCTGGGCCTCATCTTCTCCTCTCATGTGAGGGAGACATTTGTCCACTGCTCTAGGAGTTGGAATGACCCATCTATGAGCTCCTGCCTCTACAAGCCTCAGAGCAGTTAGAAATGATTACCACGCTCTTAACCCTCAGCTTCCTGTGCAAAATGTCAATGCCCATAGACAGTTGATCTATTGAGACAAGAAGGAAACCCTGCCAGTTGCAATAACATAAATGGACCTGAGGGTGCTATGGTAAGAGAGTTAAGTCAGTCAGAGAAGGACAAGTGCCACATAGTCTCACTCACATGTGGAATCTAAACCCTCCCAAACCCCCAAAAAAAGCTCACCCCAAAAAAAGAGATCAGATTTGTGGTTATCAGAGGCAGGGAGGGGGTGGGAAGAGAGGGGAATTGGAGGAAGATGGTCAAAAGTACTTGGGATGCCCTGGATGCATTTGGCTCAGTGGGTGGAGCGTGGGCCTGCAGACTGAGGGGTCCCAGATTTGATTCTGGCTGGGGGTACATGCCTGGGTTATGGGCTCAATCCCCAGGAGGGGGTGTGCAGGAGGCAGCCAATCAATGATTCTCTCTCATCATTGATGTTTCTATCTCTCTCTTCCCTCTTCGTTTCTCTCTGGAATCAATTATATATATATTAAAGTACTTGGGATATAATGGACAATATGGTGACTACAATTAACAGGGAGCTGAACTTTCCCACTCTTACACTTGTCTCTCCCTGGTTCTTTCTAGCTCTTCAAAGCAGTTCCAATAATCTAAGAGCAGTTTTACAAAAAATTACAGATATCCATAAGAAGCAAAAGCGCACAGAAGCCAGGAGCATGTAGGAACTGTAAATGGGACGCAAGGGGATCAAAGCGTATCCACCTCAGAATGTGATATGCCTTAGCAGAGGTTAACCCTGGAGGGTAAGGGATGGGTTGTCTCTACAATGGAGTGAAAATTGTCTATCGAACAAACTTGAAGAAGGGGTTCTCCCTTTCTCTCCAGAAGGCACAGACAGGAGTGGCCTGGAAGCAAGGTCAAGAATGGGATGTGACCTGGCCCCAGTAGCTCAGTGGTTGAATGTCGACCTATGAACCAGAAGGTCATGGTTCGATTCCTGGTCAGGGCACATGCCCGGGTTGTGGGCTCGATCCCCGATCATTCAGGAAGCAGCCAGTCAATGATTCTCTCTCATCATTGATGTTTCTCTCTTTCCCTCTCCCTTCCTCACTGAAATCAATAAAGATATATTTTTTTAAAAAGAAAAAGAACTGGCCAAAACCAGTTTGGCTCAATGGATAGAGCATTGGCCTTCGGACTGAAAGGTCCCAGGTTCGATTCCGGTCAAGGGCATGTACCACGGCTGCAGGCACATCCCCAGCAGTGGGTGTGCAAGAGGTAGCTGATCTATGTTTCTCTCTCATCGATGTTTCTGACTTTCTATCCTCTCTTCTTCTCTGTGAAAAATCAATAAAATATATTTTTTTAAAAAAAAGAAAAGAAAAAGAACTGGATGTGCCTTCAAACAGACCTCACTCTCCTCAATGAAGTATTTAATGTCCTTAGTTCTTTTCTTTTAGACTATGATAGAAGTCATATTTAGCATCCAGTTGAAAGTATTTTTTATCTTATGCTATTAAATTATTCCCAACTTGCCAGTAAAATCTTGAACACATTCTCACCTGATGTTGTGGGAAAATGGAAGGTAGGCCAGTACAAGGAGGAAGACTGGCTGCAGATCATGGTGACCCAGAGCAGGAGCTGGAGCTGATGAAGCAGAAATTGTGCCAAGTAGATGCCTCTGAAGCAGATAGATGACAAGCCCCTTTTCTCCAAGTATAATAGGAAAAAAATCACCTTTGATGAGAGTAAAGAGAAGCTAACTTGGGTTACACTTAAAGTGTCACACCTGGTGTGAGAAGTTTTTAAAAGAGATGACACCTTCATACCTTGGCCCTATAAGGGCCAAATTGTTATCAAAATGACAATGGTACAAGCCATAGACTCTCTGAGACAGATGAAGAGATAATGAACAATATTGTCAGAAGAAAATGTAGGCCAGGAGGCATATCTAGCTTTTATATCTTACAAAACTAAAATTACAACTGGGGTTATCATCTTTTCTTATACAACTGTAATTTGGTATTAGACAGTGTTATATACTTAGTAGCATTAGTCAGCCTTATTAAAACAGATCTGATGATACAATCTTTTTTTAAAAAAAATATTTTAAGATTTTACTCTTTTCAAAATGTAAGGATGACGGAATAGGAGGTGCTTTGTTTATAGTAACTTCTTTGAGTAAGGTAAAATAGTGAGCCTGAATATACATATAATTTAATACGTAAATATATTATATAAATTTTAAATTTATATAAATATCACAATTATATATTACAAAAGCTCATTTTTCCCTTCTCTATCTCTATATATAAAACCTTAAAATAGACCGAACAGTGGAACAACTGAACAACGGGTCTCTATGATGTGCACTGACCACCAGGGGGCGTGCATGAAACATGGCGGGCAGCAGCTGCAGCAGGATGGTGGAGCAGGTGAGTGGAGGCACCAGACCAAGGCGGGCGCTGGTTGCTGTCATTGGGACGAGCCTCTGGTGGTTACTGAAAATTCTTTGCTCCCACACGTCACAGTCCCACCCCTCTACCCCCCACCCCAGCACTCACACCTTCTGCTAGCTCCCACCCCAATTGCTCAGCACTGTCAGCAGGTGTGGCAGCTGCCTGCCCCGATTGCCCCTCAGGGCTTCTCCACCTCCCCCTGCTCCTGAGGGGTGATCAGGGCATCAGAAGCCACTTTCAGCCGCTGATGGTGCCAGCCCCAATTGTTCCATGCTGTAAGCAGGTGCAAGCAGGGCCACCGCTGTCAGCAGGTGGGAGCAGCAGCAGCAGCAGCAACAGCAGCAGCAGCAGCAGCAGCAGGGCTGCTGGCAGACAGGGGACAGGAGGATGCAGCAGGAGGTGCTAGGCAGAGGCACAGAGGATGGGCCTGTGCCCACATCAGTCTCGTGGCCCACAATTCCTTTCAAGGTGCACAGATTTGTGCACTTGGGCCCTAGTATCTTTATATTTACAAGATATACTATTTAGACCATGTTTATATATTAAATGTTAGCACTTATATAAAACTATAATATATACACCAATCAATACATACAAGTAAAATTTAATTTTCCTGAGCACCAAACATACTTTTTATTTTCTGAGCTACATTGGGTAATTCTTGTAAAACCATGCAGTCTATGGACTGGTTTTGATATTAGTGTTGTGAATAATGAAAAAAGTCTTTGGTTTTAACTCTCGTCCTTGGAGACTTTCCTAAGTGGTAACATGAACCCACTCTCCGACCTTAGCAGGTATGGCATAGTGGATGTAACTGAGTCTTTGAATGCTGATGCCAATCTGGTTTTACTTCCAGATCCTGCCCCTCCATGTCATCTGCATAATAAGTCTCCTGGATATGAATAAATTTTGGACCTGTTTATTTTCTTGTGATTTTCCTCTTTCCAGTGTTTTGAGGGTCTGCTAATTGAGGTTATCTGAATAAGTGCTTCACCTTGGGGGAGGGAGGGAGCAGGAACTGTGATTCCTAAAGTTCTTGCTAGAATATCTGCCATCCTAGCTAATAAAGACGGAATATGCAAATTGACCATAACTCCATGATAAAGATGGTGGTGCCCACAGCCAATAAGGAGGGAGTATGCAAATTGTGTGACAAGGCGAGAGGTGGAAGGTGGCTCTGGCTGGAGCAAAGACAGAAAGGCAGCTCCAAGCTGGAGTGAAGGTGGTGCCAGCAGGCAGGGTAAGGAAGGCCTATTCTTGCACAAATCTTTGTGCATCAGGCCTCTAGTTTTTAATATAAATGTTAGGAAGCCCACAGGCTTCTAGGCAGCACATTTTTTAAAAATGTATCTTTATTATTGAAAGTATTACATGTCCCCTTTGTTGGTGTTTTGCCCCATACCCGCCCCTCCCAAGCCTTCGCCAGTCTATTGTTTGTGTCTATGGGCTATGCATTTATGCAAATAAGTTCCCCAGTTAATCTCTTCCACCCCCTACCCCACCTTCCCTCTGAAATTCGTCAGTCTGTTCCATGTTTCTATGGATCTGGATCTATTTTATTCATCAGTTTATTTTGCTCATTAAGTTCCACATATGAGTGAGATCATGTGATACTTATCTTTCTCTGCCTGGCTTATTTCATTTAGCCTAACATTCGCCAGGTCCATCCATACTGTTGCAAATGTAAGTTTCTTCTTTTTGAGAGCCACGTAGTATCCCATTGTGTAAATGTACCACAGCTTTTTATCTACTCATCTGCTGATGGGCACTTGGGCTGTTTCCAGATCTGAGCTATTGTAAATTGTGCTACTATGAACATAGGGGTGCATATATACTTTCGGATTGGTGTTAATGAGAAAATAAGCAAATAAGACTACATCGAAATAAAAAGCTTCTGCAAAGCAAAATAAACAATCCAAAAAAAATGAAAAGAGCCCATTGCATGGGAGAACATATTTGCTAATGATACATCTTATAAGGGTTTACTTTCCAAAATATATAAAGGACTTCTACAACTCAACAAAAGGAAGATAAAAAACCCAATTTAAAAATGGGCAGAAGAGCCCTAACCTTTGGCTTAGTGGATAGAGTATCAGCCTGCAGGCTGAAGGGTCCCAGGTTTGATTCTGGTCAAGGGCATGTACCTTGGTTGCAGGCACATCCGCAGTGGAGGGGTGTGTAGGAGGCAGCTGATCGATGTTTCTAACTCTCTATCCTTCTCCCTTCCTCTCTGTAAAAAAATCCATAAGATATATATATATTTTAAAATGGGCAGAGGACCTGACTAGACACTTCTCCAAAGAGGACATACAAATGGTCAATAGGCATATGAAAAAATGCTCAACATCACTAATCATCAGAGAAATGTAAATTAAAACCACATTGAGATATCACCTCACACCTGTCAGAATGGCTACCATCAACAAATCTACAAAAAAGTGCTGGAAAGGATGTGGAAAAAAGGGAACTCTCATGCACTGTTGGTGGAAATTCAAACTAGTTCGGCTACTGTGAAAAACAGTATAGTGGTTCCTTAAAAAATTAAAAATGGGCCTGGTCAGTGTGGCTTACCAGGAGGTCATGGTTCAATTCCCAGTCAGGGCACATACCTGGGTTGCAAGCTAAATCACAGGGGCAGGCATGCAGGGGGCCACTGATCAATGATGCTCTATCATCAGTTATGTTTCTTTTTTAAAAAAATATTTTATTGATTTTTTACAGAGCGGAAGGGAGAGGGATAGAAAGTCAGAAACATCGATGAGAGAGAAACATCAATCAGCTGCCTCTTGCACGCCCCCTACTGGAATGTGCCCACAGCCAAAGTACATGCCCTTGACCAGAATCGAACCCGGGACCCTTCAGTCCACAGTCCAACGCTCTAACAACTGAGCCAAACCGGTCTCGGCTCATCAATTATGTTTCTATCTCTCTTTCCCTCTCCCTTTCTCTCTCTGAAATAAATAAAACATTTTTTAAAATCCTATATAATAAACTGGTAATATGCAAATAGACTGAACGGCAGAACAACTGAACAACCAATCAAAGCATAATATGCTAATGATATGCTTAGGTTGCTCAACTGCTTGCTATGATGGGCACTGACCACTAGTGGGCAGACAGTCACCTGGTGAACCAGTCACAATGACATGCACTGACCACCAGGGGACAGATGCTCTAACTGGTAGGTTAGCTTGCTGCTGGGGTCCAGTCGATCACTGAGAGAGATGAGCTGGACATACCCAAGAGTCCTCCTTTGGCCCCTCCCTAGCCCAATCGTGCATTGATCGGATCCCTCAGCCTGACCTACACTTCTTGCAATCCGGGACCCCTTGGGGGATGTTGGAGAGCTGGTTTCAGCTAAACTCCGTAGGACATTCCCCTTGGGAGGGTGCCAGACCAGGTCTCATGGCTGGTGAGCACTGCTACAGCAGCACAAGCCTCTCCCAATCAGGACTGATTGGGTGGGAGCCCAGGGCAGGCACAGTAGAACTGGGATGAGTGGGCGGAGTAGGTAGGAGCTGTAGGCAGTGTTGGACTGCGGGTTTCAGCCCAATCTCTACAGGCCACCCAGAGGGACCCCACCCATGCACAAATTTGTGCACCAAGCCTTTAGTTTACAAATAAAACTGCCTTTTAACTCAATAATCCCACTTCTGGGAATCTATACTAAGAAATGTAAAACACTAATTTGAATGAATATATGCAACCCTATGTTTATTGGTGCATTATTTACAATAGTCAAGATATAGACACAGTGCAAGTGCCCATCAGAAGATGAGTGGATAGAGAAACCAAGATGGCAGCATACGTAAACACCTGAACTGCTGCTTCACACAACTTCAAAACTACAACTAAAAGACAAAATGGACACCATCCAGAACCACAGGAAGGCTGGCAGAGTGGAAATTCTGCAACTAGAAGGAAAAAGAAAAGCACACTGAGACTCAGAGGAGCTGTAGAAGTGCAGAGGAACAGAGGCACCCATGCAAAGAGAGGGCTGGCTACTGAGTACATTGCTGGCTTTCTCAAGTGGGAGGGAGACAAAAGCCTCCAACTGCTCTGAACTTCAGTTCTGGGTGAGACTCTGGGGACCCAGACTCATACAGGGAGAAACTGGACTGTCTGGCAGTGGGTGAAACTCGAGGATGGCTTTCTCTTAGAGGTGCTTGCAACGATTAACGAGGGACACTGAAACTCAGGGAGCCTCAGGGCAGGGCTGATAGGAAGCAATTGCTGTTTGCTCTGCCCTGAGATTCCACCCCATCCAAGCTGAGTGCAGAGGCTTTTGCGTATGAATGGCCTGGTCCTTTGAATTCTAAACTTACCTAACAAACTGCAGCTGAGTCAGAGAGACCCAGAACATCCAAAAGAAAGCCCAAGGCCCCAAAGCAGTTTGCATTGCTTCACAGCTGGGCCTCATCAGGGCACCTCCAAAACCCAAACAAAGAAGAGGAATCTGCAGATCTCTCCACAGCTCCTGTTGGGTGGCCTCAGGCAGAAGCTAATTTAGTATCTCCTTGGAGATCCAAGAGTCAGTGTACCAAGGGGTCAGAGTAGGACCATCCAGATTACAACTCCTCATATCCATAAGGACATACTCAGGGGGCAGACTCAGTGAGCACCAAAGCCCCACTGAAACTAGTCTTGCTTCATAAGAGTGTCTCCAGCACAGAAGTTCTCCCATCTTAGACACAGCTGATCCTCACAGCCAACTGGCCTGGAGTTCAATTCCTCCCAGTGATACCAACAACAATCAAGGTTTAACTATAACAAAACTATGCACACAGCCCACAAAGGGGTACACCAAGAGAGTACAGCTCGGGTAACTGGGGAAGCTGAGCCAATGGGCCCTCTAGGACACATAGCACACAAAGCCACTCTATCGACTCAGGGAAGCAGCCAAAATGTGGATACAAAGAAACAGGTCACAAATGAAAGAATTAGAGGAAAGCAAACTACTGGATATAGAGTTCAAAACCACAGTTATAAGGTTACTCAAGACTCTTCTAAAAAAAGAAAAAGAAAAAAAGAATCTTCTAGAAAAGGCTGATAAATTTAGTGAGATCCTCCAGGATATGAAAAAGGACCAACTAGAAATTAAGCATACACTGACTGAAATAAAAAATAATATACAGAGATCCAACAGGAAACTGGAAAATCCCAAGAATCAAGTCAAAGATTTGAAATACAAAAAAGCAAAAAATACCCAACCAGAAAAGCAAAAAGAAAAAAACAATAAAAAAATATGAAGACAGTGTAAGGAGTCTCTGGGACAACTTCAAGTGTACCAACATCCGAATGATGGGGGTGCCAGAAGAAGAGAGAGAGCAAGATACTGAAAACCTATTTGAAGAAATAGTGACCAAAAACTTCCCCCACCTGGTGAAAGAAATAGACTTACAAGTCCAGAAAGTACACACAACCCCAAACAAAAGGAATCCAAAGAGGACCACACCAAGACACATCATAATTAAAATGGCAAGAGCAAAAGACAAAGAGAGAATATTAAAAGCAGGAAGAGAAAAACAGTTACCTACAAGGGAGCACACATACAATTGTCAGCTGGTTTCTCAACAGAAACTATGCAGGCCAGAAGGGAGTGGCAAGAAATATTTAAAGTGATAAATAGCAATAACCTACAACCAAGATTATTCTACCCAGCAAAGCTATCATTCATAATTGAAGGGCAGATAAAGAGCTTCACAGATAAGAAAAAGCTAAAGGAGTTCATCACCGCCAAACCAGTATTATGTGAACTGCTGAAATGTATTCTGTAAGAAGAGGATGAAGAAGAAAAAGGTAAAGATAAAAATTATGAATAACAAATACATATATATCAACAAGTGAATCCAAAAATCAAGTGAATTAAAAATCTGATGAACAGAATAAACTGGTGAATATAATAGAATCCTGGGCGTAGAAAGGTAGTGGACTGACAATTCTTGGGGTAAAGGGGTGGGGGTGTGGGAAGAGACTGGACAAAAATTTTACACCTATGGATGAGGATAGTGGGGAAGGGGGGAAGGGCAGAGAGTGGGGTGGGAATCAGGTGGAGGGAAGCTTGGAGGGGGAAAGAGGAACAATTGTAATAATCTGAACAATAAAGATTTATTTTATTTATTTTTAATATATATATTATTGATTTTTTACAGAGAGGAAGGGAGAGGGATAGAGAGTCAGAAACATCGATGAGAGAGATACATCAATCAGCTGCCTCCTGCACATCTCCCACTGGGGATGTGCCTGCAACCAAGGTACATGCCCGTGACTGGAATCGAACCCGGGACCTTTCAATCCGCAGGCTGACGCTCTATCCACTGAGCCAAACCAGCTAGGGCAATAAAGATTTATTTTTTTAAAAAGAAGCTGTGGTACATTTACACAATGGAATACTACACGGTTGTAAAAGGGAAAAAACTCTTACCTTCTGTAATAGCATGGATGGGCCTGGAGAGTACAGTGATAAGTGAAATAATCCAGTCAAAGAAAGACAAGTACTACATGATGTCACTCATATGTGGAATCTAATGAACAAAATAAATTGATAAAACAGATCCAGAGACATGGATACATGGAACAGATTGACAGCTGTTATAGGGGAGGGGCTTGGGGCACAGGATGAAAGAAAGTTAAAGGATTAGCCAAAAAAACATATATATATATATCCCTAGCTGGTTTAGCTCAGTGGTTAGTGTCTGTCCCGGCTTCCATTCTGGTCAAGGGCATAAATCTTGGTTGCAGGCTCCTCCCCAGCCGGGCCCTGGTCGGGGCATGTGCAGGAGGCAACCAATTGATGTTTCTCTCACATCAATGTTTCTCTCTGACTTTACCTCTCTCTTCTACTCTCCCTAAAAATCAATGGAAAAATATCTTTGGGTGAGGATTAATTAAAAAATAAACATATATACAGAGCACATAGACATAGACAACAGTGTGATTATAGCCAGAGGGGAATGGGGTGAGGGCTAGGCAGAGGTGGGCAAAGTGAGGGGAAATGGGAACAGAAAGACTTTGCTTGGGGTAACAGATGCACAAAGTAGTGTGCAGATAATGTTTTATGGAGTTGTGCACTAGAAACCTATGTGGTTTTGTGAACGAATGTCACCCCCAATAAATTCAATAAAACAATAGTTCTTTTCAAACTCTTCATTAGTTCCCTACTGTTCCCCAAGAAATGAAATATAAGGGGGGTTCTGAAGCAATCATGAGGGTAGTAATGAAGGGAAAAATGGCTAAGTGAAATAAAAAAGCCTTTAATGAGTTCCCACTTTGTATAAGCATTGTTCTATGGAAACAATGATGTTGAGTATCTTTTTATGAGTTCATTTTCTACCCACATTGTTCTATGGACATCGTTTATATAGACAACATCACTTAAACTTCAAAACAACTAAATGAAGTAGGTATCATCATCACCACCACCACTATCCCAATCTATATATATAAAAGCCTAAGTGACCATTATGACTGGCTGACTGGCTGGTAGCTATGATGTGCACTGATCACCAGGGGGCACATGCTCAATGCAGGAGCTGCCCCCGTTGGTCAGTGTGCTCCCACAACCAACCTCCCATGGTCAGCCAACTGCCTATGGTTCCCCCCTGCACCCCTCCCCTTGGCCATATAGGCAGGCCCAATCGGCCCTGATCGGGACTGGGCAAACAGTCTCAATTGGCCCCTATTGCAGGCCAGGCTGAGGGACCCCACCTGTGCACAAATTTGTGCTCCGCGCCTGTAGTTTATAAGTAAGAAACAAAAATAACTTAAGGGTGCACAGATAATTAGTGGAATTAGGGTTTAAGCAAAGGAATCTGTAGAAATTGACGAGGTGACTAAAATGTTTATGGAAAGACTAATGAAATTTCGAAAGCCAATATTACTATGCAAAAGAAGAACAAAGTTGGAGCTTTATTATTACCTGATTTGAAAACTTATTATACAACTACAGATATTAATATAGAGTGCCATTTGTACAAAGATAGACAAATAGATCAGTGGATCAGAATTCAGAGCCCAGAAATGAAGCTTCACATATATGATCAATTGATTTTTCACAGAGATGTAAAGACAATTCAATGGAGAAAGGACAGTCTTTTCAACGAGTGATGCTGGAACACTTGGACATCCATGTGTAAAAATTGAATCTTGATGTATACCTCACATCTTATATAAAAATGAACTCAAAATGGACAATCTTAAAACTTCCAGAAGAAAACATAGCAGAATATTTTGTGACTTTGGGTTTGGCAACAATTTCTTACATATGACACCAAAAGCACAATCCAGAAAAGAAAAAAGTGATAAATTAGACTTTATGTTTGCATTATAAGATTCTGCTCTTTGAAAAGATACTGCTAGGAGAATGAAAAGATAAGCTAAAGATGAGGGAGAATGAAAAACACACATGGTGTCAAAATAAGCCAAAGGAAAATCATTTGGGCAAAAATAAAAAGAATCCCAAGTTTAATTTGCAGAGAGGATCCCTTTGTTAACTTTTGGTCGAGAATGTGTTTGTGTGTTTTCAGAGAACAACTCCAAGACCATGCGGGTTCCTGCGACAGTGAGGAACTGACGGCTCTGTTCCAGTCACGAGGACGGTCCAGAGATGGGGGACACTGACGACACCTTGCCATGCTAGCAGTTGGCAGCTGTGCATGGCTGCAGGCGGCCCAGGACCAAACCAGAGAGGATGGATCTTGCATTGCCACGATGTGTCCACCATCCGGATACCATTGCTGACATGTACACATAAAGAACTATTTGACATTGAAACTAGGACTCAGAACAGTTGGACATTGAAACTGGCACTCAAACATTTTTTGTTCTTATACATTTATTTCTAGTCTGCAGAGGCAAGATATTTTTGAAGAAAAGAAACAGGGGAGAGTGATTGATATAGAGGCAGGGAAGCATTGAACAGACTGTCAAGCTACAGGGGAGAGGCTGGGGAGGGTGGGGGGCGGGTGCTGTGGGAAATCAACCAAAGGACTTGTATGCATGCATATGAGCATAACCAATGGATGCAAGACACTGGGGCGGGGAGGGGGGCAGGTGGGGACATGTGCTGGGGGATAGGGGAGGCTGGGAGGAGGATATTGGGGGGAAGGAAAACATATGTACTACTATTAAATCTAAGTTATACTGCAAAAAAAATAAATAAATAAAATATTTTTTTAAAAAGATGAGGGAGAAATATTTGCCAAACACATATCCCTAAATGACATATTCAGACCATATCAATGAATCTCAAACCTCACTAATAAGAAAACAGCCTAATAAAAATAGACAAAATGCCGAAACCAGTTTGGCTCAGTGGATAGAGCATCGGCCTGTGGACTGAAGGGTCCCAGGTTCGATTCCGGTCAAAGGCATGTATTTGGTTGCGGGCACATCCCCAGTAGGAGGTGTGCAGGAGGCAGCTGATCAATGTCACTCTCTCATCGATGTTTCTAGCTTTCTATCCCTCTCCCCTCCTCTCGGTAAAAAATCAATAAAATATATATTTTTAAAAATAGACAAAATATTTAAAGAGACATGTCAACAAACATATCTGGATAGAAAATGAACTCATAAAAAGATACTCAACATCACTAGTAATTAGAAAAATATAAATAAAACCACAATGTGGTACACTAGACAACTATTAGAATGATTCAAAACAAAACAAACCTGACAATACTAAATGCTATCAAGGATGTGGAGCAACTAGGACTCTAAATGCTGCTGTTTGGAAATATAAAAGGGTACAGCCACTTTCAAAATAGTTTCTTATAAAGTTAAACATTTACCTACCACATGATTCAATATTGTACCACATAGGTGTTTACCAAAGTAAAATGAAAACCTATGTTCACAGAATATCTCCTATACAAATATTTACATCAACCTTGTTCATAACCACCTAAAACTGGAAACAACACAAATATCCTTCAGCTGTTAAATGGATAAACAAATTCTGACATCCATACAATAGAATACTATGCAGCAATGAGAGAAACAAACTAATAATGTGTGAAACAACATGGATGAATCTTACATGCATGTATGTGATGGAATCTAGTCACAAAAGCTAAATGATTTACAATTCCATTTATATAACACTAGAGGCCCGGTGCACAAAATTCATGCACTGGGGTGTAGAGGGGGGACCCTCAACCCAGCCTGTACCCTCTCGCAGTCCTAGAGCCCTTGGGCGATACAGCCTTGCCGTCTGCCTGCTCACTGCTCCTTACCACTCAGCTCGCTGCTCCTTAGCACTGCCATGGAGACAGGAGAGGCTCCTGCCACCAGTTGTGAGCCCGGCTTCTAGCTGAGCGGTACTCCCCCTGTGGGAATGCACCGACCACCATGGGGCAGCTCCTGCATTGAGCATCTGCCCTCTGGTGGTCAGTGCACATCACAGCGACCGGTCATTCTGGTTGTTCTGTCATAATGGTCACTTAGGCTTTTATTATACAGATTCTAGAAAAGGCATTCTATAGTCCCAGAAAACAGATAGGTGGTTTTCCCAGGACACTAAGTGGGGAAGAAATTGATGACAAATATGCATGACAGCATTTTTTGCATGCTGGAATAGTTGTATGTCTTGATTATATTGGTGACTATGCAATTGACAACATTTTTCAAAATTCACAGGAAAAGGTACACTGGAAAAGGTAAATTATACTCTATGCATATTATACTTAATTAAAAATTTCATGCTCAACCACAATGAATATGGAACAAAACAGTTTACTATAGCAAAGTAGGTTAATTATCTTGCAATTAATTCAATTCT